>OX388262.1:6257500-7507500 GCA_947579855.1 Anticlea derivata
AGCCATGGCGTATTTTTGCCGTATCACAGCATAAGCAAAAAGACGCTGTGGTAGAGCTCTTTGTACAATAAATCGATGAGATAAAAGAAATGAATGAGCTGCAAGGGCTCCTGACCGGTTGACATTCAAAGCCACTTTCCATTTTCGTCCTTCAAGTACCAATCCGTGTCCTACACGGTTTTACCATATCAAAGGACAGCCAGTTCTACTGTTAGCATCTTTATAGCGATTTATATATACAGTTTGACGACCTCGGCAGGCGAGTGCCCGCCTGAGACGCAAGGGCACGGGTTCAATTTCCGCTGCGGGACAAATGTTTGCATGGTCTGCAAATATTTGTTCCGGGTCTGGGTGTTGTGGTATCGTGGTACTCGTAGTTTCTGATAATTCAATTCAATTCAATTCAATTCATTTATTGACCATTTCGTTATAACATATAACATAGGCATGTCAGGTTTACAGTAATTACAGTTCTTTACAAGTAACGTTCACATAATTTTACAAAGATTTTAGATAATTTATAGGATAGGTAATTTATAGTTTCTACTCCACATGCAAATCAGAAAATGAAACATTTAAATATTCCGCGACATGGTAAAATGGATGATTTTCAAAAAATGATTTTATTTTTATTTTAAACTGATTAAAGGGAATACCCACGAGACAATGATTCCTAGTGTTGGGCTCAGGACAATTTATGTGACTGGTGGGTATTACATATTAACATTTTTCTATTCAATAAATGTATGTGCGCATTAACACGTGCTTAGAAAGGTGAAGGAAAACATCGTGAGGGAACCCGCGGCTCAGTCAGCACCACACGTGACCATGTCTTTCGTGTGGGTACGGCCGACTAGGCTGAGAGGATGGTGCAACACGCAGAAATTGCTCGCTGCAATGTTTTGTCTCATTCTCACTCTCACTCAGCGGTAGGCGGTGAGGTGTGGTGGGAGCGGGAAGCACATTCCACGCAGGTGCCAAGTTAACTTCTGCGTGTAGTATATCTGTATCTTAGGAAGGTGGCGGGTTCAATTCCCATCTTGTAAAAACAATTTGGGATATTATAAAAATCTTTGTGATCTCACTTTTTGAGCACGTCCTGTTTCTTCTGCTCCTCGCTCGTCGGAAGGCCCATTTCCTTCTGCCGTTGATCGTACATCATCTTCTCAACCAGCCCCCGCGTTTCTCCGTCCAAGTCGGATAGCTTCGATGGTTCTAGATAAATTAAAATACTATGTAAAGATCGCATACAACGATTGCGTAAATAAGTTCAAAGCTAATATTTTTCATTCACTCTCATTAATATTTTGCATATAGGTTGAGAAGTAATAGGTTAGCGAGGTATAGGCATGTCATGAGAGATGAACGTCATAACGAGAAGAGTGTTAGGTATGAAAGTGGATGGACATAAGGGCCAAAGAAAATATGGATGGAATGTATTAAAGATGAAGAAGTGAGTGCGGAGATGACGGCTAATAGAAGAGAGTGGAAAAGGAAAACATGTTGTGCCGACCGGAGACCCCACATAATGTGGGACAAGGGCAGGAAGATGATGATAATAGTAATAGGTACAATATTATGCAACAGGCCACTGGCCATGATGACAAAATATACTTGATCATTTACGATTGACAGTTTACTCGTTATTCTTCAAACATATAATAAATCTTTAACGAGTAAATCTATCGTAATTCCAGAAACCCATTATATGAAATACACAACTTAATAACTCTGCCAATCAATTTAACTTTAACTAGCAGTTAGCTTTGGCAGCGTATAATTTTCAGCAAATGACATTTGGCATTATCATTTGCTATGACTTTGTTTATCTTACTACTTTTATAAATGCGAAAGTTTGGATGGATGTTTGTTACTCAATCACGCTGAAACGGCTATACGGAACTGGATGAAACTAGGCAAAGATATATTATAGATAGATTATAGTCTAGAATAGCACATAGGCTAATTTGTATCAAGGTAACACATGAGCGAAGCAACACAAGCTAGTTTTTTTTATCTTTGTATATATCTCTGGCGGTTTCTGTCAGCCATACTTTTGATAGTTTCAAGATTTGACGAAATATTACCAGCCACATTACTACGTTATTATGAAGGTATGTGACATGAATGCAAACTTTTATAATAGCAATTAAATGCACATACATTAACCTTCTGGTATCTAATGGTAGATTTACAAACAAACAACGAACCAGGGTTTATTTTCTTCGTAGATATCTCAGGGTCCGTTGTGACGAGGCGACCCCACCAATTCATTTTGTTTACCTGGAAGCATAATTAGTAAGTTGTAGTCGCAGAGGGCAGTATAGCTCGCAGAACCAACAGCAATTTGGAAATAAAGGTTCTCCAATGGCGACCACGAACCGGGCGACGCGTCGTCTTCCAACACCAAGACGATATTATGAAAACTGCGCGAAGTCGATTGATGGGAAGTTCTCATAAACATTTGCCGAGGCACTCTGTGGGAGGCATGTCTAGCCGTGGACTTCTACAAGTGAGGATGATGACGACGATGGCTAGTTGACAACCTCGGTGGCGTAGCGGGCGGGTGCCCGTCTGAGACGCAACGAGTGTGGGTTCGATTCCCGCTGCGGGACAAATGTTTACTTTATATGTAAATATTTGTTTCGTGTCCAAACCCGATACTCGTTGTTTCTGATACCCACGTTAGAGAGAATCCTAGTGTAGGGTGAGGACTATGTGTGTGACTGTTGGTTGCTATTTTGCTTTATTTTTTATTTATGAAGCGTAATTATGAATCTGACCAGTATCACAATTGGCGCCCAGCAAACCATCTTATCCGTGCAATAATGAGTTTACGTTTAAAATAATTCGTTGAGTGTACAAAAGCAATTTTAGAAGTGTTACAAGGTTCCCCTATGACATTTAACATTTTTGTAGTGCGTATTTTAGTTGCCTTTGAGGTGATTAGCTCTTATCTTATCTATTGCCTAGGACTTAGGTTTAGCACAGACTGGGCTGGACGATGCCCTAGCATCTTACATATTTATTGCAATATTTACTAGCTTACTATTATTACTATCTATTTCAAGTTGAATCGAAATCGGTTGAGCCTTTACGGCGTGATCGAACAACAAACATCCTCGCAAACTTTTGCATTCATAATACTAGTAGGATTATCACTTGCGTAGCATCTCAACTTCACCTAATTCTTCACTTTTACTATCACCTATAGTTTCCTGGTCGCCTGGTCTGTGCTTACCCTAATCGAGACTTTGTGAGCTTAAAATGAAAACAGTATTTAGTGCTACCTACTAAATTACATTTTACCTACCAACGTTAAAAGACGTTTAACATAAAAAAGGCTCACGATTTTATCCCCAAGATTGTTAGAATTCTTCACAGATCTCCAAGCGATCAGATCCTTGCAGATGTCTATGGGAGCAGTCAGAGGCATGTCCTATCATTTGGCCGCATTTTGCAGTATTCCAAACGTGACAGGTTGCCAGCCCTTCGTCGCTACGTTAAACATTACTTTTTTATCTGCGACTTGCACCAACGCCAACAAGTTAAATCTCAGATTTGTGGAAAGATAAATCGTATAGAAAATGGAGGGCATTATCTACCTATATGGACATCTGTAAATATAATGAAATGACTACGGATGATTTGTGCATAACGGAGGACTTCGTAATGTTCGTTAGTAAACGGTAACCTACTCACTTGAAAAGTGAATAGTTTTTGTATGGTGTCACGTAAAGCGTTCCTACAAAAAACCGGCAAGTCTCATTTTACATTTCTTACCGTGGTGGTGAGTAGTCAGACGGCTCATTTGAATGCGGACTCGCAAAGTGATATAATCGCACCATCGCATTTTGGCAGACCGAGTTTGGACATTTATAGAGTCATCAAAGACTAGGTTTAGTTACACAAACTTGACTCAAGCTAATAAGCAAACTCCGTTTGACGCAATTGGGATAGAATACCACCTACCCACCGGTCTCATTGAAGAACTTACATTGTCATTTTCTGAGGAAAGACTAGAAACCAACATTTTACTCTCTCAAAGATTTTCCTGTTTTTTTGTACAACTAAGGTGGCAAACTTGCTTACGACTCACCTGTCGGTAAGTGGTTACCATAGCCTATGAACGCTTGCAATACCAGAAGTATCACGCACGCGTTGCTGACGAAGCCACCACCTAAAGAGTTTTCTTGCAACCTTACTCACAGCAGGAACACAACACTATTTGAAACCAATAATGTTATTTGCCTGCGTTCTTTAACGGGTTTCTCCGATTTAGATCGAGAAAAGCTCGCTATACTCTACCTCCTTGAATAACTGTATTTATTATTCACAAACACCACGGATGATACTCACCTTCTCTAAATTGACGAGCACATTACGGCCGTCTTGTAGCACCCACGTAGACTCTTCGACTTTGACATCAGAGTCGAGTTCGCCGTCGATGATTGGCGGCTGGCCTTTGATGCCGACCTTCAGGTGGCGCTTGGTGATCACCACGGATAGGTTGCGTGGCCGCAGTGTTTGACGCAGCGGCACTCGCAACTGTTAACAAAGATGAGCGCGTGAGTAAGCCCAAGCTAAGTTTAAGCGTATATAATTCTGCAGAATTAATAATTATTGGGCTGCGCGTTATCTTTTTACCCACACGTAGAGCTATGTTTATTGAGTGACTAAACTAACTTCAGCCTAAGTTCTATCAGCAATAGGTACCTACTTATATGGTGATGGATACTTGGTAGAGCGTGGCTAAGACTGATTATTTTGATCTAGCTATGCCGCTTGCAATACTGCATGATCTTAGTCTAAATCAACCCCTGTTTGCTTGCCATGATTGTTTGTACGCGACTAAACATGATTTTATCTTACAGACTAGTGTCAGTAAACTCTTTTGTAAGCTTCAAAGAATCACTCTGAATCGTTATAAATCTAATAGAATGTAGGTGTACCGGTTCTTTGCGAAAAAGCCAAAAATGCCTGCGTGTAGGTATACGCACGCAGCTTAACTATGCGCCGAAAACAAAGGAAAAAGGAAACATGTCATGAAGGAAGGTAATTATTTGATTCTTGTTGCGATACAGATAGCCCGAAAGCTTTTAACTCACAAGCAATTATGGAATAGTAAGATCCAATAACCTGCCTCTACGCTACAACGAACTACACTCGAGAGCATAGAAATCGCACATAGCGGAATTTTCCAACATTTTAATTTCGACGCTTATTTTTTTTTAAATTAATGTGATGTTGCAAAAATAACTTAAATTAAATTGAAGTACACACTGTTAGCTTCCTAAAAACACAAAATGTCTAGCCTTGACCTTCGAAATCATAACAGTGGCAACTAAACAATAGAATGGCCTAAATTAGCTCGTTTCAAGTAGCGCTGTTTGTGGGACTTTGAGCTGGTATAAAAGGTTAAAAAAACAATAAATTTGTGAATGTATCGATTTATTAATACGAGGTATTGCCTCCCCTAGCCTGAATAACAGCTTCCATTCGCTGTTTCATTGAAGAAATCAATTTTTTTACGAAATCCTGCGGTATGCTGTCCCATTCTTCCTTGATCGCGGTTTGGAGCTCTCTGAGACTCGTAGGCGCTGCGTTTCTAGCTCTTACTCGTTTCTTTAGTTCGTCCCATAAGTGCTCAATGGGATTGAGATCTGGGCTTCGAGCAGGCCACGCCATAACGAGTAGTTCAACCTCCTCCAAGTACTGGCGTACTATAGCAGCGGTGTGTGGTCTAGCGTTATCCTGCATAAAAACGAAGTTTTCGCCGATAAATCCAGAAAAGGGCACAACTTGTTCTTCCAGGATCTCCTCAACGTAACGTTGGGAAGTCAATCCACCCGATCGACGGTCGGTATCGGGCCCTGTGATGAAGACAAGTTCGGTTTTCGCTTCCAGAGAAATGCCTCCCCAGAACATACACGAACCACCGCCGTATGCGACCCGTTCGGAGATGCAACATTGAGCAAAACGCTCACCAGATCTTCGGTAGACTCTACCTCGTCCGTCTTTACCATGAAGGCACATCCTGCACTCGTCGGAGAAGAGGACTGCCTGCCATTGATCCATAGTCCAATTAACGTGATTTCGAGCAAACTGAAGGCGTGCTTGTCTGTGCGCTGGGGTCAATTTTGGGCCAGTTGCTGGTCTGTGCGCTGTCAGACCTCCTTCGGCTAGTCTTCTTCTAACGGTCCACCGACTGACTTCCACTTCTCTAACTTCCTGGAGCTGCTGTCCGAGTTGAACTGCATTCAACCGGCGATTTCGTAGTGATGTATTCACAAGGAAACGGTCATCGCGCTGTGTTGTCGCACGTTTTCGGCCTGTTCCTGGTCGCCTGGTATAGCCACCAGTTTGCTGATATCGCTGGTATACACGTCGAACAGCATATCTGCTCAAATTTAATTGACGAGCCACTTGACTTTGGTTCTGTCCAGCTTCGATAAGTGCAACCACTTGAGACGCTGCTTCTGGTGTGGTATCCATTTTCTTGTTTAGAGAGATGACGTATTCGTTAAAGGACCTTTCTGCCTGGGAGTTGGTATGCAAATGATGTAATTTCAATCATCCCTTATCGTTTTATACCTGCTTAAAGTCCCACAAACCGAGCTACCTGAAACGAGCTAATTTAGGCCATTCTATTGTTTAGTTGCCACTGTTATGATTTCGAAGGTCAAGGCTAGACATTTTGTGTTTTTAGGAAGCTAACAGTGTGTACTTCAATTTAATTTAAGTTATATTTGCAACATCACATTAATTTTAAAAAAAATAAGGGTCGAAATTAAAATGTAGGAAAATTCCGCTATGTGCGATTTCTATGCTCTCGAGTGTATAATCGAGACAATAAACATTTGCGTAGCCGGTAAATCGAGTAAGCAAGGCTTTGGCATGAAAGCTCAGAAAAGGTTAAGTTACATTTTAGCATTTCAACAAATTGGAAAGGGTTTGTTATACCTACTCATACGCGAGCCGTTACGTCACAAAATTGAACGAAATTATGTATGAATGACGTAGACACATAATTGACAGGATTTACAGCACCCACAGTACCAAATAAAACTTCACATACCAAGCCAATTATGATAATAACAGCTCATTACAATTACATTATAGTACTCATGAGAGAGAACATTAAATTATTTCACCTTTAAGTGATGTATGTTGTTGAGATGTTGAGATGTTAGCGAATAGGTCTGACAAGTGAAGTGTTGATCGCAAATTGACATCATAATAACATGAATAGAATACGGAATGAGCGGTTCTAATAGTAGTCGTAGAATATTGAGTTTCAAGAGAAGCGCAAAGTGCGCGTTCTTCGAACTACGGCGGCGTGATGACCTCGCATTCCTGACAAGGACGATATGACAGTAGTAAGCGCGCTGGACAACCGGATTATTAATAGATTATTATTCAATATTAAAGTTTTAATAAAGTAAGCCTAGGATCTTTTAACCTAAGGTAGGCTCTCTACTCGATGGAGCGATATGGCGAGAAGTCGGTGGATGGACAAAGCTCAAGACTGTTCGTCGTCGTTCGACTGTTCGTCGGCCTTTTCAACACTTGATGATAAAAAAATCATGGAAATAAATGTGCCATGTACTCATAACAGCGTTAAACGAACAATACGAAGTTGGAATGGCATCATCAGCTGCGATAAATTGATTTTACAGTGACGAGCAATTCACGAGGCGGAACCCACTTTTAATTTTATGATTCACAACACCTCATGCATTACTTTATCTAGTTTAATCGCAGAGCGTCTGTAGTAAATACAAGTAAAACAACGTATAAAAGGATAACTAACGCCACCTGTCCAACTGTTAACGCAGGTCTCAAACATTTTTTTTGGGCACACAAGTAACGTTAGTTAAATCGTAACTGCTTAAAAAATAGTTTGTTATGCAGTACAAATAAAATAATTTCGACAAACAAATATAAGAACGTGTTATAAAGCTGTAAATCCCAATAGCATAGTAAATTCTCAAGCAACAGGATTGACTATTGAGTTTTTGCCCTTCAAAAATAATAATACTTACTGTTTTGATGAATTATATGAAATAAAAAAATATGGTAGTTTATGGATTTTACCCACTACAGCGGATCATACTATAAGTGTAGCCGTATCGGCACATGCATATGTATATTTATATAAAAAAAAGCCCACTATAACGTTCAGTCACCGACCAACACCGTAGCGTGCCATGACCGGACCGACACAGCAGAATTCACGACGAGAATATAATGATACGTTCTAGTGGTCACGTGTCTGGCCGAGTCCTTTACGTGTCTGATACGTTCATAGGCCGGCCATGGTATGATACGATGTAGTGGGCAAAAGCCTTTATAAAATATTTACCTACTAATGTAACCGCAATCAACATCATGGTGACCATGATAAATATTCAGGTATGCAAAGACATAAAATGATCGAGGTGGAGCAGACGGAACGCTTTAGGTACAACAATTATTTGTAGAATAAAAATAAAATGCGGTGTCTGATACGTAACTGTACAAGATCCTGGTGGAGAGCCAGTTTTATAAGTTCAAGAAGAATTATTAATTTATACCTACTTACCTATTTACAAACAGCATTCAGAAAATTACCTACTGTTTTTTTACCCCAATAACGGGATGATAATAGCAAATGATTAATGCCCAGTTCTTATATTAAAGTAAGAAAATCTAATCAGCTCAAAAAACGCAATTATTATTATTATTATGCAAAAAAGTTGTGTCAAAAGTCAAAGTCAAAAGGCATTTATTTCAATAAAATCACTAGGATCACTTTGAAACGTCTTAGAAACTAGGTGAAGCTATGCCTGTTCCTCGCAACCAAGCCTAGAAGAATATGGCAACAAACACGGCTTGGTGCCTATCATTTTTTTCGATGATCCTTTTTCACAAAATGGAATTTAAAGCTTCAGTGTGGTGCCGATCGAACTAGGTGAGGCTCAAAATAAAAGTTATCTAATTGTAATCCCTAATAAATAAGAGCTTATAAAAATGTGAAAAAAAAGAAGACAAATGTGAGCTTCAACAAATGATCCAAGGGCAGCACACGCTACACTTGATGAAATATGTACCTAATGCTTATATAAAATTAAATAATACTTAAAATATGATGCAAGCAAAAACTGTAAAGACACTGCAAAATGGCATTTTAGCTTTCGAGGGGCAGAGCGACTTCAGGCCATGCGGTTTTATCATTTATATAATCATTTAGCTTATAGTACGCTTTCTTAATAAGATTATTAAAGGATGAAAGTGTTATGAAAGGATTGATTTTTAAGACGAGAAAACATGAGAATTCAAAATGAAAACATGATAATTGATAAGACATGACCCTACTAGGCAGGAAAAATAGAATGAAACAAAGCACGTAATTTTTAGGATATACGAGTATTATAGCATAATCGCTTCGAAGAGCATAGCACATCCTTGTGTAGTCAAGTTGAAATTTATATTCAAACGTCGTTTGAGGTGAATGTTAATGTACCTATCTTATCTACTTACAAAGTGATTCATATTATGTATACTATCGTGAAAATGACTTATTCTATACCCAAATGGCAATAAAGCTAGTTATACGACTTTTAGAAATTCGTCATTTTCATTTTTGACTGTAAAAATAAACACTATGAAACAATCAGCTGTTTTGAAGAAAAATAAATTATGAGGAAATTATCAGAAAATACAGTTGTATTGGAATAAGCTATAGAATAATCTGCTTTCGGCATAGTATAATAGTTGCGGAACACGTTGTCTATGTACCTACACAAAATTAAACTAAACATTTTAATAATATCATGACCGAGCTAATTAGCATTTTATTGATATTACAATCGACAATATTATATTTCATAAAGAACGCTAAAATGTAATAATTATTATTGTAGATGTTGGAGCATAATTCTGTTGTATAATTTCTTGTCTGTCTTAGCTTCCCATTGAGATTTAATAACATTTGCCGCCACCGTTGGCTGCCACTATTCTATAATTCTAAATGTCACCGCAGCTAGCCGAATCATAGACGTGTTTACATTAAAAATATTTGGGCAACGAACTGGCATTTAATTTATTTTTATGTTGATTTTGCATTGAAACACTGAGATCCGGCTAGATGTAGCCTCAAACGTCAGTGGGTGGGCTGGACACAAACTTGATAGTGAACTGGTGAATATTAATAAGATAATGATATGGATAACATGATGGTCTAATTACACCCAATTAAGCTGGAGTCGTGCGTGCGCCTGAGAAATTAAGCAAGCCTTCAATCTTTTGTTAGTTTACGAATTACTTCTTATATGAACCTTGTAGTAACTTCTTAGTGCTATGCCTTCACACGATTATACGTTCTAATGCAAGCTGAAATGAATCGCTCATTTATCATTAAACTTCGCAAATAGTTATATTTAAAAAACATCACAAAATACAAAAATAATTAGTACTTACGCGTCTAGTATCTACTTCAAGTTTAGGACTTCTGGAATTACCTATATATATTTTTTTAAATAATAACGCATGAAATTGCATCTAAATTCTGAGTGATGTTATTGAATTGAATAGCAACAAAAAATGTGAGACAATGTCGTAGCGTTTTGTTTAAAGTTCTTTGCAAAAGACTTCAACGCGCTCGATCCACACGATTTATCTTAAAAGTATTGTTTGATTTTCAAATCGCATTCAAGAATCGTGACCGCCTAAATATAAATGCTTCGTGGTTTAGTATGGCAACAATGGAACGCTCGAAAACCTCAAAGCACGGAAATCACCATAATTACGTGTGTAATAAAATCATTGAACTCTTCAAATACGGAGACGTCATGGTCATGGCGAGGCAAGTAAATTACACACTTACACGCACCAAGTTTTTTTAAATATAGGTGGCAACATTTCTCAAATTCAATGTCAAAAATTATGGCCACTGCAGTGAGTAGATCAAAAACTATGCCAACGATTCGTTGAATTCAGCATGCGTCTTTCATTGCCTGACTAGAATTTGTGTTAGTCATTCTTATCATGTATCATCGGTCAAATCGGCGGTTGACTCTTGAATCCATTTGCGATAATTAAAACCATACCTGACCAATATTATTTGCCTGCAAACACCAATCGAACCAATCGTACGGCCGGCAGATCTAGGCTAATATGAAGTTAGCCGTATTTTTAGGAATTAAAAATCGCGCTATCATCATCAGCCTGTAGAAATCCACTGCTGGACATAGGCTTCCCCCAAAGAGTTCCATGACGAATGGTCTAGAGTCTTTTCTATACACCGATTTCGCGCAACTGTAACAATATCGTCGGTCCACTGGTTACTGGTCCCACACTCGTAGGGGGCCTTCCAACAATGCATGGCCCGGTGCGCCCCCGCGCAGCTAAAATGGCTATCTTTACGCTCTCCTGGATGTGTACCTCAACATTTTTACCTGTAACTTGAACGTGTTACAGATTTTTACTTATTAGTCACTTGTCCTCAACATTTCCCACTGAGACGAAAAAACGATAAAAATTCCGAACTCGTATTATCGATAACCGTGATGCATGTCATGTAAATTCCGAACATCAAGGCAAGGTAAGTCATCAGCATTGAGTCCTGTAGTGAGTCCAGCGGTCGCGTCCTCGCGCGTTACGCAACTCCTGGGCGGCAAAGGGTGACACGTCATGAAGATTCAAAGCAAAACGTGATGTAGCCTCTGTATTACCATTTTAAGATTTTCCTGTGGGCTAAGACAGGTTGAGGCTACTGCCATTCGCATACACGGCCGCGCACGCGCTCACATTATCATCGCCTATTATTGCTTCTATTCAGCAGTTTAATTATTGTGCAATCATTTACTTACAGTGTTTTTCTGGTAAATAATTTACCCGATAGCCTTAGCATTTCAGGCAAATTAATATCAAATTACATAAGGGTTTATATTAAATATACATAATTTATTTCATAACATCGATATTTCAGTAAATTCTAGCAAAATTATACCTATTTAATACATTTTGTGACTTTGTGTATGTACTTATTGCTTTTTCCATAAAAAGTTGACGGTCCTGGATGCCAGACTGAAACTTCTGCCTTTTACTATAGGCAGAAGTGAAATACATTTAAATACAACAACAAATATACCTACTATGGATTACCTACTATGTTATTTCAGGCTATTTACTACATGTCATGCCAGATTTCCAATCCGTTCAGTGGTTGCGGCTAGTACTTAAGGCTAGTTTTTCAATGAAAATGACTAGATATCCAAAAAGCCGACGCAATAATATATGATCATCTTATTTCAGACGCAGCTTTCAGCAAATTTGAAAATAATATTGCAAATTTTCTGTAATAACAACGACGTCGTGCAACCTCATATATAAACCTTGAAGACTGTTGCAACACTCTCAGTACGACTCTAGTCGCTTTGCCGCTTGGTACAGGCGCGTCCAACGACGCCGTCCACACGGAGAGGGCGAGAGAGTAAACTCGAAACAGCTGACGAGCCGAATGTAAACACGAGACATGTGGACCCAGTGAATACAGTGCCAAGTGACGTAACAACAGTGAACCTATTATACAGCGAAAACAGTGCCTCAAATCATGGAACGGGATATCAAAAGTTCGGTGAGTTGTTTTGTCATGTTACTGTCCTTTCCTTAGAAACCCTGTGTTAGTTTTCTGAGTTGAGGTATGGTGGCACGAGTAAGGCCTTGTAGCCGGTGAGTGAAGAATGCGATTCATTAAAACAATGCTGTGGTTCTTAGGACCTTGTAGCCGGGTGTGAATGCTGCCGGCTCCCAACAGTAGGCTTCAATTTGGAAAGACATTAGCGAGATACGAGTCTCCAGTAACAACACTGTAAGTGCTATAATTGAGAGATTGGTCAGACTAGTAATTTGTAACAATGAATTATGTAAATAAAGTTCCGCACCGCACTATTTATAACTATATTAGAAAAACAAAGAATTGCGGACATGTTTGATTAATTATACGACCATGGAATAACAGGGTGCAGCTGGGATTGAAGATTGTACGAAAATCGCGAACAAGCTACGGGGGCTTTCAAGTAGTATGATGTATTAAGAAATCGTTACTAGGCGCAACCAACTACTAAATTACGGTGATAAGTAAAATATATGTAAATATTACATAGTATTTAATGTTTTTATTGTCCTCTGGAGCATGTCTTAATATTTTTTTATAGTAGGATGCAGATGGATTTAAATGTTAGCATAATTTTAGTTTATGAGCAGTATTCAAATATTCTAACCGATTATTTGTACTGATAAAATAAACTTGTCATATAGTAATATGATAAGCTTGATCAGATCCGTGAGTATGAATAACAGTGTGATGTGTGTGGTAGCCATTCTCAGACGGAATTGATGATCATGAATTAAACATTTAATTGCGCTAATATATACATAAGACTAAAGTAATCATTTAGATTCTTATCTTTTGTCGTTATAAAGGAGACGATATATATTTATATATATTTATTACAAATACAATATATTTATGTGACAAGAGACTTTGAAAAAAAAAATGTGACTAGTGCACCAACTTGCAACGAGCTAGGGAAGTAGTATTTAAACGTTTGCGATTAGAATTCATTAAAACCGGAGAATTTTATGAGATAAAGAAGCTTTCAAAGGAATCTATGATGCTGCATAGGAATTATAGGTAAAAGATGGTTCATTAACGATTGTGGCAAATAAGGGTTAATCAATGTCACGTTTTAAATAAAGAAAAACACAGCATTCTTAATGGCGTTTCCTTTATACTAATTGATTATAATTAAAGTCAGCGCAAGATAATTAAATAGGCGTTAAATGACTAGTAGCGCTACGCTAACCTCATATTGCTTGAGGTAAAGAAATATAGTGGCTATGGAAACTATGTCTTTACAGATCTGCAGAACCTTTTATTTTTACAACGTTTTTAACAAATGCTAGCAGCCGGAACTTTCCCAAAGATTCAATTGATTTATTGACGTCAGCTATCGAAAATGTCCGGATCTCACGTTCCAAGATGGCGCGATCTTAATTTAGAACTGGTAAGCCCCAAAATTATTCCGGATCTGCCATAAACAACCAGTCAGATCAAAATAGGCTAAAGAATGTTGAGAATTTTGCATTGATATTATTTTTTATTCAACATACAAATAAAAACAATAATTCAATAACTAAGGTGTTTCATAATATGGATACAAAACCGAAAGGGGCTTATTCTATGAACAAAGAGAAAGAACACTAAAGGAAAAACAAAAAAAAAAAAATTGAATGAGTTCGGGAAAAATCCTAAGTGTTATTGTCGGTGGCGTAGCGGGCCCGTCTGAGACGCAAGTGGTGCAGGTTCGATTCCTGCTGCGAGACAAATGTTTGCATGATCTGCAGATATTTGTTCCGGGTCTGGGTATTGTGGTACCATGGTACTCGTAGTTTCTGATACCCACGACACAGGGAATCCTAGTGTGAGGTCAGCACTATGTATGCGATTGTTGGGTGTTACTGTTGATATTGACATCTTCATGAGCAATAGTTAAACATACAGGATTCGGAAACACATCAAGATAAACGATCAAGAAGATTACCTACCTAAGTGTGTTTGAACTTATGTGACCCCAAAACTGCAGATCTTACAAGCCTCTATTGCATATAGTTTTTTCAATGAAAAATATTGTATTTCCAAAAGTAGTAGACCAAACTTTATTGCCAAATGTGTGTGGAATATGGAAATATTATGAAAATATTATCATTATTAATTGTAATCGATTAACAAGATAGAAGCGACATTTGACATTAGATAGTGCTCCCTCTGATACCAAAGAACGCTAATTGCACCTATGTAAGTGCCTATTTACACACATATTATGTGAGCCGTAATATCTCTTGACATTTATATATCCAAAGCAAACTGCCCGTCGTTTATAACGCAATCTACACAAGTGCCCTATCAATATTTGTGGTTTTTTGCTACATATATTAGCAGAATTACGTACAAGATCCTGTTTATTTACTTTAGAATACTTCCTTCAACTAAGATTCAAGGTATATTATAAAGTGATAAAGTTTTACTGAGTAGGTACTTCAACACGATAATCAAAGTTTTAACCCTTGTTAAAGCAAACGGGTTTATGACTACGGTGTCAGTAAGCCACTTGTCTGTACCCATTTGTTCAGCGCCAAGTAAAATTAGAGAAAAAATAACAAACTTTTCGTTTTTTTGAGGATTACTTCCCGATTTTTTTCAAATCATCTGTTTTTGGTCTTTTTTGTATTTGTTTAACTAATTGTTAAACTTCGACATCTAGATTGTTACATAAAACCGCTGAATAATTGAGTTTGAACTTATTTGACCCCAAAACAGCTGATTTTGTGTTTTTAATGAAAAGTTACGATTTTTTTAAATGGAACAACTTTTATTGCCTATTGGGTTTAGAATAAGCCCTTCGAGATAGTATATATATTATGAATCACCTTGTACATCAAGATAACTAGGTGATGACATTTTATGTCCTTTTCCTTCCTTATTTTAAAAAAATAATCGAAAGCAGACTAGACCGACGCGACGTGACTCAGGGCTAGTTATTAGTCCGAGCAAATGGCACAGGGACTGACAACTAAAATTGCCCTCCAGCCGCGGCCTTCACATTTCACAACACCCGGACTTAGCGAACATCAAGCCCGCCCGCCTTCTGCAATTGCGTTCAACGAAACTCCATACAATAGTTAAGACACTGAAGATTCTGTACTTATCCGTTACAAATACCATAGAGATGCCAAACACACACAAAGACGGAATGATTATTGGTTTCATAATTTTAGCAAACAGTGTTGAAATTATACTAATTTATAAGTCTGGAGTCAAATGATAGAGAACAATAACAAGGAGACCCTGAAAACCGATTTTTAATGTTAATTATTAGAATATAAATATATGAATGCGGATATTTCCGATATTCATTCTCAGTGTCAATACACAAATTAATGAAAATTTGTTTTCCTAAAGATCTTATATTATTCCTAAAATAGTCAATTTCCTAAAGATATTCATATTATATTACCTCATGCTCAATGCTCATGGTCGGATGGAATGTTTGCTCAATTCCATAAACAATATTCCAGCCCCATATGTTTTTTTAGATTATTTAATGAAATACCCTACATGTCATGCTTATGTACGAGGAGATAATAATCTATTATTAAAAGTCACACAATTTTATTTCCAACATAGAGATGACCTTGACCAATGTTGTTGAAGTAGAATAAAGAATTTATGAGTTCGTTAGTATAAATCGGACACTCACCTCTCGCAGACTGCTCGGTTACGTCACAACACAACATATTGCTTAAAACGTCATTGAAGCTTTGTCATTAATCAGCATGTGGTGTGTCTATGAGTAGGTCAGGCTTAGCGCCATCACAATCAATGCTTAGGTCTCCATTGTTTGTTAAATTATTTGTAATAGTTCAAGCAAATTTATCTTATATGCAATATCGCATAAATAAAATAAAACATCAGTAAAACGTTAGGCTATTTTTAACCGACCTCAAAAAGGAGGAGGTTCTCAAGACTGCTGTATTTTTTTTTGTCTGTATGTTACTCGATGTCTCCAATACTAAACCGATTTTGATAGATCTTTCGCTGGTGTATCTAAGAGTATGATCCCGGGGTGGTCCCATATTAATTTAATTCCTGAGGGATTGCTACTAGTCCCGTAAAACTTAAAAAAATGTCATCATCTCTTGAAATCACGACTTGCCAAAATTTTTATTTTGTCGACTGTGGTATGGTATGGTTATACCCGCGACTTCATCCGGTTGCTGCTATTTTTACATAAACTTTAACCTTAGGGGTTCTGTGTCGGGAATTCCTTTCTGTGCACCCATACGTTACAATAGGAAGCTACTCTACCAATTTCATACCTACTCTTAGGACTTTGGTAAGGCTCTGCGTTGATTATCAAAGAGAATAAAACCACCACCTTTTATTGTCTGTCAGTCAGTCAGTACCATATGAGTTATTATTTATGATGAATGAATGTCTTACTTAGGTACTTTGGTTTTTTGGCCGAAAGTGTTGGTGGCCAGTGTCATCCTCAGTAGGTAAGCAAAACGCAAAGAGGTTGATAACAAAAAAAGGGGTTGGTATTAATCTTGTAAATATTCAGGAATATGAAGTCGGTTTTCAGTTTTTGTAAAAAATATCCATTGTATAAAAAAAATGGTGAAAGCTTTAACTAAAATTTTCGGTAATATCGTTGTGAAATTCTATTTAAAAAAGTATTCTCTTTAATCACAATAATATTATATAATATTATACAATACATTTAAGAGCCTTGGCTTGGCGACATCTGATATAGCATTTATATAGAATAAGTGTTACTCGTGGTACCTATTGTGACTCGTGTAACGTATAAATCTCAAAAAACTTATAATGAGATGGAAATCCCTGTGATGTGTGTATTACTGAGTGTACGTAGAAGATTTTCGCGTTAAAAACAAATAGACAAAAGCATAGACAAAACTCGTTGTACTCAACCTCGAGCTAATAAAATATCAAAAACTAGATTTTTAAAATTAATAACCCTTAATTTTAGGGTTCCACATTCTTTCAAGAAATAAAACAGAACGGGATGTTATTCGGTAAACGTGTCCGTTATGGCATATGAGCAGAAAAATAGACAAATGCAGTTGTTTCAAAGTTATAAAAATTCAGACTTTAACTCAAAACAATTTTTTTGACAAACGATTAGTGCACGAACAATAACGGAACCATCAGGGCACAATACCATCAACACTTATTGTCTGTTTTTATTATTAATCGTCTTATTAACTTGTGTATCAAGTCATTGACATCAATAGAATCTACTATCTAAGCGGAGGCACATAAATAATCGTGCGAAATCCTGGTAGCTAAGACTGTAAGCACGATATAGGTGCCTTGGATTTCCCATCGAGAACGGAACTGGAAAACAAAGTTAAGTCACGGATGATGTAATGAGACAATCATAAATAGGTACTTTAAAATGCTTAATTGACTTTTTCTATATTTGTTATGGTTCTTAAATATAGCTCAGCCCACGGTTTCGCTCACGCAGATAAAACGTAGCCCTAAAACTCTATCTATTCCAAGTTTCATCGATATCAGTTGATCCGGTACGGCGTGCGTGATTGAACCACAAACATCCTCAAAAATACTACCTACTTATAGAAATGAAATTAAAACTATTACAAGTAAATATTTACAACTATACTTGCAATCGATTAGTCGCCAAGGTTTTCGACGAAGATAGTTTTCTGAGTCAGCGTCAATTATGAAAGTTCCGAATAGACTGGTCAAATAATATATTCAAAACAAGGACAAAATAGATTCAAATCAAGCCGTAAATGCAAGAATAAATTTCAAAAACAACATTTTTTGGTGATTTTAAGAATGGGTTTTCTCCAAGTGCTACTTTTTATCTCTGACCTAGTTTTTCAGTAAGATACAAGCCCGCATACCAGTAACCTCATAATCCACTTTCTTTCAAATATAATAAGATATATTTAACATATCCATAAACAATTTTTATATAAATCTAAACTTTCTTTATCAATTCGTTTTCCATCTTAAGTTTGTTTATAAGGGCCATGGGATTCTAAAATATCCCTCATTTATAGGTGACCTTTATCAATTAACACAGTGGACGTTCTTATATTTGTTATTCAGTTAACATGATAGCCAGGAAACGCGGTTTAGTACTATTTCACAAAGACCCATACTCGTCAAGGCAACAGGCGTGCTTTGTGAACTGGTAACGTTTTTTTTATTCAATTGTTTGATGTAGACTTGGAATTCTTTACATATAGTTCTCAGTAATATCAATGCAAATAAAGATAGAACCATAGTGATGTATAAGCTAATGAGTTCTGCCACGTAACATTATAACAGCATAATACAAACGTCAGCAAAATGATGTCATCACAACGTAAACAGGAGAAGAATCCGGCTAGGTAACCCGGCTCATGGCCACTTTTTCTATCGCATCATCCCACTCGCAGTATGGGCGTAAATAAAAAGATAATCGCTTTTAAGTAGGTATACGATGATCGAATCGAATAGGGAAGAACCTACGAGCATTACTTAAATAATCATCATAAACAGATACCGGAAGGTTATATTAATTTGACTGGCAACTACTAATTTTTTGTTTGATTTATTTCGACGACTGCAAGTTATTTTAACTTTTAACGTCAATATAGATTTCCCGTTTGACGACGAATACATAACTATTAACCAATGCATCATAGTCCAAAAAGACGTTAAACGCGCAGATTTAAATTATGCGAATAATATTATAGGTATGTGAGAGTCGAGATTTCATTGTCAGCCAGTAGTCAGCGGCTATTTGCATTGACACGATTCCCGTTAGCTTCATAAATACAACCAATTGAGTTCAAGGACGAGCATAAGCATCATGTCAGCTTGTGACCAGCGTGAACAATGAGTTATGTTGCGGCATCCTCATGCAATCGCGCATAAAATATGATAATGGACTCTCAATAACACGTTTCGTTGCTGCCAGTTGCAGTCTAGCTAAGCTAAATGTTAAATAATTGTCGATCATGAAAAGGATTATACTATTATTATAGCAACGATCGTACCTATGAAAATAATTAAGGCATCAATCAAAACATTCTAGAGTGTAAAGGGAAGCACGTGGTGTGCATCGTCGAATATGACAATAACAAGACAGCAGAGATATCAAAGAGAAATTTAAATTAAAAGTCATCGAAATCTTTGACCGTAATCCGTTACCCATTGTGACTTGCAGTTCAGAGATCATTCCAAGAAGTGACATGCAACAGGAATGTCCACTTTCTCTTCAAAAGGAGAACACGAGTTAGCTAGTAAACGATTATCATAGTAAATGTAGCAGCTATTGTTTGACATTATGAAAGTTGAACTGAGACGGCATAGGTCTGTGCTGAAATAAACAACTGCTGGAACGGCACTTTCTTTCTCCGAAAGATTAACTCGACTCAGCAAAGCTATAACAAATTTATAGCCTTAACAAAATGTCCCATTGTTCTTACATTTACATATTATAGTAATGGACAAAAAGGAAATATTCATCATGTTCGTAAAATTCGCGCTGTTGCACAATTTTTGTTAATTAATTTATTTATATAGCATCTTCAGATCGCATCATGGACTCATCAAATCTATGTCCGGTATAACAGCGACCTTAGGTGCATAAATTTGACAAGCCGCAGCTGAATTACGATTCATACTATAATTAGTATTATTTAAATATATATAATTAGTATTACTTAGTATTATAATTAGGATTTTGTCCTGACTTTAAATCGCCTAATACTTTGGATTTAGAACCTATGCACACGACGACTCGAACGCGCTGTTTTAATACGCGCGTATTTAAAACAGCGCGTATAGCGATAGCGCATTTGATAGCGCGCGCGTCACATGAAAGTGTGCAAAGGTATTCAACTTGCGACTGCATCGTTTGCTGCACGTCTTAGTTGCGTTCAACGCGCGTCGACCGTGCGTTTGAAAACCGTCTTCTGTATAGGCTCTGCTGTTCTCATGTGAATTTTTCAATGGATTTTGGATGAACAATGTAGAAAGAGTAATGGTTTTTATTTGAGGCTTTGTGTAACCAGTTAATAAATTCTTTGATAAAATAAACAAAGTCAAAGTAGAAGTCTTAAGGTGTTATGTAAATAAAAAAATCACTAGGACCGCTTTGAAACGTCTTAGAAACTAGGTGAAGCTACGCCTGTTTCTCGCAACCAAGCTTAGAAGAATCAACCAACAAACACGGCTTGACAGAACAAATGGAACCGAGTGTAATAACTACTTTACGGCGTGAATATATGAATTTCTGTAGCGCGACATAATAGTTGGCACAGTTGCCCACTCTTGTTACATCAAGTCGCATCTACGAGGGGTATGATGTTTAATGATTTCCGTGATTACAATGCACCGTTATGGGCACGCGGCCGCGGCAAAGCACGCATTGACTATTGATTCGTAAAGATTACCGAAGTTGCATAACTAGACCTCGTTGAACTAACTTGTTTCACAACTATGCACTTGTTGTTATGGCGTTAACTGGTTCGTCACCAATAGCCCTGTTCAGCATTGCATGTATGCTTGACTTGAGCGCAGTTCAAAACCTCTGTTGTAACATTTTCTTTTTCAACTCGGTAACGTAATAATGGCTTATTAAGGGCAGTTAAGGAACTGTTGGGATAGTGAGTTTATTAGTAATAGCATTTTAGGGTTTCGAAATGCGACAATGAACCCTATAGTTTTACCATATCCGTCCGTCAGTCGGTAGTCAGAGCCGTTTTACTACTATAATTTTGCACGGTAAAACATATTGGTAACGCCTACCCACCCCATACCACCAACTTTGAGATTTTGTTTAGGCGGTGAAGTAAGTTGACAGTCCCAAAGATTCAAGATTCCAATTCGTGTAAAATATAATTGACACGCTTGTAAGGTCGGGTTGGGATATTTGCATACCCCAATGTATGGGAAATTGTATGGATTGATTCACATTGCGAACATCCAGATATATCAACAAAACTTCTAAAAATTACCGTTTCCCGCGATTTTTGTGATAAGTAAATTGATACGTCTATTATTATTTTGAAAGTGCTTAAGAATTGTGCTCAAGGCCCTTTTGTATAGCCTAATCTATTGTCTTCGCTTATCGAACTGAGAAACACAATTCATAAAGAGTGTTACGAGTAGGCAATTCTCCTGTAATTAAGGGGCCTTAAAAGAAGGCGAACCGCCCCTTATGCAAGTAACATGCTTATAACAAGAGTTTATTACATAATTTTATAATTTCATTCAAAAATTTAATGGCTTTTGTATTTCTTATCCAATGTGGCGATCGTAAGTTTTACACGGTAGACATTACGTTAGCTACAAATGCACAGATTAATCAGTGAAACAATCTCTAAGCAGGAGACACGCACCGATTCACGTGCTCAGCGGCATGTGAAGGAGCATACACATAAATCCCAGTGCATAAGGCTCTATCAACACTAGTTCTCACGGTGATATCGTACGTGGCCGCTACACGTGCTGATAGCAATTAAACTCAATCATGTGGGCATACATCCGTAAATTTACACGTGCTATCCAGGAGCTATGATTAATATTAAAATCAAAGAAGTAAGGCACCTGAAGTGGGTATAAATTAGTCATAGCTCTGCCGATTACAATTCTATGTTGAACAAAGGAAATATCAAAGTTTTTAATGTTAAGTGGGAGACGATCACGTACCCGTAATCTCTAGCCTACTCCTGCTTGCTTGTCACTGGTGGAGTGGTGGTAGTGGTGGCCTTCCTATCCATAGGTCGTGGTTTCGAATCCCGGTCGTGCACCAATGGATTGGAATTTCCATTCGAAAAATTTATGTGATTACCTACTAGTGCTCTCAAACGGTGAAGGAAAACATCGTGAGGAAACCGGCATGTCCTAGAACCTAAAAATTTGAAGATATGTGACACGTGCACAAAATGAACCTCTAGGACGCGCACTTTAATACTATCACTACACTTAATCTTTTGACGATGGTTATAGGCCCTTTGCATGAACCTGGTCACTGACCTAATACAGGATGACCAAGAAAGAATCAGTGAGACGACAAGCAAGCCTGCTCTTAAAATATTATACGAAGGACTTTCAATAGACAACATAATTGCAGAACAAAGCAATCTCACGTTGACTAATACTTGGCAACTCTACTAGACATTTCTTCATCACAACAATGCTTTGGATAAATTGACCGAGTTCCCACTTGCCATGTCAACGGTCTGGTATCGCTGACGGAATTTGTTCTCATACAAATAGCGAAAGTCCTGGCGCTTGTATTGCATGTCAAGATATTGCTCTAGGTTCGGGTGTAACAACGAAACTCCAGAACCGGTTCTTTGCCTTTGGCGAAACATTTTGCAACAATTGCGAACCGCACCTCCAGCTAAACAGCGTATGCAAAGATTGCTTGATATATCCACTTTAATACGTGAGATATTGCTACATTATTTGATCGAGCCACGTCGACTGCGGTACCTCTATGGTATTTCACAATAAATTCTCATAAAGACAAAACCTCGGCTAGAAAACGACCTCGCTGTGTAAAACTATAAATGTAGAGTACATTAATGATCTCAAACTAAAATACTTATCCGTCACGTTATCAAAGTAACAAAGAGGACCATGAGGCCGAAAGCAAAGCTAAGATTTATTGCATCAGAGGCCGACGAAACGAGACCGCAAATAAAGAGAACACGAACCTTGAACACCGTATCTGACAAAATCAATCGGGCACTGAACAAAACTTGACCTAAAACTGTAATTGATGACGAACTCCACCAGACATTCCTAGCAACAATTCACTTTTAATACACAATTGTATTCTGGCAACTGTTGCAAATCATATGTTTTTATAAATCACGACGACGATCAAGCACGACCGAGTTCGAACCCACGACCTCCGGATCGAAAGTCGTGATACCTGCCACTAGGCTAACACGGCACATAATAATAATATAGTAAAATATCTCGGGTTCCAAAGTCAGGTAACCGAATAACGAAATATCAGTGTCAACTCAAGAGTAACATTAGACGAAGTTACATAAGAAATATTGATAAAGATCATCTCGAAACTTAATCTCTTAAGACAAGGAAGACTTCTGCATAGATTTCCGCACGCAAACAGCAACACCTACGCTCCTATTACACAACAGCACTTATACGAGTAGTGTATATTTGTGTATGTGTTTGACTTGCAGCTTTTGTCAGCGCTGGGCATGGAGTAAACTCTTTGAAAGACGATTTTGAGCGTGTAGCAATTTTGCAACACTGACCTACATACACAACGATATTGAATTCCTTTCAAAGAGGCGCATTTACTCAGATGGTTCAACAATGATTTTGGGAATTGAGACTTTGAACATTGAATTTGAAATAATGATGCGAGGCACCTATAAAGCCGTGTTCAAACGTCGTGCTATAAGTCATTCACCATTTATTTTAAAATGATCCCTACATCTACTAAATAAAGTCAATTTTGAGTTTGACTTTTAGGGACTCACGGTATCGTTGAGCTATATGCACGCCCTCACATGTCAAACTCAAAATTAACTTTAATGAGTAGACCTAAGAATATTTTTTAAATAAACAAATGTATTATAGATGACATATCGCACGCCGTTTAAACTCGTCTTTACTATTATACCGGAGCTACTAATGTACTGAAATGATTCTAGACTAATCAATAAAGGCCTTAGGACGGATGCTATAATCCAAATAGATATGCAAATTGTAAATGTGTGAATTGATTAAACGTTATAAATGCTACTCAAGATCAGAAAATAACATAGTTGTTATCTAAAGGATAAGTAAACAGCGAGCGCCTTGATCGAAATATATTTTCTTGAAGACTTATACAACGTGATTCATAACATGTACACCATCCTGCAAGGAGGTTATTCATTAAACAAAAAAAAAGAATATTATCGAAAAAACATGTCAATTTTATACAAAACCCTGCTGAGATTTTCCCTAGGGACTAAAGTGTGTGGGTTTTTCAAATAAGGCGTTTTGAACTTTTTAAGGACTCGGCAACGCGTGCGTGATGCCTCTGGTATTGCAAGCGTACATAGGCTACGGTAACCACTTACCAACAGCGGGTGGGCCGTATGCTTGTTAGCTACCTTAGTTGTACGAAAAAAAAACAACTTAATTTAGCTGTTTTTAGTTTTTTTTTTCATCGTTATAACGAATTACTAAAAGTATGAGTTCGGTTAATAAGATTGCTACCTAAAACAGCTGATTCATTGAGTTTGAACTAATTTGACCCCAATAACATGTTTTTCAAATGTCTAATACACGTAAAACAAACTTAATTGCTAATTGGTTGTAGAATAAGCCCCTTTCGGGGTAGCATACATATTATGGATCACCTTGTAAGAGTAGGTATAAAACAGAAGGAAGCAGAATTTTTCACCCGTTGTCCTTTTACATAACTGAATACATAAGCAAGGACTTGAATCTGCCACTCACATTTGCTCCGATGCACTACTTTGTTACGTTTTATATCCTTAACAATGATCTCATTCAGTGGAAGCTGGGTTTGTACATCAGAATAAATGCAAGTAAAGTATATGTAATGAAATCAGTTTGCGCGGTAGGTATAATAAGTTAATAAGTTATAATAATAAGTTCCGGAATTCCGGAAAATATAAACGGGGCCTCACTAAGGAACAAAGCGTATGGTATGTGCGTTGTTACTAAGAATAAATCCAGTAACAATTCTCGGACTGAATAACGGCTAACCGGGTAGTATCAGAGCAGCCTAGTTATATTGGCCGCACTGAACTCAATAAAAATAATCGATGCGTTCAGAGCGTTTAACACAATCCGCGCTCTGGCTCCCTATCATCGTATATCCCGTTGTCCTAGCATTACCATAATTTATATTCATTATTACAGATCACCCCAGAGTGGCACATACCGCGGCCATCTCTATCCGGAAGCAGCGCGAGCGGCAGTCTCAGTGACGGACGCTCTCGAGGCGGCTCCGCTTCGAGCCAGGGCTCGGCCTCCAACCACAGCACACACGTAAGTTACCATTACAGTATCATCATCATCATCGTATGTATAAATTGACCCGCGCGATGCCGGGGCGCCATCACCCAGTTTATACGACCCTATGGAAGGCCCACGATTGTTCGCGTGTAGTCATTTTCTTGCGTTATGAGTTGAACTTCGGCAATCCCTTATGGTAGCGAACCTCTGGACCACAAAGTTTCTATACATATTTCAATTTCTAACTTTCTAGTAGTCATGGTTTAGAATGTGCGTACCGTAGGTACAGTCATTGTATTTAATGGCTTACTTATGTAAAGCCTCGTGGATCATATCCAATTCTTGGTTTTTTTGATGAGGGTTCCTTCTTATTCTCTTGCTCCAATAGGAACACACATTCTGATGCACAATGTTATTATACCTATATCTTCAATTCAATGTACTGCGCTAACTTGACTGTTGCCTGTTCCAAAATACAAGGACACTATGAAACAACTGCAACTGCAGGTTACACGTGGGACTGCACGTGCCTGATGTCTAAACGTACAAGTCATCCATTAGTCAGATAAAGCAGGATGGTATAGATGAGGTTGTCTTGTGTAGACTATTGACTAGCTATTTGAGTGTCCATAGTAGTTTTTCCACATTGCGATTTTGCAATGACTTCGCCATCAATGCCGCACTCACACCATTGCGTTTTTACGTCATAAGGCCAAACACAAACGTGCAAGTATGTCGCATTGAAGTTGATTTATTTGTGGTGCTTCATTGTCGTTATCTTAAAAAAGCGCTATTATCAGGGCAGTCACCCAGGTGCTCTCAGAACACAAGCATGTAATAATTGTAATAGCAACAAAAATATTCTTAGCTGATTGCTCGTCACATCTATCTACTACTTTTTCTGCTCATTCATTTACACTCCGGTCCAGTCAATTAGCAGGCAAAAAACCCAGACATTATCCACCCTAAAACATATTTCATACCATAAAAGTCCATAATGGCTTTTAACAAATTACCTGGCGGTAAAAAATACGTTTTTACGGTATAATCATTAGGATGCTGTTTTTGTTGAAGTATTAGGTAATCCTTATAATTGACGGGAGGGTCAAGGAACTAGTTGATATTGCCATGTCCGGTATAGGATCCACTCTACGACATTCCTAACTAATGTTTTGGCCCAACTGCTGTAGCAAGAAGATTGCACGACAATGGAATGACCATGAGAATGTATTCAAATCAATTATCACCATTAGCAGATTTTGTTGCAACTTTACAAATTATAGTTACAATGTCATTATTAGTGGACTTTCTAAGTTCCAATCTACTAGGTACCTACATGCTTTGCCTACGTCAAATCCATGAACTTTTGGGTAAAAGCTCTGGTAAAAGTGTTGACCTGAAGACAACATAATGCAAATGACGCAATGCGAGACACGCGTCGCGTGTCGATTCTACATTCGATTGTCAATAAAATCATTATTTTCCGCAGCAACACAATCGATTTCGAAACTTTTACTTCCATAAACCGTTAATTGTATTACAAAGCCACGTTCTAAACTAGTTTCTTTACGAGCTTGTTTAAATTTTCAGAGTGTATCATCGGGCTCGTTACTGCTGAGTGCGGCGCACCTAGCGCGCATGAACGGTAGGAATTCAGAGCACGACAACCTCGGCGGCTACGCAAACAAGTTGAACAGCTATGGACGCAAGTCTGCACTGGCCGACGCCGTTGTGGCCATTCCTGAGGAGTCGCACGATCCATTGGACTCAGTGTGGAATGGTGTCAAGCGTAGTTCGGCGTCGGGTCGCGACGCGGCTTCTGTCGCGAGTTCGACCCATTTCACGGTCGTCAATGGGTACACGAAGCATCGCCCAGACAAAGAGCCCACATCGTGCTGCTGCAACCACTCGCACCAGATCACAGTGCTCGTTATATCGATGACGATTCTGTTTTCGGCGTGCATACTTGCTGCAATATGCTTTGTTGAAAGTGAGTATAAATTGATCGCTGGCATAGCAATTTCTTGCACAACAATGTAGGTATATATATTTATAGCATCACATGGGAAAAAAAATCACATAATGCCCAAATTAAATTTTTGTTATCACTATTATAAGATTATCTTCACCAAGTTGTAATTTTTGAACTTGTCTCATTTTTGTTAGAGTTATTAATGAGGTGAGGACCTACCTACCTAGGTTTATTTTTTGATAAAAATGAGAGTTTTACGATAATGAAAATATGCAAAACTCACAGAAGCTAGTCCCATTAGTCCCATATCTTCTATGAAATAAGTAGAATTTGAATGGTTTTATAATGTCGAAGGTAGGTAGGTAAGGTACCTACAAAAAAAAAATTACTAAGTGCATGTTTTTTTTTCTTTTTCAGTGCGGATGCGCAAGGAGACCGGCATATACAAATATTCTTAAGAGCGGACAAAAGAAAATGATATCTCCAAACGAAAGACAAGTATTACGAGTATGTATTGTAAATCTAGGACTTTTATAAAAAATAATTTAGAGAAATAATAAGGTGAAAAATTGAATTTGAATTCGATTGAATAGCTAATTTATAATACCTAGCATAATAATAGACAATACAATAGAAGCGTAGACAATTTTTACAAAATGTTAAGTGCAATACGTAACCCAGTATACCAACTGAAAATATTAGTTGAATATTGTTATCCTATTTATTTTTATAGTCAATTAGGTCATATTTATTAACAACTTGTAAATTATCCTAATACCTGTAAGGCAAAGCCATCAATTTGTAATGTTCATTGGTAGGTAATCAATGTGTGTTACCAGTGTGTGTGATGACACACGGCATGAGATGGTCTCTCAGTGATGGCCTCATAAGAAAGCTCAAGGTTTCTCCTGCGAGCTTTGGAGAGGGCTTTGTTTAACTGCCAGATCAAATCAGAAATGAGGGTCGGTAGACTGAAGATACCGACATAGCCCGAAGGATTAGCACGTTCCCGAGCCGGGCGGGACACATATCTTGGAGAGCCGACAGCCGTTGGGGGAAGTGACCAAGCACCGGAAAGAGCAGCGTAGGAAGGCCCTCACTAGGTGAAAAGACGACCTAATAAAGGGGGAGCTGTTGGGTGTAGGCCGTACAAGATCGGTGGCTCTGGAAATCTGTAGGGGCCTATGCTCAGCAATGGACGTCCTACGGCTGAAATGATGATGATAATAATAATTGGTAGGTAATCTAATGGTAGAGATAGAGATCACTGATAGAGTATTGGATCAATGAAGGCTAAATTTTTTTATGTGTTTTTACCCGCATGGATTATTATAATGATGGTGAACGATTACCATTTACAATCAGTTTAATAAATTGTAGTATAAAACGTTGCAAATTTTTGTAATTTTTATGAAAATGTGCATCATTTTCTAGGCACAATGTTTAATAATAATTTGTAAAAACATAAAATTACCGTCAGTTTAGTTAATTTTAACAATAAGTTCATCTATTTAATTGAATAAGTAGTGAGTAAGTACCTAAAGTATTTAAATTTCCGAGACATCGATTAAAGGGTAGTTATTTGTTACAAAAACTGTGATAATGGATAAAAATAAATAGTATTTAACCAAAACTGATTTAATTTTATTTTACACTTTACGATAGTATTCCAATGAAGTGAATTTCTCGAACGCTGATTAAACTATGAATAAGACTCAATAAGAAAATAATTACATCTTAAACGAGGCTTTATGATGAATGCTTGTAATCATCGTTCCAATTACTCAATATAACAACAAACTAAAACAATAAACCCCTTATTCATTATCACTCACTAACTTTATCGCGCAATATAGAGCGCAAACCGAAGGCAACGTAAATACGAGTATTCGCCCCGACACCAGATCTACATCGCCTCAGCTTCATACTACAACATACACTATTCAGCATCGTATCTGCATCGCCTCGCCTCGAATATACGAGACATTCCAGAAGGTTGACGGCATTTGTTTCGTGGCGGCTCGCCATGAAACAAATGCCGTCTACCGATGATGCTGATTCATTTGCCGATGGGGTCGGATCGCCGTATTTTTCGTTCGAGCTCGCGGTACGCTGATCCGGTGTGATATCATACATGTGCATCTACCTTAGTAGGTAACTACTATGAACAGGTAGAAGTTGTAGTAGTAAGTACAAAAATATGCATGCATCCGCCCGCGGCTTCGCACGCATGGTTCCTATGAAGATAAAAGTAGCCCATAAGCTATTCCAGACTATAATCTATCTCTGTGCCAAATTTCATCGAAATCCGTTCGGTCGTTTGGGCGTGATTGAACCACAAACATTCAAACATCTAAACATCCTCACAACCTTCGCATTTATAATATTAGTAGGATATGAGAAGAGGCGCACTTTAATCCTTTCACAGCCACCATACCTCAACCTGGTGACTGACCTAAGACTCACCAAGAAAGAATCAGTGACATGACAAGCAAGCAATACAAAAATTTCTCACATACCTCAACCTCCTCCAAGGTCTGAGTCCACCTGTAGTTTTCGAGGTCGCATCCGTTGCCGGTGTTAGGTTTCAGTTTGCCTTTCTCTTTGGGATCGTCGTCATCATCATCTTTTGAGCCTGATGCCTCCGCGTTGTCTTCGCCGTCGCCGCTGCCAACTTCAGATGCTGTTTTAGAACAATAATAAAATAAATAATACCCCATAGTCAGATACATAGTCCTGCCTGACCCAACACTAGGATTCCCTGCGTCGAAGATATCAGAAACTACGAGTACAAGTACCATGGTACCACAACACCCAGACACGGAACGAATATTAGCAGATCATGCAAACATTTGTCCCGCAGCGGGCATCAAACCCGCACCCCTTGCATCTCATACGGGCACTCGCCCGCTGCGCCACCAAGGTCGTCGTTTGAAGGGAAATATAATCATAGGTTCCAGTAATACGTTCTTGGCATATGGTCTCTATGATGTGATGAGTTAGCACACTTAGAGCAAGAGTAGGCCGAGTAGAAAGGCGCCTAGATTCAAAATAATAGCAAATACGTAGATAGGTAGGTCCTTCATTAACAATATACTGTATTAGGATTTAATATGCTGGTTTCATCTAAATATCCCGTTGTATACCTATTTTTATGTAGATGGAACCTATTTATTCAATATGAGTTGTACTAGTGGTGCCATTGATAACTTGCTTGTCGTGTCGCTGATTGTTTCTTGGTCATCCTGTACTAGGTCAGTGACTAGGTCGAAGTATGGTGGCCGGAAAAACGCCTATGACCGTTTCGGTGAAAGAATCAGTGTAGTGAAAGGATTAATGTGCGCGTGCGCCGCTAAGAGGCTCCTTCCGTGCACAAGTCGCATATCTTCAAACTTTTAGGTTATCGGACATGCCGGTTTCGTCATGATGTTTTCCTTCACGGTTTGAGAGTTAGTATAGCGCACATATTTTCCGAAAGGATTTTTTTTTTGAATAGATGTAGCTAACAGTTAGCTACAAATTGCTCCTAGGATTTTTGTAGGAACCAAAACTTCAGGAATAAGTAAAAGCCTATGCAGAGTCCATACTATCCTACTTCCTACTATCCTACTAATCGTACTAATATTATACATGTGAAAGTTTGTGAGGATGTTTAGATGTTTGTTTGTTAATCACGCCGTAACGGCTCAACCAATTTCGTTGAATATTATTCCAAGTTTCAACGAGTTATTTAACTAGAATAGCATATAGGCTACTTTTTATGTAGGTACCACGCGAGCGAAGCCGCGATGGAAGCTAGTTTATAATAAAAAAATTGTGAGAGCTCACTAGTCTTTTTCTCTTTTTCAATATCTTCTTGCAATTTATCAGCTTCCTGGTCAGTGAGCTCTGTGACCGACGCTGGCACAAAGTCCTGGGCAAGTCTTTCCTGCTCCTTCTTTTGCTGGATTTCTTTCAGTCTCCTTTCTGCTTCTTCTTTCTCCTTCTTGATCTTTTGTGCCTCCTCACGAGCTTTTGATGAGTGAGTGTAAAATGTGTCTTTTACAACCTGAAATTGGAATAGGAAATCTGAAATACTTAGGCTGGTTTAATTTTAAATGCTGAGAACGTTTTGTAAGATAACAAGTGGCTCATAGACTTAAAATAAGAAACAAAACAAGCCCTTTCATGACACTTGATATATTTGTATAATTTTAAACTTTTTTACCCACTTTTTTTTAAACCTTAAATTCCCTTGACTATTTTGATTAAGAAACCCTGGTCTCAACTTCTTCATTAAAAAGATAAACACCATACCTGTTCCCATTCCCCCTCACGACCTCCAACGAAGAAATCAGTTTTTCTTGCAAGAAAACTGACTATTGTGTTCAGGAGCTAAAAAAAAAGTTAATGGATAAGTTTCAGCGTTTCAATTCAAAAATATACACCAAAGAATATTATTTTAAAATTGTATAATAGTGTGCCTATTGAGGAATTTTGAATGATACTCTAAGTCTTAGAGCACCATCAATATCTTTAAATATATTAGGTCAAGCCTTTTTCGTTGCACTGCACACCACAAAACTTAAAGAGGAATGGTCTGAATTGTATGAATGAACTTCAATCAGCCCTCATCAGATAATACTGTAGAGCTTAGCGAGCTAAGCTTACCTATGATACATTTTATTTGAAATTACCTGTGATAAAATTAGAGTAAATCAGTTTTATAATTCACATCAAACCTTTTTCATCATCATCAGCATCAATTACCTACATCAGTTCAAGTTAGACGTAGGTCGCTCTAGAAACTCATCAATGAGCAGTCTTTCACTCTTCTCATCCAGTGTTAGCCAGCTAAATTTCACCAATTTTCGCATTTATTTATTGCATAAACCCTCCTGAATAAAATGACCATACACTCTTTTAACAAAATTCATCTGTTATAACACTGTGCAGCTGTCTTTCAGATAAATTTAAGAAGAAGATGAACTACGAAGAAAACTGGTAAAAAACCAAAGGAATAGCTAACATTATGAGTAAGTATCTTTAAATTTTAAGTAATAGTTCCCTATCCTATTCACTACCTCCACATCTTCTGGTCAGAAAAACAGAGGTTTCGGATAAGTATAGGCTGTTGGCAATATTGGTTAGCACTGCCTGGTACCACACTGCTATGTTCTAGGTTTGAAAATAAGAGACATTTATTGGCACACTGGTAGAAAAGAAATGCTGAAGAGAAGGGTTTTCTGAGAATTATCCAGGGAAGCAATTAAAGAGTGTAGTGTGGTCATGATTATGCCCTGTATCATTCCTTATGTTTAGTGTTTGTGGGAGATTACAGTGTGTAATAATATGTTGTATGACAGAGCCTTTCCTCACAAAGATGCCCCTTCTGTCCGTACTCATAAAGTTTAACATTATTGAGTACTTATTGGTATTTATAATTGTAACGGAAAACCCCTTATCGGCCGCCCCGCAGGAGTGTGAATTGCCCTTATGTATTAGATCAATAAATCAATCAACCGACAAACACCGGTTATTGAGCTGGCTGTAGGCTGGCTGAATAAAATATAACCTATTTTGATCAGCCAGTCTACATTTCAGAAACTCTAGCTTTGATTCTATGTTGAATCAAGTTTTAACATTTAGTTGTGCCTCAGAAGAGAAAAGTAGAGGAACAATCAAGAAAAAAGAACGAGAATGTTAATGTTAGGTTATAGATTGTTGTGGAAATTAATACTTACGTCTTTCACTCCTCCCTCGTGTTGTTGCGCCATTGCTAATAGCATGGAATCAAATCTTTCTGGATCGTTAGTCATTTTTCTCCTAAAAACGCTGCGGTCCGGATTCGGAAAACCAGAATTCAATTCGCAAATTCACTCAAAGAAATTCACAACAAAGAATATATTTTTTTAAACATTTTTTTTTAATGTTCTTCCCTTTCGGGCTGGCTATGGCATCTAGGCCTTACCGCCAAGTCTTACGTGTATTTTTTCTTGTTAATTTGTTTATCTTTATTCATTTTCTTTCGTTTATCATCGTCAAGTCACCGTCAAGTCAAGTCAAGTTCAGTTTTAGAAAGATATAATGGTGGCTATTTTACTAAAACCGGGAGGGACCTATTGGCGCCAACTCGAAAAATGACGATACACGCAATAATTTCACATCACTTCACTTATGCGGTTTCATCATCAGCCTGATGAAGTCCACTGCTGAACATAGGCCTCCCCAAAGAGTTCCATGACGAACGGTCTTGAACCTTTTCCATCCACCGACTTCCCGCAACCTTAACAATGTCGTCGGTCCATCGGGTGGGGGGCCTTCCAACACTGCGTCGTCCGGTTCGTGGTCGCCACTCGAGAACCTTTGTTCCCCAACGGTTGTCGGTTCTGCGAGCTATATGGCCGGCCCACTGCCACTTCAATCTGCTAATTCTGAAAGCTATGTCGGTAACCTTGGTTCTTCTACGGATTTCCTCATTTCGGATTTAATCACGCAGTGAAACTCCGAGCATATCTCTCTCCATAGCCCGTTGGGCGACTTTGAGCTTGTGTATAAGGCCAATAGTTAGCGACCAGGTCTCAGTGCCATATGTCATCACTGGCAACACGCACTGATTGTAGACTTTCGTCTTGAGGCTCTGCGGTTTACTCAAACAATATTACGCAAAACACCACTTTATTCACACAAAACATTCAATTTAACACTAGTTTTGTAAAATAAGTTGAGAGCACAACATCACTTCGCAAGTTCCCGCCAAAAAGCCCTTTTTAAACATAAGCAAAAGTATGTTTATTTTTCACTCGCTAGCTGGTTATGGCATCTTATGGATTATCTTATGGAGTTATTCTAGAAAAGTAGTATTTTTTTGCAATCTGGTCTTTTGGAAATTGGACTTAGGATGTGTTCCACTCTAAACTGCTCTACTTTTTTAAATAAGGATCTCATCCACCCGTTGTAGCTCCTTATTCTATGCATCCTCTATGTAACGCCCGGCCAGCCGGCCGGCGCCGATTTTTTTTCTCTGTGCATGTTCCATTAGAATTATGAATGCAGCACTTATGATTATGGTATCATCATCGTCGCCCCCATTTTGGAGCATAGCCGTTCTCTTTAACTACATACGGACAAAAAAAATCGACTTTGTACCCAAGATGCCATAGCCAGCCCGAAAGAGAAAAAACATAAAAAATAGACTGACGTGACCAGTCTACTGTCAAAGTTGTCAAACCAATTGTCAATCCTAAATGGAGGTCATTCATTGCATTTCTATGCATTTTTTATTGAGTTCAAAACTAAATAATTGAGTAAAAGTGTGATATCACAGTATTTGTGATGTGAGAATCAAGTCAGGTGCGTCTATTTTACTTGCGTGGCTTGTTTTCCGCTAGGTTTCGTTAACTATGTGTCATTATTGTGTCAAGACGAGTAGTCAGCAAAACTAATTTTGTTTTTTTGCAGAGTTACAATATTAACTTTAGGTATGGCTGATCAATTCTGTTTACGTTGGAACAATTTTCAATCTAATATTGTCAGCGCATTGGATTCATTGAAATGCTCCGAGGATTTGGTCGATGTGACACTCACTTGTGAAGGCAGAAACATCAAGGCCCACAAAGTCATTCTGTCAGCGTGCAGTCCGTACTTCAGGAATGTGTTCAAGGTGAATGACTTAGGAATTAATAACCTTCGTTTTATACAAACATAGGTACGCTGTATAGTGCTGTGGAGATACTTGTAAGCATGACATACTTTCCCATGGGGCTATTAACTAAAATCTCATATCACTATCAAAAATGTAAGTAATGCACCAAATATGCAAATAATAATGCAACTCCAACTTATTGTAATGATAGAAAAAACAAGAAAAAAAGAATAAGGCTACACAACACAAGGTTAGCTCAGGACCATGGTAGGTGCCACAAGAGAGAGGCCTATGCTTAACAGCAGTCAGTTTCGCGCTGTGAATGATGATGATAGTAGACAGTAATGAAAATGCATCAAATAATGCAAACAAGCAGTGAGTTTATAACAGAAAACTGTTTAAAAATAAATAGGTTCACAATAACTTTCCCCCAAGCGATCAGATTCTTGGAGATGTCTAAGGGGAGGTATTCAGAGGCATGTCCATACATTTGACACATGCCTATATATAGCACAAATTGAGACTCCACACTCGTGATTCACCAAGATTAGTGAACAAATGAAAATGCTCTATAATTTTGATTCATCAGATCAGCTGTTCATTTTATTAATTCACTATTAAAATTTCATCTAAATGTGGCAGCACTGCGACTCATTAATCTATGGGCACCACCCTGTCAAAACCTGAATATGATTATTTGTTAGACTGAAATCTTATTATATGCTGTATTATTATTCCATTCCGCAGGAAAATCCTTGCCAACATCCTGTGATTATTCTCAAAGATGTGTCAGCCGATGATATTGTTAGCCTGCTGTCATACATGTACCAGGGAGAGGTATTCATAGAGGAGAGTAAGCTCTCTTCGTTCCTCCACACAGCTGCTTTGCTGCAAGTGAAGGGGCTCACTGGAGTTACTCAACAGGTATAGTAATAGAAGTCTAGTGGCTGCCAATGGCTTTGCTTGCGCAGTACCCATATAAAAAGTAGCCTTTCCCAGGGCTTAGGAGTGGCTGCCCATGGCTTTGTTTGCATGGTATCTGTATAAAAGTAGTCTATAACATTTCTCAGGGCTTATGCTTCCATGCCAAATTTAAACAAGACTCAGTTCAGCTTATAAGTTATGTAAATGTTATAAAATGAGACGAGTAACTTTAGCATTTATATTATTAGGGTGACTAGCTTCCCCCTAAGTTCTCTTGCATGGTACCCATATAAAAGTAGCTTCGTCACTCTCTGGCTCTTTACCTTTATCTGTGAAAAAGCACATTGATCTGTTGCTGCATGAAATAAGTGTGTGACTTTGGTAGTTTGTTTACTAACAAAAACATCATAATATAAAGATTTAAATGAGTTTTGACTCATTACCATTAGCAGATTTAAATAATTTTTGATACATCACTATACCAATCTATGCATCTTTTCAAATAAGTACCTAGATCCAGGTTATTATCACTATATTTTTATCGTTTCATTTAATTGTTAGTGATAAAGTTAAATTTATTAGTCAAATTTTAAAACTTATTTAACCAAAAACATTTAACAAGGATTCTGATTATTTAGATGAAAAGTTTGTGACTGAATATGCTCCAACTTGATCATTAGTACAGTTGTAAAAGGTTCATTAAAAAAATAGCCAAGCTGTGATTTCTCGAACTGTACATTAAAATAGATCTAAAACATATCAAAATGATCCATGCAGTTACAATAAATAAATGAATATTGATTATTATTGTTTCTTTTCCAGAAGGAAACCATTTCAGCTCAGAACACATCAAACAAATTGTATACCCAACTGACAATATCATCAAAAACCCATACTAATTCTACACATAAAGAACCGAAGGTGCCTGCTCTGAAAAAGAGAAGAAGTAGTACTTCTGACAAACCTAATGATGTAACCATCTGTGATGGTCCTAAAAAGAACAAAATTTTGGAAACATGTGATATTTATAACAAAAACGATTTATCTAATTTGGTAAAGGTTGGTGATAATCCTTCCATTGCACTTGAAAAAAATGTAGACAGGAAGAATGATGGAAAAAATGACATATTTGCAACAACCAATGGAAAAAGCTCTAATACAACCCAGGTATTTAACAATACTACTTTATTAATATTATATTTACTACACACTAGCTTTTGGCTGCGGTCTCGCTCGCGTGGCACCTAGATAAAAAGTAGCTTAAATGCTATTCTAGTCAAAGAACTCTAGATATGCTCCAAGGTTCATCGAAATTGGTTGACCTAATGTGATTGAACCACTAAATTCTAAACTTCCCCACAAACTTTGACATTCATAATATTAGTAGGATAGAATTTTTGTACTTAAATATAAAAAAACATACTTAATGAAAGGACGTACAAAGGCGAGTATAACACAAAAAAAAGGCCGGCTTGGAATTAAGAGGTACAGGTTCGATCCCCGAGGACAAATATTTGGGTGATCTCTAAATATTTGTTTCAGGTCTGGGTGTTGTAGTGCCACAATACTCATTTTTTATTTTTATAATTTTAGGAAAACTTACGGCTAATATGAGTTTAATGAAAACAATGAGTACTTAAAGGCTAATTACAAGTTTCCACATACATTGTTTCTGATACCCTTGACACAAGGCATCCTAGTGTGGAGTCAGGACTATATATGTGACTGTTGGATTATTTTTTATTTGTTATTATTATCATTAAATTTTTATTTTCAGGCTCATCCTCATCATTCAGAATTGCCGGTTATAAAAACGGAGAGAATTGATGAGTGCAACTCGCCTGCACTCTCTATGACAGCAAACTCAGAAAATGATGACAGTCTTCCAGATTACGAAAACAGCATGCTCGCAAGGTCACTGCTCTCAGGTAATTATCCACAGTACAGTATTTTATAATTTGTGTATACTTTACAAGCTTCCGCCCACCACTTCACTCGCGTGGTACCTGGAAAAAAGTAGCCTATATCACTCGGAAATAATGCAACTTTCTAACGATGAAGGATTTTTTAAAAACATCAGTCTCAAATCTTATTTCATTTCGGCGTGAAACTGGATAATCCTACTAATATTTTAAATGGGACAGCCTGTGAGGATGTTTGAATGTTTCGATGTTTGTTGTTCAATCACGCCCAAACGGCCGAACAGATTTGGATGAAATTTGGTACAGAGATAGAGTATAGTCTGGAACAGCATATAGGCTGCTTTTTATATTCATAAGTATCACGCGAGCGAAGCCGCGGGTGAAAGCTAATGATAAATATTATTTATTTATTTAGAATACAGTATAACAGGTTTTTTTTTATCCCTAAGGCGATGCCATATGTTATTAGTAGGTACAATTAAATAGGTACTAATCGAAACTTTTCGTTTCTATCACTATCTGTGCAAGTTGTAGGAGTTTCGGTAGGTGGTAATATGAAGGTAGCTTCACATTTACATTCCTCTAATATTTGGGAGCTGTCTTATTACAAGCTAAAATAAGTTTCAAATTGATATTAAAATTCTGTGGTTGACTTAGCAAATCGAGGCAAACTTAAAAGATAAGAACAACCAATAAAATCATAGTTGCGATGAAATGCATAAAGAAGATAACATTGTGTTGAACTGTTGGCTAATCTTGATAAAAATCTTGGTATTTCCACTCAAGCTGATGCATGTTATTATTATTTGCGACATAATAACTCCCCATATAAGTAAAGCAATACAAAGTAAGCAAAATTCAGTTATCTAGTGTCATTTATAAATTGTATTTCTACTCTTTCACAGGAATCAATCCTTGTAGGAATGATGCTGGTTGTAACACAGCATCTAAAAAGAATTCAAACATGGCAGACCACACAGCTCGACAAAAAGACGGCAACACAGAATCAATCAACTTCACGAACGCATCAAAAAGTCCATTGAAAACTCCATCTGACGAATCATTAGTGAAACCTGAAAAACAATCACCCAAACCGGATATTGACTATGAACCTGAAGTTTTATTGTCTGAACAAGATAGCCCAGAATTGGAAAACGCATACGCACAGGATAAGTCTCAGGGGATAATGTTGCTGGCTGGAATGTCCTCAGTTTCAGTGATGGGCAGCGGGGCTTCTACATCCCAGGGCGTGTCTCACCAACAATCAAACCACGCGGCCATCTGCGGTGACTGCCCTCACTGTGGCATGAAATATTCTAACCAATCGGCTCTCAAGTACCACGTGAGATTGATGCATTCTGACCTCACTAACAGGCTATGCTGCTATCTGTGTCCAAGGTCGTTCACAATGCGAGAGACATTCAAGGAACACATGTGGACGAGTCATGGCCAGAGGAATTAGATCACTTGCAGCTCTACAATTTGTGCCTTATGATCCCTTGTCAATTTTAATTGGTTAAATTCAGGAATCGGTGAACTGTGCCTTGAATAAGATTTGATAAATTCTAAATTATATGAATTGGAATTGGAGAGACTGAGTTGTTGAGTGGCTGGATTGTTGGGTAGTGAAATTTTATATATATATCATGTTATGTAAAATGATACCTACAATTGTTATAATTTAGGTTAAAAATATTTGTGCTATATGTTGCTATATATATTTGAAAGTAAGCAACTAATTGCGGTATTTACATTGAACGTGTTTATAAGAGGTGCAACAATGTGTTCGATTTTAGGTCAAATTTACACAGTTATTGGTGCTAAAACTTAAGTGTTTTTGAATAAAAAATAATCCATTACAGTGTATACATTACGTAATGTAGATTACTCCATTGCCTGAGGAATGTGTTAGTAATATTAAGGTATGTATTCCAAATCATACCAACAGTATGCTGAGACAATGCACCATCAGTATCTTAAATTAGATAGTGTTCCTTGTTGTTTATGCATGAACAAGATAGCCCAGAATTGGAAAACGTCCGTCCCCGATACGTGGTGAGAGAATTAGTTTAAAAAAGCGTCAAAATAAAAAAATACTTCTTCCAGTACATACATATTCAGATATTTTTTTAAAAGAAAGTGTTCCTTAACTTTTTATCTAACCCTAACTTTTATATCTCATATTTATACTATGTAAGATGGACAATGATTGTTGATTGTTATTCATAAAATACAAAAATGAGAAGGAGATAATCTCAGAAAGTTATGTAAAGTTTATTAAAAATTGTTATGTTTTGAGATGATTATGGAGTATGAGGGGATCAGTATTCGAAAGGTACTGTACATGTACACTAAAATATTTTACATTTGTAGAAATACTTTAAAGTTATGTTTTAAGAGTTTGTATGCTTACTATTATTTCCTAAATTCTTTAGGTACAATTTTGTTAGTTTGTATGCGTTCTGATGTTAGTCAAATATTTATTTTACCTATTCACACAAACATTTTTTTACGAAATGTTACCTACTAAATTATCACACCTACAGATTTCGTAAATCGTGCCAAAATTATGACTATTTATTTGAAATAACGCAATAAACACTTGCCCTTAAATTGCAGATGTTTTTATACATAATCTGTAGCGTTATCATCATTATCATCACCGTGTGTAGCTCATAGATTTGTTAACGTGATGCTGAGTTAAGTGAGCGTAGTTTAGTGTAGTGTTAGTTTATTTTTTCTGCAAATTTATAATTATGTTTTATGAAGTTATCAGTAATACCTTACTACTACAGAGCAGTGAATCGTAAATGCATTAAAATACTTTATTTCGGGAACTATTACAAAACAAATTTATTGCAGCTAACAACGCCCATCTAAACAAAGTTGATTGATCCAATCGAATACAGCACGCTATGTGCTTGTTAAGATTCGTAATATGTATTTGGTATGGTACATACAGTAGCGGATCTAGGCGGTGGGCAAAGGGGCTCAACCCCCACAAAAGCGTCTAGGTCCACTTCGGACAAATCTCAAATTAATCTTTATAGGTATTCCTACATTCTTAGTACTTTACAACCTACAGTACAATTTTCATCACTTATCCTTACTTAATCAATTTTAATGCCATTCATATTCACCGAGATAAAAGTATCTGGCAGACAAGTTGTCGAGTCATTGAATAATTTGCAAAAAGTTATCCAATCAGTCACTGAAGCAAGTCTAATTCGAAAGAGATTTATTCATATTATATTATTTTTATATTATATTATATTTGGAATAGATAATTTTAATTCGTCCTTTAGGTACAGACTCGTGTCTGTAACCGGCTATTGGTATTGACTTAGATAACAGTTGCTTGAATTATATAAAGTAAGCAGTTAACTATTCTAAATACTTTGTTATTTCGTAAAATATTTTAGTGATAATTGGTTACTTTGACGAATGCCATTAGTAATTTTTAGTGTTAATCTGGTTCTTAATTTTATTCTGAATGTTGTTGAATAAATAGAGATATTTTATTTAGTTATAGGTTAATACGTAAGCCTACCTATGATCGAATATTTACTTTATAAATTATAATGATACTGTTGAATATTTTATTCAGAATTTTACAAGATTTACAATTATTATGTTATAAATAAAATTTTGCTTCTTATATGAGGGTTAAACTTATTTGTTAAAAATTCATAAAAAGTCTTGTCTATTTTGACCGATTTGTTAATTTCTGAAACACATAACCTGATTTTACCATAATGAGACGTGTAGGTCTGTAACACAAACAGAAAATGAAGGAATATTAGTTTAGCGAGCATCAGTTGAAATTCTGAGTTGGAGTTTGGTATCGAATCCTGATATTTCAATACGATAAGAATTTAAACTAAGGGGCGCTTGTAACGAATTGTTTCCACCGGGCTTCTACCTTATTGCCATTCAAATGCAAGCGTGACAGCACTATTTCACACTTTTTTCTCAGAAACGGCTAAAGGTATCAACTTAAATTTATACCACCTACTAGTCCCGCTCGCGACTTCGTCCGCGTTTGTATACCTACCTAGACTATTATCCTTGTCAAAGTACTAACGCAGCTACTTACCTATTTCTACCTACCATCACCGTCAGTGTAACCGTCACAGTCCCGTAACCCTCACCGTCCCGACGCCTTCACCGTCACCATCACCGTTCCATCCCCGTCCCGTCACAGTCCCGTCACCATCCGTATACGTGTAGGTATTGTATTTAAAACTATTAACCAGAATCCCAATTTACATGTCTCTAACTTAAAAAAACATGGGACTTTCAAAGAACGTTTCAACCCCCATTCTACCCTTTAGGGTGAGTTATCATTAAATCCTTTTGCTATCAGATGTCTAGATACACCCTCTGGAAAACCTACCTGCCAAATTTCAAGTATGTTGTAGTCTTTCAAATATAAACGTTTCCCATACGAACTTTCATCCCTTATGGCTGGGCTGTTTTTCAAAAATGTTGAAAATAGCATTTTTTATTTTTGTCAATTTACCTAAAACCCGATTTTGATGTCTCCTACTTCAAAAACATGGGAATTACATACAAACTTTCAACCCCTATTTCACCCCTTTAGGAGTTGAATTTTGCAAAATCCGTTCTTAGTGCGCGCTCACACCCTTTTTTGAGTGCCTGTGCCAAATTTCAGACTCCTCGGCCCAGTAGTTTCCGAGCTTTCGTGATGAATCAATCACTGAGTGTAATACTCCTTTATATAATAGATTAAGGTCTGTGGGCTTATGGTGCCGTATTAAAATCAAAGCTCTAGCAAAGATATGGCAATGAATGTATAATTTTTGTATGGAAATGGCAAAAATCAAAAACCTCTAGGGTACTTCCAGTTACCTCACAATTCTGAAATTTGGAATGCTTGGAGCTTTTGTAGCACAATTAAAGGGATCTGAAATTGATGAATTTCGAAGTATTTTAGAAAAAAGTTAAATTTGCGGTCAATGTCATACAATAACTACGTGAGCGACCGCAGATACATATAAGTTTGTCAATTCCAACACTTAGAATTTTTATTTTCTGTCTGGTGCACGACCGGGATTCAAACCCACGACCAATGGTAAGGAAGCCTCAGGGCGCGATACCAGAGGCATCACGCACACGTTGCCGACCGGCGACCCCGGATTGAGTCTGAACAGTACCTACCTATCTACGCTGGAGAAATAAACCGCCTTTTCCTCTTTCTAGTCCACCAATCAATATCGGCCTCGTAGATACGCACCTAATTAACATAGCTAGGTTACCTACTGAAGTTACCCACCCACCTAGTTCAGTAATTTGCTATGCTAAAACGAGTTTTTTATAGTTTGGTATTCCTTAAGATCCTAGGAAGTAGCTGCCTTAGTACCACTAAATACTTTCCACGTGTTATTCGGCACCGGTAGGTACTTAAAAAACTTTCTTCGGTTGACCTAAAATTAAGAATAAATCTACCTAGGTACAGTAGGTACTTAGTAATTTGAGAATTTCATCAATGTTTGCCAACCACTTAGCCCGAAAAAATATTTTGTAGGGTAGGTATCCGCAAGTAAGTATTTTTTAAGCGCAGGTCTATCCTACCAACTCCTAAATTTTCAAAATATTGAAAAATTTGTTCTGATTTTTATAATATCTATCACCAAATGTTTGGATTTGGACAGGAATTGAACCCGCTACCAGTAGCAATGCATGCACTACCAAGCCACTCCTCGTGCGAATTGATTAGCCGTTTTTAATTTCTTTTTAAAGTCTGTTAAAAAGGGGCTAGAACACGTCGGCGTCGGTCCTACGTCTTAGTAGTTTTGTATAGGAACTTAAATAAAAAGCTATAAGCTTGCACCTAGGTATGTGATACATGCAGTACTGCATCTAGTGTGTATAGGTAGGTGGCGGGTAGGTGTAAGGGCGTCGAGGAAGCCCCTTAATGCGGAGACAGCTCTGGCGGGAGGCAGCTATTGATCGTCATCCGTCAGTGGCCGGCGCCCCTATTGATTCGCCGGCGCCGCCGGTTCGCCGCAATCTGCATGATAACCCGCTCTGGCTTCTCCACAGTTAGGTATAACAAAACATTGCTTGTCGTGTCACTGATTCTTTCTTGGCCATCCTGTTTTAGGTCAGTGACCAGGTTGAGGTATGATGGCCATGAAAAGGGCATATGACCGATCGGTGATGAGGCGCACTTTATTCCTTTCACTACACTAAGAATCGGTGTAGTGAAAGGAATAAAGTGCGCCTCACCGAGACTCTTTACGTAGGTATATGTCACATGTCTTCGAATTTTTAGGTTCTAGGATACACCGGTTTCCTCACGATGTTTTCCTTCACCGTTTGAGAGCACTAATATAGCGCATATAAATATTCTGAATGGAAAATCCATTGGTGCATGATCTGGTTTTGAACCCACGACCTGTGGATTGCAAGCCAGGGCCACTACAACCACGCCACCAGTGCTCTCACACATGAGAAATAAAACATTAGAAAACACTTAGGTTCTATTATGTGGACTGTTGTTGTGATAACTTATCTGACGTTTCGTGATTTGTAAACAGGGTAACATGGCCAATTGACTGGCCTCATAGCTCAGTTGGTAGTAACTCTGCCTTCTGCGCTAGAGGTTGCGGGTTCAATTCCCGCACAGGACAAACATTTGTGTGATGAATATAAATGTTTGTTCTGTGTCTGGATGTTAAATATTTATTTATTATGTATATCAGTCTCTGGTACCCATAGTACAGGCTATGCCTAGTTTGGGATCAGTTGACCGTGTGTGATATGTCCGGAATATAAAAAAAAAAAATAAGTTTGGTTTGGTCCAACATTCATCTTGAAATGGGATGATTTCTTAACTCTACCAACTCGAACAGTTAGGTATTACCTCAATTTGGGCGAAAGTACACGCTATTATATTTACCTACCTAGGTTCTGACGCGATCGATAATCACTTCTGGCGAAGAGGTAACCAACTGGGGCATTAGTCGGAGATAGTTACGCAAAAATCGTACCGTAAAGTGTAGTGTTGTTGTCATGGTGATGTGAAGTTAAGCTTTTAGGCCGCGTAACCATGGCAACTACTCATACGCTTTTTGCGTAACAATCTCGGTCCTACACATGTAGACATTCGACAATCGGTTAGCAGTTAGCATATTCGTAAGTATAGCGCTAGCCGAAGTATGATTGACAAAAATGGTTATATTTATAGAGGTATCTTGAATAACGAATTGTTTTTTATCTGAGGAACCTTATACAGGATGAGTTTTTTTTCAGGGCCACTTAGGCGAAATCGGAAATCGTGAGAGTAATCGAAAACTGATGTTAGGAGATACGGGCTCGTTTTTGCAAAAAAATAAGATCTGCATTAAAAAAAGTTGAAATTTATTTTTAATTTTTCCCAAAAAAATAATTTTTTGATGTTTTTTTTTGCATTTCTGTGTTCTATGTTTGATAATAAATAAATAAATGTAAAATAACAATGTGTATAAAGTTGTTGGAACACCTTAAAAACTGCAAATTTATAAATTAAACAATATTTATTTATCGAAGGTTTATTATTTCGGTCGGACTATGTGCAAAGCAATTAATTAGTAAAAAATAACCTTCGGTAAATAAATATTGTTGAATTTAAATAATTATAATTTTTAAGGTGTTCCAACAACTTTAGACACATAGTTATCATACATTTATTTAGGTATTTATTATCAAACAAAGAACCCAACAAAAAGCAAAAAAAATGTTTTTGCAATATCCTAAATTTTCTGAAAAACTGTATATAAATTTCAACTTTTTTTCAATGACTAAGCTAATAAAACTCACCCTGTATAATATTATCTAGGTGAGTAACATATAAAACCCATGTAGATATTATTAGATAGGTAATCGTCATCGTAAGATGAATTTTGGGACATCAATATTTGTCATTGTTCCCCATTAAAATAGTCTAATGTCAGTGAAAAATACAATCTACTATGAATGCCATGTTAGTATCTACGAGTAGGTACTTTTTTGTTGAAGGCTTTATTTTTTTTACCATTCTTTCTTTCTTACCAATAGCAATATGCAGCCTTCGACTAACTAGGTAGCTGTATGCATTGTAGAATAGATATACTAAGTAGGTAGTTACTTTCAAACGTCTCTTTCGATGGCCGTATACAAACTTACGAGGACGCTGTGTTTCGGTCTGGCCCGCTAACGCGAGCGTTACCTACATTACATCATTCAAATATGATTTGCATTAGGTAGGTAGTGAATTTGGTGAATAAACGTTTTTTTATTACAATATTATGACAAAGACCTAATACTACAAGGCTTTTCATAATATGCAGGCATACCATCCCGAAAGGGGCTTCTTCACTCATGATAAACTTTACTTTACTTTTATCAGATTTTTCTTTAACTTTTTCCTTAGAATAATAACACCTTTTTTTTATCATCTTGTACTTTAATAAGTTCAACATCAAGATTACTTGCTACAGAACAGCTGAATAAATGAGACTGACCCCAAAACAGCTGTTTTTGGGATAGAGTTTATTCATTGAAAAATATTGTATTTCCAAAAGTTGTGGAACAAAGTTTATTGCCAATTGGGTGTTGAAAAAGCCCCTTTCGGGATAGCTTACATAATTTATGAAGCAAATTGTATAAATTTACTATATTTAATTTGCAAGTAAGAGCAATGTAAGAAATCTACTTAATTTATAACTAACTAGGTAGGTAAGTATGTATGTAGCAAACCTGACGAAAACTCCATTAGGGGCCTTAAACTAACCCAGGAAACTCCATCACCAAGAAAACATCAGAACAGTCTTGTAACGGTAGGTACCTACACCATGGGATTACCTGGGTAATTTCACAAAAGGTTAGTGGATACCGAATTAAAAAGGCTTCATAGTCTATTTTTTCTCTCAAACTATAGTTTAGGCTCAAAGGCTATTTTTTCTCTCAAACTATAGTTTAGGCTCAAACTGAATTGCGCCATGGAATACTGTCCATGGGTGTCATTTACATGCTCCGTATTGATTAACGGGTTTATCCGCGTGCTACCCTCCCAACTAACAAGCGCAGTCTAGCTACACCCTTCTCTACTTGTATATGTTCAGTCTGAGTACCTTTCCATTTCCTTGTAAACTCTTGTAGGTATAAAAAAAGTAAAATTGACTATGAATATCACAAATAGCTTAAAACCTACTTATAGGTAGGTACTGGTTTATTTTAAAATGCGCTGACTCTGAAAACTGATCAGAATCGAAAAATGTCTATAGAATCGATTTATCGAGTATTTTTACACTGTAAATGTTACTTAGTCTATTTTAGGATAAAACCACCTGGACATCGATTTTTGCAGTAAATACCTAGATGTATTTTTTCTTAAACAAAGTTTTCAAAATAAATGCTGATGAAATGATGTTCTTTTAGTTACACAGTTGCTTATAAATATTAGCCACTCAGTGGGATAGAAAAATATTTTTTAAATCTCCCTTAGAACACCCAAATTTATCCCTAAAATATAATATTTTATGAATAACTAAACCGATAAACTATTTCAAATTCAACTTTCTAGCTTGTTTAGGTCTGGGAGGCGGTGACAGACAGACAGACACACACCAGAGTGGGACACATCGAGAAAATGAGCCCGATTCAATCAACTAGCTAAATTGAAGTTAAATATCTGATCTACCTAAAGGCACCGATCATAAATTAAATACAACCACTTAACAAAGTTGGAATTTCCGTGGTCCCCGAGGATCGTACCCGCTACCCGCCGAGGAAAGCCAGCCACAGCCACCGGTCAACTCCTGCAGTACATTTGGAAACTGCCTGGTTTCTCATCCGTTATTCAATATTTTGAGAGCAAGGCACGTTGTGATGTCGGAAGTACATTGTGGAACAAAGTACAACACATTCGTAGGTACCTAAAGGAGCTTTTGCTAAAACCCTAGATGAAAAGGAAACCCTGTAAAATTTGTAAATGTGTGTAAAACAAACTGTAAACCCGCTGCGGAAAAAATGCAGTGGTAGAAAAACTGCAAGTAAACTTTTGCTTTAAAAAGAGAGCTTTTGCACTCTTACAAGAGCAATTTAAATTGTGAAACGTACCTTTATGCAACCTGCTATATTTAAACCTTCCATTCTACCTACCTACAGAGAAAATTAGCCCTCTACTATCTACGAGTATTTGTACGTTCATGCTAGGTAACACTGTTAACGCAACGAAGCCTTGAATGTAATGAACTTCGTTTATGAGTTATCAGAAGCTGAATTACTTAGCATAACCAGTGATTAAATGTGATCATTAACGTGGTACCGTGGGTTTGGTATAGGTTTGTGTAGGTTCGAGTAGGAAGGACGAAGGGTGCGGGTGATGCGCCACATGAGTGCCGTCGATGTGGGTCACTGCCGCCTACGCGCAATTCGATAAAACTTTGCAACTATCTGCCACCTGGATACAAGGCGCGCCAATCGAATTTTCTTTCAAAAGTTTCAGCGCATACTTTTTGAAGTAAATACGGAACCGACCTTCCCGATTCCGTTCTTGATTTTATCGATAAGTATGTACTATATAACTAAGTACGTATATATAATATGATGTATCAAATAGTATCAAGGATCTACATACTTGTTTGAAAAATAACGCTCAAGTAAACGCTAGCGCTAGTAGCCGGTATCATTCGTATTATAATAATCTGAATATGTGAACTAATATCATTAAGTACCTACCTATACGTGTTTGGAGTGAACATAGTGAAAGTACTAATTAATAGTGCAAAGTATCGATCAATCGTTTCACCATGGGTTCTAAATATAAAATTCCGTTGGGGAAGACAAAGTTCGCGCGCAATACGGGCGTCAGCGGGCGCGGGTAGGCGGCGGCAGCGGCGCGCGGCGGTGGCGGGCGGTGAGGCTCGGTGCGGGCGGCGCGTATCGATTCCGCGGCGCCTTCAGTCGGCGTCCGTCGAGCGCCGCGCTGCGCCGAGCGCCGAGCGCCGAGCGCCGAGCCGCCGGCGAGCGGGCGTCGCCCCTCCCTGCGGCCCGCGCCCCGCGCCCGAGCCCGTCAAATCTCGAGCCGCGCGACGACCGACGCCGGCAAACTCGAACGACCTCTTTTCGCTAACCAACGTCGCACCCGCGTCCGGTTCTGCCGCGAAACTCGCGCGATCGCGCGAACCACGCTGACTTCCAATGATTTTCCACGACTGATGAAAATTTGTCTGAAACTTTGAGGAAGTTTAAGAATTATTTCAAATCGGTTGCGAGTAAAATAGTATGTTGATCGGAAGTTTAGTTGTAAGATGAGTTTAGAATAGTAGGAGAGTGCGTGCGAGTGGTGTGATGCGGGCCCGGTGCGCGCGGCGAGCATGGCGCTGGCGGGCCGCGTGACCGCTGCCGTGCCATGGACTGCTGCAACTACGGGCAGTACGGCGCGGGCGCAGCGTGGGAGGGCTACGGCGCCGGCGCCGGCGGCTATCCCGCGCCCTACGCGCCCTACGCGCAGGGCTACTACGCGCCGCACGCGCACGACCCCTACGGTCGATACTACCGCTACGACTACCAGCCTCATCACGTGCACCACGCTGAACATGTCATGCCGATGGGTAGGTAATACAAGTAAAATTAAATAGACGACTGCGCGAGCGCCCGCGCGCCGTGTAGATATTGCTACAAAGCAGCTACGAGACGTCAACGCGTCAATTGCTACGAGCGCTACGACTGCTACGAACAATTGCGTTGATTTTAAATTCTAGGGTCATGAAAGGATATGGATGGCAGAGATTGATTTTAAATTTTTGTACGTTGGTTTGTACATATTTCATAATGTTGGAGTAAAGCTTCTGAGCGTTTTTTTTATTTTGTAGTACAATGACGAAGACACCAATGCTAGTGAGGAAACATTTTAGGATTTTAAAAAATATATCAAACTTTTCAGAGATGGCAATTTCAATAATAAAGGTGTTATTGAAATTGATGTGTCTGAAAAGTAGTGTGAATATTATTAGACTAGATTATATCCTAAATACAAAAGCTGGTAGAATTATCAGCTTACGATAGATTTGGTTGTGAATCACCACTACTATAAGTATTACTGCAAACATGTTAAAAATATTCTGAAAACAGAATATAATCAATTTCGGCAATTATTATGGCGAAAATAAGATTAGAAAAATCTGTCTCCATTTCTCATCTGCACGTGTTTCCTTGCTTCCGGATACTTCTTCAAGTCTCTAAAACTTGAACAAATCAAAAGTAATGTAGCTCACGTAGCAAGTTGGCGGACGACTGAATTAAGTAAACACCCGTTTTAATTCTATATCTTAGCTAGTAAGCAATTATTATAATAAACATAAATATTGAGGTTTTTACTGAGAACTTGCTCATGCTCATTCAACGTATATTTTACAAGAGATAGATTTGGTAATAATTCTACGAGTATTTAGTAGTAAGTACTATCGGAAATTCCAATGACGTTTGTTCCGTAAAAATCATTTGGCATAATTGAGCTTCCAGTGGCTGCAACGTTTTTGGAGTCATTCATGGTCCAAGGTTTGAAAGATGCTCGATAAACACTTTCATAAAATCGATGCAAATTTACCAGCGATTGATCGACGCAATTTTGCGTGTCCACCGGCGCCGGCGCTGGCGTGGTGGGATTCTTCTTGGGCCGGCCACAACAAAGATAGATTAATTTCCGACCCAGCGCAGTACCGGATCCATAAAATAGATCAATAAAATAGCCTTTTACTTTGTGACTTATGAGGCAATAGCGTAACACTAACTCCAGAGAATTCTTTGGAATTACGGTTCTAGGATGTGCTGATTTCATTTAATTTGTTACTGTAGGGCAGTTACTTAACATTGTTTCAATCAGTTTGTATTTAATATAAAACTGGTAAATATGACGGCTTTTCATTACCGATTATAGGTGATTACCCCACAGATCAGTCTATCGCTCGGCGGCTTTGCGATTACATCGTAAGACGCGCCATATTTACCAGTTTCAAATACTAACTGATTGCAACGATGTTAAGTAATTGCCTCACAGTAACAAATTTAATGATATCAGCACATCCTAGAACCGTAATTCCAAAGAAAGTGTCAGTAGTCCCTGGAGTTTTTAGATGTTTTCAGCTTACTAGTTCATTTTCACCTCTAGATAGTCTTCCGAAAGTAGGTTATGCCAAAAATATAACCATCAGCTAATTAAGAAATATATTGTAAAGAAATCGATTATGTAAAACTCGAACCGGAGAATGTATTGGTTACAATGTGCTAGATATTGCTCCGTGTCCTAACTCCTTGAACATAATTGAATTACAAGAGTCGCACTACTTCATTGTTTGTAATCATAACATACTTTACCGAGTAGTGTGCGCGATCTAAATTTGTTTACCAATATAGAGAGATCGGCTTCGGCATCCGACGCGTGGCGCGGCATTCTCTACAATGAAGAATGGACTAAGAATTAATGTTTACGTTTGGTTTGGGCGGATTTCTCGGCGTCTACGTCACGTGTCGATGTCAGGCCGAGGGCGGAAGGGGACGCTACAGGTGGTCGCCACCCTGTCCCTTCCTCCCCCCAGCCAGGGTGGGGGAGCACCCCTCCCCGCGCCGCAACGCGATTGATCGCTTGCAGGGCACAGCCACTCTACATATTGACCGGAGTACTAACGCCCGCGTCGCGGTTCACTGTGAACTTTCTATACGCTACGTAAATATGTAGCCTCGTAGACGATGAGTTATGAAACCTTATGAAATTGATATTAGCAGAAAATAACTACTGGCCATCTTTCTAGATACATTATTAATCTTATTAATAATATTTATATACAAATTATAAGTAAATAATTTGGAAGTACATAGTTACTTTGATGATTACCCGAATGTTCAGGAAATGTTTATTGAGTAGGCTAGTTCTTTTTTGGTCACCTATTTTAGGTCAGTAACCAATTAAGTGACCTATTTAACTGAATTACATAATTATAAGAACACAACAAATATTGATTATCAAAGAACTATACATTATTCATAGGTGTTTTTCAAATAACAATTTTTTGTAATAAACGCTCAATCAATCTAGTTTTAATGCTTAAAATTATGTGTGATGGGCTCAAGTAGGTAGGTACATTGATATTTTTACATAATTAGATAGGTGTATTTATTGAATAACCACACTGTATTGATTTGGTTTTGAAATAAAACTAACTTTTTAGGTAAGAACCTTAAAACTGATGACCTAACTATATAAATGTAACTAATCGTAGATCACGTAATTAAAGAAAAAAATTGTCGTTAGGTCAGTGACTAATGAATATTCAGGAAAGTACCTTGTATACTCGATTTAACACGTTATTAAACGATTTGTATTATAATTTGAAATCATCGTAGCACCCCAAGATGAAATGGAATTAAAACGGTGCCGACAATTTGATTTACATAATGATTTGAGGGTGACATTTTGTAATATTTTGCCATTACTTTTTAATCTAATATACTTTTTTGAGTATCAAGATAAGGTAATAAAACTCCAACTTTATGTAAAATTCGAAGATAATCTTTGTACAGAAATAGGTTTAAAGTTTGACTAGATATTATTTTAATCACACTACCGTTACGGAATTAAGGTTCTCGAATGGCTACCTCGAACCGGACGACGCAGTGTTGGAAGGCAGGGGGCCTGTATGGGTAGATAAAATGGTCCTGTATGGTTACCTACCAACAATACGTTACCTACCGACAACGAGTCGTAATTTGCATTTCCCTAGTTCATTTTCGTTTTATCAATCGACATAATAATATGAGAATTCGTAGCCCTGTCAGATCGCTTCATTCGAAAACTTTAATCTTTTCTAACCATCCGTAACAAGTACGGATCGTATTTTGAATATAGAAAAACGGGCATTGCCCACGAGGCCAACGCAACGATTGTTGATACTAAAGGTAATGGAAAACGTGGCATCTCACGTACTCGCTATAATAGTGAGAGAGAGATCCATAAAATCAGAATAAACCTCTCAACTTCACTTTCGCTAGCTACAAATAGACGGTCCATTGTTACCGATGTTGTTATTTACATTCCTAGAGACAGCTAAATTAAACATCGTTATGGTATACAATGACTATGTTGAGAGTATTGAGTTTGTAATTTGGTTGTAGTTTGTTTGTAAACATACTATAGCTATGATTCATTTGAATTTGTTTTATTATTCAGCTAGTCCATTGAACCCAAATACCTATTTACAGGTTTACATTCTAACCCTCCGTTATAAATACTATCAGCAACTATCACGTCCCATAATGTCGAGCATGGATTTCAATTGGATTTATTTCTGACTAGCTTCTAGTAGCTCTTTAATTTAGATTTTTAGAAGCTCTGCATTTATCTTTATTTAAATGGCGAAATTACGTACAAACTATTTAAAAAAAAAACAAAAAAAAACACTGTATTTTATTTTTTGTACTGTCGATCGAATATCCTTTATGTTATACCAGAGCTAGCATTTCCAGTTAAGAGAACTACTCGTAAGATTTCCGTTGCCTTGATAAGTACTAACTTACCAAGGACGGCTTTTCAATAGTGAAATCCTAGATTCAATGTCAGGTCCGTGCAATGTTGTTAGTGGTTAGCCACACATGCGCACAAACTAAGTTGCAAGGTTGAATGTGATGTGGTAATATCGATCAACGGCTAGCTGGATTCTTCCATTCGATATTACAATAAAATTAAGAGAAGGTTAGGTATACACTGAAGACTGACTGTCTGTTGATTAAATTAACACACAATGTACAATCCCACGTAAGCACCTGTCTACCTACAGACTGAATGTTTTTCAGGGGCCATTGAAACCAAATCACATACCGTCTAAATTACAGAAAAGACACATAGAGCAGAGTATTTTGCACCATTGTGTTCAGATCAATTATTTTGAGTGTGATACACGTAATTTGTATCTGAAACAGTGCCCCTAGCGGACCATTACGTCAACCCATTATGTATATACTAAATCCGTGATATGTTTCACGGGTTTTTGTATGAGGCATCACCCAGTGAGAGTGAAAATTATTGTACAAAATGCAAACACCTAGTCTGTAGACAGCTAGTCTGCATTTTGCACAATAATTTTCAAGTAAAGTGACGAAAATTATCTAGCACTATCTCTCTCTGTAAATATTGGTATTGTAGGTATATATTTAATATTGTATAAGTAGGTGTATTGTTTAAGTAAGTATATATTTGTTATGTAGGCATATATTGTTTATGTAGGTATGTTCTTGTGTCGTTTGTTTATGGTAGTTTATTTTAGTTAATTTACAGTTGTATTTTTCACTTCATTTATTATTGTTTTTTTTTTCTCTTAAATTGTTGTACACGTTGCATCTCCTTATATTATCAAATCTCTCTAGCCCCAAAGGTTTGCTGGAAGAAAACTCTTGTTAGGGTTAAGCTCGCCTATGTACATGACTTTTGAAATAACCATTTATGTATCATGTTTCTGTGTGCAATAAAGAATTACAGAATTACAGAAAATTAGTAAAAATTGGTTTTCATGAAATTATAACCTTTAGACCTCAGGCAGCGCGATTATGGTGTATGTCCTCCAATAACAAAATTACTCTATGTTTGCAGATTATGGCGCGTATGCAGCTAAAGAAGTGCGCGCACGGCGAGCCGTCGCACGGAGAGAGCAGCGCGCGCACACTCCTGCGCAGCACCTGCCGCTGCCACCAACTGTAAGTTGTTCAGCGTTGCTCCAACTATTTTGTAATATTGTACATGCAAACGTACGCTCACAAGCGTTAATTATCATTTTCATCAAAGTCAAAGGATTTTATTTCAATAAAATCACTAGGATCACTTTGAAACGTCTTAGAAACTAGGTGAAGCTATGCCTGTTCCTCGCGACAAAGCCTAGAAGAATCAGGCAACAAACACGGCTTGGGACCTATAATTTTTTTCGATGATCCTTGTTTTTTTTTGTTTTTTTTTTATTATAAATATATTTTTTTAAATTGTTTTTGTACAAAATTGAATTTAGATCCAGTGTGGTGCCGATCGAACTAGGTGAGGCTCAAAAATCATATATCCAGCTGATCCGCTAAGCTAAGTTTATTAAAAATATCCACGATATACTAGAAGAATTATCTTTTTGAAACACTCTGTTCATAAGTGAAAGCCCCAATATATCCCGTGGCGTAGTTACGGAACAAATTGTGTACAGACAGAAAGACAGACGCAGTGGTGGACTTTATCTTCTCCTATGTAGCAGTTAAATGAAACCTTTGAAAAAATTCAAACATTCGAATACAAAACATTAGTTTGCGATAATTATAATGTTTTGACGTGCGTCTGGCTACTCTTCTTAGTTATTCTCAAGGACCTTGGTTATGAAAAGCGACTTGATATCTTAAACACATAAGAATTTAAGACAAAAGCTTATTTCTTTCTTAAGAATTATGTGATTTAGTAAATTAGGGTTGCCTAATTTTATAGCTTTGTAGGGATCTAAAATCAGCACTAACATTTATTTCATTATTCAATGAAACATTTATGGAATTAAAAGGATGTTTTAGTTTTCTTACTAATAAATGTTATTTGTCAAAAATATACAGTCATAAACAAACACTCGCGATATAAAACGACTTAAAGTTAAGTAGGTCAGTGTCAAAGGACAGCAGACATCCTCGCTCGACTCTCACTCTCCATATTTAATGTATTATCAATCAAATGCAGTCCACGTAGAGTATAAATTCATTGACCCATAGAGTTCGGGAGTACCCTTAACTTTTGTGCCGCAAACATTCCACAACATAACTCATTAGAGTGTTTCTTTTCTCATTCAAATGGATGTGAACTATGTTATCTATATTCAGTCATTAATCTACCAGCTTTATGTCCTTCCATTGATGTGTTCATTCACGATAGTTTCTTTGGTAATATTTTTTATTTATGATATAAGTTTTGAAGTTTGGGGTAGAGTAGTTTTGGGCACATGTTACAAATAATCGAGTCGAAAGTGGTATCATTACGGCGTCATATTACGAGACAAGTGAGCGTCACAAAGGCGCTAATGAGGGCGCAGGGCTGGGCGGGTCGCGGGGAGGGCTGCAGGGAGGGGGGAGCCATGAAAGCTGTCAGCGGTTGATTTTTCCGAGTGTCGTGAGCGCTGATCGATAAGTCACGTGGTTCACGCCACCGGCCGCCGCTCGATAGTTAGCCTCCGCAAATCTCCCATCACTAGTCTACAAGAACCTCTTCACGTGACTTCCCATGCTATAGTGTGCAATGTTTTTATACGACTAAGTTGACGAATTCAAAAGAAAGTTACCTCGATGTAGAAAAAAAATCATAGTAGTAGCTGCTATGATTTGATGATGCTACGCTCGTAGCACTACTCAAATAAATCTTAGATTTGCAATCCTTCGCAAAGTACGATTTACATAATCATCCGTTCAAATAAATATTTTTGAATAAAGTTATTATCATTTGAATCTTTAAATTAATAATTAATAATAATTTAGAAAGTAGCTAAACAGCAGTCATCCGTAGCATGTCGCGTAGCAGCGGCATAGCACCGCGTAGAGCGGAAGACAATTTAGTGTTATTTCAGTTTCTTAATTCTCTTATAGCCTATTAAAACTAATATTTGGTGTTGAAGTCTTAAGATTTTATTTAGTAGCAACATCTTTAATTTTTTTTCTTCTTTCGGTCTTACAAATGTTTTTCGGTAGATAAAGTTTTGGCAACGGATTTTATCTGAATTAAATAGTTATTATTAAATTTAATATGATTACTACAACGTCATCGTTATTAACTTTATATAAAGTAACTGAAAGAAGCTATGTACTGTTTGATTACTTTTGGAGTTTCGTAACTTAAAGAGAAATTTAATTTTCTCTTCTTATTAAATTAAAAATCATTTTTGAAACATTGAAAGTGAGAAGCGAGTTAAAGGAGATTGTTGTTTATAAAACGTATATGTGATGAATGCAGTTGGTGCAGCGGGACCGTGCGGAGCCGGCAACGGACATCGATCGTGGCCGCCGCGCGCCCCCTCCCCCATTCTTCGTGCTAAGCGTTATCTCCTACAAATTGTGTACACATTCCGCAACTTTCGTTAACGATTCTTTTAAAATTTCTAAATTTTGGAAGACTGAAGACTTGTTATAAAACATAGATATAATAAAGTTACGTACAAGTTTCGGCGTAGTATTTAAAATTAAATTATGACTACCTCATAAAAACCGAGCATACTTTCACGAGACACTTAATTTTAATATACACTATGACAGTAAAAAAAATGCTTCATGTGGTACCTAATTTTGGGATCTAGCACAGTTTATCTAGAATATTAAACGATTTCTATAGTGCCTTTTACTATCTTCATTTCAAAATGTGTCAATCAGACTTGCAGTCATTTCCATTTAAAAATACACTGACTTCCGCGGCTTTGCTCTCGTCGGTACTCTACTAATGTAGCGTGAACTTCCATTTGGTGAAGTTTCAATGACTCCGTAGTTCAGATAAGATTGGTACAAGTTATAATATAATAAAGGTACGATTATCAAGGTTATGATCACCCAACTTTTACTGGGCAACTCAATTCAGGGCGAACTACTAGTAAAATGTAGTAAGATGGGCAACTAAAGTTTTCAGCCGCGGAAAAGTTACAAATGCCAAGTTTTGGTTGGTTAACAGTCGGCAAAACTTTTGCAGTTTTGGTTTTTTATTTCACGGTCATTGTCGCAGTAATTTTAATAAATCTTGATTATGAGGAAATTTTAGTGATATCATCATCATCATTTCAGCCGTAGGACGTCCAGTGCTAAACATAGGCCTCTCCCATACATTTACGGAGCAACCGATTTTGTGTACTCTACTGTGTAGAGTTAGTGTAGTTTGTGTAGAGTTAGTGTAGTCAAAGTTAAAGACAAAAGGCGTTTATTTCAATAAAAATCACTAGGATCACTTTGAAACGTCTAAGATACTAGGTGAAGCTACGCCTGTTCTGTAGAGTCAACACCAACGACTAACCTTATTAGGTCGTCTTTCCATCTCGTGGGGGACCGTCCTTTGCAGCACTTTCCGGTGCGTGGGCTCTCCTGTAGAACTTTTATGCCCCAAAGGTCTTCGGTTCTCCAAGCTATGTGTTACTCATATACTATAATATTGACGAACTCGGATCTCTAAGACAATGACTGAATTTCCTGTAGAACTTTTATGCCCCAAAGGTCTTCGGTTCTCCAAGCTATGTGTTACTCATATACTATAATATTGACGAACTCGGATCTCTAAGACAATGATAGCTAAAATTGTATGATTTCAGCCTCCTTTGGAGATTGGTATGCATGGACGAGGCCCCACTTATGGCGAACCACATAACATGTGGTCTCATTATCAGGTAATAAAACTACCTTATTTTATTGAGTTTTCCATGTTATTTCTAAGCCTACGAGTGCCTTTATTTTGCCAAGTAAGCTTATAGGACATGTAATTAGTAAATTAATAAGTAAACTAATTACAAGGCATGTCGAACCACCCGAAAGCGGTTAACTTAAAAAAAAACAATATTAGCTAAAAAAAAACAATGAGCTTTTTCAAATCTTCTGTTTTTGGTCTTGTTACCAACTTTACTTAACTAAACTTAAAAAACAAATAACTAAACGTTACAAAAAGTTCGACATCAAGATTACTACCAAGAACAGCTGAATAATTGAGTTTGAGCTGATTTTATCCCCCAAACAGCAGAATTTTGCATGTGCTTTTCATTGAAATATGACGAATTTCCGAAGTCGTGGTTCAAACGTTATTTACCTATTGGTTGTAAAATAAACAGTTTTTAGCGACCTACTTGGTATGGATACATAAAACCTACCAGTGTCCGCCTATAATTGGCTATTGTATCAGTCTTAGTCTACATAGTTTATTTCATAAAGAATGTTTGATACATGTTGGCGATCCTATTTAATAAATAAATTATCTTCTTTTATAGATGGGTGCCATGAATGGGGGCTGGAACGGAGCTCATGCGGCGGTCAACAATGAATGGGCACGTAGTTCGTGTTCTCGGGAGCGCATGCGCTATCCTACTGACTGTCGACAAATCAAGGTATACTACATTACGAAATACACGCGATTGGAACGTTACCATTCGAACCACCATCGAAACGTTCTAGTGGCTGATTGGAACAAAAGGGTGAACTTCCAACGTATTTCATAATTTTAGAATTAAATATTGTTTTATGACCGTGGGGTTGGCCATTTCTCAATTGGGTGCATTAAATTTATTCTGGTAGGTATACATCTAATCTAAAGTGGCCAGTATCTATAGTGGCCAGTATCTATAGTAAAATGACGAAAGAGGTAATGATGTTCGACTTAAAAGAAAATGTTGCAATCTTTAATTTTGACCGAACGGTAAGAGGACCGATTGCGAGGATGACTAGTTGCTAAGTTGACCGATCAAGAAGTTGAATGATTGCGAAGTTTACCGATTAGGAAGTCGTGAAAAATAGTGGACGGTTTGCTAAGTGAGCCATAAGCGAACAAATGAGTCATTACGACGTGATAGAATCACAAACATCCATACATCCTCACAGACGCATTTATAATACAAGTAGGATGTTTCCATAATTCGGTGGGTCTCAATGCTGGGATTCTGGTATATATATATATATATATATATATCCCATGTACTTCTTATCTTTTGAGGCATTATTTCATCATTTAGACAAAAAAAAACAGCTGCCACTGAATTGAGAAAATTGGCCTCGGTCGTAGAATTGCCACTTTAATTAATTTTATTTTTGACTAATTATAATGTCATCCTATTTCAGGCTCTTCCAATGCCTGCTCAGAATACAATTTGCCACCAGGATGGAAAGTCGACACCCTACCCTATCTATGATGAGACGCCATCGAATTACAATCGGGAAAATCCAGTAAGGCACGGTAACTCACATGACTTCGTTTCGGCTGTGGCGACGCATGACAATGCTCGATATGTCAGGGAACGCGTCTATTCAGAGCCCAGGCCGTCACCGCTCGTAGAGAAACGGCCGCCTGTAGTTCCACTACCCGCATTCCAACAAGCCTTTGGCTCCACGGAAATCGGCAAATTTGCCGAGGCTTTTAGCCGCACAGAAGTGGCGCACGACGATATTTCGTCAGATAACTTCTTGTACGATTCGTACTCCGAGTGGGACGGTCCAACCGAACCACAGTGGTCCACGCAACCCGCACCGCGTGAAATCAAATGCGAAGACAACTATTGACGTTGTCTTTAGTTTAGCCATAATTCAAGGCGTTTCCGCCTTCTAGCTAATTAGTTTTTTTTTGTTTCACCACCATGTTGCCAAATTTGTAGCGACGAGGAGTTAGTCGTCGTAGAAGTTTAGGATGTGATGTCAGAAATACAAAAGTGTACGAAAATTATGAGATCGTATTATAGTGGTGTGAAATTTAATTCATTATTAAAGTACTTAGTATATTTAAATTAGTTAGACCCTTTGACTAGTTTTAGATTTAAAAAATGGAGAAGAAAAAAGCATTCGTTGGTAAGATGTGGCAAGTTTAGGTACTGCATATAGGATAACTAAATGAATCACAACTCAATGTGCCTTTACTCGGAGAGGCAGCCGCGCGCGGCGTCCCACCCCGCACCATGTCGGTGCCTAGTTGAATGACACAAAATTACAATAGCAATCATAGGGACCAATGTTTAGACAAATATACACACAACCCTATCGCGTGCACGATCGGCGCGAAATAAATTCAATGAAACCTTTTAGACATTCTGGATGATCAGAGAATACCTAATCATTAGGTATACTTGACTCATAGATAGGTAAGTAATTCATAATAATATAATATTGAAGCGCAAGCGTTATTTGTAGATATTGCTGTAGATAAAAATAATCTATCTACTAAAATAATAACTGCAACTAAAAGAAATCCCAATCATCACAATCCTGAGTGAACTCAAGGACTGTAATAACTGATACACTATGGCGTTAAATGTAGGATGTTATTTGTCTATGACGACTCAACACACTGGTGGGTGGGTAAGTTCGCCAAATCTATAGATCTTCAGGGTGGGCCTTGGATTTCAGATTGATAATGATTTAAGGGTACTGAAGTTAGCCTTCGAATTAAAGCTAATAACAATAAAATTATCACTTAGATAAGGAATACAATGCCTTTAAGCAAATTGTATCTAAACATTGTTGTAAATTGATTTATTGTTGATTCCTAAATTACAAATTAAAATGGTCCGAAAGCCTCTCATCTATAATAATATAAAAATTGAAAAGCAACGTTACGTCATACCTGATCCGGTTTGGTATTAACATCTTTGACGACTTGACTTTGACTGGCTACAGCATTTCCAAAGATGATCGTTTCTACCAGAAAACATAAATGCATTAAGCATGATGCATAGAGTTAGGAATCGAAACTCGTTTTTTGAAACACAGGTAGCAGAGGGGCTAAGTAGACGCCGCGCGTACATACATTACAATCATAAAAAAAATCAGGATGTATGAATAAATGTCATGTAACATAATATTAGGTAGTTAAATTTGATAAAAATTTTAAAGAGGTTACTTATGAACAAAATGGCTTTTTATTCAATATTTAGGGTCCAATAACATTGATGTTAGCTGTTAGTTGTGATTTTAAGTTTTTTTGTATAGAATCACAACAACGGGAAAAACGTGTAGGTAAAATAAATTGTGTATGTAGGTACTTTTCAATTGAACTTGTGAAAACAAAAATGTATGAATTTCCTTTGAGATATGTCTCTACCTACTTTAATCATTGTCTGTGGTGTCTCATTTGTGTTGTAAGTACCTAAACGTATGCATTGGCGTATAGTGTCCTAGGTACTAGATCATGTATTATTTTTGTGTCTGTGATATTATATGTGTTTCGTGTGCAATACGATAGCGGTGTTTGTTAAATTTTAAATAGGCAGACTGAGTGAATTTGGTTAATTTGTATCACATTAATATTAAATACTACACTAATCTAATAGAACATTGAGAATTCATATTTATATTCGTATTTTATGAATTACATACTCCTATTACACAGATTATGAGTACAAATGTACTAGTAACATCGAAGTTCCAAATGAAATTAAAACTAATGCATTCTCAATGTATAAAACTTTCGTGAACTGTCATGTAACGGAAGTATTTTAATGAAAGCGGAGAATTGTATCGTCATTTTAATGTTGATTTGTTTCGAGCTTAAAATGATTAAATATCTTATAACGTGCGGTGCATCGGTAACTTAAACTTCCAATGGTCTTCATTTTATAAAAAAAAACTTGTGTCTGTATATTCGATCACTTTCGACAAAACCAGCTAAAAAATTAATGGAGTGCCTTACGTAATTAATATAAATGAAATTAGGATGAATGAATTTTATTCTAGCATAATTTGAGGAAACACCATTAAAATAAATATAATAGCATAATATATCCACTTTAAATCAATATCCGAGAATTCCATAAATTATAATTAAGGTAAATTAATAAACAAAATAAAAGTTATTGTGTAAGTTATACAGGGCATCATAAGTAATGGTAATTTGGTAATGGGACATCAATATTCTTCTGCTGTTATGTGAGCCCAGCAACTTTCTACATTCACATATTTCGATAAGATATAAGAAAGCATTAACAAGAAAATTAATAATTGTCAAGATGTTTTTTATGACTGCAATGGATTTCATCATCATCATCATTTCAGCAGTACGACGTCCACTACTGAGCATGGCCTCCCCCACAGAGCAAATTCCTTATCATGTTGGGGGATTTGCTCATACTCACCACGCTGGACATGCGGGTTGGCGAGCGCAGTTAGAGCTATCGTTATTAAAATGAGGGACGATGCTGCCCATCCCCTAGCTTTTTTCCCTTAGTCGCCTCTTACGACATCCGCGGATAGGTAGATATGGAGGGGCCTATTCTTCAACCGGGGCCACCACGGCAATGGATTTGGTACCAAAAACTAAAATTTTGTATATATAAGCATATAGAAATGTAAAATTAGGGGGTGATCTCATAGGTACGTTTTTCTGTAGATGCCTTAATGCCCAGTCTCAAATTACCACCTGTATTTTAAAATTAAATTATTATTTCTTATCATCTAAAATAATACTTATTTCTAAATAATTCTTATAAATAAATTTTAAATTTATTCATTTCATAGGTTATAGGTACATAACTATGTTTTTATAGGAGTTACTTTCAAACGGCGAGATATAATAAAGCACATCAGATAGTAGGTACCTATTTGCACACATTATTGTTATATCAGATTTTATAGTTATCCAGATTAAATTCATATGAATAACTCAATCTTTGTTGTTATATAACCAACCATCTCAGTTGTCAATATTGGATGAAATGTAAAAAATATACTTATAATGCGGCGCGCCTCCCTGAAAGAAGGATGTAATTAGTGCTCGATAGTGAGCGCTCACGTCAGTCGAATGAATCTAAATCTAAAACGTACGAACGACTATCGACTGCGAATTGCTACGCGCGTACAGCTCATTTTCGACCTAGGTTCGGCTGCTCTATGTTTTGGACTTACCTACGCTGAGCCCTTGCCTTCAGTGCTGTTTGTACGCGCTTGCTCACTATCAGTCGAGCACTAATTTTAGCAAGATTCCCTCATAAGCGCCAAGTAGCGTCGCATCTCAGTTATCAAGGCAACGACCGCGCCATCACGATAACTAGAGAGCGGCTAGTTGTTCATTGAAAATCAGCTTTTTATACGGGCAAGATACGATGCCACGATGTGTTGCTTGTGAAAACCTTTATAGTTAGTATGGCCTGGCATTATGGCCAAATCCAATATTCGTTTTATTTTCTCATAGACTTTATGAGATCTTTTATAAATTGTTCTGAGAATTTTGTAGTAGCTGTTTGTTAGGTTCATATACGACGTAGATTTATTAAGAGCCTAAAACAGCATTTATACGTACATATTAAGTAGAAATATTAATTAAATCATTTTACGATTGTAGCCTGTGCCACATTACTGTGTATATATTTTATTCTAAATAGAAGTATGTACTTAATACATCCATTACTAAATGTCTCCTTAGATAGTTCGATTGTTATTTGTTTTTGTTTACGTTTGGGAAGACATTTCCGATATCCTAGAAATGGAATGTTATGTACTAAGAATTAAATATTTTAAACATGTTAACAAGAGAGCTTCCCATTAAACTATCCGATAATTGTCTACCACGATTCAAGTAGTTATCTATCTGCGAAGATGTTTAAGTATAAACTAACCATCAAACTAACTTTCTATTTTATCTTCAAGCATCTGTCTATTTTTTTACGATGCACATTATATTCAAAAGAATTTTATCACAATGATTATGTTTCTAGCTTTATTCTATGTAACTTATTAAATTCAGTTCGTCGTTTAGAAGGAAGGCACATTCATTCAACTGAATACACACATAGATAAATATCAAAGCTGGCAGCACGATATGCACCTAATAAATATTGCACAACACTCTCTGTTTTGAAACGAAATACGCATTTCAAATGATGGTGATTCTGATAAATAGTCGCCATCGCTTGATATACTTGATCTGGTTTTTAAAAGCAATCTCAGAACGTTTGTATAGTATAGTAATAGTCACACATCTACCTACCCCATACATTGTCGTTTACGAAGTTAGTAGCCGCTTTTTTCCACAAGACATTAAAATATAGCTTTCAATGCTTTCAGTGCTGTGTTTCATGACTGCTGATCACACAGCAGTTATGAAACACATACGATAGCATCAGTACCTATGCAGTATCGATGCATTACTCTGAAGTTAGTCTCTTGTATATTATGCGAAGAAGAGTCATCCACTAATTTATTACAGCGCCTATAGAAGAAGTCACGAAGACGCAGCCTGCCTTAAAACTTCTCATTGTGGCTAAAAACTATTACTTCAGGTAGGTACTTAATAAATATAGTATACCTACCTTCTTATTTACATCTTATTGCAAACATAAGCTTAAATTATCTTTTTTTCGATATATTCGATATATCAAACTAGAAAAATCTGTACATTAGAAAATTGTAAGATTGGAATCCAACAACTCTGAAACGTTTGATTTATGACGTCAATGTACGATTCAATAAACACAATTTGCTGATTATTTGTTTTATTTAAAGGAGATCAATCTCTTTTGACCTATTTTTTTTGAAAACTATGTTGGGTCAATTTGTATTTCAAGTAGCTGTGCTCAGAAATTTCTGCATTATTGTAGATAAATACATAAAAATTTACATTGTTACAAAGACCTTAGACTGATCCAGTATAGGCCATGATTCTCAAACCATATCGTTTAATCAACTTGATTCCTCCTTGCATTGGACCGTTGTTATTTGTAAAGATTTGCCAAATGCTTGTTGGTTTATTGAAATTCAGTGAGGATCACTCACGCAAACGCTTGTCTAGTTACGAAGAAAAAGGTAGGTAATTAAAAGAAATCACATATTTAATTATTAATTTTATTCATAAGCAATAAAAAGTAATTTTCATATGTGTCACAAAATTTAAACATACCAAATACTTAACTAACTTAAATCATACATCAATAAAATTTAAATTAGACTAAAAGTTTTGAAAGCCACTAAAGGTTATATACTTTTTTCCTTAGCAGTTTTCCAACACTGTCAGCAAGTTTTTCACAACTGGATCATTCAACGGAATTATGGAAATTTACACATTGGCAGTCGTTTTACATGGTGAAATTGGTTGGGAAACTAGAGGAATTAGCATTTTTTTTACCGAATAACCATGTCTGGAATAATCTTCACCGTGCACTTTATCTATCATAGAAGTATTTGAAGGCACTTTTTGTAGGTTCGTAAAATATAAGAACTGCATGAAAATTTATTAAAATAGCAAAGATTGCCTATCTTCATGGTTTGTTAGACCCTATCTATGTACCATATCTATACTCAATGGCTCTATGTATTTAACAACTGAACCCGATTAAAATCAAATTCTATATCAATTATATCAATTTATATAATTCATGGTAGGTATCAATTAAATAAAATGTTCCTTTAATTTGGAAATAATTAGTTTTTATGTATTTTGTCTTTAAAAATCTTTATGGTATCAAAAGTGCACGAAGGCAACATTCACAAGTTCATAGTCATATTCGGAATTCAAAAAGAATAATAGTTAACAAAGGTTAGTACCACTATATTATAATTTATTAAGATATCCTTTTTTTCTGGAAAGGATGACCCAAATGCCAAATAAAAACAAGTTGCAAAGATCATAAAACATAACAAGAAATTTATATATAGAGTAATACTAATACATAACGTTAGTTATTTTCATATTTTAATTCAATAAGTCTTTCTAAATATTCATTCATTTCCTACTTTTCCAAATGTCATTGAAGTATGAAATACAATCGCAATTAACGAGCTCATTCTTCATTTCATTTTTCACTCATATTTTGTTTAATCATTTCATTAATTATATTTTCTTAGTATAATAATAATCTATAAATTGATGTATAAGTTCGTAATTATTAAATTCGAATATTTTAACATATGTATATTAATAAACAAGATTTATTTCAATAAATTATACTATAAATAAAGAAACTTTGTGAAGTTTAAAATATATGTCACTAATAAATAAATGTATGTTTATATTTTATAGAATAGAACATAGTACATAACGTGTTCCTGTTAATATTTATGATAGGTATAAAAACTTTAGAACAGAGAAATGTTCATTACGATCACGGAAAATGTATGTTCTGAACGGGTTTATCGAATTGATTTTACTTTTGCGAGGAAAGTAACAGGCTAATCCAATTTTTGATCTAATCAATGCACCACTCCAAAATCACACTATACAGGGTTATTTTGATGACAAGCAAAAACATTATATAAAAAAAGTATGTTTAGAATTGAATCGTAAGAAGAATAGCTTAAGATCAAAAATATTATTGTGCCTAATTAACAAGTAAGTTTAACACATACTGTAAGTTACTTTAATTTTTTGTCTTTAATATCTCCATGGTAAAATGTTGCCAAACTTAGGCCCAAACCAGTGCAATAGAAAAACAGCATAATTTTATCAATAACGAAGAAATTTTACCTCAATGAAACCGACACGTTGCTTACTTATTATCTCTTACATTAATATTAAATCATAAACGTATTTAAATTGTATATACTGGTTTGAAATTTAAAGCAGGAGGTATGTAGGACGTCTGCGTAACCACCATAGCTAACTCTTTACAAGCTTTGTCTTATCTGCTTGACAGTCGGCAATGTCATATTGCCTGAATTTATTGAATTAATTTGATTCGTTTAACTGCCAATACACCATATCACCTAAGTACTTTATTCTCGTAATTCGTAATAAGGTATCCAAGATACCAAATAACCAATAATTTACCCGATTGGGTACCCATACTCCTACCTACTAAATGCGTACTGAGCGTTTGAAATACCGCTAAGCTCATAATTTTCCGTGATGTTATTAACATTTGTGTTATAATTATTAAGTATTATTAACAGAACAACAATATATTATATAATAACAATTATCTACAAATATTATACTTTTATTATTGATCAAATTATAGAAACATAATCGTGTTGGATACTCATGTCATATTATATTCACCTAACCTATGATACTGATTTTCAAATTTGATCACGAAGATAAATTATTATCACTACTAATGCTTTATTGGGTGGGTGCATTCAATCAATACGGGGAGTGAGTGATGTCTTGCCAATGTGACCAAAATTAAACACAGTTCATTATAGCTAACTACTCTCAAGATATATTTATTCAGACATATTATTAATTTATTGTTAATTCATTCAAGCACATTTAGGTAGGTAGAGGGTATCTAATTTGGCACAGAGGTAAAAACATACCTAACAACTAAAAACAGTCGTAAAAATAATAACACTTAGGTTTTTAATATATTGAAGGAAACAAGACGAGGATAGTCATTTGCAGGTTTCAACATTTATTTATCTACTAGTACATTTAATTTTATAATTATTATTCATTTTATTTGTATGATCATAGCTAAGAGTTATGATTGCTAAGAGAATTATTTAACAGTAACGAGGCCTACGTTGTAATTTCACCATCTTTCTTTCACCATTTTTCACACGCATTTCATTTCATTCAATCTGACTAACCGTGAATCATTTGCATCCTCACGTGATAAATAAAGTGAATTGATATTTTGAGAGAGGATCCTCTCCGATCATTTTGTGCAAACTTTTCAGCAACTATTTAAAAAATTAAATTTGAAATGAATTATTTTAAATTATGGCCGTTGTACATCTTTACAGCTCAATCTATTAGCTTTGAGTCAGGAATGAAACATTTGGATAAAACTCGTAGGTATCAAGGTATCGGAAGGTCTTCCTTATTTCACTTGTGGAAGCATCGTTACCTCAATGACATCCTCGACTTACTAAGTATAAGATCTGTCGTTATGTCTAAGACGTACATAATGTAAATAGTATTTTATTTGTATAAATTACTTAATAACTTCTTATTACCAACAAAGGTTAAAAACCCATTGAATAATCAACTATGTTTTTGTAGATACTTTCTAATCACGAGTTAAGTGCTTATTTGCACTGTGGCACAAGTGGAATTTTGATCTGGAAAATATTTACAGTCTAAATTTTTTACGATCAACTAAATGCATATCCGAAAACAGATTTTTATTTTATGATTCCTACGCAATTAAAATAATTTAAATAAATATAATATGGATGGTATCCATACAATACTTCAATAATGAAGCATGCAGACTTTTTGCAACACGGGTAGGTAGATACAATTTTCATACCTGGATATATTTACTGTCAAATAAACCATTGTATAATCACCACTCGCAGTCTTTATAATTACGGAATACTAGGTTATATTGCGCTTAAAATAATTTGATGTCGATCAAATTATTTTAAGCGTATTAAGCAAGTGAAAAATTTGGGTTTGTCATTTGAGCCTTAAATAAATGCATCTCTATGGAGTTATTTTTACGAAAATTGCGCAAACAAATAGACAATTAATAGGTACAAATAGGAATATTCTTAATGATTATTGAGATACAATATCCTCAATGAGTGCGATAACAAATGCGGTTTTAGATACTTAATACATTTGAGAATTCTAAACGAGCGATGCCTTAGCGCTGGCGCAAGAGTATTTTTTAGAGACATGGCAGTCCACCCAATACTAAGAAAACCATTCATGAAAGGGTAAGAGATTCAAGGCCTCGCGATCATGGAGGAATCATGCTGATTTCCGTTAATTATGATTGCCATCTTAATGCTGAACTTGGTTTAGACTGTGGAGTGGGGAGTAGTGCGGCACGCTAGTGGCGGTGGTCCGGCGCGAGCGACTTGCGGCTGGCGGAGAGGTGGTGCGCGCGCGGCGCGGGGCGCTGCGAGCGCGGCAGCGTGGTGGGCGCGGACGTCACGGGGCTCGCACTCGCGCCACCCCCGGCTCCGCCACCACCGCCGCCTCCGCTCGGCTCGCTCATGTCACGCGGTTTCCACACGGGCGATCCTACAACACACCAAACACCGAACTCTTTACACACTCGATATTTGCTATAGATGCGAAAATTTTGTGCGAAGGATATTTTTTTTCACCGAATCTTGGCCAGGTATTCGCGGAAAGAGTTGAATGTTTGATGAATGTCGAAGGCGACGCCGCGGGAGAGAGCGGTTGGCGGCGCCGGCGGCGGCGGGCCCGTTTAGCGGTATACAAATTGAGAAGGAGTCGAGCGAGTGGAGGGTTTTAACTACGCCGGTCAACATTGTCATCGAACATTCAAGCGGTAGCGTCAAGTTTTCGGCATCAGCTTTTTAGTAACTTTAGACCAGTTACCTTCTTTTATTAGAGAAATATAGCCCAAACGAAAATTAAATTGATTTCCACAACATGTTAAAATAGCAATGAGCGCCGCCGCATGCCGACGAATAACTTCAATCGTAAACACATTGAAAATGGTAAGATATTTGTTTTCAACCAAGTAATTATGTAGGTAAGTATAAACTATATTTGGAGTATTGACACAAAACAATAATTATCACCATTTCACATGTGTATTACTTATTAGATAGAGCTACGGCTCGCTCGATACTCGATGAAGATTTCGTCAGAGTGCATGATCTACGAAGTTGACAGGGTGCAAAGCTACGATTAGATAAAGCACTACGTGAATAGAGATTACTTATTAACTTAAGTCACTTCATTATGGTGATATAATTGGTTGTATAACTAATTTATTAGTGCTATGTCTGATTATTATTAATAAACCTACTTTAAAACTACACTAAATACACATTTACTACCTACATTTCAATGTATATTTCAGACACATATGTACTATTTTTATTTCTATTATTTTATGCGTTGAGTACATTTTAGTTCCTAAAATGTGAATAACACTGCCAGGTAAACATAGGTACCACTTTTATAATTAGGTACCCTTGGCTCTGAGCTCTTGATTCAAGTAATTAAGCTCCTAGAATAATAAGTGGTTTTATTGATACTAAAATATGTTGTAATTGGTGTTATGTACTTTTATCCATTACATAGTGTACACAAGGTACGCATAGGAAGAACAGGACGACACAACTAGTAAACATACATGTACGAGTATTTGAAATATAATGTATTTTATATTTTTGTTATTTATATGTTTTTTTTGTTTCCTTCCCTAAATCTTACACATTCCTACATAGGGTGTCCTGAAATACATAGTACAAACTACATAGCAATCGAGACAAAATAAGGGCGATTATTATTGTTTGGGTTCATAAAAACCATATGCGCCAATTAAACGAATACTCATTAGCTAATAACTATTTTGAGCCATCTTGGAGTTGTGAATTATGCGCTTATTATAGAGACGGACATTTCGCTTGAAAGTTTATCTTAAGGAAATTATTATTTGAAGAGCTTATATAAGAAAACCTTCATTATATTTCAGATGAATGCAACGATTACTCAAAGAAACATAAAACAAATCCCTTGCACATTGAATCTAAGTAATATTTTTACTTAACTTCGTTCAAATAGGAGGTTTCTTATTGTTTCTCCTAAGCTGTTGGTTTGTTTAATAGCGAAACTTATCACAAAATAATAGCTTTGTATAACCGTTGACTAAATGAATAGGCACCTAGGTATATTCTAAGCAGGTACAGAAGTAATGTAAATGCCAAAAGTAGATAAACATGGCATTTTGTGAAGGTACATTGAAATGGAAGACTTAATTAAATGGTACAAATCCAGGGCCTAAGTAAAAGATATATTATTCCATAGGAATGATGACCATAAAAATAAAATACTTAGAAGATGTGATAAAATTGATCATAGGATAAACATCAGTTCGATACCACAGCCATTATTATATAATACATAGCACTTGTATATTTACTTATAGTAAGAATTTCATTAATAACTAACACAAATGTGTATATTTATGGTTGTATTTGCATAATCTAACTAAATACATCACTCCTACGTGAGGAGTATTGGATTGACTCTACTTAATTTTAGTAAATATAATAATAGGTGTTTCAAGACATCACAATGTCGGCTGTTTGACGTATACGTTTCATTTGAACGTTATTCCATAGATTTGTTGAAATTCGAGTATAATCTCAAACAAATTATAATTATTCGCACCTTTTTTTAACAGACTATGACGGACTGGTGTTCATAGTGGTCCGCTTTATATTGTAGTTGTCTCTTTTCAAGCCCATTACTAGTCATGGTCATTTCAGAACCAGATTTCATTTTGTAAAGCTTATTTGAACACAAAGTAATAGGTATTCAATATCAATGATACATTTACATAAATCTTAGAACGTATTACCTCACCACATGCCGTAATTAAAAGTCATTAGGCACAGACTCTACTAGTGATCGATTCCAGTCAATTCCTTTAATTTTAAGCACCACCAAACCATTTTACTTTAAAAGTAAAAATAAGCTGTAGGTACTTTATTGGGTGTCTCAAAAGGTCTAACTATTTCTAGACGAAAACACCTTTATTCTCAGGAAGGGCTTTCTTAGTAAATAGTTGGTGAATTCATAAAATAGTTATCCAAAGAGTATTTCGACTGATGACACCTGAATGAAAATAAAAAGGCGTAAAGTTTTCTGCTAATCCATAAAACAGGGAAAGCACATTGAGTAAGGCGACGGTAAGGTCTCAAAATTAAATGATCACTTTGTTCAGTTACATTCGCTCTTGAACGAAATAGTTGAATGTACTTTGAGACACCCTGTACATAAGAAAATAGTCGTTAGAGACCATTTACCTATTTAGTCATAGAAAAATTATAACCTTCAAACATGTATTTGATCGAACTCGTTGACATCAGGGTAGCGCTCGGTGGGGCAGTAGGTGTGCTCAGTGGAATCGTCCAAGGTCTCTATGCTGCTTCGATCAGAGGAAGTCATAATAGATTGCGCCGCAAGAGATCTCCTGCGGGACTTAGGGGACTTGCCCCTCCCCTTATGCTAGGAGATTTTACTCTGCTTTTTGCCGGAGAGGTAACACTGGACGCAGGTGGGGTGCTCGATGGCGCAGGCGATCGACTCGGTAGATTTAGAGACGACAATTCCCATCTTCATGGCTTTATCTTCGGCCTTGGCGAGCTGCGAGTAGTGCGTCATGCGGTCGAGCGAGTTGGTGCCGAGGCGTGCCAGCTTTTCGGGCGCGGGCGTGGATCGCGACGCTCGTCGGCTGGCGGCCGGCGACTTGCACGGCGACCGATCGAAGCTCGCCTGCGGCGTGCGCATTATGCCTTTCTTAGGCGCCGGCTTCGGCGAGCGCGCGCGATCAACACTGTTCTCACGCGACTTCATGATACTCCCGCGCGGCGACCGCGACCCGTCGAAGCTTTGCTGCGGTGAGCGTGACTTGTCGATCGAGCCGCGCGGGGACTTCGACTGGTCAAAGCTGCCACGCGAGTGGTGCAACGCCTTGGTCTGCTTGAGACTCGACTTGTTCGGCGACTTGCAGACGATGACCTTCGTGACACGGTCGCGATCGGGTGAGGCGCGGTCAGCCGCGCGGCTCGGCGAGCGCTCGCGGTTAATGCTGCCGCCGCTGCACGAGCGGATCACCTTGACGCGTTTCTCGGGCGCAGCCTTTCTCTCGGGGGAGGACTTGAGGGACTGTGACTCCTGCTTACCTAGCTCCTTAAGCATGGTGGGCTGGTACTGCGTCGGCTGGTGCGAGGACTGGATGAGACGGGCTTGGCTGCCGGTGCTGCCAGCGCTAAGAGTCGAAGTCGTGCTGCAAAAAGGAAAAAGTGAGCTGACTTATTGTTCAAATGAAATAAGTCATTAGTTTATTTGTGCCGTTATCTTGCTGTAATTATTGTCTTTATGGTTTTCATTGGAAAAATAGCCTTTGTGTATTTGTTTGGTTCTACCTTAGTGTGAGATGGTTGGGTGTCCGGCCGAGGCCGCGCTTGGCGGGCGGCGGCGGCGGCTCGTCCTCGCCTTCCGACTTGGAGCCTGCCTCGGGCTTCTCAGTCTCCACGGCTGCAGGTGGTGGGGGCAACACTCGCTTTGCGTTAGTCTCTGTTAGTACAGCCACAAGTTTTGTAAGTCACATATGAGAGAATGATTTTTACTTTAGACGACAATGATTTAAAAGTTAAAAGTATGTATAATTTACTGTTAGAACATGAATAATCAAGAATAAGGAAGTTCATATTAGTAACTATGGCAATAATTTATTTATTAGTTTTATGCTGTTACGAGTGTTTTAAAAGTGTCAGATGAATGATTACTGATTAACATGTCGTTACCTTGAACTTTGAGTTTGCTTTGTTCCCGTAATTTTGGCTCTGTTCCTGGGCTCCTGACGAATGCAACTGTAAAATATTGGGACAAAACTCAAATTTAATTAAAGTAGGTACCTAGTAACTCTAAAATACCGAGATATCACCAAGTATAAAAAGGCGTAATAATTTTAAAAATTGTTGATATGTTGTTCTATGAAGTATAAGGCTTGTAGGTAGGTATACAAATTGTGATCCATTTGATCTATTCTTTTTAAAATTTAAAGATATCCAAAATTTTCGAACCCACGTGATTCGAACATCTTCGCAATGTGAGAACCAACTACGCCATGGAATGAATGATGCTGGTGCCGAAAATCTTGGATAAAAAAAAAATTTTTTTATCGATAAACACATATTTTGGATATCATTTAAATTTAAAGTGTTGCATTCACTTTATAATCAAGAAAAGAAAAAATATTTAATAAAACTGTTATTTTTTGTTTTGTCATAAGTAATTATTTGTGTAAGTCGACGGAATAAACATGATGATAATATGAAACAAAAGTCTCGTCCAAAAAGTGTTATAATCAATTGAATCCAAATAACGCTGTTATTATTCGCTAATAAAGCATGAATAGATAATACTAGTTTTCAGCGGCTGTAAATCTGAATGATATAGCCCAGTACTACCATCAAGCATTTGAATGGCAATAAGACGTCATTAGGTACAATTATAGTTAACTTATAGAACCAAGTTTGTATGGTATCAAAAGAAAAATGATTGATGACAGCTTTTTACAGAACATCACTACACGAAAGGCAGAAAGAAAACAAGAGGAAGACCAAGAATAAGAACTGGAACTACGCACTGGAAAGAACAGTATGGAGGAAATTTCATCAGTACATAGACAATATAGAGCCAATAGATAAGCTCTCAAATTTAATGATAATAGACTACAATAAGTATTGTGATAATCACCTATAGTATCTCCGAGGGTTTTACTTCGATGTCTAAAGGCGGGTTCATCCGGAGTCAGGTTCTGAGGGGGCTCGTCTGCGTCCTGGGAGTTTTCACGTGACAAATCACTTATCTGAAATGCAAAACAATGTTCACAACACATTATCAGACTCTTATGAGTGTATTGACGTGTCTTATACCCTCGACGTTTAACGAGCGAGGAGAGTGAGTGAAGATCTCTAAAACAACTCGGACGAATCAGAGCTGGCCCCCAATTCTACTAATTCAATGACTTGAAAATGATAATCGCATGATAATGATCGCATCATTATCAATCAGTTACGATTGTCGCCACCTTCGTTTCTTTGATTTCATTTGTCCATTGGTTCCACAATGACTGCCATTGAAATACGACTGTGATAGCAGAATACCAAAAGTGTCAAAAGTGGTCATTTTGCCATTGATCCATTGTCATTTTGAAGCCATTCAATTTTTGATGAAGTGATTTTTTGTGATTAACAACTTTATTGTATTTAGTATTGTTCAAAAAGGTTTCTTTTGATTAATTGTTCTAGTTTTATTTAATTTTAAGATTAATTTTCTATTCTCATAATAGTTTAGTGTCTTTGTTGTAAATTTGACGCCACGTATTACAACTCGATAAAAAACTAAATACCGAGTTCCTAATGTTACAACAAAAAAATACTATGAACCTATAAGGAATAAGGATTCATCATTCTCGTAGCTGAAGGCTGGATTTTTGAGCCCAGCTTTATGAAGATTTAAATTGCCTCTTTTTTATTGTAAACTTTCCTAAATTATGTCCGTATACTCACAGTAAGAAAATATTAAAGCTAAATAATCCAATATCATCCCTAAAGAAACAGAAACCAATTATTATTCTGCTGGAGAGATACTTCATAATTAATTTCACGTACCTCAATATTTCCAGCTGATAGTCGTTGTCCACTAGTTTTGGGTTTTTTTGTCTTGCCGAGTGTTTGAGATCCTTGCATCACTTGCACCTAAAATCGATAGATTTACTATTTAGAGATCTAGCAGAACTTAAAATACAAATACAAAATGATGAAGTTTATAAACTTAACACTATAAACATGTATTAAAGATCAGCACTGCTTGGTTCCCAGTTACAGGACATACATACTCTGAAAATGACTCTTGACTGATGGTGGAAAGATGTAATACATGTCTTCATGAGAGCCGTGTTAGCTTAGAGGGAGGTACCTTGGCCAATGGATTTTTCTATTCGAAAAATGATTACGCGCTCAAAACGGTATATGAAAAAATATCATTCGTAAACCAGTAAGTATTCGTACTCCCAGCGATGAGCTCGCAACATTTGCGTTATTGTATCGATCACCTAGATATAGGCAGGCCATATAGCTCACAGAATCGACAAACGTTGGGGAATAAAGGTTACTAAATGGCTACTGCAAACCAGGCGATGCAGTCTTGGATGGTCCACCACCCGATGGACCCACGGCATTGTTAAAGTCATTGAGTGGAAAAGGCGCAAGACCATTTGTCATGGAACTTATTGGGGAGGACTATGTCCAGCTGTGGACTTCTATAAGCTGATGATGATAGATGAAGTTACGACTGCAAAATGGCATCTAGAAACATTGTGTTTCTGGACATACGTATACTCGAATTTGATCTGACATCAAATTATTTGAGAGGATGTCTGTCTACCATGCTTCGAGATTGAAGTCCTGATGCTATCTTTATATTTAAATGTCTTCTGGTTTCTGTTGGTTTCAGGATATTTAAATAACCTGCCAAAAGAATCCTTCATCGTTTTACTGAGACTTGGGTCGTGAATAAACCTATCAGGAAAAAAATATGTCGAAAAAATTTAACATAGGATCGAGCTGCTGATTATAACCTGTATAATCTACACCTGTGGAGTGGTGATAGTTGGCCTCACCTTCCAATCCACAGGACGTGGGTTTGAATCCTGGCCATGCACCAAAGGATTGTAAATTTATGTGCACTATACCTACTAGTGCTCTCAAACGATGAAATAAATATCGTGAGGAAACCGACATGACCTAGAACCTAAAAATTCGAAGACATGTGACATGTGTTCCTTACACTGATTCTTTCACAGATGGTCCAGAAGGTCCTTTCTAGGGCCACCATATCTAAACCTGATCACTGTCCCAATACAAGGATAACCAAAAAAGAATCAGTGATACGACAAGCAAGCAATAATACTGCCATTGAATAGTGGCCAGTCTCGTACAAAACATTGCCCACATTAATTCGAAAAGAAAAATAATAAAACATACACAAAGCTCAATTCACGAGTCTTGGCCGCGTGACTTGTCCTCGCAGGGCTCAAGGCTCTAATGGTAACGCTATTTTTGTATCTATCTGCTCACTATTACACACACACATACACAAGCGGTACATTTAAATTAATTCTCTCCCATAATTAATAATTTTCATAATAGTATAAAGACCTTTCATAATTTATTGACTGGATTTCCCACAAACAAGTAGGTAGCATCCCCTCAGTAATAGTACCCACACAAAATTTAACCACTAGATGGGCTGGTTTTGTTTGTGTTACGAGTTTGTTTTAGCTTTGCGGATGTGTGCGTCAAACTGTATTGTGTTTATAGAAGCCTACTTCTCCCCTCATTAATCAGAAAAATAGGTACAGCAAATATTGTGAATTCGAAATATTCTGAGGACTTCTGGAAGTACAGTTGTATGCACTAAGATGTATACTACTATGATTTAAGAGCTCAGCTCTTGTCGGTGTCATGATGCAATTTCCTCCATTCCGATCTTCCCAATGCGAGCTCTTTCACTTCCCTATACGACATGACGGCAGTCTTGTATACTTTCATAATTTTTAAAATGATGGCACAGTATTTTAAAAATTATGAGCGAGATTTTCTCGTTCTGAATTGGAGCAGCCCGCCTGGGGAGGTACCTCCGCCTTACAGAAGATCGTAGCAAAATAACATTATTTGTTTCAAATAGTGTTGTGTTCCTGTGGTGAGTAGGGTTGCCAGAGCTCTTTAGGGGGGAAGGGAGTTCGGGGTCGGCAACGCGTACGTGATGCCTCTGGTATTGCAAGCGCTCATAGGCTACGGCAACCGCTTACCATCAGGTGGGCCGTAAGATTGTTTGCCACCTCTGTTGTATAAAAAAAAAAAAAAAAAACAGTACTAAAACAAAAACAGCAAAACTCAAAAGTTAAGTACCTAACAATGTGTCGGTTCCGGCTGAAGCCCCTCCATATCTTTCTACCTTTGAATGTTGTAAGAAGCAACTAAGGGATAAAGCTAGGGAATGGGCAGCAGCCTAGCTAGTTGTAAAAGCGCGTGCCCAGCGTGGTGAGTATAGGCAAATTTGGAAGGCGGAGCCACTACCACCACTCCACGTGTGCTCGCCAGTAGTACATACCTGATGTTTGGGGCGGTCGAGCGTGTGCGGCGCGCGCGGCGGCATGGGGGCGGGCCGCGTGGTCGGCAGCGACATGTTGCGCACCGACTCGCGGATGATCTGGCGAATTGTCTTTAGGAACGCGTTGCGGAAGTCAGCCGTGCTGAAATATAAGAACATTTTATTCATTCCGGTTCAATAACTTCAAGCTAGGTAGAGAAGCAGTGGGCAGGATATAGCTCGCAGAACCGATAACCGTTGGGGAGTAAAGGTTCTCGAATGGCGACCATAAACCGGGCGACGCAGTGTTGGAAGGCCCCCCACCCGTTGGACCGATGACATTGTAAAGGTTGCGGGAAGTCGGTGGATGGAAAGGGCTCAAGACCGTTCGTTGTGGAACTCTTTGTGGAGGCCTATGTCCAGCAGTGGACTTCTACAGGTTGTTGATGATGATGAGGTCGAGAGGAAACTGGCTGAGTTCGACGGGAATTCGACGCTTATGATTTTTTTACTCTGAAGCTTAAAATACTATTTTACGAAAAGGATCGGCGAAAAAATGTAAGGCACCAAGGTATGCTTGTTGACTATGTCTTCTAGGCTTGGTTGCGAGAAAGAAATGTAGCTTCATTTACATAAACTCTAAGACGTTTTGAAGTGAACCTAATGATTTTATTGAAATAAACAGCATTTGACCTTGATTTGACTTATTAATAAAAAAAAAACAAATAAAAATTTACCGCTGCAGAGCAAATGAGTACTTAAGCATCTGGCGGTTAAAAGAAATAAGTCATTGGAAAAACTTTTGAAACCTCAAGACGGTAACGTATACTACAATAATAAGGCTTCAAACTTAAAAAAAAACACCCAACTAAATGAAAAAATGGGGCTATGTTTTCTTGAATATTTTTGAAATAAGGATATACATAGATAAATTACTTACCTGTTAGAAAGTACGTAGACCTTTTCAGAGCGCCTTTGTAACTGGCTTCTCAAATGTATGAGCTCCCAGAGGAAGTGACTATCCATATCTTTGGCTGAAGAAGCGCGAACTTGCACTTCTGTTACCGGTATCAAAACTTGATATCTTATAATTTCTACTTCATTTGAGTTATTCTTTGAAGAAACGCCCTAAAAATATAAATCAATAATGATTTACAGGAATAAAATTGAAAAAACAAACGAGCTACGAACATCGCTACGAATTCTAGTAGCAATAACTAAGGATGCGTAGGCACTGCTACGAATTCGTAGTGGCTGCTACGCTAGTAGCAGATTGCATTAAGTTTATTAAATTCAATTATCCAGCGTTATAAATAATGATAAGTCCTGTCATCGTTTCTTACCATCAGCTTTTTCTTCTGTCTCAGTCTTTCTTTACAGAGGAAGACAACAGCGGATTTAAATACAAAGCACATAGCATGCAATTCCAGTCCTTTCTTAATTTTTCCTAGGAAGTCAGAAATATTTAACCATTCTACGCCACCGTAATACAATAAATCACCTGAAAATAAAAGCAAAATTAAACACTTATTTGAAGTTACTTACAGGTATTGTTTCGAATCGAATCAGAAATGAGGATCCGTTGTCAAACTAAAGTCAATGAATAGCCCAGAGAATTATAAAGTTGAAATAATGGCAGTGGGTAGGGTACATAGCTCTGAGAATTGAAGGCCGTTGCGGCAGAAAGGTTCCAGAGTGCAGACGGCCTCCCACTAGATGGAATGACGACCTAATATTTCGCAGGGAGCTATTATTGCAGACTGCATAAGATCGGTCGAAATCTACAGAGGAGGCCTATGTTCACCAGTAAACGTGCCTTACGGCTGACATTGATTGTTTTGGGAAAAACAGTTGATATAAGTAAAACTAACCAGGACTTAGATCTATAGGTTGCTTGCAAGACTTTTGGTGTTGTCTAAACAAGTGATCAAATATAGCACCATATTCTTCATGTATTCGTTGCATCTCGTTTATGTGTTCCGCAACTTTCTCCATTCCTTTCAATGCCTCTGAAATTTTATGAACAAATTAAATTATTTGGAATTATTTAAGGGTCAAGAAGAATGCAACGAAGGAAATATTTATATTTTTCTTACCCACTAAATGGAGATGCTCTTCAGAATTAACATCAGTCAAATTCCTCAATTGCTGAAGAAGTAAAGGGTATTTGAGTATCCGTTGAATTGGCTTAATTAAGTAGGATTCCAATGTTGAGGAGTGCTGTTGTTTTGGATTCCTTGCAGCCAGGAACTCCTGTAAGGCTTGATTGCCTTCATCTAAAAATAAATATTATGCAAATACTAGTAATAATTAACTAAAGATAAAATGCGGAATAATGATGTGTTATGCTAAGTGTGAGTTGTACTTATTGGTAGCAAAATAAATATTTTCCATTATTCCAAACAACTTACTTGGATGCAAAACCTTCTGCGCTTTACTGTGGCTCGCACAGAAAGAACTGTATAATTTAAAATGATTAACGTAATACAGAAAAGCGTTTCCGACAGCAAAGAGCGCATTCTGTGAAAAGAAACACGTTAATGACACTGAATCTTTGAATAATGTAGTGTTCCTATTATAAGTCTGATATCATATTTGAAGTTTGAAAAAAAATCTCGCGTTATTATACCTTGAACTGGTGGGAGAACTCAAAGTGATGAAAGTTGGGTTCAGCCTCGAGCGCTTCCTCTAAGTTTTGCAGGAATTGTCTTTGGAACGTCACTATCTCTTGAATGTTCCCAAACAACGCGTTGATCTCGGCGTTTGATAAAAAAGTTTCCTTCTTCAACGGTTCCAGGTAATTTTCCAGTAAATTATTGAGATTCTGAAAACCGTGGAATATGTTCATAAGATGTCCTTTTCTGTTTTTCTCTTTGCTAGCGAAATTTTTTCATTCGACGTCTTTACGTAAATAAGTCTGGTACGAATGTTTAAATTCTACGTAAATTATAATTTTGCCTACTTTTTAATTAATTTTAGAGCAATCTGTAAGTCACTGAGAAACAAATTGTACAAACAGAAGTATTTGAATAATATCAGATTGTTGAAACAAAGTCTCAGATGCGGCCTGTTATATAAAATTTAAAATACACTTCCACAAAGTTTTTATGATCATGAATATTTATTCTTAGAGCGGAAAAATCCGTATTTGAATCCGTATTTGAACCAGCAAAGTTTTGAAAGATCAAGACATCATAATTCGTTAAGATCTAACCAATGTGCCTGCATTGCTGGCGGGCGCGTAAATAATTTCAACGCAAACTTCTGAACTGTTTGCGGAAGTGTCGCAAAGTTTCCGCACAACGTTCTAGTTAGTGGTTCTAGTTAGCTATACCAAGTTGAATAATGTACTTTTAAAATATCCAAAACAATAATTTTGCTATCATCTTGTATGATATTTAACGTTAGTACGAAGTTTGTCGAGTTGTGAAATTCATTTCTGAAATGTTTCTGGGAAAAACCACTGCAGCTTCATAAACCATTTTACCTAAGTTTTCATAGTGGATGAGTAATAAAATAAGCGCATTCTGTTATTTATATTTTGTTCGGAAAAAATAAATAAGTAATTGGCTCTGCTTGCAAGGTACCTGGATTATGGCCTATTTCCTAAGAGTTTAACTCAAAGATTTTTTTATACAAAAATACCGTCCAATAACTTTGTTCCAGTGGATTTACCCAAAATGCATTTCATACAAACCTTTTCCTGACAATTACAATAATAACGAAAAAGAAATTAGCCAAATTGGTCAAGCTGGTCTCAAGTGATTCTCCGTCATACATGTGGCAATTTTCTTTTATAGATAAGTAGATGTACTTACTTATTGAGTTTTGAAGAATCTAACGAACGAAAATTTTACCATCAAATTACTTCATTTACTATTTCTGTTTGATTTCAGCAACTGACCTACTTCTGCGTTTGATGTTGACTTGATTTAGTAGCATTTTCTTTAGCTATTGTTAAATCGTAAGCACGCTGTGAATAACCATTACACTTTGCTCGTAATACCGAGATAATTGTTTCATAAGCTGCGATACTTAAAGGAATTGAGTCAGAATCTTTTGTAAAGCTAACAGAGAGGTTGCCCAACCCCTTCTTGTGCAAGTAATGACGGAGCTATAGGATGACGTTAATATTATAGTAAATGCATTGCCGAGCTGGCGGCGTAGTCGTTAATGTGAAATGCTTTTTTAATGTTCATCTGGTAGAAAATGTACCTGACGGTTTGCGCTGCGCAAAAAGTTCAGAAATCAGTTGTACCCTTCTACATTTTATTGCACAGCTTGGAGTTGAATTAGTAATTCTTACAAATTTACGAGTAAAGATTTTTGTGGAACTCGACATATTTTTTATAAGTACAATATACACAAGCACAAGGCGGATTATTTTTTAACACACCACATACAATACCAGCTGGAAGATATGTAACTTGAATATGCCACCTGTCCATAATACATTTTGCAAAGGAGCGCCAAAGGCAAGCGCTTTGCTTCCCCTGGGGCAGGTATCCACTTTCCAAGCTAACATCTGTAGCATGTGTAATATCACTCACCTTGACATAAGCCCTCTCGGTATCGACCAGCTCCAGTAGAACCTTCCTCAGTTTATCTGCGTCGGACAGGTGTCGCGAGGGGGTGCCGGCAGCGACGCTCGCCACGCTCCCCGTGGGACTACCGCGGCGGGTCTCGGCCGGTGAACGACACCACCCGGTCACCTGTTCCGCGCTCTATTCACACAAAAGTATACCATTAGACCGCAAATCACCATACTTTAACCTGCATGCCTAAAATTAGGTGTGTATGTCTACAGCTTACACATAACGAATTTCTGAATTCTGAGTATGCAAATATTTAGTGCATAATTGGTGCAATCTGAAAATCCAATTCAAAATTTAGGTGCCAAAGAGGTTTCTGAGATATGAGCCAAAAACTATGTGTCAGCTGGAGACCCGGGTCTACAGCTTGCACATCCAGTACTGACAAACGGCTGACGCGAGAGCTTTGAAAACTAGCCAGATATTTAGTGCCAAATTAGTGCCAAAGGTACTAAAAATTTCAGGCCTGTAGCTTAAAAGGTTTCAGAGATATGAGCCAAAAACTATGTGTCAGCTGGAGACCCGGGTCTACAGCTTGCACATCCAGTACTGCCAAACGGCTGACGCGAGAGCTATGAAAACTAGCCAGATATTTAGTGCCAAATTAGTGACTAAGGTACCAAAATTTTCAGGCCTGTAGCTAAAAAGGTTTCAGAGATATAAGCAAAAAACTATGTGTAAGCTGTAGACCCGGGTCCCCAGCTTACACATTTCGTTACGCCAAACCGCTGATCAGAGGGCAATAAACTTTAGGCAGGATTTTAGCTCATAATTAGTGCCTAAGGTACCAAAAATTTCAGGCCTGTAGCTGAAAAGGTTTCAGAGATATAAGCAAAAACAGTTTTCCCGCCAAAAAATTCAAATAAAGTTATTGAAAATCGGCTCATTGCGGCGTTGCCACTTCGCTTCAAACGACTTTAAACTTTATTTACATGTCACGAAGATTGATTTTGGTATTTGATCATTAAAAAAGTTAATTTGGTTTGTTGAGTTTAGTCTAGGAGCTCGGAGGATAAAATAGTTTTCAGCCAAAACATACCGTGTTGCCATCGATGTAATCGTATCTCGTAGACTTACGTCTTGATTGATGATGGAAGTCAGAGGCAATCACGACGACATCATCGCCCTGAGTCAAATTCTTTGTCAGTGTCGGCAAGTTATTTATAATCTCTCTGATAGGAGCACCTGGCTTACAAATGGATAGAACAGATTGGTAGTCATTATTATGTAAGTGTATAAATTCTCCAAGAGATTTTCCGTATGTATCGCACAATATTAGCATTTTCTTAGGTCTATTTTGTGAAATTACGGCGGTATCCTCAGCTTTATAGCTTTACAGCTTTATAGCTTTATAGCTTTATAGCCCAGACTTATGTCTGAGTTCATGGTTTTGGGTACTGTTATTCGTTTGGTTTCCAGTGTTCTCCTCTGTCGTTAGCTTCTCTACGGATCGAAGTCCTATTCTCGTAGTAATCCCGTTGTCTTCTTTATTCTTTATTGTCACGACCTGTTTTGTTGCTATTGATTCACTCGTTTTAGTCCGTCTTGTTTTTGTCTTCCCTTTTTTCGCTACTAATTTTTTTTGTATTTTTCTTTCTATTCTGTGAGTCTTTATCATGTTTCACTTGTTTATTCAATGTTATTCTATTTTTACTTAAGTTCTTGGTCTTTGCTGCAGTTTTAATATCTACGGTGTGTCTAGAACTTTTTAATTTTATGTTATGTTTACACTTTTTATGTTTACACTTTGGAGCTCAATTATTTGGCTTATTAAATTGTCCAATTCTTCATTAAGTATTAGGGTGTTCTCATTGGTTTCCAACAGGAGCGTTTTTTGTAGTTGTTCGAACAGCGCTGCATTATTTTCGTGCAAACGTATTACGTTTAATGCTTCTTCATATTCATTGAGATCTGCAGTTCGTCGCTCAATCATCTCTTTTAGCTTATTTCTTTTCGTTTCAGTCTCTTGTAATTTTATTACTTGTTCTGCAAATGCTACTTTGAGTGACCCATTTTGCGCCAAGAGATTTTTATAATCCTTCGCGCAGTCGTCTTGTTCCTTTAGAAGCTTCAAATTAAAGTTTTGTGCTTTTTGTATTTCAGCGGTCAATTTTCTAATTCTACGGCAACCTGGTTTCTTGTTTGGGGCATTCTGGTACAGTCACTGGAACGATCAGAAAACGCAAAAAGTCGATTCGGATGAAGAGATTCGATCCAGGGCACGTCGTTACTGACGATTATTGAGTCCACCGCCTCAACCGCTACGCCAGCGGTACTTTACTTACAGCGACGAAATAAGTGTAGAGGTTGAAAGAACTATTTCTTAGAGTCGCAGATCGTTGTAATAAAAAATAAGAAGAATAGGCCCCTCCTAACCTCCTACCCGTGGATGTCGTACTAGGCAGGCGAGTAAGGGATGGGCAGCAGCTTCTCCTATTTTCACAAAGATTTTCAAATTCCCCCCACCCCCATCACAGGAAGTCACTCCGGAAATCTGTGGGGGAGGCCGCTGTTCAGCAGTGGACTTCAAACGGCTGGAATGATGATGATGAACTCGAGTCAGAACACGCATCCAGATCGAATCACAGGGTACTGAGCCGCAGGTAAATGGATCACGCCGCTCCCAAGCAGCTGAAGCAGCTCAACGGCTCAAAGTAGTTCTACTTCATCTGCGATTCATGCGACCCTGACCCTGATTAGAAACGATTTCATACGACAACAATTTGTTTTATTTTCAACACTATTAAGCCCATATTAGAAAAGCTGACCCGTTTGATGAACTGATTGCTAGTACCTTATTGCATTGTTTGCTTCACTTTACCTGATTCATCTGAAATCATTCATAGATCTACTTGCGCGGTTCAAGAGCGCGAGCTGCGAGCTGATTTGCAGCTCAGGTATTTTGAGTGAGTTACCCACCGCTACCACTTAGAAACTTTGATGTACCAAATAAAAACTATAGTAGGTATTATTATAATATTATAACTACAAAATGTTTGTTTATTTTTAGATTTTGACGCCTTTTCTTTTTTAGTTACCAGCATAATTTTAGTGATACTTCATCATCTTATCCTATCTAAGCTTCTGAATTCTTTAACCTACATGATATATACTTTAAACATACATAAGCCTCTCGATTTGAGAGCAAAAGACTTGGCGGCAGGAATAAGATGCCACAGCCAGCCCGAAAGGGAAAAGCATAAAAAAATGCAAACTTCAAGAAGGAAAGAATGACACGATAATGTTACGCGCCTGTACAATATCGGGCAGCCTGTAAGGACGTGGACACTCTGATAATGTACAGCCAGCCATATTCACAGCATCTAATTCTAAATGGGGGAATAAGATCTGCACTGACGTCCCGCGTTGGGGTGCGCATTCACAGCATTTTATTGCAATAATTTTTCCAATAATACGAAGCCACCTAGCTTTAGACGGCGGAGTCACATATCTCATCATGTCACATAGGAACCTACTCATCATGTCACATAGGAACCTACTCATCTATTACTTTCGTGACGTGGTTTATAAATGGTTCATATCTACCTACCTTATGTGAGGTACCTACCTACTTCCCTATGTTTGGTAGGTCTAGGTACAAAGTGTAGGTACGTAGTACCTAGGTATAATAAATACTTGGTACCTATACCTAGCTAGACCTACATAAGTAAGTACCTTACATAAAGTACGTAGGATTGTATAATATTATGCAAACACGTCACGAAAGTAATAGATGGCTTCCTAGTACCTAGAGCTAACCAAACTTAGGTAGAACTAAATAGCCTAAATGCGTAATAAAACACGTCAAAAAACTATAGATAGGTAAATAACTAGTACCTAGGTACTACGTAACTACCATCTATAATTTACTAGCCAACTTAGATATGAACAAAATGAGCAAATACGTCACGGTAGTACCTAATAGATACCTGCATATCCAACTTTCATATGTGCTACCTACCTACCTACCAAGGTATCTTGATTAACCTAAATACCTTACCTGACTTCTTCTGACAGACTTTTATTTCTGTTTTAGTGTGTGGCTAGGCGGAGTAATGATCTATGAAATGCGGGGCGGTGGCGCGGGCAGAAAGTGTATGAGAATGGCCGGACATAGGGCTTAGTGGCGCGTATTAGGGTCGACCTATGTCCAGCAGTGGACTAGTGTGGGCTGATGATGATGATGGCTACAATGGAGGCCAATTTCATACGTCAGTTTCGAAATTGAAAATCTATGGAACTTCAATCGAAGTAACAAATTATGTAGGTAGGTACTAACCAATTACTTACATATGAAATAACGGCTAGGTTAGAAGTACAACAAATTCAGAAGATGAAGATACTACCTAATAAGAAGATGTGTAGGTATCACAAAAATTATGCTAGTAACTAACAAATGTTAGTAACTTACCTACATTAGAGGTAGGTACAGTATGTCCAGTGGACTTCAATAGGTTAAAGATACCTCCTACATAATAGTTTCGATTCTGTTTTATCTATATCCAGCCAATTCTATCCATAGCCAGCGTTTGGAAAACTTCATCTTCGTCGCATATAATATACCTACCACAGAGAGCCTCAAGACGAAAGCCTACAGTCAGTGCGCGTTACCAGCACCAAAAAGTTACGAACGCCGACCACACACCGAATGACGCAGTGTTGAAAGGCCCCGCACCCTATGGACCGACGACATTGCGAAGGTTACTGTAATTCACTGAATGGAAATGGCTCAAGACCGTTCGTCGTGGCACTCTTTATGGGAGGCCTATGTTCAGCAGTGGACTTCTGCAAAATGATAAAATATTTTTGTGATACATGTCCTCTAATAGGTAAGTATCCAAAAGGGAGGTCATTCAACTTATCGTTGATGTGTATATACTAATTCCGGAACATTTTGTATACATACACTAGTTCACTGAAGTAAAAGATAAATCTCTCTTTTTCGAGGTACGACACGCAAGGTACATCGATGGCAGCACTGGGTATGTTTTGGCTGAAAACTATTTTATCCTCCGAGCTCCTAGACTAAACTCAACAAACCAAATTAACTTTTTTAATGATCAAATACCAAAATCAATCTTCGTGACATGTAAATAAAGTTTAAAGTCGTTTGAAGCGAAGTGGCAACGCCGCAATGAGCCGATTTTCAATAACTTTATTTGAATTTTTTGGCGGGAAAACTGTTTTTGCTTATATCTCTGAAACCTTTTCAGCTACAGGCCTGAAATTTTTGGTACCTTAGGCACTAATTATGAGCTAAAATCCTGCCTAAAGTTTATTGCCCTCTGATCAGCGGTTTGGCGTAACGAAATGTGTAAGCTGGGGACCCGGGTCTACAGCTTACACATAGTTTTTTGCTTATATCTCTGAAACCTTTTTAGCTACAGGCCTGAAAATTTTGGTACCTTAGTCACTAATTTGGCACTAAATATCTGGCTAGTTTTCATAGCTCTCGCGTCAGCCGTTTGGCAGTACTGGATGTGCAAGCTGTAGACCCGGGTCTCCAGCTGACACATAGTTTTTGGCTCATATCTCTGAAACCTTTTAAGCTACAGGCCTGAAATTTTTAGTACCTTTGGCACTAATTTGGCACTAAATATCTGGCTAGTTTTCAAAGCTCTCGCGTCAGCCGTTTGGCAGTACTGGATGTGCAAGCTGTAGACCCGGGTCTCCAGCTGACACATACTTTTTGGCTCATATCTCAGAAACCTCTTTGGCACCTAAATTTTGAATTGGATTTTCAGATTGCACCAATTATGCACTAAATATTTGCATACTCAGAATTCAGAAATTCGTTATGTGTAAGCTGTAGACATACACACTAAAATTAGGTCACATTGAAGATTCATTACGTACTATCTTCAGTGTTAGCAGGATTTATTTATACTGTTTTTTTATGGAGATTTGTAAAATGGCTTAGAAAATAGTAATTATAATATACATCTTAATGCAAACAAAAGTTTCAAACAGATGAATTGCTGAGTTTTAATTGTACGTAAATCTATGAATCCTCAAAGTGACCATTTTAGACCGCTGATCACTGACTTTAATACAGGTGAGCAAGAAATAAATAGTGGTACGACAAGTTATCATACCACTAGAATGTGTATTCCCAGTTACTAGGAATGTGTTACGCAAACGTATGTAATGTTTGCAATTTGTATGAGATTTTGTACAGTGTCTATGCATTACCTACGTAGTGCTATTTTAGTACATTTTTTTTATTTTTTTATACAACTAAGGTAGCAAACAAGCATACGGCCCACCTGTTGGTAAGTGGTTACCGTAGCCTATGTACGCTTGCAATACCAGAGGCATCACGCACGCGTTGCCGACCCCTTAAAAAGTTCAAAACGCCCTTTTTGAAGGACCCCATACTGTAGTCCTACATGTACATTTTATTCAATTATGTAAGCATACAACAAAATGGCTATAACTACCATGATTTTGTACTTTTACATTAGAAATGTCAGCATTACTGGTGTTTGGCTGTAATCAGGCCTGAAGTTAATGAAAAATTAAGTCAAAATAGAAACGTTCATGCAAAAAAATTATTAAGTGTACAAAGTAAGTATACGAAGTACGACCACTCTACCCTGTCCCATTTCAACCGTTAAAAAGACCCTTTTATGATATTACGGTGCTCATTGTAATTTATTTGACGGAACAATAAATTCATTTTAATGAACATTAGAATTTAGGACTTGATTACGTGCCTATACAAAGTAGTATTTTATAATAAAAGCGTATGAATCAGCTTACAAATCTTTACAAATAAATATAATTGTAGACGTGGTAAACAACAATTTTATTTTTCTTTTCAATTAAATGAGTAAAAGCATTTTGATCAAACATCAACTGTGTGCGCTTTGTGTATAAAATGAGTAGCTTTATTTGCGAAGCACAAATAAAGTATCCAATAAAGATGAAAAGGAATATAATTGAAAGCTCCAGGGACTGTGCCGGACAGATGGAAGTAATTTTCACACATTCCGTAACAAAATAAACGGGATATTATGACTTACTTTATAATATTTGTGTAGTTGTTCTTACCTTCAATAGGTTTTCAATCTCGAATGAGTTAGTCCTAGAGCTGACTTTAGGAGGTCCACTCATTGTGTCGTTTCCATGCGCGTCTGTTTCAGGACTGTACAATTCTTTACCTGCATATAAATAATTAAATAAAATTAAAATGTTTATTTTGAATCAACGTGGAAAGAATTTCGTTGGTTAATTGTTTTATAATGTTGGCTATTTTACGGTCCATTATTATGAGTAACAGTAATATTTAAAATGTTAAACAAACATACCCAATGTAAAATTTGGAAGCCCTCAATTTTTAGGCATTTATGTTTAACAGGGCGGCGCGGCGGCCGTGGTACAATTGTCAGTTGACGTTTATTGGGTCAGATTGTAGCGGTATTTTATTTTTGGCCTCGCGAATGGCAAATGTTTTTATTTAAAATAGTGAACAGAATATTGGTTTGAAGTAGGTATAATTGACAAGTCAATATGAATACCGTATGACGTATAAAGTATGTGTGTTTGTGCAAACCTACCAATTAAAAACGATTATTTGATTTGGTATGATATGAGTTACGAAATTGCGTTAAAAAAGCATATGAACCAATTATTTAGCCTCAACCTAATCCAAACATTATAGAAATGACCATATTTTACCAACCTAAATGCCTTACCAATTTGTAATATTTGAAATAATTACTGAAAAACAAGAACGCCTTCAAAAGAACAAAATATTTCTCAAGCTGGTTTGCTTAATCTCTAACTCGGTAGGCAAGGTGGGCTATATAAGCCGCATAATCAGCGGGTTGCGGGCGGTGTCGCAAAATGGATCCCAATTACCGCGTAACGACGCCGCCGTAACCATTCCGGAGATGGCCCGACGACCAGCCCGCTCCACAAGGATTGCCCGGAAATAGAACAAGAACTTGCCAATAGAACTTAATAAACCTTGCCTTAACACATATTATTTCAGCTTAACTGTATAATGATTTTTAAGCTTAGTCGGTCGTGAGGAACAGGCGTAGCTTCACCTAGTTTCGAAGATGGTTCAAAGTTACTCTAGATTTTATTGAAATTAACACCTTTTGACTTTGAATAGAACAGAATAGGATAAAATTTATTTATTTGACAACACACACACACTGACTTAGGTGAGGAGTTAAAAATAGGAAATTGAGCTTAGTAGAAGCACAGATAACATAATACTATACGTAGAAGGCAAATTTTACTGAGGCCCTAGTCTGCAAAGTCAGTGAGTTCTCACTTTTCAGTTTTCTACTGTGAAAATTGAATTCAACGGATGTGTTAACAGGCAGAGATAATAAGTAGTCCATCATTACTCGGCCATTCATCCATAATCTTGATTCGATCGTTCATAAAATACGAGTAGTACTTGCATGCATATAAATTAATATATAGGTTAAATAAACTAAGCTTTAACTAACTATCACAAACTATGAGTTGTGACAACGACAATAATCCGAGCAGGACTCTAACAAACAAGCAATTTATAACGAGCTATATAAACCCTTATAATAGTCATAGCTTCACCGCTTTACCAAGTTATTACGTACAAGCTTCAAACTCAGGAAGAAGGTTCCATTCATGATCTTTCATTCCTCCTAACTTTCAAGAGATTCAATTTTGATCCACTGTATGTTCCAAGAAGTGTTCTATTTATAGATATTTTAATAAAAGCCGTTTTAATCGACCTCAGTATTTGTGCAAAACTCAATAAATGTGAGCGGAGATAATGATAACAAATATGCGGGTACGGATGGAAATGTTGAAAAGACGTTTCAATTCAATATGCCCAACCGTTGTCAAAAGATGGTGAGTTTCAATATCATGAGAGGAAATTACAAAGCTCGTGATGAAAGTTCCACGTGGAGTCAGAGCTCGCTTTATGACAAGAAGTCTCACAATGAGTTTTGGTCGCCGCGCGGCAACATTGAGCGCAAGCAAATAGCTGGCGGTGAGGTCACGACCTTATTGAGAACACCTATTTTTGTTTCAAATTTTACATGAAGCCTTTTTTAAGACAAGTTCTTACACAAAGATTGGATATTTCCTGTTCCCTTTAAGAGCACCTCTCTTGATATTTACAATATAATAAAATACCGTTCATTTTATACCACGTCCCCTGAGTGAAAAGAAAAAAAACATGCAAAAATTATTACATAAAGCATTAATCAAGAAGTTGGCATCAACATAAAGAGAAGAGGTATATATAATAGACAATATTATGCCTTATGCATTATTATTGTCGATTTCATTTGTGCCACACAACTGGTTATTTATTGTGTAAACAGTGTCCATTTTTAACTGGGACAGTATGGATAACTCACGCTTGACCAAAATTTTAACTATAAATAAGTAAATACACTGTATACCGGTGTGTGCCTGGGAAAGTTCGTCATTGTTTCCGCAAACGCCTCGAATTCATCAAATCATACATATCATACCAGCACTCCAATACACTTGTAGGCATTACGTATACATACATCGCATTCACAGAACAAGCAAATCGAATCAATATGTCGTCATAATTGCCTCTTGTGCCATTGCAATGGATTGAGATTCTCATTGCAATTGAATCGAGGGCGCTGCAAAACACAGCTCGCCTACGCTGTGATTGTGATTTTTGAGTGTACCAGTTAAATAACGAAGAAAGAGAACTGAAAGAACAGCAAGAATAATTATTTCATAAGACAAGTGGAGCCAAAAATTTATGTAATTTACTATATTCCAACTTAAACTAATTTAGTCAATCCTTATTTCGTAGAGTTAAAAGTAGAAGAGCGTAAAAATGGGTCAATACATACCCGGGAAGGGTAAATTTATGTGAACTTATAGCTTTTCGGAGACCTTTTTTTGATTAATATCGTAAGGGATTACTTAGGTATATCTACCCTTCAATTTATTATTAAGACTTAAAGTATTTTATCATTCATGAATACTTAAATATTGCTTTCTTTTTTAAAGAGTTTTAGCTTTTTGCTTTATACTTTTAGCCAAACACATTTAAAATTAAAGTCATGAAGGATTTTTTTTAGATTATTCTTTGTAAGATTGAATTGAAAGGATAAAAGGGCTTAGATCCGTTTACCATGAGTAATATAATAAACAGTACATACACAGGTACTATTTTATTGCTCACGGTAAACGAATTCGTAATATATTATAACAGTTAAACGCGCGGTTTCAATGATGATATGTTCAATATGTAGTACTTCCCTGTGTATGTTTAATTACTGGTCTAATTTGTGTTGAACTGATCTCGAATACTAATAGGTGTTTTACTATCATTCGTGGAGTGTAGGTACGTATCATTCATTTGATTAGAGGGAGCACTCACGTTCTTGTAAATCTGGGTTATCCTGCTCTATTCCATTTTTTTTTATTTTTTATATACAAAATAGTCTTACGTTTGACCACAATCTCACCTGATGTTAAGTGAGTCCATCATTGCTGGTATAATCTTTTACGGCCTCTACCTATCACAGGATCAGACAACTAGGCAGATATCGTCGCGGTATCTTGATCTATGTTTTATTATTTCCCCGTTTCGTAAAGCCGTGTCGGCCTAGTGGGAGGTTCCCTGGCTTTCAATCCAAAGTCCGTTGGTTTGAACTCGGTCGTGCAGCCTTTCGCGTATGGAATGATCACTACGGGATAATGTTTAAAATGTTCGGACATGCCACTGACTACCCCCTTAGATATCTTCAAGAATCTAATCGCCTTGAGATCTGAGAGGATATCTCTCTAAAAATTGTGAGCCTATATAATATATACATACATAGTTTTCCTATGTGACGAAGACTCGAGTTGTGTTGTGTTTTTATTGGTATCATAAGTACATACGTGCACATTCCCGTTTCTTATATGAACGAGCAGATGGCCTGACTATCAAACGTTGATTGCGATGCTTACGCGAGCCTCTACACATAAGTGCGATACTTAAGCGTATACGTACTTCACTGATTGGATATCACTCTACTGTATCACGGATACGATCAGGAACTTTACGAAGATCCACATGTAGCAAAATAAGTAGCTTGTGAGTTGATTTGTGATTCACAAAATATTACTGGCTGTTAGCCACAATACGAAAACGAATACTTAGGAAGGTTCCGAAACGATGCCAAGTGTTACGTAAATATGATGATTGAAGAGTTGCTTGTTAAGCGATAGGAGCTTCAGAAGATAATTATATAAAAGACTGTGACATTTTATCCAGACTACAGCCTTATTTTTCTAAGCCGAACAATTCAATGAAAATTGTGTATTTACTCGAACAGAAATAAATTTTTAGCTAATCAGCTAACTATGTTCTACTCTAGTCTGTTGATCCTTTAGCTAAATAATATAATAAATGGTCACGTCATAAAAGGGGCTTTTTCATTACGCTCATAATAATAATGGCCATTTATGTTATAATTTATACAACGATAGTTACCACGTTCATGTGAAGAAATGGCATCTTTTTAATCATTTAACGGAACGTTTATCTCGATGCAAATAAGATAACAATCCCAGTAGCGTCGAGGGTTTAATAACAAGAGTAATCAAATAATGCATTAACCACACACGTGCAAATAGTCTCTTTTGGCAAATATCAATAAAACGATACGGGAACGCGAACATTTTAATTAAAACAGGTCCATCCATTAGGAATAATGTCAGGGGTGGTAGTTATGCAGTATTATACGGAAGGGTTGAATATTGTGGAGGTTATCATCGTGACGAGGCGGTGGCAGGATGAGAAGCGATACCGCAGCATAACAGAGCATAAGCTAAAAGCTCCCGGTAAATAATAATCCGCAGAGTCATCGCTGCGACGAGCCGTGACATAGATGGATAATGAAAAATATCAAAGATCCACGGTAAAATACTTTGCTTGTATATTTTGAATGCGTAGGTTTATAAATAATACGATGAGTTAACTTTAGTGAAGAAGACTTGCAGAATTTCAGCTAAATTTAAACGAAAGTAAAAGCTTATGGAGTCAATGGGCCGTACAAAACGGCAAAGTTTGCAGTTTAACCTGTGTAATTTAGGAGATTAATAACAGCACAGTTCCGTCCTGTAAAGTTTTTATGACTATTATTCAGGCTATTCGTATTGGTAGGTATCTATAGGTATTAAAAAGTAATAACGTACATTGACCGTAGTTTTTAGGGTTCCCTACCTCATTTGGAAAAACGGAACCCTTATAGGATCACTTTGTTGTCTGTCTGTATGTCTGTCTGTCCGTCCGTCAAGACCCTTTTTCTAAGAAACGGCTAAACTTGAAATTTATACCACCTATTAAGGTCTGTGGGCTTATGGTGCTAAAATTTGGAATGCTAGGAGCTTTTGTAACACAATTAATGGGAAAAGTCTGAAATTGAGGGATTTCGAAGTATTTTGGGAAACAAAGTTATTATTGCGGTCAATGTCATAAAATGACTACGTGAGCGACGGCAAATATAAGTTTGCCAATTCCTACAATTAAATTTTTTATTTTCTGACCCCGTGTTTGGATTTTCTGGAGCACGACCGGGATTCGAACCCACGAGCCTCATGGCGCGAGTTTTCGCACTTGACCGTCTTTATTAAAATTCTAAACACAGTTTCATTTTGTAAATAAATATTCTAGGTAAAGAACTTTATCTATTCCAAGTTTCAACGATATCCGTTAAGCCGTTACGGCGGCGTGATTGACAAACATCTAAACATAATAGGATAATATTTTAGGTTCCCTAACAATCCGAAGACATGTAACATGTGCTCGAAAGGAGCCTCTAACAGGGGCACTAATCGTTTCATTACACTGATTCTTTCAACGACGGGCATAGGCCCCTTTTCAGGGCCACCATACCTCAGCCTGGTCATTTGTGTAGTTTTGGTGCATCAATTAATCTGTTGGTGAAACTTGCAACTGTTAAAAAAGTACCTACTGGGTTCCAAAGTAGCAGAGATATAAAGCTAAGTACTCACTCCAAGCAGGCGCCGGCACAATGAGCCCGGATATCATGTCGTCGGAGATGACGGGCGGGTCGGTGGGCGGCGGCGGACACACCAGCGAGTCGATGATGTCATCGGTGGCTGCTCGCATCACGCCCGTCAGTTCGGGCGGCTCGGTCCGCGATGACCTGTTTCAATACAACATATACACTTACCACTGTACGGTCTTTGAAAACGCGTGTAATAGTGAGCGTAAAACTTTCTGTCTATCAGTTGTAAAACCACGTGCGTAGTGGTAATCATTTTTTTTTGCAACCCTGACACAACGATAAATGTCGTGTGCATGTTTCAACGGAATACAAAATACATGTGGTACACTACACTAGGTACACTAGGTACGGTGTAACTTTCCAGAGTTACTTCTATACAGTATCTCTATCTTTACTAACATAAATATACTAGAGAGATTACATAAATCAAATAAAATTGTCTAGCTGGCTCGACATAAATTTTCATGAAAATAATATACGTATTTGATTTGTTTGTTATTGCTTTTTATATACTGATATACTTTTTATTATTTAAATTTTAGGATCAGTATATAGATCCAACGAGATGACGTCGCCAGCCTTATGGGCACACTGCCAGTGGTTGGGGGACCTAAACTCTGTTTTCTACTTGTATTCTTAGCAAAAAAGAGTTAATTCCTAGAATTGATTTAAGATCATTTGTCATTCTTTTTTCTATTATCATGTTTTATAATGTCCTTTTATGTGAGTGAATAAATTATATGCTAAAAATAATACACAAGGTTTTACATTTCACGCGCGACCGGCTCGGATTGGAAATTGTATAAACTCAAAAAATGTTTTGCTCGCGAATTTTTCCAAGAAATGCGTCATGAAGAGATTATGTCATCAGCGATTACGCAAAACCGTTAGCCCTGAGGCTTCCGGTGGGACGCGGCAGACTCCACGAGCGAACATATTGATCCGATGCCATTTCCAGATTAGATTTCGCATCCCATACAAACAAACCATGTCATTTACAGACTTGTGGAGATGATTTTCCAGCATCTTACTTTGTACCTAATTGTAAAGCTCTTTGGATGACTTATTAGCAATTATAATTAATATTTTACGTCGAAATATTTTGAACTATTATATTAACAACTGATAAGCTTTGTTAGCGAACACAACTTTGAAACTTTGGAGAACCGAATTGATATCAAACCCCTGTATTTTTTGAATGCAGCTGATATAAATATTATATCAGAAAGACGAAAAACCGGAACCTTTAAAACAAATGCATCCAGCGCATATATTATATCTATTCGACGGATGCAAACCTTTCCCGCGCAGTTAGAATAATGAAGATAAAGTGAATTGTTTCAGACCGGAACGGGCAAAAAATTGACACGGCATCAACGAATTTTTTGTAGTTTTATATTTTTATATTGTTTACTTATTTTCATACTTCTTTCAGTACTAGAAGATAATCTAGCACATTGAATACGAATCGAAAGTGAGACGTTACATAAATGGCGTTCAAGCAAACACGTTATTCAACACACGTTGCGTGAGTTTTGCTTAGAATACAAAATCAGTGTTAAAGTTAACAATTGTTTTCGTCAGGTTCACACGGGAGAGGAAAGATCTTCGCAGTATTAGCGACGTAATTCGTTAATTAAACAAACCGCAAACTTCACCGCGTTTCACGAGTCAGCAGCCGAACGCCTCACAACCGGAACGGCTTTATACGATCAGAGCGAGATGAAACAAGTCTTAACAATAATAATATCGTGGCAAGTGCTCGTTTCGAGATGACAGTAAGTAAGATAACTTTGTTGGGTTAGGAACAAGCGGACCTGCAAAATCTTTGGTTCGGAAAATTATTTGTGGCGGTGCGCTGCGCAGTGGAGAGGCTCAATTGCGGTCGCTCACAATGGCTAGCGTCATAGCGTGTAGCGGAGAGTGGAGGCAGGTGAGGCGCTGCAGGCGCTAGGCGGTGCGGCAGCCGCGTATGTAGGTCGCCGCGCGCACTAAACTTGTCGCGCCCGCGAAAGGTCAGGTGTATGAGGGCGGGAAATGCCGATCAACGGGAACGGGCCTCGAGCTGCCCCAGGCCCCGGCCCCGCGCGCCTCCGGTGCTGCCAGCGCTCACTTCCGTTTATTAGGTGCTTGGCGTTCGACTTCCCGTGCCCTCGCGACTCACGAGTGCTTCAACCCTCCGCTAAATGAAAACGGACGACATGACCTTTTTAAATTCGGAGAGATATCGCCCCGGTCTGCAGCGATTTATTCAAATTCAACGTTAACGAATACGTCTTGTCGAGACGCCGATTAATGAACGACTCTCAGCTAACTCGGTAGAAGATTGGTTGGTTTTCATTTACATGAGAAATGTGCAGCTAGACGTTCAACTAAATTATTCTATCCGAGTGTATAATTTATTGATGAAATTTTATGAAAATGTTGAAATGGAGGTTTATAAAGTGACTCACCTCATCATCATGACCAACGACAGCTCTTCCTGCAGCACGCTCTCCAGGTACATCATATCTAGGTCGGAAACGATCGCTCCGTTGATCACCATTATCTCGTCGCCTTTGATTATGCCTGACACAGAAAACAGGCATATCTGCTGTGATTGCTTTTACCTTTCATAAACCAAGAAAATATAAAAAAACAATTGCGATTAAAAATTAAACTCTAGAGAATATTGATTGGCATTATGGATGAGGAGCTGATTAAAAGGAAAACCTTTGTCGTAATTCTTCGGGAAAAAATATAAAGTAGGCTTAGAAGGTAGAACAAAGGCTAAGTACGATACAACTTTAGTTGCGTTCTTTTTCAATGAGAAAAGTACGTAAGTATGTGATAAGTATGACAAGTAGGTATAAAATATGCTTGGATTATTGTAATTTTTGGGCATTGTTTCGTGTAATAAAGTTACCTTTGTTTGTTAGGATTACCTACCGTTTTGCATAGCGACGCTCTTGTCCTCGACGCGACTCACGTAGCAGCACAGCTCATCCTGTCGCTCGGCGTTTTCCATAAGGTCGGCTTCGACGCTGAATCCCCACATTTGCTCGAGAGTGTTGCGTTGTAATTCCACTTGATATAGGATCTTGGCACAGACTTCAACCACTTCGTGAGTATGCAACTGTTTCCATACAAAATAGCAAAGAATTACCTAAAGCTCTTCTACTTCTACTTTATCTGAATGGGTTTGTTACGCTCACAAAAAATAAAGACGGTCAAGTGCGAGAACTCGCGCCCTGAGGCTTCCGTACCAATGGTTCTGGGTTCTAATCCCGGTCGTGCACTAATGGATTTACCAGTCAGAAAATCCAAACACGGGGTCAGAAACTAAAAATCCTAAGTGTAGGAATTGACAAACTTATATTTGCGGTCGGTCACTTAGTCATAGTACATTAAAGGGTTAATTGTGTTACAAAAGCTGCTAGAATTCCAAATTTCAGAATTGTGAGGTAACTGGAAGTACCCTAGAGGTTTTTGATTTTTTCCATTTCCATGCAAAAAATATACATTCACTGCCATATATTTTTAATGCATTAAGCTGGAGCTTTGATTTTTATACGGCACTATAGCCCACAGACCTTAATAGGTGGTATAAATTTCAAGTTGTACCTTTAGCTGTTTCTGAGAAAAAGGGTCTTGACAGACGGACAGACAGACAGACAGACAGACGGACAACAAAGTGATCCTATAAGGGTTCCGTTTTTCCAAATGAGGTACGGAACCCTAAAAAAAGTTAATTTTGACCTTTGTTACACAATAGTGCGTTTTTGTTTCACGTTAGCTTGCCTTTGGGTTGTCAAAAGCAGCATAATAGTACATTGTGGTACAAGTGTGTAAGTTTGGTTATAGCCGCTGAGGCGTCATAATAGCCAAGGACGGTAATCATCAATACACACATGTATCGTACGACGTTTTTCAACACACTTGAGAATAAAATAATACTAAAAATAACTGTAAAACGAGTTGTGATTTTTTTTTTCGCAATGGCGGGAAAAATTAGTCAGTATTCCTATGCGCGCGCATCTTACAATGGCGATCGGCCATAGAATGAGTTTTTTTTTTTACTTTTGCGCACGATCTTTTTTTATCGACACTTTTTAATGAACAAAGCAACTCAACCAATAAAATAAAATAACTAACGTTTTTGAATAATAGCAATGTAAAAGTCACAGTTTCATTACAGGTATCATTATGTGCCTAATTGCGGTGAAACTAGAGCCACGTTATGAGCAAGTGTGTTGAAAAGTATATATTTAATTTAATATATTTTACAGTAAATTCCTATTAGTTACTACTAAGCGGATAACTCCACGGAACAGTGGTTACAGGCTTGTGTGTGCTCGCCTCTAAAAACTTTATCTCAGATAGAAATCTCTGTTATTGAACCTTCTTCGTTACATTTTTACTGTCCTCTATTTGTATTGTGTTTCTGTTATCCTAGCTGAGCAGGTAAGTATTTTGTGGAAAAACACAAAACGATTGTACAGAAACTACATAATTTAAGGCAAAATATTGGGATTCGCTTTTGCATCAAATATTTAAAAAGTGCACGCCTAACAAGATATTTCTCAGTGTGAAAAGCTTTCCATTCATACGGGATTTCTGTAGAAAAGTTGTTTTTACATTTTCCCCGCACACCAGACGAAGTTTTGGGACGTTACTTCAGCAAGCGCATGATAAAGTTGGTTAGGTACCTATGTAGAATTTACTTGCAGCATTAAATTTAGAGGTGTTTGAGGTAAATGCGAGAATTATTTAGTAAAATGGCAGATTTAGTTTAAATATTTAATGAAACATTTTTAAATAACCTACGTTATATGTTTCAATTGGTTATTAAATAAAGTAAGTAGGACCTTATAGCAGAAGCAGTAATTTAGAAGGGTTCTCTGTCTTTTCATAGCGTTATTTAGAATGGATATGTTGGATACGTATAATCCGCTTCTTGTCGACCTCAGTCAGGGAGGAGAGTGGTAAATCCGCACAAAAACGTTAGGGGTTAAAACACAATTAGATTGATCAGGAAGTTACGTTTCCCCGATTCTATCTATCCGTATCTAATTGCCGAAGTCCTGTTAACAATGAGTGTACGTTTATTTGTTTTTACCACATAGGTAGGATACATAGACACTTCTTATTTCATTCTATAATCTCGTAGGCTGTGAAGAAAGATAAGGTTTTAAGGAATAAAAATAAAGTAAATGCCAATATTTCACATTTATGGCAGTACTACCTATAATGCTTATATCTAGCTAAGCTATAATGCTTAGGTACATCTGTCTTCAAAGGTTCAGAGCTAATAAAACTTCAGAGGTAGATTTTCGTTTAGCATAATAATGTGAATGCGACATAAAAGTTGTAATGAAACGGGTTTAACTTCCAACATTTGTTTATCCTGAAGTGATATAATCAGGAGTCAGTTGGTAATATCTATGGATATAACTTTACGATAACCACACAGTAGTGAGTCACAATGTGCGGTGGAACGTCGCTGTCAGACCCTACTCACGTCACGTTGACAAAACGTTTTGAACATTTTTATGCCTGCTTGCAGCCTGTAGAGTGTAGCGTCGTCGGTGTTGTAAGCATACGCCGGAGCAAATTCAATTAAAAACGCACGCTCCTCGCGCTAATTTTTTCCGCGAACAATCAGGGAGCATGACGCTTCTAATGAAAATGTTAATTTTGTTACTAAGTTTTTTAAATGAATTGCACCGTAATAGAAGCTCTTCTTCATAGGTGTCCACTTCTTTAAATCGATTTAGAGTTATTCATTTAAAACACGTCATACAAAGTGATTCTTATGTATACTATCATGAAAGGGGCTTATCGGAAAAAAACGATTGTTCAATAAAGTATGAAAATTCAAAATTTTTTACTGAACAAGACACTGTGGAAGAATTTGCTGTTTTTCTTTAATCTGTAACGATTAAAAGCTCAATAAAATTTAAAGAATGTTGTCTCAAACACAAGTTTCATGGAACTACAATCGTTTTATTTTTTTATATAGATATATAAATTTATGTTGTGCCGACCCCACATGATGTGGGATAAGGGTGATGATATAAATTTATTTCTCAACAAACGTCAAAAATAGAGTTTACACATTGGTTTTAATTAAATCATTTTTTATTTCATAGCTGGAGAGACGTAGGTACCCAAACTAGGAAAAAACCTGTATTATTTGATATTCGTTATGTCATAATCTGTTGATAAATGGAAGCATTTCAGATTCAAAATATTATGTTAGAGGCACTACATACTGTTATACTATCAGCTATAAAAAAGTTTTCTTTTATCGCTGCCGAGAATAACTGTATAGCTATGGCCAGCTGGTATATCGGTCGGGTGCAGAACTTTTTATGCAAATCACCTACCTTTATGTGATTCCAAGGCTGGATCACATAAAAGATGGATTTGATAACATTTCTCAATCTTTAAAAAGATTATTATCAAATTAAGTTAATGCCATCAGCTTTGTTTGTGTGTGTTACCTGAATAAAAAGTAGCTTGGGTATGTTATTCTATTCTATTCTTTTTATTCCACGCCACTACTTTTTTTCATCATAAAATATCGATACTCCCAGGTTGCAAACAGTTTGCAGGCTTTCCAAATTCATGATCAGTGGGGTCCAAAAGAGCCCATAGCTATTTTATCATCAAGTCAACGGAGGCGTTATATTTTCAATCAAAGTGACCACGCTGCTTTTATGAAAAATCTAAATACGCTAAAATTTGTTGAAGTTCACTTTTTTTGAAAAATTACATGTAAAATTTCAAACGTTCCGAAATAAGAAGCATTTTTGGAGATGCACTAATCCAAAATTTCTTTATTTGTACGCCCCCACGCATTTAGACAAATACACCGTCCAAACTTTAAGTCTTTACGATCAACGGCTTAGGCTGTACGTGTCTGTCAGTCAGTCAGGACATACATTTTTAAATATATTGACGATTGATTTTGTTTATCGAAAGAAAGCTGAAGGTATCTTACTGTATACTTAATGCTAACTTGATTCATACAACCTCGATGGCGTAGCGGGCGAGTGCCCGTGTGGGACGCAAATATTGCGGGATCGATTCCCGCTGCGGGACAAATGTTTTCATGATCTGCAAATGTCTGTTTCGGCTCTGGGTGTTGTGGTATCATGGTACTTGCAGTTTCTGATATGCACAGGGAATCCTAGTATGAGGTCAGGATTATGTATGTGCTGTTAAAAAAATACTTACGTATGTCTCGATGAGATCGCTGCGATGGGGTACAAAGTAGTTGTGGTCTTCCATATCGCGGCGTTTTTTAACGCGTACAAAGTGTTCGAGGGCGTTGAGTGAGCGGCGAGCGCAGGCACCGGCGAGGAACTCTTCGACCGACATCCCCTCCCGCACGCCCACCGTGGCCGTCGTGCCTTCAGGCAGCGACACACGCACAGCTGCCTCACCCTCGTCGCGGGACATCTACACAATGAAAACTTTCTCAACTTCTGTTCCGGTTTCTTTAGCGAACGGCGATTCAAAGTCAAAATTCTATAACTAAGCGAATAGATACACGTTCTAGCTGACTGTTGTTTAGGAAACCATATCTTTAGCGTAGCGTTGTTGCTAAGCCGTAGCCGCTACGCCGTAGATAAAGTATCCTGTTTATACTGCTATCGGACGAAATAAGAAGTTTTAAAGCTTGGAGTACGTAACAAAAAAGTGTGAGAGCTTGTACGCAACGTATAACACCAACTGCTGGTTGGGTGCATAGTTTAGTACTAGAATATCTGAGTTCTATAGACAGCCTTCCAAAGAACGGGTGCCTACTTGTGTATATGTACCTACCTACTACCATCCTGGGTCTAGATTTGTTAAGCTTACCTACTTTACAATAACTAAGAAGGCACTTTGCCTATTCTTATATCTTACAAATAATAGGTGCCTAGACTAAGCTTTCGTTACTATTGTACAGTAAATTATTTGATAAATAAACGATATTATTATTATATCGAATTGTAATATAATTAAGTAATTTTCACGATTTAGAAGACTTCACAAAATAGAAACGCTTCTTCCTGTTCTATAATATCATCATCTTTATCTAAAAGTTTCTCTATGAGTACTATTTATGGAGAGTTTAATAAAACTACAAAGTTATAATATTTTTGCTAGTGTTATTATGAAAATGAACTGGTTTATCGTACGTGATATTTCACAAATAGCTTCGTTTCGCGGAATGTTTTCATTCTAAATAATTATCTCCACTCTGACAGGATATTAATATCAAACCACGAATCCAAATATGTTCCATGAAATGAATTAGTATGAATCGTTCTGTTTTGACTAACTAAACAACCCGAGGTACTTCCACCTAATGTAGACAGTGTAGATGTTCAAAACAATGATATTTCCAAAACAATTAGATTTGTTAATAATAATAAAAATAAATGTTTATTCAGAACAAGCATCTACATAAATAAAAGAAATAACAATAATTTTACAAATCGTCTAGATAGGTGATTTATTGTAACTAGGTTTAACGAATTTCAGCGTACTACTACTCGTAAATGCCTAATAATTTTAAATATTCAAAATAATTTGAAAACTTCAAAAGAAGTTATTACAAGCAAAGCTTTATCAACGCAACGTGGATAAGCTATCAGTCACGGTTCGCGATATATGACGTTCACGGGTAGGGTTTACCACAGTATACATTCGTTTACCTACTGTAACTCTCGTAATAACGTATACCTCAAACATACAAGATTTGTTATTTGATTTATCTGGCATCATTGACAATCCAAAATTCTTTAATTTCGTTATATTTTAATCACAAAATTTTCCGAGTTGTTCACCAGTAGATCATGGCTGACATAACCTATTTCTCGTAAAATAAATCAATATGAGAATGAAATACATATTCAGGTAACTATTATTGGTACCTATTATTAAATCCTTTAGACTTGTTTTTAGGTTACCAAGTTTTAATTATTCCGCGTTTGACATCGCTGTAACGAGCCGGCAATCCACTTCAGAAAGGTTTTTAGAAAATTATATTTTTGCTCGTTATCTGTGAACTTCAAGTTTACGGAGACTTAAAAATATATTCATCTCTTCCCCAGTATCCCCCCTTATCTATGTAATGAAATTTCATTGAAATAATGTGAGTTTCACAACTCTTTTAATTTAAAGAGCATCAATAGCTTAAATCAAACTAAATTATATTTTGAAGTCTAAAGGCTTGCCCTGCCCTACTGACTACTAGTAAACTTTTGAGTTAAATAAGGAGCAACTTATTTTCTATTTCAAATAAAAAAAGTTGTATTTTTAACCTAGACCAGTCTTATCCGATTGTGTCTTGAATAATGTGATATGTATTTTAAACTTTTGATTGCTATGCTCAGAGATCAAACATTTAACCGCTGAATTTCAAATTCACTTCAAGAGCTTCTTAAATGCCGTACTTTATTTGAGTTAAGCTGCAATTAGTTGACGAAACAATTGTGGCTAATGAGGAGCAGTCACCTTCATCACGCGCCAGTAATAGTCTCCTTTCGTGCCGACCTGTATTACGATTTGTTGAGGATTAGGGGCACGCTACCTCAAGTTTCCCATTTAAAAGCTATGTGATTTATACTGCTTTTACTTCCAGATAAAAACGCGTTTTGATCCAACACTTCCAGGAAGGGCCAAACAAATGAAATAACATTTGGAGCATTTTTCATAAACTCTAGCAAAATGAACGTCGTCCCACTCGTGTTTATTGCAGTATCACTATGATTTGGCTAGATTACAGAAAAATCCTTCAATAACAAGAAGTTGCTCAAAATAATTTCACTTTCAGAGAAATTGGTTACATCTATGTTTTATAACAATTTGGTTGTATAGGAGTTTTGAAAATTATACACAGATGCTTTTGACATTAACTTTTTATGATGGTTAGTTGATACCCTGACAAAGCAACATGAACGACAAATCGTCCTGATTTATGTATTGTTTGAAATATTACATTACTCAGAAGTTTAACTAACTAAATCATGTCTCAAGTTACCCACTTCTCCAAAGGGTACTCGACATTGAAATGGGTATTTGACATTTTAGTTTTGTGACTCTCTGAAATGAATCGAGTGAACCTCATACCTAGCACAAGAAAGGAAAAGTTATAAATAGGTTAGGAGATATCAAGTTCAGTTATTACATTTTGTTTTATTCCTAGATATTTTATATTCCTTTTATTTGTAGATTTAGTATTGCAATAATATTGGGTTTGATACCTTTTAAAATTAATTCGACTTTCGTCACAAACTGCAATGTTGCTTTTAGTTATCTATGAGCGTTATATTTTCATTGCACATTGTAAGTATGTCCACAGTCTAGCTAGATAGTGTTTTCTACAAGCGAGTAACTTGTACAGACATACATCAGCTTAAAATGGGCGTAGCTTGCAGACAGTGCGAAAACGCCCATCTTATTCAACGTGCTTTCATATCACTACCTACTTAGGTACTGAAAATTATTTAAGCTTGACAGGAAAAAGGAGTGAAAGGCTTGATCGTGTATCAAGCCAATAATCAAGATACATCCATAAAAGATTCCTGGGGCAGGAAAATAACAGTACCTACACAGTAGTTATTTAGTAAGTTATAAAGCACTGACCTGCATAGACCGCCTGCTGGAGCCAGAGTTGGATCGGGACAGATTGGGCGCCCGCCGCTTGGTGGCGCCGCGGCCGGCAAGGAGGTTGTTCAGCAGTGACGGCGAGCGCGCGCAGATAAATGCGTGGAATGAAGATACAGTGAACACGCCTAGCTTGTTCAGTGTGCTCTTAGTACCGCGTGACACGTGCGTTAGAAGAGCCTGGAGGAAGGTAGTAATTAAGTAAGCTCACAAATTTTATCCCCAACCATGGTCGACAACCTCTTATATCTTCAGGAAGTTAAATTTTTTAAGATGTCTAAGGGGGTAGTAAGAGGCACGTCCAAAAATTTTGCAACATGTCAACATTTTTTAAATGCGTACTATAGTAATGAAATAATATGAATAAGAGAAGCTCTGAATCCTTTCATAGGGTTTAGGAGTAATGTCAGAGAGACATTTTGTCGATTCCAATCAAAGGTTGGGTACCTTCTACCTAACCTAAATTGACCTTGACTGTTCAACCTAAATTGACATCTTTATGACATGTATTTCAAGCAATAAATTATACTTTGACTTTGACTTCCTTTAAAATTACAGTAAGCTAAAGCACGGGATGACGTTACCAATTACGAGGTCCATAAGAATATTAATTTTTGAGTAGTCTGACAGTAAAATTATCTAAAATCGATCTTACGCTGTTGTTGGCACTAACACTCTAACCCTCTTATAATTACAGAGTCTTTGTTTTAGTTAACAACAGGCTTTGTAACTGTTCTAGAAACATTGTTATTTCGGTTTGTGTTTTGCAACATTATTCAACGGCAGAGTACAATGCTTTTATATCTAGAAGAGCCATGAAAAGGATATATATGAGAAAAAGTTTAAGATATCGGAATATCCGTTAATCAGATCCTATTCCTGTTAGAAATTGTGATCATTTTTATTATTCGCGTGTTGGATAACCGTTATGACATGCCCTGACATGGGTCGCGCGTAACAGATTCCAACCCCGCTCTCCGGTCAACGGAACTGTCAATTGGGTAGCAGAGCCAACAAATATCATTTCTCTGTCACCTCGATTAAATCACTTCAGTAACCCCCCTAAAAACCCACCTCGTTATTGAGTGATGAATTATACACGGTGATTCATCAAGAAGGGTCAGTATGGGTAAGTATGAAACTATAAGACTATCCATTTGTTCAATGAAACCATGTCTAATTAAGAGTGAAGAAAAACGGCATTAACATATTTCTAAAAACACGAATCGGAAATAAGACTCAATCAAAGTTATTTAAAAAAAATGTATTATTACGAAAATTGATAGTGCAGATCGTACGAAATAAAAGTTGCTTTGGAACTCAGTGTCTACAATTAAAATAAAATGCTGCAAAAATATTTTTTTCTGAAAATGTTTTTTTCGAATATACGTGAATGCAGTTTTTCTTAACTCTAAAATTAACGACATTGTTTCTTAGAACATATTTTTCTAACTCTGATAGATAAAGACTAAAGACTTTCCCATACTGACCCTTCTTGATGTATCACCCTGTATATCCGATGCTTTATTTTAGGATGGCAAAATCCGCAAAAACAATGCCTTTATTTCGGTCAGCCTTCAAATGAATTACGGCGATATCCGAGGGAAGGTACCTATATCTACTTATTTTGGTAGACGGTACAGATTGGGGATAATTCATTCAAAGGGAAAAAGGAAATCAAGAAAATAAATCCGACCTTAGATTGAACTCAATCATATAAATATGTATAAGCTTCCGTGCGTCCATCTTCGTACACTAGATTCATGATCGGGCTCTGGTATCGTTTATGAACCATTAAAAGTTTGAGTAGCTGTATAGTACTGCATTTACCCTGCGTAAGTAGGTCAAGGTCTAATGTATATTAATGAGATCACATTAGGTTAGGACGATAATCTTACCTTTGGATTAGGCAGCTCTCCGCTCTGAAGGCTGGCCATGTAGCACCGTAGACGGAACTGCTCACAATGCAGGCGCTCCAGGTTCTCTTCCCACTGCAGCATTTGCACGGCGAGCTGGGCACGAGTCTCCGGGTCTGATACTACCGACTGCTGTAGGTCAGCCATGTGCTTCAATTTATGATCCTGTTAAATTCAATTTATATTGCAAACAACCAAGCAACACAAAAAATCCCGCGGACCCAAATCGCTTTTTCTTATTTGACCGTCCACTTTGATTTATTCCTTCGACTATTGAAGATTTATTTATTTCAGCATCCTTTGACGCATTCTTTTACAGGTATTCTTTTGTAGTGGATACGCTTCAGAAAATCTTAAAGCCGCGTTCAAACGGCGTGCGATATGCTATCAATTATATATTTCAGATTCATTGCCCGTGGTCCGGTTCAGTTGTCCGATCAACCGGACTTCGAAAATTTTTTTTTTCCATGGTTAGAGAACCAAAGCAATTAAAGGAAGTTGCTGTTTGAAAAATAAATATTTTTAATAGTCCGGTTGCCTATTTTTATATATATATATAATATGTATGTTATCCCGAAAACGGCATATTCTGCATCCAATTGGCAATAAAGTTTGTTGCACAACTTTTGGAAATTCGACATTTTTCATTGAAAAAAACTCTGTACAAATCAGCTGTTTCTGGGTCAAATCAGTTAAAAGTCAATGAATCCGCTGTTTTAGGTAGCAATCTTGTTGCCGAACTTCTCGTACGTTTAGTAATTAGTTATAAAGATTATAAAAATGCCAAAAATAAGTCATTTTTTGCTAAAGTCTTCTTTTTGTTGAAAAAATAACTGAATAATTCTAAGAATAAAAAGAAATAGCTTAGTTAGATATAGAATAAGAAATAGATTAATAGCTAAAAAACATCCATTTTTCATAAACTTATGAACTTTTTCATATTTTTGACATTTATTTTGTGATTTTGACTTTTGATTTTTATTGTGTATTTTGAATTATATTGTCCCACTTTTTAGTACCTGTCTATGTGTTTTTAAAACATGAAATAAACAATTTTTATTTTATATTATTTTATAATTTTAGGTGGTTTTGGTATTTGCACTGCACTAATTAAAACATTTTCGCATAGAGTTAATATCGAGTTTCCAAAAGTGGTAGAACAAACCATATTGCCTATAATTGGTTGGAGAATAAGCCCCTTTCGGGATAGCATACATGAATTATGAATAACTTTGACTTAACAATAACTTGAAAAAAATGTCATACCAACAAAAAGTTTACAATAGAGCTTCCGTGGTCCGGTCAACTGGACTACGATAGAAAATAAATTTTCCGTAGTCCAGTCAACTGTACTATGGAAGATATATTTTTTCCGTAGTCCGGTTGACCGGACAACTGAACCGAACCACGGGCAATGAGTCATATTTCAAAATGATCCATACGTATTATACTGAATAAAGTCAATATTGACTTTGTCTTTTAGAGGCTTGCAATATCGACGAGCTATATCGCACGATCCCAAATGTCAATGTCAAGTTAGAGTGTATTTAATACACTTATGGATCGTTTTAGATGGTATGTCGCAAGCAATTTGACAACTTCTATAAACAGCCGTCTTAAGAACTGACATTTCACAGAAATGCGTCGGTACATAGAACTACGTTCACAAAAAGCCGGCGGCTAGCCCACTAGCTAAAGAAGCAACCGCCGGGTGACCTCAACGGCCTGATGCCCTCTTTGAGAGTGCCCTTAGCCTGCTTTGCTTTAAAGCGTGAGATGGTTGAAGTTTTAAAATATACCTACCTACATTTTGTTTTTAATGTAACGAAGTGAAGCGACGACCGCGAGAAATAGTAGAGGCAAGTACTCGAACGCGCACGAAGGATGATGTTTGCTATGAATATTAATAAGCGCATACCCCACCTGGCCCGTGATAACTATAGCAGTGATAGAATAGATTGTTTCTAACTACAGGCATGTGTCCCCGCCCCAGCCTTAATTACGTTTTCTATTCAACGTTGAATATTTCGCATCGTATTAAATTCATTTAAAATTCATAAAAGCATAAAACAAAGCTAACTTGTAGGCATTAAAGTCGGTGAGAGTTAATGCCTATGCCTAACAATGATAGCATTAATACTGAACAGTTATTTAGCAATGTTTACCTTATTAGACCGTAGTTTTCGAATGAAAGCATATCGAAAATGAGGGTCACGCGAGGTAGGTAAGTACTATTGGTTTCTAAAAAAAACTGTCACAAACATAGTCCTAACCCCGCACTACGATGCCCTGTGTCGCATCAGAAACAACGAGTACCATGCTACCACCACACCCAGGGCCGGCAGAAAACATTTGCAAATGGAACCCGTGCACCTCTTGCGTCTCGACCGCGAACTCAACCACTACGCCACTGTAGTGAAAAAAAAGCGTTAAATCAAACCAGCTAAAGACCGAATCAAACATGACGTATTAACTTCTCAATATCGAAATGAGAAAATCACATAACTAAATTAGAATGTTTAATGTAGACTGGGCGAATAAAGTAAACATTGAGTGGTTTGTTTGCAAAACCATTCAAACGCTTTGCGGATTAATTCAGATCTTCATTCCAAGTGTGTTTCATTCCTGTGCATCGCAGTTAATCGCAAACATGTCTGACGTAGCACACATTCGTATGTAGTACCTACACAGTAGCTGTATTAATGTGAGGCAGCCACAAAGGCTTTGATGCGTGCTGCGGTCACTCGGTGCGGGTCAGAAATTGGCGCGATTTATACGAGGAACGCTGGGAATCATAGCCCCACTGCCTCCCTCACTATATACCTACTTGTACCAACAACCGCATAAACACAAGAAACTGTCATAGAATTTGCTTGTGTCATCTGTACAGGTTTAGAGACTTTTATAGGTTGGTTGATCTTCTTTCGTGTTTAGGTACCGATCAAACATTTGTCTTATAGGTACGTGAAGCTACGTACCTAGAACGGGAATGCAACTTTTAGTATTCATATTATATATGAAAACATCTTGAGCAAAAGGTTCCACCTGAAGCTGCATAAATTATCTAACAAAGCCTTACTTTTATTTTTAGGTAGCCTCATAACTCTAGCTCCTCTATAATACGTCAGGAAGCTGATTTCTGTAGCATGTCGCTAGTTTTAAAATAGCACTTCTATTAGACTTTGTACAAATAATGTATAAACTTGTGATTTACATTGAGTGAGCCGAGTTAAAATGGTTTTGCTGTAAACATTTTCCCAACAAAGTCGAGACGAGCAATAATTTGCATTAATAAGAAATACTCTACCCCTTGTGGCGGTATACGAGTGTGTTTATAGCCCACTTCGAGAGGAATCAACGCCTGAAAATAAGCTCTTATCTCAAAGCAGTAAAGCAGAGTGTGTATGTCTACAGCTTACACATAACGAATTTCTGAATTCTGAGTATGCAAATATTTAGTGCATAATTGGTGCAATCTGAAAATCCAATTCAAAATTTAGGTGCCAAAGAGGTTTCTGAGATATGAGCCAAAAACTATGTGTCAGCTGGAGACCCGGGTCTACAGCTTGCACATCCAGTACTGCCAAACGGCTGACGCGAGAGCTATGAAAACTAGCCAGATATTTAGTGCCAAATTAGTGCCAAAGGTACTAAAAATTTCAGGCCTGTAGCTTAAAAGGTTTCAGAGATATGAGCCAAAAACTATGTGTCAGCTGGAGACCCGGGTCTACAGCTTGCACATCCAGTACTGCCAAACGGCTGACGCGAGAGCTATGAAAACTAGCCAGATATTTAGTGCCAAATTAGTGACTAAGGTACCAAAATTTTCAGGCCTGTAGCTAAAAAGGTTTCAGAGATATAAGCAAAAAACTATGTGTAAGCTGTAGACCCGGGTCCCCAGCTGACACATTTCGTTACGCCAAACCGCTGATCAGAGGGCAATAAACTTTAGGCAGGATTTTAGCTTATAATTAGTGCCTAAGGTACCAAAAATTTCAGGCCTGTAGCTGAAAAGGTTTCAGAGATATAAGCAAAAACAGTTTTCCCGCCAAAAAATTCAAATAAAGTTATTGAAAATCGCCTCATTGCGACGTTGCCACTTCGCTTAAAAAGATTGTCAAACGACTTTAAACTTTATTTACATGTCACGAAGATTGATTTTGGTATTTGATCATTAAAAAAGTTAATTTGGTTTGTTGAGTTTAGTCTAGGAGCTCGGAGGATAAAATAGTTTTCAGCCAAAACATACCGTGTTGCCATCGATGTAATCGTATCTCGTAGACTTACGTCTTGATTGATGATGGAAGTCAGAGGCAATCACGACGACATCATCGCCCTGAGTCAAATTCTTTGTCAGTGTCGGCAAGTTATTTATAATCTCTCTGATAGGAGCACCTGGCTTACAAATGGATAGAACAGATTGGTAGTCATTATTATGTAAGTGTATAAATTCTCCAAGAGATTTTCCGTATGTATCGCACAATATTAGCATTTTCTTAGGTCTATTTTGTGAAATTACGGCGGTATCCTCAGCTATAAGTCTGGGTTCATGGTTTTGGGTACTGTTATTCGTTTGGTTTCCAGTGTTCTCCTCTGTCGTTAGCTTCTCTACGGATCGAAGTCCTATTCTCGTAGTAATCCCGTTGTCTTCTTTATTCTTTATTGTCACGACCTGTTTTGTTGCTATTGATTCACTCGTTTTAATTGTTTTTGTCTTCTCTTTTTTCGCTACTAATTTTTTTTGTATTTTTCTTTCTATTCTGTTAGTCTTTATCATGTTTCACTTGTTTATTCAATGTTATAATATTTTTACTTAAGTTCTTGGTCTTTGCTGCAGTTTTAATATCTACGGTGTGTCTAGAATTTTTTAATTTTATGTTTTCACTTTGGAGCTCAATTATTTGGCTTATTAAATTGTCCAATTCTTCATTAAGTATTTGGGTGTTCTCATTGGTTTCCAACTGGAGCGTTTTTTGTAGTGGTTCGAACAGCGCTGCATTATTTTCGTGCATACGTATTACGTTTAATGCTTCTTCATATTCATTGAGATCTGCAGTTCGTCGCTCAATCATCTCTTTTAGCTTATTTCTTTCCGTTTCAGTCTCTTGTAATTTTATTACTTGTTCTGCAAATGCTACTTTGAGTGACCCATTTTGCGCCAAGAGATTTTATAATCCTTCGCGCAGTCGTCTTGTTCCTTTAGAAGCTTCAAATTCAAGTTTTGTGCTTTTTGTATTTCAGCGGTCAATTTTCTAATTCTACGGCAACATGGTTTCTTGTTTGGGGCATTCTGGAACGATCAGAAAACGCAAAAAGTCGATTCGGATGAAGAGATTCGATCCAGGGCACGTCGTTACTGACGATTATTGAGTCCACCGCCTCGACCGCTATGCCAGCGGTACTTTACTTGCAGCGACGAAATAAGTGTAGAGGTTGAAAGAACTATTTCTTAGAGTCGCAGATCGTTGTAATAAAAAAATCGACCGTCATTACACTTTTTTGCACACCCTCATTAGCTTTTTAGTTCAATATGACTTATTGATAAAAAACTTTTATTTAGTCATTATAACGAGGCACTTACGTATAATATTGTGACGCGTTCGTTATTTTGGTTGTTATAATTTTTGAGAGTAGATCGCCAAAATGGTTTAAGGTAAACATCATGAAGAAACCAGAGGTATAGTCAGATCGCACACTACGAGTACTTACGTGTTAATAGGAAACAATACAATGCCACAAATCTGGGCCCCGATCGCGCTAAATTTTTGCTTGTGGCGCTCTGCGGTATATTTTAAGGGATGAAGATGAAGTTTTCCAAACGCTGGCCATTAGATAAAACAGAATCGAAACCATTGTGTAAGTATCATCATCATCACCTATTTGAGTCCACTGCTGTACATAGTGTACCTACCACTAATTAGAGGTGGATAACTCGAGTCAGTGACCGTGGCGGCCCCGGCTGAAGAATAGGCCCCTCCTAACCTCCTACCCGTGGATGTCGTACTAGGCAGGCGAGTAAGGGATGGGCAGCAGCTTCTCCTATTTTCAAAAAGATTTTCAAATTCCCCCCACCCCCATGACAGGTAGTCACTCCGGAAATCTGTGGGGGAGGCCGCTGTTCAGCAGTGGACTTCAAACGGCTGGAATGATGATGATGAACTCGAGTCAGAACACGCATCCAGATCGAATCACAGGGTACTGAGCCGCAGGTAAATGGATCACGTCGCTCCCAAGCAGCTGAAGCAGCTCAACGGCTCAAAGTAGTTCTACTTCATCTGCGATTCATGCGACCCTGACCCTGATTAGAAACGATTTCATACGATAACAATTTGTATTATTTTCAACACTATTAAGTCCATATTAGAAAAGCTGACCCGTTTGATGAACTGATTGCTAGTACCTTATTGCATTGTTTGCTTCACTTTACCTGATTCATCTGAAATCATTCATAGATCTACTTGCGCGGTTCAAGAGCGCATGCTGCGAGCTGATTTGCAGCTCAGGTATTTTGAGTGAGTTACCCACCACTACCACTTAGAAACTTTGATGTACCAAATAAAAACTATAGTAGGTATTATTATAATATTATAACTACAAAATTTTTGTTTATTTTTAGATTATGACGCCTTTTCTTTTTTAGTTACCAGCATAATTTTAGTGATACTTCATCATCTTATCCTATCTAAGCTTCTGAATTCTTTAACCTACATGATATATACTTTAAACATACATAAGCCTCTCGATTTGAGAGCAAAAGACTTGGCGGCAGGAATAAGATGCCACAGCCAGCCCGAAAGGGAAAAGCATAAAAAAATGCAAACTTCAAGAACGAAAGAATGACACGATAATGTTACGCGCCTGTACAATATCGGGCAGCCTGTAAGGACGTGGACACTCTGATAATGTACAGCCAGCCATATTCACAGCATCTAATTCTAAATGGGGGAATAAGATCTGCACTGACTTCCCGCGTTGGGGTGCGCATTCACAGCATTTTATTGCAATAATTTTTCCAATAATACGAAGCCACCTAGCTTTAGACGGCGGAGTCATATATCTCATCATGTCACATAGGAACCAACTCATCATGTCACATAGGAACCTACTCATCTATTCCTTTCGTGACGTGGTTTATAAGTGGTTCACATCTACCTACCTTATGTGAGGTACCTACCTACTTCCCTATGTTTTGTAGGTCTAGGTACAAAGTGTAGGTACGTAGTACCTAGGTATAATAAATACTTGGTACCTAGTAACCTATACCTAGGTAGACCTACATAAGTAAGTACCTTACATAAAGTACGTAGGATTGTATAATATTATGCAAACACGTCACGAAAGTAATAGATGGCTTCCTAGTACCTAGAGCTAACCAAACTTAGGTAGAACTAAATTGCCTAAATGCGTAATAAAACACTTCAAAAAACTATAAATAGGTAAATAACTAGTACCTAGGTACTAGGTAACTACCATCTATAATTTACTAGCCAACTTAGATATGAACAAAATGAGCAAATACGTCACGGTAGTACCTAATAGATACCTGCATATCCAACTTTCATATGTGCTCCCTACCTACCTACCAAGGTATCTTGATTAACCTAAATACCTTACCTGACTTCTTCTGACAGACTTTTATTTCTGTTTTAGTGTGTGGCTAGGCGGAGCAATGATCTATGAAATGCGGGGCGGTGGCGCGGGCAGAAAGTGTATGAGAATGGCCGGACATAGGGCTCAGTGGCGCGTATTAGGGTTGACCTATGTCCAGCAGTGGACTAGTGTGGGCTGATGATGATGATGGCTACAATGGAGGCCAATTTCATACGTCAGTTTCGAAATTGAAAATCTATGGAACTTCAACCGAAGTAACAAATTATGTAGGTAGGTACTAACCAATTACTTACAATATATTTTTATTTTATCTAGATCGATCGACACCTATCTTACATATGAGATAACAAGGTTAGAAGTACAACAAATTCAGAAGATGAAGATACTACCTAATAAGAAGCTGTGTAGGTATCACAAAAATTATGCTAGTAACTAACAAATGTTAGTAACTTACCTACATTAGAGGTAGGTACAGTATGTCCAGTGGACTTCAATAGGTTAAAGATACCTCCTACATAATAGTTTCGATTCTGTTTTATCTATATCCAGCCAATTCTATCCATAGCCAGCGTTTGGAAAACTTCATCTTCGTCGCATATTATATACCTACCACAGAGACCCTCAAGACGAAAGCCTACAGTCAGTGCGCGTTGCCAGCACCAAAAAGTTACGAACGGCGACCACACACCGAATGACGCAGTGTTGAAAGGCCCCGCACCCTATGGACCGACGACATTGCGAAGGTTACTGTAATTCACTGAATGGAAATGGCTCAAGACCGTTCGTCGTGGCACTCTTTATGGGAGGCCTATGTTCAGCAGTGGACTTCTGCAAAATGAAAAAATATTTTTGTGATACATGTCCTCTAATAGGTAAGTATCCAAAAGGGAGGTCATTCAACTTATCGTTGATGTGTATATACTAATTCCGGAACATTTTGTATACATACACTAGTTCACTGAAGTAAAAGATAAATCTCTCTTTTTCGAGGTACGACACACAAGGTGGCAGCACTGGGTATGTTTTGGCTGAAAACTATTTTATCCTCCGAGCTCCTAGACTAAACTCAACAAACCAAATTAACTTTTTTAATGATCAAATACCAAAATCAATCTTCGTGACATGTAAATAAAGTTTAAAGTCGTTTGACAATCTTTTTAAGCGAAGTGGCAACGTCGCAATGAGGCGATTTTCAATAACTTTATTTGAATTTTTTGGCGGGAAAACTGTTTTTGCTTATATCTCTGAAACCTTTTCAGCTACAGGCCTGAAGTTTTTGGTACCTTAGGCACTAATTATAAGCTAAAATCCTGCCTAAAGTTTATTGCCCTCTGATCAGCGGTTTGGCGTAACGAAATGTGTCAGCTGGGGACCCGGGTCTACAGCTTACACATAGTTTTTTGCTTATATCTCTGAAACCTTTTTAGCTACAGGCCTGAAAATTTTGGTACCTTAGTCACTAATTTGGCACTAAATATCTGGCTAGTTTTCATAGCTCTCGCGTCAGCCGTTTGGCAGTACTGGATGTGCAAGCTGTAGACCCGGGTCTCCAGCTGACACATAGTTTTTGGCTCATATCTCTGAAACCTTTTAAGCTACAGGCCTGAAATTTTTAGTACCTTTGGCACTAATTTGGCACTAAATATCTGGCTAGTTTTCATAGCTCTCGCGTCAGCCGTTTGGCAGTACTGGATGTGCAAGCTGTAGACCCGGGTCTCCAGCTGACACATAGTTTTTGGCTCATATCTCAGAAACCTCTTTGGCACCTAAATTTTGAATTGGATTTTCAGATTGCACCAATTATGCACTAAATATTTGCATACTCAGAATTCAGAAATTCGTTATGTGTAAGCTGTAGACATACACACAAAGCAGAACCAGCCGAAGTAATCAAGTTCACAAAAGTAGTTAGAGATTCGTGGTATTCAAACAATACTAGTGTTGGTTCAGGCCGGTGCGATGCGCAGTTAAGGCAAACGGTGCATAATTTTACTCTGTTCATTTTGCTTTTCAGAACATGTATTGTAATAATTTTATTATTTGTTAGATTTTAATCGACATATAATGAAAAATAGTCAATAGATAAATACATTTTGCTTATTTTGCGCATTATACCCACTAGTTTCTGATACCTTAGATACCGTCACAGGCAATCCTAGTGTGAGGTCAGGCAAGTGACTGTTGGGTGTGTATTTAAATAAAATGATGAGCTCCATTTTTCTCTTAAATAAAAACACTAAATTCGACTTTAAGAAATGTTGCTCATTAGGGGTTTCCGCGCGTCTTGTTTTATATTATGAGTGAACTCGCAACGATTCATGACAAACATACAATATTGAAAAATTATTGAAAAATCGTTTTAAATAAGTTTAGAAGCAAATTAGCATTGCCATCCAGCGTGGCAATTCCGCCAGCGTCTTGGGGACGCTTCCGACTGGTAGTGATCTGGATCAGTTGAGCTATGTATAGATCGTTTGTAAGGGTCTTTAGATGGCTCAACTGTTTCTTGTGTATTTTGTAAATATTAACTTGTATTTGTTTTATGTTTCTTTCTATAAATAAAGTTTAATAAGTTTTGGATCTGTAAAAAATCAGTTTAGGAATTGATGCAATGCACAATAAAACCTTTACCATTACTTAAATGATCAACATGATCATTATAAATTATTGTAGGGCATTAATCTGATAGTTACAATCAATGACTGTAACTGTAACTAAAACCGTTCAAAATTTTGTACAGATCCAACATAGTATAAAATTTTCATAGCTTACGGATTATCAAAACATACCGACTCGATGGCTTTCTCCAGACGGTAAATTTCCTCCTGTAGCAAGTGAAGCGTGCCTGTCTTGCCTCGGTGCCGAGCAAACGCAGCAGCACAGGCGCTGTGTATGCTATTTACCCAGTTCTCCAACTCGACCTATTGAATATTACGCGGCATTTATAATAATCACAAATTATTATTCACCTCAGAAAATAGCACTATCTATCAAAGCCTCGAATACGATGTTTTATTTTGAAATATTCATGAATCCAGTAACATCACAGTGGCAATATTATAATCAAATGGAAGCTTAATCTGTACTGCGAGATTACATTTATTTGTTTATTTCATGACATCCAACATAGAAATCACATTATAATATAATCGCATTTATATATAATCGCATTTATATATTTACAAACAAAATTTATATATTTTCATATATTTACAAACAAATGCTTTATCTATACCTACTGCGAAAATAAATCGGCAGAGAAATCAATTTGCAAGTGTACCTTACGAATCACAAATCTATTTTCCCAATTGTAGAACGCCACAGGTTATATAATAAAGTGAATAGAATATTATATTAATATTTCTCGCCGATAATTAATTAATGATATATCGCATAAGGTTCTACAACTACCTATTTGGAGAGATTATTATCTGCCCAAGTAAATTGAGGAAATATCAAATAGCTTGTCGTAACAAGACGTTTATTTACTTACTTGACAAGGAGCTTGGAACAAGTACGCGTCGCCGAATGCTGTACTAAGGCAAAATATGTAATCTCGCTTTGGGTGCTCTGGAATAGGCTGCATAATGGCTCCATCGACTATGATGAGGTGTTTGGGAGCCGCTTCCACGGAGCGCCCCTCGCGCGAGTCACACGGGTAGAACAGAAGCGTTGTGCCCTTCAGGCAAACCCAATATCCTTTCCAGCCACGCTTGCGCGCCAATTCAATTTGGTGTTTCTTGCGTAAGAGCCATTTCTTTACACTTAGAAATCTGTTGGAGATCATTTTAACTTGTAATAAGTTTTTGTTAAGAAAGTTGAGAAATACTTGCTAACGTAACTACCAAACTGACTAAAATAAGACTAATTCCAGATCTATTTTGTCTATTTATATGCAAAGGAATGATGATTTCACCAATAAAAGATAATTAGGAACATATGTTATTAGTGGTATGATTCCATTTTATTTAGTGAAGTTACTTAACAAGGGTCAAAGAGTTAGTAATTTAATTTACAGGGCCAAAGGATGATTATGATAAAGTAAATACGGGGGTAGAATTATAGTGGTTCTAAGATTGATTCCAAAGATGATTCCCAATAAAATAGTAAATTGAGTTGATTACCTATACATCAACTTTTTCTGTACAAAGGTAACTTAATGTAATAATATTCTTAAAAAAGCTTATGTTAAAAATACATTCGTAATACATTCATACGAACATACGACACGAACATCAAAATAAAAGAGTTCATTGAGCGTAATAATAATATAAGGCAGTCCGTTACAATAAAAGCGTTATCTGCATATAAATATTTTTATTCTCAATCACAACACCTGTACTTTACGAAACATTTTAGCAAGTACTCATCCTAAGTTATAACGTATGGTAAGCAGAATTAAATCATATCATGACGAGACTTTATACTGTCTATGAGGCATAATCCATTCGCTCGTTTCAAATAATACATATCGTTTGATTGTTCTAAAATACCAAAATATACAGCGAACATGCAAGCCGTATCAATCTTTTTATCTACATCTCTTTTTTTGCAGGGAATTATAAAATGTTTCTTTATCAGAGATCGAATTTTATGAATGGGAACGCCTCTTGATCGCTTTCCGAGAATTTCCATGGCCCAAATAATAACGTTTACTGGAGTAGGGGCTCGTTTATGTCCTCTGTCCTTGGATACTTTGAAGTCAGTTCGCACTCGGAAAACAGTTGAAATGGAAGAAGTCTCACTTTTCGTCATAGTAAATGTAATTTTCCGCAAACATGTTGAGTAGGTAGGTACCGTGAAGTTGTTCAATATATTTCACGCTGCATTGTATATGAAACTGTAATTTAATTGACGATAATAAAATGAATTTTGGTAAAGTATGACTTATAATCAGACGTGATTTAAGAAAATAAACATGTCATTGTGAAGCGCCGTCATTTTCTGTCCAAATTGCAAAGTCAAATTATTTCAAAAGACAATACCATGGACAAATCTAAATCAGTAGGTAGTGATTTATATCCTCATTGGCTAAATCACTCAAAGATTTGGGATAGGCGCTTTAAATGCCTTGATCACACGTACCGAGCATACGAGCGAGAGAGTGCTCTCGGCCGAGTACTCGGTACGTATAAACTTAGCACCTAGTGCTCGGCCGAGCTTCCGGCGTTCACACATCTCGCCACTCGGCCTCATGATTGTCGTCACGTCGCGTGCGCCTTTTCTTTAGAGAATTTTTGTTAAAAACAGCTCCAAATAAATTTAAATACACTGTCTGTTAAAAACAGTGTTTGTAGCGCCAAAATCAGATCTTCTCAATATCCATGGTCTTCTCCAAATCCAGCGTTGCTCTTTTTCCAACAATTCCTTTAATTCTTCTACTAATAGTGGAATGAGTAACTTTGTTTATTTTCTAATAATAATCTTTTTACGAACCATCGTGTTCGAATTGTAGTCTCAATAGAACTGAACTGACTGTGCTAATTTAAAAATATGTGTGAACATCTACTCGCTTACATCACTGTCTCGGCCGAGAAACATTTTACCGTCTCGCCCGTTTGTTCGGTACGTGAGATCAAGGCATTAAAGATATGTAGATCGATCTTAGACGATTAAAACACAAATTCTTGTAAAATGTTTTATATTGTGATCAAAGAAATAAGATTTTGTTAATTATTATTACCTTATAATACCTATTAATTAAGTTTATAATTTGGCATTGCTTCAATTGTTCCTATCAATAAAGTACTGCAACATAAAAGTAATTCAGTAGATATAAATGTGCTTTATTAATACTTTTCATCTTAGACCGTATTTTTTGTTAATTTTATTGAATGAAGTGTACCCATATCTTTCAGGTCAGCGCCGACAGAAGGAGTAAGTGACTGATTTGCAAAAAAATGTAAACCAACCTATTAATTATCTACCTATTGATACGGCTGAAATCCAAAAATCACACTGTGAGGCTCAAGGCGAATCGCGCGCATTTTGTTATTCACCCGCAAGGTTAATTGTTTATCGAACCGCCACTCCATCCATCTATGCTAACCCTAATAAAGCTAGGTTATGTATTGGCTAAATAAAAGGTATCGCCTTTTTATCGTGGCCCAATATACACTTCAATGTAATAAAAGCAGCTTCAATTCAAGAGCAATTTATGTTGCCAAAGTAAATCTGCATTTAGAAATCTCCTAGAAATCTAAGCGAAGCAGCTTCATCTTGTCTTTGAGCACCGTACGTTTTTACAGCCACATTGAATGGGTCACGGCTAAGATTTCCCTCCGGTCATTTGGGATTCATGGAAGAGGAATTGTAGCCTCAAGGAACATAAAGGATGCCGTAGGCTTTCCTTAATAGAAACTACACCATCCGACAAAAAGTATAGGGCATCGCTTTCTTTCCGTTGGTTCTTGTTTTACCTACTTCAAAGACGCGATGAAGGAGAGGTAGGTGTCTATATTAAACTTTTTGTTTCTCTTTACAAAAGCTTGAGTGTATTGATGAGTACAGCGACTAGATATTAATTTTGAACTTTCGTTCGAGAACTCTGTGACAAGGGAACAGGGCATATGTAGGAGAAAATCATAGAATACCTATGTGGAAGTATCAAATAGATGAACAACTATAATACTATAGAGGGAAAGCAAAAACGAAAACAATTTTAACGATTTTTTTGTGGGAGGTGAAGGAAATACCTACCTGTTGTAATTACATACTAATGAACATAGTTGTAGCACAAACAAAACTGGCAAGTCCGTGACTAAGAGAAAGCGCCTTGTTTGCTAAATCCGGTCTATAAATTATCTAAGCTCTGTACAAACGCAAATGTTGTCTTTGGAGTGTGTACTATTTTAAATTATGTACCTATTAAGTTTTTTCATCTCTGCGTGAGGCAGCATATCATATTTTTTATAAAACGTATTCATTACCAACATGACAGTAAAATGATTAAAGGTACTTTGAAAAAATATCTTACTACTCGAAATAACAAAATGCTGGTGCTTATTGTGCTTTTAAGGCATTCGTATATACGAGAGCATCAGGTGTGATCCGCGCCCCCATTCCCTATAGATCAGGAAGATTGATGCGAGCCCTTGCTTCAAATTTAATATAATCCCTCGTTTTATTTCTTATTTCATAGCTATTATAATGTTGTACACTTATTTTAACAAGACATTGAGATAATAATATTTACATCAATCTTATAATTCTGGTTGATGGATAATCACAGATAATTCAAAATGTCCCAGTTTACGAATTTATCTAAAGGTTTAAAGTTGACCTAGATATTATCAGACCACGAGGTTAACCTAGATCCTAAGATTATATAATTAGAGTAGCGTGAGGTTACTCACCCAGCTTTCCGGACTGCACCCGTGCAGTTGAAGGAGGCAGCCGCAGCCCCCGTCTGCTTGCCTTTGTACGGAGAGTTCATGGCGCTCTCTCCGGGGTCCTCTTCATCTGACACCGCAGTCGTTAGTGACATGCGGTCATCGTCCGATATCTGCGAAAACTTCAACAATTACCTCTGAAACCTTTTGCCACTTAGTACCTAAGGATTAAAAACATGAAAAATCTACCTAACTTCGTCCTAATCTTAATGAATTATGTAAATCCCAACAAAAGCTATCATTTCCTTTCAAAACGAAGGACGGTTCCTACCTTCTAAGCCGTAATCACTGAAGTTTTTTAGTAATTATGTAAATAAAGAGGCTTTGTATTCATTTTAACACGGCATTAATATACGCCAGACTTTCTAAAAACCAACTCTCCACCAGCTAGACGCTGTATAAGCCTTACGGCACAACACGAAGTTGTGCTGAGATATGCTATATTTTACAAGGTAACGCATTTTCCCCCTAGGCCACCCTCGTTTCCACCTCTGGAAATTGTTACCCGGCTCTTGGGTATGCAGCTAGGTGCGCGCAAAGCACAAGAACGAGTGTTAAACGAGACTGTTTCATTACTTTATGCTGAATTTATTTCTCCTGACGTACATTTTCTTCTTTCTGAATAGGCAAGTAATATTAGTTAGAAAACTTAACAAAGAAAAGATACAAAGAAGATACGAGACTAGTTGAATAAAATAATATTTTATATTAGTTTTCACAGGTTTAGCTGTTTTGTGTTGCAATATGAAGTAAAAATACAAGGGTTAGAAATACCTCTTATTCAGTTTGCGCTCATTTTAAACTAAATTATTCAATCGCATTTATAATTTGATGTTGTGGTGTCTCTTGCGCTTTTGATAACCACACAATATAACAAGGAAAAGGTTGGTTTGAGGTGTACGCGGGCCGTGGTAGGGCGCTCTCGCCTCGATGACTCTTGACGTCACTGCGCCTTCAGCTAGCCTTTCACAAGTAAAATACATATATACCGCAACATACTTCAAAATTCTTAACTATAATTTTTAAAGCCAAAAACTTAATTAAGAGGAATTGTCGTTATTAACTTAGGTACTACAATGTTTTACGACCAGTGTTGCCAATCTCTTATTTTTGATGGTACATGTTAGCCAAAAACAAAAAAATGCGCCAGCTATCTTTTTCATGAAAAATATCACACTAATATTTTAAATGCGCAAGTAACCGTGTCTCTCTATCAGTGTGTTAACTTTTTTATTTATTTTTTGTAGAAAAGTGCACAAACAGTATGTATATTAACAAATTATAAAAATACTTGATTTATTAAACCTACTGATATATCTGATATACCTACATAACAATAAAAGTGTACATTCACAAAAAAAACTTATTTTTCTTAGATATTTTTTAGTATACTTTTTAGTTTTTACAGTATTCACAAAATAATTATACTCATATCAGTGACTATCCATTTCTCTCAACTTTCAAAAGCATTTTTCGCATAATATCGCAAGTGCAGCCGCAACTTGCATTCCTAGGTGCTATAATTTCATCAAAACTTATATAGTCGAGAACTTGGGTGTTGCAGCAGGTACGGTACGGCTTTAAACTAAATTGTATACTAATTCCTTTTGGCACTCCAACGCTAGTCGCTCCAAAACTAGTTATGCAGATTGTACACCTAGTATTTAGTTGGGTGGATGGACACCACGAATCCGTAACAAACTTTGGATTTAGATGTACCGTAATTTTAATACCGTAAAGCTGTCACTGAACTAGTTCAAAATATTTTCCCTTATATTATATATTTTTATGGATTACAATAAAATCACTTTTTTATTCATTTTTCTGTCAAGAACCTTTTTATTAGATTTTAAGTGGCTACTTAGGTACTAAGTATCTAATTGAAATGATTTGAATTTCCTGTGGATAAATTGAGTTTCCCCCTAAAAGGCAAAATTATCCTATGAATTGTGATTGTCTTCACTGAACTCTAATCTTCTTGTAAACTACTAATTACAACCAAATTAAATCAAATTACTATAGAAACCTATATTTATATAGATGAAGTGGATGATGTTACGGTGTGCAAAAATTTACTCGTACTTTTCTTAGAAGTTGAAAAGCTATGAGTCTTATGAAGAAAGGCATTATCATGAACAGTTTTGTGTTTGCCTATCTATCATAAAATAGAGTACAGAAAATAAAAGCACTCATTAGTAAAAAGGAAATTGCCGCATCCACAAGAAGGAACTAAAATAAGGCCAAAATGTTAGCTATCTCCCTGGGTTTATTTCCTCACGTTATTGTTACATTTTAGGACCATCGTGGCTCGTCACAATAACGTTGAAGAATAATAGGATCTGGGTTAATTATGTACCTACTTAACTATTTAGTATTATGGACATTAATATCTCACCTTTCTGAGAAATGCTTCGTTACAGGTCTGCGCAGTACCTTTCCAGTGGTAATGGCGGTATCTAACATTTCCTAGTAATTTAGTGCCATGTAAAATAGACACTTCGTAAACAATGCGGCGTATGTTGAGGACGTCCGTGCGTCTCTTGTATTTGTTGAGCTTGCGCCTCCGCACCACCCGCTCGTCCGGCTCCGAGTACTCGCCCGTGCTCGTCAGACCCTCCTCCGCTGCCCAAGCACTTAATACGCTCTCGATAAAACTGAATAATTGTTGTACATTTGGCTCTAATTTACTCGGTATGTAAAGATAAGGCGATACGGTTTTCTTCGGCACAATAGCTTTTTCTTCCGGTTCGTCTTCTGGAGGAGGAGCGATATCATGATAAGGGCAGTTATGAACTTTATGGTGGTGATGGTGATGATGGTGGTGCTTGTTTTTACGTTTTTGCTCCTTGGATGCCGAACTACCACCGATTTCACCTTTATCGACGTTTTCTCCCCCACTCGAGTGGGAATCTCCGCTGCGCTCTCTACGAGGCTGGGGCCTTCCGTTGGACGTCAAAGCTACGAGCGCTCCCGCCGCTAGACAACAGTGATGGGCTACGCAGCAGAACCGTGGATCACCTTTTCGAAGACCCGTTTGACCTTTATGGCAAAACGATACATCGGGTACTCTCGCTCCTAGAGCCGCTAAGTGAGCGCGATCTGCGCATACTTGCATGAGAAGATTCTCTCCAAAGTGTACGGTTTTGTGTCGGCGACGGCGCAGATGCATGACAGTACCGCTGCCGGCGAGGGAAGGGGGCGCCGAGACCGAGGCGGGCTTGGCTCGAGGCTCGGGCGCGCGCGCACATCGAGGCGGCGGCGCACGGTGCGTCTCCACCATCATTGGCGAGCAGCGGCGTCGGCGGCAGGCGCGCGGCGCGACCCACTCCTCACCACGCACCCGCCCGCATCTCCTGCCACCTCCTGCTTCTGCCTTGACACCACCTCCCTCGACTTCGTTATCGCTTTACACTTCGCATTGTTTACTTGCCAGTTTATTAATCATTTCTAATCACCATGAAGTAGTACGAGAGAGTTTATTGTAGAAAGCAGCACTATATATCTAAACTAATGTGTCTTTTGATTTATAATTAATTCGTCACTGTAAGTCAATGAATGCATGGTTTCTCTAGAAAATTAAAAAGAAATGGAGTGAAGCAGGTTTATAGTGTACCAAGAAGACATTTCAACGGTTTAACTCTGTTTCTTTTTATCTTATTTATAAAAAGAGTTTTCAAATAAATCAGTTTATAGTAAAGATAAAGATAATTTATTTCCACAAATAAAGTTAGCCAAATTTTTCAAATTATTATGTTTACAAGTAGTGTTAGTTGGCGTTCATGTAGTTTAAAAACCCTCACTTCCGTGATAGTTAAAAACTGTGTAAACTTGTCGTAAAGTTAGTGCTTCCTCCCCACGAGTACACTTGACTATATTGAGACCATATATATTTTAAACAATGTAATTGCCTTTTATTTAGCATTTGGTTAGTATTTAAATTCGAGGAATAAAAGTGTAGCGCAAACAAAAACAATTAGATTTTTGTACAATTTCCCAAAGCAGAGAGAGAAAAAAAATTAATAAGTATTAAACATAGGTTCTTAACTAATATACAATTAGAGTTTATAACAAGAGAGTTAAAGTGTTATTTATAGGAATACAAAACAGTCCTTGCCACAAATGTATGACAGAATGTTAATTTAAACCACTTCTAATAACTGACCTAACTTTGACACTAATTAAAAATTATTAAGTTAAAAAGTTAAATGTAGCCATCAAAATAAACACCACTCTATGTAAAATAAGTAAATCAACAATCTGTATATATAAAGGAGTAATTCACTCACTCACGTACTGACAGACTCATCACGCAATCTCGGAAACTACCGGGCCGAGGAGTCTGAAATTTGGAACTGGCATTCTTTAGGGGATGTAGGCGTGCAATAAGAACGGATTTTGCAAAATTCAATTCCTAAAGGGCTGAAATGGGGGGTTAAACGGTTGTATGAAAGTCCTATGTTTTTGAAGTTACAGACATAATAATCAGTTATCAGGTAAATAGTTCGAAATAATAAAATACCTATATAAGGCTTTTTGAAAACCAACCCTCAGGGTGTGTAAATAGGGGATGAAAGTTTGTATGGGAATACTTTATCTGGTAAGTCTATACAATTGAAATTTGGCACGCAGATTCCATACAGAGAGTTAACATTTGTAAAGAAATTATCTTATGAAAAATCACCCCCGAAGGGGATGAAATGGGGGTTGAAAGGTTCTTTGAAAGTCCTATGTTTTTCAAGTTAGGGACAAAAAAATCGGTATTCATGTCATATAAATAACAAAAATAAGACCATGATGGTGACGGTAACGGTGATGTTGATGGTGACGGTAACGGGACGCTGACCGGACGGTGACGGGACGGTGATAGGACTGTAACGGGACGGTGACGGGACAGTGACTGGACAGTGATGGGACAGTGACTGGACGGTGACGGAAGGGTGCTGGTAGGTAGAAGCACTATGAAGTAGGGAAATAGCGGCATATAGTGAAAAAATAGTCTAGGTTGGTATAAACAAACGCGGACGAAGTCGCGAGCGGGACAACTAGTATATGTATATAGGTAATATGTAAGACTTTGTTCCAACTGACTCTTTGACAAACAAGGCACAGCAAGGGAAGTAAGGGAATTCGACCCTTTCGGGGTCAAAAATGAGAAATGAGGATTCTTCAACTAACTAAAAATACTCCGTATTTTGGAAAACATTGGTAGTAGACTCTTAAATATAAAATGATTCAAGTCGCTTTTGAATGATTCTCAAATGGGGAGCGCTAACAAGTCCTTACATTTTATTGTTACTGTTTCATCGAGAAGATTAAAGCTTCTTCATGGTAATAAAGAGATAAACATCTAAATAACTGAATACGTGTCAGGGTATTAAGAAAAACCCTTAATCAAGGGATACAATCATTTCAGTTTTGATGCACTTAACAATACCTACTCTACGCGAGTGAAACCGCGGGCATCGTCGGCTATTTTATTTTCATAATAACGCTTAATTATTTGAAAGGGCAAAGTTTTTGACAATCCGACGCTAAAATAACTCGTTCTTTGGCATGGCATTTGTTTTCAGAAGCACAAAGAGAATAGAGTTAATTTGCCAAAATGCCAACAGTATGAGCCTTTTACTATATTTGTTCCTATTTTTAGTATACCTATGTTATAAAAGGTTCTAAGTAAGGTTATAAATGATTTGTTGGTTTCACAAAACTTCGTTGTGAGAAAAATTTAGGAATATATGTATCTCTTTTGGTAGTTTTCATAGAGCGTTTTAATTAAGCTAATAGCCGGCAGGAACTTTTCTAAGTGAAGTAGGGCGTGACACACCACAGCATAGCGACATCGGATTTGGAGCTTACATAGCGAGACAGTGCTTACATAGCTTAACATAGTGTTGAATTGAAAATCATACATAAACTGCATATTTACCAACCCATGCCAATATTTTCCTTTTAATTGCCCATTTTGTAGAGGAAATGTCAATGAATTCATAATGGCTTTGCCAAAATGAATACGCCAATATTTAATAAATCTCGAAAATATTCTATTTTTACATTTGAAAATATATTTTTTCCGTTTGTCAATTTGTGTTTGATTGTTAGCAAAATGATCTAAGTACAAAAAGGGCACAAAAAAATGAAGACAAGGAAGAAAATTTAAAGGAGACGTATGTCTAAATATCCGACGTTGTTGAATTGTTGTGCATTGTATGAATGTGCTGAGCGCATTAATAAATACAAGTAGGTACAGCATAATATTTTTATGCCTCATATAGAGCTTTAAATACTCATTATTTAAACACGTAACATAATTATAACATCGTTAATAATCGATTCGTTAATTAGATATGAATGAGCACGGGTATTGTACCGAATGCAGAATTGACGAAGCAATTATAGATTCAAAATAAGTCCGCAACTGCGTGGACGTTTTCACCCAAGCGCCCTGCATTGCGCCAAATTCCTATTGAATCCATTCTATTTGTTCTTTTAATTGAAACAACAACGGCAAGCGTGATCCGTCATCGATAATTTGAATTAAGTCTCGTTTTATTTGGGCACATCGATACCTTTATCTGATTGAACAAACATCGCTTTGTCAACGTGAGCATGATATTATTTACATTCCAATCGGTGCCGAAAAATAATTTCTGGGTAAAATTCAAAATCGTTGAAATGTCTTACTAATGATTATCATACTAAGAAAAAAGTTATATGTAACTAATTTGAATTATTAAATAAAAAAGCAAAACACAATATTTTTGTACACTATAAACCTGTTCAATCATACAATCGTCTCGCTAGAAGAGGCACACACCACTATTGCACATCATCGAAATGAGAGTCAATCATCGGTCAGCGACCTATCGGATATCGACGCGTCGGCAATCGAGTCACGAGCCGATTTGTTTGAGTTATTAAATTAAATAAGTTTTTTGAATTACATAACCAGGCACAGAAAGCTCACTGAACCGATCTAACGCCCAGGAGGCCTCGCTGCGACTGACGGCAGCACGAGTCGACAGAGGGTGGTTGCGATCGGTGAACTTCGGTTCGAATCGGAATGAAACGATCGTGGCTCCTCGGGCGCTTTCGGATTAGTGCGCCTGCGGGCGGGCGGCGCCCGTGTGCCCCGCTGCCGCCGCCTGGCTTCCTAACATTATAACAACGCACTCTTTACATTTATTTGGCCGCAAATGAACGTATTGCTTTTAAAATATGTGAAGTAATGTTGGTGGTCAATCAAGTAATAAATAGAAAGCACTTACTTATAACAATCCAAAATGGCCTCCCTTCCTTTCTACTCTTTGCGATTGATAGCTTAGGCAATAAAGTAATTAATAAGTAGAATTAGGTACCGATTAGCAAATAAAAAAAACAGTTTCTATCTTTCAAGTCTTGTTTTTAACTTGTTATACACATTAAATTTATGAGTAGAGAATATATAAAATTAAAATTTATATAGTTAAAAAATTATATCCTTTTTTTTTATATATTCCTAAAACTCATTAATTTATGATCATTTAAAAAGGAACTAAACTCTCATGTATATGTCCTTTATTCTTAAATATTCAAGTAAAACGCAGCATCCAAGTAAGTTTTGCTCAGAGCCGGCATAGTCTAATTTGAGTAAACCTACACTATAGAATACCGCGACCGTTATCGCGTCTATCGCGCTTCGCTGCTGACTTTTCCTACTCGGAAAATATTGTTTCAGTTTCCATATAGCGAGGAAAAAGTAAAAAAATCATAAAATGTCGGTAGCTACTACTTGCGGTTATGGCGCTCGGGGTGACTGCACTTTAGACGGTACTATTTACTTTGTGTGTACATCGGATTGGATCAGTAGGACACCCCATGGAGCACTATTGATTGGTATAATTTTTTCGTACCTTATTTTGCCTCTGCTTTTACGGTTTGTAAGCTACTACCGCTGCGAAAAGTTATAGTCGTAAATCATTTTTAATAGTCGTCGTTGTCCTGATATAAATTCTGCTGCTACTTACATACGTTATTATTTATTTTAGGAAAATTTATACGCAGTAGTAGCAAGTCGGATGTGTATCGATGCGGAAAATGTGTCTAGCTGTGGGGACTCGGGAACTACATACCACGGGGTGTCATAGCCTCGGCGTTTGAAAACGCCTTCTAAATTGCGTTCAACACGTTATCGCATGTTCTATTCTAATTGAATGTGATTTGAGTCGATCTCAGACTAGTTTTACAAGTATACATAGGATATTCCTTTTAAATCTTTGGTAGTTTAAACAGGAGGATTTTATAATGACAAAATAAAATGATTTTGTGACAAGCAAAGTCTTGTTTATTTTAAATATTTTCTATCACTTTGTTGAATATCTATCTGTCAAAACCAGTTTACTCAGGATCGCCTTTATACAACCTGAATATATAACATTGAAATTTATACCTAATAAACTTTCCCACATTATTTCGCAGGGTTTCTTTGTGGTTCAATCAACTATAAAGTAGCCTAAAAAGGTACAATTTCCATAAATACTGACTTTAAGATATGGAGATATATCAAAGGTTTCAAAGCTAGACTGTGGACGGTTGAAAGTGGGTGGTACCTGGTGGGTATTAACATTGATTGTGTTAGATAAATATACCCACTTGAAACAATAATAGTTTTTTTTACATCTTCATAATATATTATATTTATCGCCCATATTCATCAATGGCTGAATATAGGCGAAGTGTCAAAACGGTGACTTGGTAAAAGTATCCCCGTACATACCTAAGGGGGGTAGGGTTTGAATCCAAAAAATATTATTAAATCTTTAAAAAAAAATTGACAGATCCTTTATGTAATAAATAACCTATATCGAATCGTACTGGCGATCAATCAAACGACAAACAAAATGTCATTAGCTCTGCCACCCTCTGACCGGGCGGATCGCGCTTCCACCCTCACGTTGAGATGGCCCTGCCATGACATGTCATCTGGGTAATATTATTAGTGGTACTTTAATATTCGTACAATTAAGAAAATAACCATTGACATTAATAAAGTAATGTTAATCTGGAAAATTCACATAAGTCAATTATATAACTACGTAGCTAACAGGTAAAGTTGATGAGTCCTAAATTATTATTACCGCTGCTCTGGCTGAACATCAAATCAATTTAATTACACGCCTGCCTTTTGAAATGTTCACGATGTTGACATCAAAGGTGAGACTGAGTCTTTTAAACTTACTTCCTTAGTAATATGTTACAATTTTAACTCCGTGTTAATTAGGTAGGTATAGATTATACTAGACAAGTGTTATAAAGGGCGTTATATTAATGGATTCTCATATTTATACATTTAGCCTGTTTCAATACGTCGAAAAGAATTGAGCGAGCAAGCGAACCGAGAGTTCGTTAGGTTGATGATAGGGCGAGGTGTGCGGAGCGCAAGCGCGAGGTTTTGACGGTGCTTCCGCACCCCCACGTATAATAACCTTTCTATCGTTCAGCCCGCTCCCGCACTTTCAGCAGCACTGCACGTTTCAATGCGAGTGACAGTCCTTGACGCCGCATCGTTGCGATGGACTGTTCTGACGTGCAATCACTGCTAACAGGGGTGAGTGGTAACTGCGACGAAGTATGTGCTTCAAATGTTATAACAAAGGATCGAGACCAAAACTGGGCCTAACTACTTACTAACCTTAAATTCTGCGCGGCGCACTGAATATTCTATAATAGTTCCTCCATTGTTCAACAACCTGGGAATTTAGATGTTTGTAAAAGCTTCTTCCTTATGATTTTTAAACTGTTACCCACTTGTATCAATAATGAAGATCTTATAGGATCCCTAAAATTTCCGACTCAGATGTAATTTGAACACACAACCTGTTCAGATACACGAACTAACTCAAATTGGATTTCCGAAAAAGAAAAAATTTATCACCATATTTGCATGCGACTAAAGTATGCGCTATTATAATTATATAACCTGTGTGTTTTATTTTCTCTTTAGGCCGAGTGCGGATCTAAACTCAAGGGTGCGGGTTTGATTCCCACTGCGGGACAATTAATGTTTGCATGATCTGCAAATATTTGTTCACATAATTATCTGTTTGTGACGATTATAGTGACTCATTCCTACGTAGTAGTTGGGTGAAAACAGGTCATGCATTAATAATTCTAGAATAAATAATATTATATTCCATGACATATAGCCCCGTAGAGCACTGAATCAAAAAGTTTTGTTAATACCACTTACCTGTAACAAAAAAATAGGTGACTGTAATAATCTACTAAGTAGGAAATTGTATTGTTCTTTGCTACTACTGAAATCACGAGACAAAAAAAATACATTTTGTTGTAACGTTCCTCTCAGTAATCTCTCTCCATTTACTCGGTGAATTTAACGTTTTAACACATTTTCCTTGCAAATAACAAACTACATAAAACGTACAGTCGTTAATTGAGTGTGAAGAGTATTTGCCGTCCAATTTTCGACAAAGAGGAACGGTGTTAGTTTATAGCCGCCTCTAAAAGCTTTTGCTACCAACAGCCTTTAGATTACCTACGATATATAACCTTTCTTCAACGTATTACATGTTTCCTGCGGAAATATATCATGTTGAGTCGTTTTCTTCACCATTTATTTAGCCAGTCGTTGAAAAATGTTACTGTATTTGTCTCAAAAAATTGCTTTGCGTGAGAGTGTTATGCATTCATCATCATCACGCGTCGACTATGTCATTTTGAAAGAACGGAACTACTGGCACCGAGAAGGTGACTGCCGTATAGTAGCTTGGAACAACTTGGATGATGTTAAAATCCAAATGTCTTCGATTTACGATAAAAAATTAAATAGGTACCGTATTTCCTTATTTACTGGTTATGCTAATAAACTCATTTTAAGGTAAAATTATTGACCAATTAGAGAAAAACCTTTCTATTCTACCTAAACTATTCTTTTTTCGAATTCGCGATAAGCGTATTCTAACGGAGAGTGTAGTTTTCTCAAAAAAAAATGCGTTTTAACGGGATTGTAAATTTTCAAAGTGAAGTAAGTGGGGTTTATTAGGTATGTAAAAGATAGATTGGCCTGTTGATTTCAAATACACGTGGTTATTTTTAAAATGCGGAAACCCTGAAAGTAATTTGTTTAGAATCGAAAAACGAATTGATATAGCCATGAAAAATGTAATACATTAAAACTGACCAACCTGCTATAATTTTTTTTTAAATTATTAATTCACCATCATAAAAATGTTGCCAAAAAATGCGATAAAAATGATTGCACAATTTATGCAAAAACCACAGAGTACTTTTGTATATACTGGCAAAAACTAAGCTTTTCTGCGGCGTTTTGGAGAATCCTAAGTAGGTTCTTTAATTCATTCAAACAAACGAAGAAGTATTGATTCACAAGGACCAAAAAGGTCAAAGCGATCCAAAGAAAACCGATCAACCCTTCGATGCGCCAGTTGGACTTAGATAAATAATTATTATACTTGTCGTGCCGCATCAACCGGAAAACACATGGGACGGAAGCGTAGTGAAAGAAGCGGGGATCAATAGAAACTCGACCCTGACACAATTTACAGTAGCCGTGCCTTCACTGCCGCTTGGCGGCGCCGCGTAAGAATAAACAGCCTTCACTAGCACATTAGGCGTCACATCGAAGGCTGAGGCCGATACCATTTAATCTATTTTAGGACGCTCCAAATTTCAAAGGGGATGGTTTATTTAAAGTCAGAAGGGTCTTTATTTTTGACTGCCTTCATGTTTCAAGGTTATCTCCGCTCATGTGCATAAATACACGGTATTATTTTTCTTACATAACGCTTACTTGCATTATTTTTATCGAAACTTCAGTGTTGATTCTATTTTGTTCTGTTTTGACGACAGAGAATACCTGGTATTCTCAGTCATCAGTAAACCAGTGTAGTTTCAAACAATCAAATTTTATACAGTTATTTGTTGTTATTTGTTATTTGTTGTCACTGTTGGAAAAATACAATAAGTTGAAATCGGAACGCGCTCTTATGTGAAGCTTTAGAGGCGGTTCTCAAAGTTTATGTGTAGTGTATTTTTGAATGTTTATTAACTGATGAATTATACAACCATTGTAACATCGGCGTCGCGTAACATAGAAAACAAACCTGCTTTATTGGGAATCTCCTTACTTGAAGCCGGTTAAAAAGGGCCTAAATGATTATAAAGGAGATTGCCTCGAAACATGACCGTCCAGCCATACCGGGCTCTGTTTAGCTATGGATCATCATCAGCCTATAGAAGTCCACTGCTGGACATGGGCCTTCCCCAAAGAGTTCCACGACGAACAGTCTTGAGCCTTTTCCATCCACCGACTTCCCGCAACTCGGCGGAACATAAATCGGCCAAAGTGCAAGTAATACTTGCGTAGGAAGTGTCCCGATGTAAACTAAGGTGATGAAGAAATAAATCATTTCAATAGTTAGGTTTAAAGTTAGGCCCTATCATGGGCCATACCGTCAACTTCGCGAATTCGTTTAGGCTTCGTGTGTAAATTCTTGTTTCCGAATACTTTCAGTTAAAAAAAAGCTAAAATGCATAATGCATGTTACAAGTATGTTTGAAAATATGTACCGAAGGATATCATCTGAACACCTGTTCAGATGTCAAAATCATCATAGTCTGCACTTCAATGGACCGGTACGCCCAAGAGACGAGCTCGCATAGTTTGCCTTATTCAGTTTTGCATCGCCTTATTCGATCGGCACCATACTGAACCTCTATATTCTATTTTGTGAAAAGGACATAAAAATGACAGTCACCAAGCCGTGTTTGTTGCTTGATTTCTCAGGCTTGGTGGCGAGGAACAAGCTTAGCTTCACCTAGTTCCTAAGGCATTTCAAAGTTACCCTAGTGATCTATTGCTTGCTTGTCGTGTCACTGTTTCTTCATCTTGGTCATCCTGTATTAGGTCAGTGACCAGGTTGAGGTGTGGTGGCCCTGAAAGGGTCTGACAGTTGGTGAAAGAATCAGTGTCGTGAAAGGATTAAAGTGCTCCTCCTACAGGCTCCTTTCGTGCACATGTCACATATCTTCGAACTTTTAGGTTCTAGGACATGCTGGTTTCCCCACGATGTTTTCCTTCACCGTTTCAGAAAAAAAGTATACATACATTTTCCGTATGGAAAATCCATTGGTCCACGACCAGGATTTGAACCACTGACATGTGGATCGTAAGACCTCTACCACCACTTCACCAGTACTCTCAGAGATTCTATTAAAATGAACATCTTTTGACTGTGACTTTATAGGGTTACAGGGTACAGCTTGAATTCTAGTGCCTTTGAAATATATTTTTAGAGGAAAATATACGTGTATACTGTGTATGTACGTGTGTGCGTTGTGTGTGTGTGTGTAGTTTAAGTGTTCTAGATGACAACATGTATTATACATAAAAATACAAAATGTGTTAAAAATTATAAACAATAACAAACTTACCTTCAAGAAATGTGCGCTTTTCGATTTGATGGCCCCCATACAATATTTTAATCTGTATACTAAATGTACTTTTTCAACTTTTTTTACTATTTACTGTCGCTAGCATTGTTTTATAATTATGTCTCCTAATTGTTTATGGATTATTTTATCTTATTAAAAACAACCGATTATTAACCTTTTCACTCTAAGAGTTTCATTACAATTATAATAACATTGGCAGCTTTAGAAGATACACAAAGGTAACAAGAAGATATATCACAGGTGGATCAAGCGATATACAGGCAGGAACTCTACTACGTAGTAACACTTAGTTTATATAATTCACGTAATTATTGTATAAATGGAAGATGAATGATTTTTATTATGTCCATGTAACAAGTTCACTGTCCATAGGCCCTAGAATTGACTTCACTTTCACTTCCAAGATATGTTATTAAAATATTTGTAATTTCACAACAGTTTCAGTCAATCTAAAGCTTTGCAGAACAACCGTGAGTTTTATTCATTAACACATCGATACGTAGCGAGGACACGAATCTTCTTTGTCCGTGCACTTGACAGTAACAATTTTGTATTTACACAAACAAAACGCCTGAGTTTTCGATTTAAACTTCTCTTTCGCGACATTCGACACGGCTCCTTAGCGTCGTTGTATGTTTTTTGTCACGGGGATTGGCTTTTAGCTATTATGTTTTCATGAAGAAGAAAGTAACCTCAAAATAATATTTTTAATGCTACGTTCAGAATACGATTGGTGGAGGTTGGGGGCGCGCACTAGGATGCTCTGCGCGCAGACTCCGCCGAGCGGGCCCGATCGCCCCCGAACACCCTGGCCTCCCTAGCTGGACCGCCATTATTCTGCTTCAGTATCGTACGCTACATACGTACATATTTCTACATAGTGTATAAGACAAAAGCGAACATCTAGTTATAGGTAGGTGTCAGCTCTACTAATGAATTTTCCAATAGGTAGCATATATAGTGACCAACAAAATTTACGTAACTCAATACAGGCCGTACGTTTTACAACTTAGTTTTTCTTTTTGTGATGGTGATTTCTAAAGCATCTACAACATGATATTTTAAAGGTTCGTTACGCAGAATGTATATTAGTCTGTTCGCAGTGTATGACCATCAGAAAGCACAGTTTGATTACTGCAACAATAAATAACTTTATTTTGTATTTAAAACGTAAACTAACTCTAAAACTAATTCTACTGTGAAAAACCGGTCTATGTTTAAGTTTCAGATACAGCATAAGGTTTCAATTATTTTAAGCTCTCAATAAAATACACTTGACCGAGAGCAGAAAAGCTTTTATATTATCTTCCCTTTTTTTTTTTTATTGTTGATGGCCTTTGTCCACCATCTCACTTTTGCAAGTAAGATGTGGCCTAAGATGGAGCACGCTTTACCAGAAGGAACTTGTTCACTCTAGATTTGAAGACTCCTAGATTGTACTCATCCGGGAAAACAGATGATGGCAGATCGTTCCACTCTTTGCCAGTGCTTATAATAAAGGTGGAACAGAAACGTTTGGTTCGACACTGTGAGTGAATTTGTGATGTGTGTGTGTTCCCTAATTTTACAAAGCCTTAACCAGCGAATAGACTATCGAATATTTGTATATTACGTTATTTATGTAATCCACCACATGTATCTTTCATGTTGGTATACCCACACGATGAGGAACCGTTGCTTACATTGCCCACCCGGTCTATAAATATTCCTTATTCTGTCATCGACGATAAAGTACACGACGCAAATGCTAGGACCTATGAACAGATAAATTAATCCGCTACTGAGCGCTTGTACAAAGCAATTTGCCTTCAGCGAGCATAGCCAGTGAATTGGTAAGTCAGGTATTATTGAGAGCAGCTTACTGGATTCTCAATTAGATCTGTGATTAGATCGATACTCGATACCCGAGCCTGAGCGAAGTGCGCCCTTATGCGCTTACACGCTAACACAAAGATCGTTACGTAAATCTGTTGATCTGACGTTTAGATGAATTGAATAGTGTTTACAACACTTTGTTTTTTTTTTTTCAATAAACCGAGATATAATTGTTATTAATTTATTTTAATATATGAATAATCCATTTAATAAGGTAATAAGTTTAAAAACTTAATCCCTACATTTTTTTTAAACTGTTTTTGTTTGTAGTTTAATCGTAACGCATTGTAGAATGTTTCTAAAGTGCGTTTCATTGCGTAATAATTTTCACAAAAACAAAGCATTATTTTTGTAAATTGCGTCTGAAATCAACGCTTATTTATTGTGTGAAAACTTTTTAATACCGGCATTAAATTGGTTTGCTTTCATGGCTCAATATAATCTTAAATTTAAAATCAGCAAGTATTAGCAACGGGTCGTAATATAGGTGGCTGGTTGGTTAAGTAGAAATATAAATAGAAATTGAAAAATCATTTATTGACCAAATTAAAAAGACACAAGTAAAATGAGGCCCCGTCCCCTGGAAAAGCGTGAGCTGTGGCCCAAAGTATTGTATTACTGTTGTTGTAACAAATATAGTATACTTGCTTCCGCTCGCGTCTTCGCTCGCGTGCTACCTACAGCCTATATGCTAGTCTAGTAAAATAACTTTATATATTCCAAGTTTCAGCGAAATCGATTGAGGCGTTACGGCTTGATTGAACAACAAACATCATAACATTCAAAAAACTTTTGCATTTAAAATATTAGTAGGATTATACAAATAAAGTAAAATTGTGATAGAGTCAAGAATAAAGCACAGCTTATTAATATTTTTGATGAATTTCCACCGAAAACCTATTCATTCCAAACCGAAGGGTCGATGTGTTAATGATAGGGTCAAAGTTATTAAAGTTTTCATCAGCAGCAACCACTTTTAGAGGGTAACGTCTTTGAGTGTTTGTTCAAGGTAACCGTAAATATAATACTAAGTTCGTTACTTTGTTCCGTAACTGCTTTGCAAACTGTAACTCAACCCCTCGGGCTGAGGAGGGCTCGGCCGAAGCTTAGTAAATTCATGCATCAATAAGGGTTAGCTGCCCGCTGAATTTCAGCAAGGCTTTGTATTATCAAGATATTTTGGTATGACCTCCTCTACATTTTGACCGGACGTCCATAATAGTGGGTAGTTCTCAATCTTTGTAAGCTCTTACAAGTTAAATGTTAAATGTTTCAAATTAGTATCAGATCGTTGTGGTTTCGCTATAATTCTATTATAGTTTGTTTTAATCATAATATTTATGTTTTAAAAACCTCACAAAAACAAATTGTATTTATAAAAAAAATGATCTGTATCTCGGAATATATTCGAAGGATTTATGCAAACTAAGTTATACCAAAGACAATGAAGTAGAAAAAAATGTTATACATCTTATTAATTACCTTGCCGGTAAGCATGCCGGGATATAATTTTCAACGTAAAACATTTTTGAACAGAGAATCGATCATGTTTAGTTAGACGTATTATGATTCATAAAGTTTTTTGGCAGAAATATTGATATGACTTTTTTGTGATAATATTTAGATTTGAAACGCTTTCGTCTTAAATGAGTGTTCCTAAAAATAAGAGTAAAAATCGGATGTCTACATTCTTTAAAAAAATAACTATCCGACGAATTGATAACCTTCTTTTTAAAGTCATTTAAAAGAAGACACTACTAACCTCTACCAAGTTGCAGTGGCTGATAGCCTTGTAAAGAGCGCTTATTATCCTCTAATTCTAATTGCCAATTAGTACATAACTTGTTTGAAAAGTGACTCGTTCTTTTGATTTTTCTTAACTTTCCTTGTGAATTTACCATCCACTTGTAATCCCGTAATAATGAAATATTCACGAAGTTTACGAAACGGTACGGATTAAATCTTCTTAGTGCGTCAGAGAACGTACCACGTACGAGTGGAATAGGTGTAAAACGACTGTTCCTTCCTGATTAGATTTCTTGTTGTCGGGCCTTTGTTTAAGAAAATAGCATTGCAATGTATGTATTCAAATAGTAAAATAGGTATAACAAAACGGACACCTACCTATACCTTGTGGATCACCTTGTGTCTATAACTGCTATAAGAAATGTATTCATATGATAAAGAAATAAGACATATTATATGAAATGTATATGTTAAGAGAGGTAGGACTAAAATGGAGCAGCCCGCCTGGGAGGTACCTCCGCCTTACTGAAGATAGCAGCCAAATAATAAATATCAAATAGTGTTGTGTTCCTGCCGTGAGTACGGTTGCCAGAGCTCTTTAAGGGGGAGGGGAGTTCGGGGTCGGCAACGCGTGCGTGATGCCTTTGGTATTGCAAGCGTTCATAGGGTACGGTAACCCACTTACGAGCCCCTCGTAAGCTTAGCACCCGTTTTAGCGTAATAAAATCACTAGTCTATTTCAATATAAGTTTATCAAACAATTTTAATGTCCGATCAAATGAAAACTCCACTCACTATTTAACCGACCGCCAAAAGGAGGAGGTTCTCAAGTCGGCAGTTTTTTTTTTTGTCTATATTACTCGTTATCTCCGCCAATAGTAACCCGATTTTGATGATTCTTTCGCTGGTGTATAGAGTATGATCCCGGGGTGGTCCCATTTTATTCCTGAGGGATTGCAACTTGTCCCGTAAAACTTAAAAAAACGTCATCATCTCTTGAAATCACGACTAGCCGAATTTTGTTTTTGTCGACTACGCTTTGTCGACTTTTATTTTATGGTAATCCCCGCGACTTGGTTCGGTTGCTGCATTTTTTACATAAACTTTAAACTTAGGGGTTGTGTGCCGGGAATTCCTTTCTGTGCACCCATACGTTACGCTACCCTGCAAATTTCATACTCTTAGGATTTTGATTAGGCTCTGCGTTGATTTTCAAAGAGACTAAAACCACTACGTTTAATTGACAGTCAGTCAGTCAGTACCGTAAGAGTTATTACTTATTATTGATGATGAATGTGTACTTTTGATTTTTATTCGAAAGTTTAGGTGGCCAGTGTCATCCTCAGTAGGTAAGCAAAACGCAAAGAGGTTGATAACAAAAAAAGAGGTTGATATTAATCTTGTAAATATTCAGGAATATGAAGTCGGTTTTTAGTTTTTGTAAAAAATATCTTATTATATACATTGAAGACAATCTGAAAACTGTATAAAGCTAATTTGCGCCGCACTTACTACCGACCGACGTAACAGTTTAAATATAATCCACACTTACCTCACTCGAAGTCAGGTAGCAGATCCTGGAGTCCGTGCTGTCGAGGGAAGCTTGCTGCACGATGCCGTAGCGCGAAGACTCGCGGTCACTTGTGTACTCCGAGCGAACGCTGTCTTGACGATCGAAAGTGCCTCTGAAAAACAACTTCGTTGTATTTCCTTTAGAAATAGGAAATCTATTTTGATAGGATATCAATTACTTCTCCAATATTGATAGGGGTCTATTGGCAGGTTTTATTACGTAAATATTTAAACAGCTAGCCCAGCCCCCTTCAATTGCTAAACATTATTTTCGTATTTCACCCGCTGAATTATTAAAAATAGATCTGTCAGGAGACATCAAAATCCGTCCGCTCCATTTCGGGTCGCGCTTTGATAGACAGTCAGTAATGAGAACTTCATTTAGCTCGGATTTCTCTGCCAATCCCCTTTGTTGACACGAATTGTGGATGAACATTGATTTTCATGGCTCCGGATATTTAATTATGAAGTTCAAAATAAAAACAGCAAAGTTGATTGTTGACTTTCTTCACGATAGAGCGTGCGAAAGGGTAAGTTAATCAAATCAACTATATTGGAGCTTCTCCTTTGGAAAGTAAAACATTGGAATAGCTACAAAATCATATCTACTGTGATTTAAAAGATTTATAAAAATATTTTAGAAACTCTGTGGTACTTATAAGGTACGCATTGAATAGCCTGAAATGCTGTGTGTGCGGTGCAAGCATGCCCAGCACTTAGTTTTCGAACAAGAAATGCGTGACGTCACACGGGTAAGTTCGCCGCGTACGTTTAGTTAGATGGCATACAATAGTAGATATTCTATTATTTACTATATTAGGTACAATTAAAATAAAGGTGCTTTATTGTGATGTTGATCACGGTGAATAAGAAAAATGCCTAGACAAAAGTCGACTAATGGAATAACCTGATGCTCTTCAAAATGATTTGTTATGCCGTTTCGACTTTTTATTAAAAGAGATCATGTCATACAATAATACTGGCGAAAACAAATGATCGTTGAGAAGACTAATGAATTGCATATAATCTAATTCAGAATGTCCTTGAAACACGGAACGCTTTTTTTATTTGAATATAAATAAGTGCTACATTTTTTTTACACGGTCAACTGATCCCAAGCTAGGCATGGCATAGCCTGTCTGTACTTATGGGTACCAGAGACTGATATACATAATAGATTTATATTTAACACCCAGACACAGAACAAACATCTGTGTTAGTCACAAATGTTTGTCCAGTGCGGGAATCGAACCCGCGACCTCCAGCGCAGAAGAGCAAGAACCCTTCTTACTAAAACGTTCTAAATTTTCTAGGGATGCCATTTCGATAACGAATAAAAAAAACATAATACCCATGTTTTAAAGACATTCCAAATTCAATTATTCCGTCCAACCCACGGTCTCACGTGGGGGTAAAATCTTAATTGGAAAAACCGAGGAAAACTCAGACTGTACAACTACACTAGAATTAGAAATAGTTAAAGCCGTACCATCAGTTTTGTCGTCGTAAGTTGACAGTCTCAAAGATTGGGTTGAAATTCATGTAAAATAGTACCAATACGCTTGCATTTGAATGGGAATAAGACGTCATAGTAGACGCTTTAGAGTGCTAATTCACTCATCAGCCCTAACCAACCTTAAGAATATCCAAATATTACTCTTACATATGAAAACCTCCCAAGAACATGGGTTATGTAAGCATGTGTAAATGCATGAAGCATTGCTTTACCTCTGCTCAAAACTGTCTGCTCTGTTGCTCCTGTAACCGGAGTCGTTGAGACTTCCCTCGTGGCGGAGGCTTGGCAGGGAGTCCCAGGGGGAGCGGCGCGGGCCGGGGGCAGGGGCGCCGCGCCACCCGTCCGAGTGCCGGTACCACGCGGCTCGCGCAGACTCGCCGATGCATGACGCACACCGGGATGCACTCACAAAACTGTACGAAAATGTTTTATAAACTTCAATGAAGAGTCAATAGGATAAAACATGAAACAATTTCTCTTATGTTCACCTAGATTAGAGGAATCCCTCAGGAATAGATTTTTTATACACCAGCGAAGTAAGTGACGTTTGATATGGGGAAGCTACGGCGTAGAAGCGGCGTAGAAGCGTAGAGCCAACTATATAACTCTTGATTCCGTAATTGTATCTAATTTCAGTATTCCCAGTGGGTTAACAAATCTTATCAAGCCTCGCTTTTATTAATCTCAGGCATCATCGCCCTAGGCTTCACTCTAAGGCCGAGGTCGCACTGGTAAGGCGACAGCGATGCGACCGAGACGGCAACGGCTACGCGACAAAGCATGTGTCCGTATTGCGCTGGCGATCAACTAGCTAGAGAATCGCCACTTCATCGCGTACTGACTATTGGTTAGTTTAGGCAATTTGTAGCGATTGGATGTCCAGATTGATGCAGTGGCGTGCGACGCGCGACGACGTAGGTACTTACGTATACGTGTCGTTATGATTTTTTTCAAGTCATTAAACATTCCGGGAACATTACTGTATGTATTTCAGTTCACAACATTATCAACATAGCCAAGTACTTTCCACATTGGACCTTACAGTCGCATTTTAAAATACATTCCTCTTAAGGACCCCATATTTTATGATTGAATCAAAAACTGAAATACTTATTCATATCGAAACAACATCTTCAGCTGTACAACTATCTACTAGTGATATAAATAGCAAATGTAGTTGTACCTAGATATAAACGCACTGCGGACGGACAGACAGATAACGACGGCTCTCTATAGTGTTCTTTTAGGCAACGAAATTCTAAAATGGCGAAACATTGTTCTGAAATGCCGGAGTGAATCCAATTCGCGCGTGAATCCATAAATGAAAAATAAATAGCTCCTCCAACGATAAGTTAATTTGAAAGGAACGTTGGAGTCCCTCGAGAAATTATATAATCCCATGCCACATTAACCAAGTTTAAATTCATCACGCAAATAATGGCATGAAACTGCATTATGGCCGACTCCATACGTTGGCAGTTGGCCGGCCCGATTTGGTTTCATCAAAGGAAATATGCGCTAGCGTTGGTGAATATTTTATTAGTCCTTAATATAAACGCTTTGAGCACTGTTGATTCAGTATTCGAATAAACTGAACCTATAATTTTATCTAAATTACTTAATATAACGACTGCGTTCATTTTCTTAACTACGTAGTACGTACCTGTCTAAGTAGAATCTAAAGATAGTCTGTAATTTCTATTTGAGTTATATTTTAGATAAGAACGTTTACGTTTACGATTTTTACTTCAACGCATTTTCGATTAGAGAACTACGAGGATTGTTGTATGTATAAAAATATAAACCCACACAATTCGGATTAGTTGACGATTACCAATAAATAAATAAAAATAACACCCAACTGTCCATACATAGTCCTGCCCGACACTAGAATTCCATGTTTCGTGGGTATCAGAAACTACGAGTACCGTGGTACCAAAACATCCAGAACCGGAACAAAAAAAATTTACAGAACTTGCAAACATTTGTCCCGCAGCGGGAATCAAACCCGCACCCCTACCGTCTTAGACAGGCACAAGCAGCCTGCGCCATCAAGGTCTTCAAAAAAAATTAGATTGAAGGCACCGTTGCATAAAAAAAAAACTATGCCAGCCTCAAAAACTCTTAAATTTTTGATTTTTGGTTTGTTCAGGAAAGCTCAGGTCTTATTATAACAGGCACAAACAATTAAAACCGTGATATTGATTACGACTCGAAATCAACATCACGGTTTCGATTATTTCGAGTAATATAATAGTTTACTGAACAAGACAAATCTTTGTTGAAATTAATATCAGTGCAAAGAATAAGTACCTAACAAGTTTAAATTAGTTGAAGGAAACTTGGACGACGAGAAAATATAATGAAAATACTAAAATAACTTTTGTTCTCGAATATTTCTATAAAAGTTTGTCGCAAAGGGCTTTAAAATAAGTCAGAACACGTTATATCCATTACCTTCCCGGTTTATTGTTTTCTAAATTCTTTTCCCTAAAATCCAACTTTGGGAAACCGTTAACCGCCCCAGTTATATGGTTTCTTATTCGTTTCGCTCTTGATTAGGGAAAGTCCCATTTCGGATTATTGTTCGTGCAAAACGGACGGAATTGATAATGCCTTCTCTTTGTTTAGATTTTCTGATTTCTTTTTTTCAAGCTTTCTGACATTATTGTCATATTCTTGGTTTATATCAACGATTTTGTATAGGCTTGTTTGTTAGCTCGATTTTATTTCTAATATTTTTTATTTCTCGTACGTATAAAATATAATGATCTTAACTAGGTATGTACCATAAAGTTGAAAGAGTAATTGGTTTCTTTCAGTTGGATGAATCTTTACTTTTATAATAATGTGTTTTGTTAGCCCTTAAACTCGGCAACGTACGCGCACTAAGTACTTTAATATAAATCGATAATTATATTGTTAACTTTGTATGACACATCAGTAAACATTCATAATGACTAAGGTCGCCTACACCGAGATAGGCAAGGTGTATTTATTTCATTATTTTTAAAATGATGCCTCAATACAGATTTAGATGTATGTATAGGTTAACATGAAAATGGCTCATACATAACGGGACATTATTTTCTAGTGCTGTGTACCTACATCGTTATTTTTAGCACTGTATTCATGGTGAAATTTTTAAAATGTGTTCATCTTAGCGCAGGTGACTGTATCTACGTAGGTAGGTACACGATTAGTTTCGCTTTCTATGATTCTTCATATATTATTTTAGGTCATGCTGTAGAGAAACACAAAAAATTAAAATTAAAAAAAATCCTAAAATTTGCCATCTATTGTCAACTAGAAGAACTTCTTCCAAGCTTAGGGTTCAATATTCTTGGAGGCTCCCAGAACCCCCGATCGTCACGACATCTGTAGTCAACAAAACGATGTACTATGTTGCAGTTTTATCCGGTATCATAGTTAGTGAAAAGAGGGCGCTTATTGCCCAGCAATTTAAAAATTGTTGCATTGCGTTATAAAATTGTCATGTTTAGAATTTGAATCTTGTTTAATAAATCAGTACCTTTTATTAGCGATTGAACACTTATCCATAAGCATTGTTTAAAATTATACCTATCTCTGTTTCGCGATATTTAAAAGTAAGAGTTTATCGTTTGACAGATTCTTTGTAGGGCTTAATTCTATTATTTTTTTATTATTCTTGCGATATATGGCACTCGCACCATCCTCATATGTAGTAGCTCTACAACAGACTAAATAAACGGCTCTACACAAGTACGCACACCTCATTTACAAAATGTTGTGCATTGGCATGGGCCAAACTATCGGAGGACAATTTTCATTTTCGCACTTTATTTTTAGAAACTTACCTTGACTGATGGTCACTGAGATATCCTTGGTCTCGATCTCGGACCCGATCTCTGCAACAAAATAACATGAATGTAAGCCTAATCCTAGGACTCTGACCGCTTCTATGGTAATGAGCACAGATTTTTTACACCCTTTTGTCTCGCACTCACACACAGGCATAGTCAGTAATCTGAGGTCAAGTGTTAAGGCTCATTATAATATCCCCTAAAAATTATTGACGCGTAACCCAAACAACGATTTTGGTAGGTTTATATGGTCACCTTCACTTTGGCTATGGGCACCACATACCTAAAATATACCTAGGTATAATAACAATAATGGTAAGAATTACTAATATAAATAACAAATGCAATGTTTTGATATATGGAGAAAATACTTTCTCCAAATATAGTATTACCTACAAGAACTGGCAAGATATTAGATCCGGGACGGGGTGGGGTGGCTTTATTTATTCTAGCTCATGTACCTAGGTAATCAGCTAATAAATTGTAAGTTGGTACAATAATGACCTAGCCACCTAGTCCCTATGCTTTTTATTTTTTCATGTTTACGAATCTAAGTTCTTTTAGTAGCTATGCTAGAAAAAGTGTAACAAATTATCTCTAATTAGGAATAAGATTGGGAAAAATGAAACTCAGCGCGACGTTTTTATTAAACGAGAACAATTCTTTTCTTCATTTTTGATATCGGCAGTAAACTTAGATGGTATCGATTCTTACCTGGAATTGTGGTCGCTCAGGTAGCCTTTTTCGCGCTCTCTCTCACGTTCCCGCATCAACTCATTGCGATCACTGCAGGAAAACAGAGATTTTGAGGAATAATTATATTTGAAAAAGTCAAATCAATTAAGAGGGCTTTGGCGTTTCAGGCCTTACTACTATGTCTTACGTGTATTTTTTTACTTTTCCAATTACATTTTACTTTCTCCCTCCTACATTTTTAAGTCATGATCCAGTTATATTTAAGTCAAGTTCTAGTACTCCTAAGATATGATGACGGCAATTCAATACAAGCTTTGTAATATAAATCGTGAGCACAAAATCACTAAAAGTTCCCGCTAAAAGTCTTTAATTCTATGATATTATGAAGTCAAAGAAGAATCTTTTTTTGTTCGAATTTTAAAAAGAGTGAATCTCCTGTTGCAGTGATGCAACAGGATGTGTGTTTATAATTATTGATGCAGTATTTTTTAAAGAAGGCACAATAAAACCGCCTTGTCCTAAATTTTAGGAATGCATAAAAATTTCTTCGTTTTTTTTTTAAATGGGATGTACCTACCTACGAATGAAGTTTTATTGATGGAAAGCATTTTTAATAAATACAATAAAACCTCCTCTGTAATAATCTTGAAGAAAAACAAGTCAGTATCAGACGTAGGTTTGGCTTGGTGTGGCTGTTCTGCTAGCGGATATAAAAAAATACCAGCATTATGTGCGGAAGTGACAGAATAACCTGATTTCCTTTTTTGTTTAGAACCTACTAGCTTGTGAACGACGGCTTCACGTCATGCGAATGTCACCTTCTTAAAAAGCCTATATGCTGTTCTAATTCTCCGACCTATGACCGACACTATGCAAAAAATAATGTCGATCCCTTGCTCTGTGAAAAAAAACCAAATTTATCCCACAGGAACCGTACATTTCTCCAGATAAAAGATCAAAACTGAGTTTTCTTGAAGGTTTTAAAGAAAACTCGGGTTGTATTTATTGCTAGTAAGGACTTATGATTCTGACTATACAAACCTGTAATACCCATCTCGATCAGACCTCGCACTGTGTTGCCGCTCAACGCCGAGCCGATGTGGAAGAGGTAGCGTTGAAGATCGGCTGCCACCTCCACCAGAACATTGCGATGCTGTTCCTGTCAAAATAAACTGTATTTTACCCTCAATTTTATCTATTGACCTATCACAATTCCCAATGAACCTTACTGCGACCTAGTGTAAGGTCCCTTTTTGGAGAGTGTGGATTCGATTTGAAATAATAGATTCAACCACAGACTACTAAGAGGTAACTACGTAGGTATGATCCAGGTGCCTTCAAACAATAAAATAATAATATGGTACTCTAGAGCACAGATTATGGAGCCGCTAAGCTCCCTTTAAAATTTGAAGTAGGGATAGGTACATGTGAAACCGTTTATCAATGTTAGAAAAAGAGATATAAGTATTCTTTGCTCTATGATTCTATGCCGAATTCATTTTTTAGATGCTCAGAAGACTTAGTTATCTACTGATGAAGTAGAGCATCACAATTGCGTGCGTTCATACGCAGCAACGAACTCCAACCTTTAGGCTACCGTGTAAGCAAGACGGTTTTTGGTAAAGCTGTAGCTTAGTTTCGAGCCAATACCAGAATAACATTCACTTATATAATCAAAGCGGCAATGGGCTTGCAAACTGCCACAAATGGAATACTCACTACTGAAAAATGTGGGCATATGTTAAATTACCGGACATGCCTCTTACTACCCTTTAGACATCTTCTAAGAGCAGATTGCCTGGAGATCTGAAAGGATGTCTATCATTCTTGAGAAAAAAAAGTCGTGATCCTATGACACTTAGATTCCTTTCTATGAAAATTTTGTATACCTACATATGAATAGTATGAACCGCAAAACAAAATTATCCAGACAGGAACACATTGAACAACCTGTCAACTGTTTCTTGATGCGGTATTCAAGGAAAACTATAGCCAAATTGTATAGTAGTTTTAACGGAATATTAAGTCCAACATAAACAAAGCTGCAACATCATACCGATTTCAATAAATGGGAGCTCACTGATGTGTTCATATATAGAACTTGCGAAATGTGGAAAACGAAGATGTGCTCAATATTCTAAAAGAAGACACCAAAATATGTTTATAATCTAATGTGTAGAGCGGTGTTATACAATAAAGATTCGTTTTACTAAGCTAACCTAATGCCTAACATACAATTTATTGCCAAACTTTTTGTTTTTTTTTACTCTCAGTAGGTACTACCCTTACCTTATCGAGTGCCGTGTAAAACTTTTTCAGTTTGCGTATTATTCTACTGATTTGTATAAAATTTGTGACGATGTTTGTGCATCAGTCACGCCGTAAAGGCTGAACCTATTTGGATCAAACTTAAAACAGTACTACGTGATCATAGCCGCGAGAGAAATCTAGCAGAATTTGATGGTAAAAGAAGCTCCGCTATGTTTGTCACGTCTTATGTAAACTGGACTCTATGGATACTTAGGATAGATTCACTTGCTTATTTGAAAGCTCCCATTTAAGAAGGTATGTTAAATCATGCTAAAAATTAACATCTTTTGAACATAAAATGTATTGTTTACGTCAAATAAAACAAAACATAAGCTTTGTTCTCATCATTATTATTGTATTGATGAGCTGTATCTAAAAAGGGCAATAACATTCAGCAAATATATTTAGAAAATATAACTATATCTATGCAACTTATAACATCAAATTAAATAGGTATCAAGGACATCAAGACTGATTTAATATTATATGGAAGCTTCACCTCTATCTCTTAACGCAGCTTCCTTTATAGAATGCCGCAAAGATTGTAGGATGGATTCTTGGGTCGGTCCTCAAAGAAAAAAACAGGGTACATTAATATAAATTGCGCATGTTCAGTGTATCTACGCAATTTTCAACTCTACAAATGAAAATAATGGTTTACTGCAAAATGAAATGTGCTTTTATGGTGTTTTGTTATGTCTCATAGCGTAAAAGCTGTAATGATTAATATTAAAATTGTTAATATAGATTTATACATTTTCTGATTTATTAATGAGTTAAAAAGTTTGAAGCGTCTAATTCATATCAATACTTACTTCTTCGAGGGGGGTAAGGACTTCGCTGATTTGATGGTGGCATATTGTCATTATATTCTGAAAAAGTTAAAAAAATTAATAGGTTTGTAATTAACATAGAATGAGATATAGTACCGGGATTAAAACTGGTTATATTAAATTTAAATAGTTCAAATAAAATAAAGACGATTCTCATGTGCGAGAACTCGAGCCCTGAGGATTCCGTACCGTTATACGTGGTCAGAAAATCAAAATTCCACGTAGTTTATTGTATGATATTGACGCAAATATTACTTTTCCTTTTTAAAGTTCAAGTTTAGACTTTTTCCTTTATTTATGTCACAAAAATCCAAATTTCAGAATTGTGAGGTACCTGGAAGTAGGAAGTAGAGGTTTTTCATTTTTGCCATTTCCATACAAAAATTAGACATTCATTGCCATATCTATAAATTGCATTGAGATAGAAACCTGATTTTTATACGGCACCATAAGCTCATGGACCCTAATAGTTGGTATAAATTTCAAATTGCTACCTTTAGCCGTTTCTGTGAAAAAGGGTCTTGACAGACAGACAGACGGACAACAGTAATCCTATAAGGGTTTTTCCAAATAAGTTACGGAACCCTAAAATTGACTGAAATGTGAAACCTGAAAATAACTAGAAATGTCATAGATAATTTCAAAGAAAACTATTACGGAAGTTAATTTAAGACTTTGCAGCACAATGCAAATGAGTAATTCGAACCCAAATCCAAAATGGCTGTTGCCAAAAAGGCAAAGATTTCGAGGCCGAGCAACGGAATGGTGTTTAACGCGGAAAAATGTAACCGTGCATATCACATATGGTGAAACAGAAGTCATGTGCAATTTATGAAAAGGTACTGAGCTAGACTGATATGCTTGAAATGATAAGCATGCCTTCCAACATACCTAGGTCTTCCATGCTTTGACTGAGCAAAGCTTCGAAGGTGTGCAGACTGTAGCTCTCAGCGTCCATTCCTTTGGCAAGGGTGTTTCTCAGATGCATCTCGTATTCTAACAGTAGTCTTGAGGTAGGCGAGCCAGGCGCGGGCGTGGCACTGGACTGGGAAGCTTGGCGTGATAAGCATGGCTGCTGTGGACAAGTGTTCAGATTCTTAAGGTAACATTATGTGATGCTTCACCGCACAGTAACATGTAGTTTTATAGGAAAACCAAACTTATCCATAAAATATGGGTACACTTAACCATCTTTAGCAGTCAACAGAGGGGCTAGTCTGCAACGATCATTGAGTTGCTCAACAATTGCTGTAATTTGTATGAAATTTAAAAAGCGCCTCTACCATAGGTCAAATACAAGCTACCCTCGTATTTTTAGTTTAGTTTATTATTTATACTCGTACACGCAGACATTATTTTCATAGCAATTCTATGAATTATTTTAATACTGTCTTTCTTTTTTTTTTTTTTTTTAAACTTGTTTCCTGGGAAGTTAAAGGTCAATTAGTAGGGCTTTGTAAAATAGTTTTGCCAAAGCCAGAATTGGCAATAGCATTTACTTAGTTAGGTATTCAAAAAATATAGTAAGAGTGAACTATCATGCAAGAGGAACAACTAGTTTAAACGAATTGAGCCGGTATTTCGAAGAACAACTAGTCTGTACGCCAAATTTCTGGCCCTCGGCGCTGTTTCGACGCCAACCCCATAATCAATAACACAACTACAAATTATCAAGTTTTAGACTGACCGCATGATGGTGCTGCCTCGGATCCCTGGGATCGCGCGGGTCCCGGCGCTGACACGGCTCCTGGTCTGAGTTACCGTTGGAAGACGACGGAGTGGTTGCGTAACACTGGTTGTCAAACATCACGTTGTCAGACGGAGGCGATAAGTCGCGCTCTCCCCCTCCTAGTTCTAAGTATAGACCTCGACCAGGGTATCCGCTCGGCGCTGCGCCGACGCCAACGCCACGTCTGTAAATGGAGAAAAATATGTTCGGCTAGTGTCTTTCAGCACAGAAATATCCAAAACCCACGATCGGAACTCTAACCAACTTCGACATGGACATGAACAAGGACACCAATCAAACAACAATAAATAGAATGTAATGGATGTTAGTTGTTTGACTAGAAAGTATTTTTCTATGGTTTCGCAAGTTGTTTCAGTGAAACAGATGATTTATAATTTTCATTTTTTAAACTAAAATTATGTTCATAACCATGATAGTTTCAAAAATTAGATGCTAGGATGGGTTAGGAGCTTTACGATTACATCTCTATTTGACTAGGCAGCGGATGTGACTAGATCGCTTTGGGACTAAATCGCGATATGACTGTATCGCGTTGGGGTTAAATAGCTGTTCGACCATTTATGCTTGCGTCCTATTACCAGTTCGACGTAATATCGATATGACGTACAGTTGTGTTTAAAAGTAGCACCACTTGCTTACGTTTCCTTTTACGGCTTAAGTCAACTAAGAGTGCATAATCATTTCTACAGTGACGTCATTAGCAGTGGGCTTATCATTGCGAGCTCTGTCCACTACCATTATTGTTGTTGACAATATGTGAGTAGCGACATCGTCATACAGTGGTGTCAGTAGCCGGAGGTTGCTCACCGTTGCGAGCTCTGTCGACTACTGTTGTTGTTGACGACATGCGAATAGTGACCGTGTTGGGGCGGCATGTGCTGTGGATGCCGCCCGTGGGCGCCGCAAGATGGCGGGCATGGGGCCGTGCCGCCATATCTCCGACGACCCGTCTCTGGTGACGTCACGGGACTCTCCGTCGATGGCATAGGCTTTAGCATGCGTTTGAGTGTGCTCGAATCTGTCGAGAGTAAAGTGATTAAAGAACCCGAGCAACTAAAGTTGTCTTTTTATATGCTTTTTAAATATTTAGAACAGATTTTATTTTGAGAGCAAGTAAATATTGCCCTGTTTTTGAAGTAGGCGCAAGTGATTATTATAGACTTTAGTATAGCAAACTATCTGCTGACTTTATCTACACTAGTCAGTCAGTTACTTTCAACTCAGTTACAAGTATTTACCCATATTCATATCCTCTGTGCTCTTGGACTTCGTTCGACGAGAGCCAGACGTATTGTTGTTGATTAAGTTGTGGTGGTGTGCGGTGTGTCGGTCTGACTCACGACCCTGGAAATGTAAATAAATAGTTATTTTCACATTGATACACCAACTATCAGGAAGTAGTCATAGTTTAAAAGGTGTAAAATCTATTTCTATAGGCAAATACTCATTTACCAATTGCAGTCCTGACTGATAAACTTTGACTTTGATATGGAAATACGAACTAATAAAGGTTGCTGGAAGCCTTTGCTGGGAGCCACATAATATCTACGAGTATCTCTCGAACGAGTATCTATGGGGCAGCTAATGATAATGATAATGATGATGATTATTTGTCTATTTTAGTAAAACTCTATTCCGTGAACCCGAGCACCTTCACGTGACAGACACGACTACACTTGGAACATGCGCTAGACGGGTGCCTTGGCTGTTTGGTTGATGTAAATCGTGAGCTTAGGTAGCGCTTTTGCAGATTCACGCACGCATTGTACAATTGCATTAACCTCTGCTTGGAAGATAGAAGCGTGTTTTCTTCTGAACCATGTCTTCTTAATTAGGGGAGCTCTCCATAAACTCCCAGCCTACATTTAGTATTATTTTTGAACTATCTGCACACATTTTTAGGCATCCAGCCAATTTAATTGGCTAACTTGAAGCATATGTTCCCGCACTGGAACAAACATTTGTGACTAACACAGATGTTTGTTCTGTGTCTGGGTGTTAAATATATATCTATTATGTATATCAGTCTCTGGTACCCATAGTACAGGCACAGATAACATAATACTGGTACAGGCTATGCCTAGTTTGGGATCAGTTGACCGTGTGAATATGTCCGGAATATTTATTTATTTATATCTAAGATTTGATGATGTAAAAGTGTCGAGAAGGACATCAAATTCCTTGAAAAAAAACGTAACTTACCGAATCATTACCATCTCCATAGTCAACGCTCTTGCCGTGCTGCAGATGCTCCTTCCCAGGCCTGGTGGAGGTGGATGATGACTTGGAAGAGGTCAGCGTCCCGCCAGCCTGCACGCCCTCCGACTTCAAGTCCTGGCTGTGTTGGCTCGCTGATCCCGTGCCGGTGGTCTGGGACTCTTCATTGGTCTGGAAGTTGTTTTGTTACTACAGTTATCATCCTCCTCATCATCATCATTTCAGCCTTTGAACATTCACTATTGAACATAGGCATAGGAACAGACTTAGACGCCGCGGTGGCGGAATGGAGTTTTATTTTCAAAACTCACGAGACCTAGTAAAACGCGTCGTGAAATGTGCTTTAATTTTTTACATAAATATCTGTATTCTACAAAGGCTGCGGGCCCGCAACCACGGCGGGCGTAGGTGAAAACCGCTTCGTGAGTCCTTAGCCTTATAGTGGCCGATCTTGTGCGGTCCGCACCTAACGACTACCGGTAACCCCCTATTAGGTCGTTTTTTTCATCTAGTGGGGGGCAGTCCTACGCTACGCTTTCTTGAGCGTGGATTCCACTCTAGAACCTTTCTTCCACGATGCACGTCGGTTCTCCTAACTAGGACCGCTAACTCCCACTTCAACTTAATAATAATGATATTAGCTTGCTTATCTTCTGGGATATGGCCGTGAATTTAGAAGAATGTCTACGAATCTCCTTATCTCCGATATCGTTTAGAAACATAATAATAATAATAGCTTGCTATCTTCTGGGCTATGGCCGTGAATTTAGAAGAATGTCCACGAATCTCCTCATCTCTGATTCAATATCGCTTAGAAACACCAAGCATTTGTATTCAAAAAATATAGGGTTTATTATAAAAGGTTTTGCTGCTCATAATGAATCGGATTGGAATCTCTTCTATTAAGTTTTAGTGACCTATTTTAAAAGACTTTCCCTCTTTTATTACTTTTTTTACATCACATATAGTAGGTAGTTGTGTAGTTCTATCATTGGACCATTAGTAGATTTGACCAATTGGCTTATTTTTAGACTGGACATGTCACAGTTAATTTTCTGGTTGATTGATTTTCAATTTTATTCTTACGCTAGTGCTGTGTGTGCCGACGGAGGCAGTGACAGTCTTGGGTGCGGTGGAAGTATTCGTAGTCATAGTAGAAGTCTCCTGCGATTTTGGAGGCCTTTGGGGTGGCTGAGATTCGGTTTGACGAGCCGCCGCTGAAAGTAAAAAATAATTGGTAAGCACGATTGTTCATTGCTGTGGTTAGAAAATGTTGTTAAAGTGACCTGCATTGTTCACATGTGTTCCACGCACGCGTTCCAGGGCGCTTCGGATCCAATTCACTTTGTATGATGACTACCTGGTTAGAGCTACTAAAAACGCGAGACTGGCGCCGATACAGCAATCTCAGCCCTCAGGACGTTGGAGGGAGTCAATTATCTTGAAAGACTCGTGTTTGTTTGAGACCTCTGAGTTGTATGCGTCCGCGTAATGTATGAATGAAGGAATGGCTTTATTTGCAAGAAGTATAGTATAAGTATAGGTACATGGTCTTTTACATTTATGGTATACTGTCATATACTTCGTCGGAGACCGAGTAGTTCTCGATATACTCGTAATTGAAGCAAGAGTGGTCACAATGGCACTAGTATGTAATCTGTAGCGTTGTACTTACGCTTAGGCGGTGGCTGGTGTGCAGGCTGTGAGCTAGTGACGTTGTCGTAGAGAGACGTGGATGAGGTGGCAGCGGCGACCTTCTCGGAGCGAGTGGTGGTGCCAGCGGCCGCCGCGGCGTCCGTCTCAATGGCCCGCGTTGCTGTTCGAGGCAAGGTAGATGAACCTGTAGGTATTATCATCATTGAATGATATTAATTTGCAATACACGTAAAGCTTTGTCTAGAAATATTAGTGGTAACCCATACTTTCCCTTACTTATATTCTAACAATGTTGATGTGGTATCCTATGCGGTTTCCTATACGTATCGTAGGCGTTGTCTATGTAAATAGAGGTTTTTTGGGTGAATTGGGCTGACCCAAAACTTAAAATAGCTCAAATGCAATGCTTTCAATCGGTATTTATATTATACTTATTATATTATAAGGGACCAGAGGAAACCCCTTGCAACTTCATTCGCATAAACTCCCGCTGAACCCCCTTAGGGGTTGAATTTCGGGAAGTGCTTTCTTCGTACACCTACTAAAAGGAAAAAAAGAAAGGCCCAACTCTACCAACGGTTTAGACTGTGCGTTGTATGTCAGTCAGTCACCCACGCCAAGCTTCTTTATATGGTTTTATGATTGCTATTCTATGGTACTTACGGTATCGCGGATCCTGATTAGCTCTCAATCTTGCGTATTGTTCTTGAGTCATGCACGTGCATTGTGCCTCCCTTCCATAAGTCAAGCTGTAAAATATGAAAAGGTATAACTTTCGAGCTCGGCTTTAAATAAAGAGCTGTACATCTCTCGGATTTCACACATATGAAGTGTGTACTCGTAACTTCAGTTTTTTTTTAATAAGTGTCATCAAATTAGCGAATTATGTTTAACTTTTAACTGCAAACAGTTTTTTGTCTGCGTAGTACACAGATAAAAAGTAGACATAATATGATTTCCATTATTCCAATCATCTATATTATACAGAAACATTAATAATGTTACTAGGATTGATAATGTTAGTAAGATAGGATATGCTTACCTGGAGCGGTTGGGGCTAGCTGGCGTGGAGAGTGGTTTCCTCTTGGCCTTGAACTTCTGCTTATTCCCCGGCGGTTCCAGCTTTAGGCTGTAGCTCGACGAAGCCTTACGTGAGAATTTGAATGATGGTGACTAAAATCACAAAATGATTGATGAATGATTTTGGGTGGCTCGATTCGTATTAGTACTGGAGCAGGCTCAAATTTATCGGAATTGATTTAATAATATTCGGAATAAAAATAAATTGATGTGAGTTTTATCAATTTATGCCTTATTTTTGTAGAACTTTGGCTTCATGAATGGTCAAAGATGAGAAAATCGTTCTTCCTATGTATTTAATAAATTTACAACTCAGAATTAGCTTTGTAGGTATATATATATTGCTCATCATCATTCTTAATGGCTTTCACTGCATAATAATATATAGGCCTGCCCATAGATTTATAGAGCGACTGATCTTGTGCGGCCTACACCCAATGGTCACCCTAGGACTTCTTTCAATCACGGTCGTACGCTCTCCAAACACCCGTTAGAAATACCTATTCCTCAATAGCTGAAATATAGCTCTGGTTTCCTGAAAGTGACGACTGTTAATTTTACTAAGCAATAAACGAAGATATGAACTTTATGTCGTAAAAAATATTTACTTCCACTTAAGTCTTCGCAACCTAATACGACCAATATAACAATCGTCATTTCATACAAAACTAGTCTATCAATGAGCTTACTTACTCATGATTCAATGGGAAAGAATGAGTTTCTTACCAAACCATCGCAACTTACACAGCACTCCCGGAACTGCTTGGCGTCGATGGGCGAGGTGAAGTTCAGCCCCCACGTGTCATTGGTCATCGGGTCCTTCCAGTAGATGAAGCATTCTGATGCTTGGCCTATTCGAGTACCTGTTAAATAAGCAGAAATAAACACCCAATCATCTATTCTGGCCCGCTATCAATGGAAATTACAAGTCAAAAAGTGTTTGTAAATCATCATCATCATCATCATCAGCCTGTAGAAGTCCACTGCTGGACATAGGCCTCCCCCAAAGAGTTCCATGACGAACGGTCTTGAGCCTTCTCCATCCACCGACTTCCCGCAACCTTCACAATGTCGTCGGTCCATCGGGTTTGTAAATAAAAATGTTAAAAGTGTGACCTTAAAACCTACTCGTTTTTCTTGAAATTAAACACAGGCACAAAGGTAAGGAACAATGAATTTTCATAAATTAATATTTTTACACATTGACACGCACTTGTTTCTTCTTTTTAACAAGCACACAGGCACGAAAGTACAGTAACTTTCTTAGAGCAGAAATGGCACGATTGTTTAAGTAGCTATATTTAGTATATTAATGACTTTACTAAAGCTGCTAAACGCCACTCGCAAAGCATATTTCATTATAGATTAGAATACTAATTTAAATTAAATATAGTTTAATAATATTTATTATAGTTAGGTACATATAACATACGTAAATGTATCCTTAAATATACCTACGTGAACGAGAAGCATACAAAAGATACACAACCTACTACCTAATGGGCTTAACCTATTTTTCATGTTTTTCAGTATATCCATAATGTATTTAGGTAGCTGCATCCAAAATCCGGTCAATTACTCGTACTGGCGTATAAATTTAAAACTAGGTTACTGTGTCTACTGGAATAGCTGGGAAATGGCTCTCATAAAGAACGGAAACATACACAAAATGTGATGTCTGGTCTTACAAGAAATAAAATTTGAATTAAATTCCTCTAGAAATCCTAATAACGTGTCAAATTGATTATATTATTTGTTTTATTTTTTACTCTTTCTTCCAAGGCAAGACTATGAAAGGATATTTGTAATCCGATTTCTTGACAAATAGATGGCACAGATATTAGTTACTTCGCCGCAAGGCAAGGGTTAAACTTGAATTGCTATCTACTAGCATGCTATGTAAAGGCGTGTTCAAACGGCGCTATGTCCCCTGAAGTTCGTTTTAAAATTATTCTTACAATTTTGAAAGCGTGGAGGAGAGTTTGACTTTTGAGGGCCTGCGATATAGCTCAAAGATATCGCAAGCAAAATAAATTTTGATTGACATATCGCACGCTGTTTGAACACGGCCTAAATAAAAGCTCTGCAATTCAACTGCTCAATTCTGTAACAAGCATTGTCTCTCAGATCTCCAGGTGCTCAGATATTTGAAGACTCATGTTATGTGACAGGCATTCGAGTTACTGGTAGAACTTTGTTAGACATGTTCGTACCCAGCTCATGCTTGCTTGTACCCTAGAATGCTTGTATACTGACAGCAGTGTGGGTTGAAGTTTGGTAGGGAATTACTCCACACACAACTATACTCACGGGGAGCTGTCTACAAGTCTGTGATGAAATAACTAACCTGGTTGTATCAGCCTCACGTCGAGTATCTTGTCGACCTGCGAGTTGTAGGCGGTGATGTGGAAAACGCACTCAGGCGAGTCCTGAATACAGGTGATGTTCACGGGCACCAGGTCCTCGGAGACCTGTTGCCACTTCACAGTGCCGGCGCCGCTGGCTGACACGTGGAACACTTCTGCCCATAGTCTGTAAAAGCAAGAAATGGTAAAAAAGTAGCAGGGTACGCAAAACAGGTTTATTAACTAAGATATCTTCAACTATTATTTATCATTTTTGTTATTTTCAGGCCATAGTGTCTCACTGCTGCGCTAATGCCTCCCCGTAGTATCAAGAGAACCAACTTTTATTTGTAATAAAATATTGTACGTTTAATAGTTATTATAGCTTGTTTATCAAAAATGATCAATCAGGAATCTATCCTAAAATGCTAGTAGAAGTCCACAATAATAGGAAGTTTTGCAGTTCGATCATTCATTTCACTAGCTCTTTCTGGAACGTATTGCACCTCTTTTATGGACTCTTATAGGTGGCACTTGATGATAAACAGTAAGCACTGCTTAATACAACTGCAATACCACCTAGGATAGTACCCACGTGGTATTGTATTGCGAACATTACTCGGAACCAGCCCCGAAAGGGGCTGCTTCTAAATGTTGATAGAATACAATTATCAATCACTTGTATACCAGCAAGTTTCTGATTAGTTCGTTACTTATTTTATTATTTCGTTTGCAACTTATCTCAAACAAATGCAATCTCTAACTGCAGTATTCTCCTTCATTATGTCCTGGGAAGCTGCCAACTCGCAATCGGCAGCATTCAACGCGAATCGCTAACTGAGCGTTAATCTTCTTTTGTGTGCTACTTATTGGCAGGATAAGCTAAGGCTTCTACTCGGTGAGAAACTGTGATAAAACTAATTTGAACATATATTTTTTTCGTCTTATAAAGTGATCCGTAAATAATGATATCATGCTCCTAAAAGGGGCTTATTCTATACACAAAATAACTATATTACCTACCTTACAAAACCAATCCTTGGATTTTTTTCATATCAAGCGGTTTTAAGTCTCTATACCAGCCTCATAACTAAATTTTATAATTAAACGTACGGATTGCTACCTAAACAGCTGGACTAATTTGACCCCAAAACAATTGTTTTGTGCAAACATAAGTAGTACATACATACATACATAAAATCACGCCTGTTTCCCAGAGGGGTAGGCAGAGACCACGGTTTTCCACTTGCTACGATCCTGGCATACCTCTTTTGCTTCATTCACTCTCATCACATTCCTCATACATGCTCGTCGGTTTAGGGTACTCTTGACCTGGCCTTTTTCCAAAACGTCACCGATTTGGTCACTAAACGTACGCCTAGGTCTTCCCCTTCCAACGGTCCCATTCACACTCGCCTTGTACACCTGTTTCGTCAATCTTCTTTCGTTCATTCTCTCTACATGACCAAACCATCTCAGCATACCTTTCTCAATCCTCATCACTACGTCTTCTTTCACCCCACAACGCTCTCTTATCACACTGTTCCTCACTCTATCTTTCAAAGTTACTCCACACATACTTCGCAAAGCTCTCATTTCCACTGCATTTATTTAATTAATTTAATACATAAGTAGTAATTTTAAAAAATAAAATAGTTGACGAAGTACGTTAACCTACTTCTACCTACCATCACCGTCACCGACACCCGTCACCGCCGGCCATCACCGTCACCGCCATCATCACCGTCACCATCACTTTCATACAACTTGTCAACCCCCATTTCATCCCTTAAGTGTGAGTTTTTGTAAAAATCCTTTTTTATCAGATGTCTACACCCTTTGGAAAACCTACCTGCCAAATTTCAAGTATGGAGTCATCAATGATAAAATTTGCCCAAATATGATTTTATCCCTTTTTAAACACCACTGAGGGATATTCTTCAATAAAAAAAGTTGAACATTTATTAGTTATTTAAAACTGTGAACCAGAACCCCAATTTTCTAGTATCTAACTTGAAAAACATGGAACTTACATACAACCTTTCAACCCCTGTTTCATCCCCTTTGGGGTGAATTTTTGTAAAATTATTTCTTAGCAGATGTCTACATCCAGTCAGAAACCTGCCTGCCAAATTTGAATTTTGTAGGCTTAATAGTAACAACATTTCCATTTAAACTTTTATCCCCTATTTACACACCCAGAGGGTTGTTTATTATTTTGAACTATTTACCTGAATAACGATTTTTGTCTCTAACTTGAAAAACAAAGGACTTTCAAAGAAACTTTCAACTCCCATTTCATCCCCTTCAATTGGGACTTTTCGTAAAATTATTTCTTAACAAATGTTTACTCTTTTTAAGGAACCTGCGTGCCAAATTTCAATTGTATAGGCTTAATAGATAAATATATCCCATACAATCTTTCATTCCTTATTTACAATACTAAAATACATAGGCATTTTATTATTTTGAACTATTTACCTGATAACCGAATTTGTGACTCTAACTTCAAAAACATAGGACTTTCATACCCCATTTCACCCGTTTAGGAGTTGAATTTTCCAAAATCCGTTCTTATTGCACGGTAATACTTTTTAAAGAATATCTGTGCCAAATTTCAGACTCATCGGCTCAGTAGCTTTCATGATGAGTGAGTGAGTGGACTACACCTTTATATATATAGATTTATGAAATACCGTCCTTTATTTCGACTGGGACTGTTTATGTCGATGTACGATATACCTAACTTTTCAAATTGGCATCATGTAAAAGCTAGTAAATTAAGCGTAGTGTACGACAAAATACACCAACGAACATTGTGGTAGAAATGGACTCTGAAAGTCCAGGTTCAGCAGTGTCATGATTCAGTTAACACCTTGTGATTTAAGTAACACATTTTATTTATATCGTTTAAACATAAAGGATAGAAAATCAAGCAACAAACAAGGCTTGATGTTTTTTGAAGATCGACAACTTGCGCACTAATCAGCCTGGCTGCCGAGGAGAGGGGAGGGGTATTTAAGCTGATTTTAGTGCCTCAATTAGCCGGCAGACGGCAAACCGTGCTCAAATTCTGAAAACCCGATATGCAACTCAGATCTAGAACAACATTCATTAAGCCAACTTAGTTCTGGTTAAGGTATATCAAGCTTACAAAGTGTGTCACAAATCCATTAGCAGGTGTATCAAAGTGACTCGATCTAAATTTACCTACAGACTGTAAAGTCAAATGTGATGCAATTAACTTTAACGATTTTTTCGTAAGTTTTGAACACGCTTTCAGCGGGTTACTCTTGCCGTTAATTCGTTTGATTGTTAATGATAGTATGTATAAAATACTAGTTTGCGCCTTCGGCTTCGCTCGCATGGTACCTAGATAAAACGATAAAGAGCTCCATCTATTCCAAGTTTCATCAAAATCGCTTGAGCCGGTGTGATTTAACCACAAACATCCAAACATCCTCACAAACTTTCGCATTTATAATATAAGTAAGTTATGAAGTAAGATAAGATAGCTTGCATCTTTAATATGTCATGAGTGGAATTGAATGAAAGAGAGCAAAAATAATCAAACTACAACAACAATACGAACGAAACAAACTATTCGATTTTATGTTTGACAACTCAAAATTAGCTCAAGCCTTTTGTAATGAGTTATGATTCAGCTGAAATTGCATCAGTTCAATCAAGTCCAAAGGTTTCGATGATAATATGTGTATCATCATCATTCATCATTTCAGCCGTACGATGTCCACTGCTGAACATGGCCTCTCCCACAGACAGAGCGAATTCCTATCATGTGGGGGGATTTGCCCATACTCACCACGCAGGGCATGCGGGTTGGCGAGCGCAGTTAGAGCTATCGTTGTTAAAATGAGGGACGCTGCTGCCCATCCCCTAGCTTTTTTCCCCTAGTCGCCTCTTACGACATCCGCGGATAGGTAGATATGGAGGGGCCTATTCTTTAGCCGGGGCCACCACGGCAAATATGTGTATAGTCGAACAAATTGATATTAGTTCAAATTACAAAACTGTATCAGCTGCTGTAAGATGTACCTATTTTGTTATAAGGTTTCAGCCTTAGTTTATGAATCAGTCATGACAAGTTATTTTATAAGTATAATTAGATGTTTCAGCCTCAATTTTTCAGTTGTTATAATAGACTCGGTGTCTTGGTCGTCTTTCTTAGGTTAACCGATCAAGGAAATCCAGTGTAGTGTATCTAATACTTACGTATACTTAATTCAGGTGATGCAACCCACTAGCTGAACTGAATTTTATCTTTATCACTCAACGTCAGGGTTAGTTTTCTTCTTGTCGTGCCACTGATTCTTTCTTAGTCATCCTGTATTAGGTCAGTAACCAGGTTGAGGTATTGTGGCCCTGAAAAGGGCCTATGACCGTCGATGAAAGAATCAGTGTAGTGAAAGGATTAATTTAAAGGGTTAGGTTAGATAGCATCGCAGATATTTAGCGAATAGTCCGTCTTAAATCTAATTCGCCTTGTGGCTATTAGGATAATGCATTCCCTCATGACATAACTAAGAAAGTTCACGAATCATGTACTCCTTATTACCTTACTAAACTGGGTTTTAGACTGAAGTTCTACCGCTTGCTGCCTTCATAGCGATACGCCTTACAAAGGATAGGTGCACAGAAGCCTGATCTCTTGTTGCCCATACATACAAGACGCTGAATTACTGTTCGCACGTCTTATTACCTTGTTCACCTTAGTTGCCGTGCTGCATCCGGCCGAAGAATAAACCCATCCATATCTACCTACCCGTGGATGTCGTTGGAACGAGTAAGGGGGTAAAAAGATGGGGTATGGGCAGCTATTAAAACAACGATAGCTCTCACGCCGCGTGCCCGGCGTGGTGAGTTTGCGAATATCCCCTACATGATAGGAAGTCGCTCTAGAAATCTATGTTTTATTATGCCTTTTAACATCCTACGGCTGATATGATGATGATTATGATGATTACCTTAGTAAATGGCCATCACGTCGACGCGAGTTCTGCCACGGGCTGTCTTCATAGCGATACGCCTTGCGGAGAATGGGCGCGCAGGAGCACGATAGCTTGTTGCCCATCGTGCGCGAGCCGCAATCGGCGCACTGCACTATGCCGCCTGTAACATTATTATAAATTAGGCTAGTATCTTGAATCGGAGTGAAAAAAACAGGAATAGTGTTGGAGAATAAAATACCTTCAACTGCCTGAAAATATTGAACTAAGAATTCAAGCTTTTGTCAATCTTTAGATTGTGGATTGACCTGTTTTGCCCGCAGCTTCAGCAGTTCGGATCGAAATATTATCTTGCAGCTGGAAATAGTTATTTCAGGATACGTTTTTTTTTCAATGCATAGGTAAAGACTGGGTTACCGTATACCCACAAATGAAAGAGTAATAAATACGCTCCTACATGGGCCATGAAATTCTCTATTCAGGGCATTGTCTATGAAATGACGACGTAAATAATAATTGATTGATAAGGTTCTGATATAAAAATCTTAAAGGGGTTGAATGAATTGTTGTCTGAATGGAGCAACTGAGTATGGGAGCATATTTGCATTCATAGAATACTCAGTACGCTATGCATCTTTACTATGACCTCGGTGGCGTAGCGGGTGAGTGCCCGTTCGATTCCTGCTGTGGGACAAAATGTTAGCATGATCTGCAAATATTTGATCCGGGTCTGGGAGTTGTCGTACCATGGTACGTAGTCTCTGATATCTCTGTATCTTAGTTTCTGATACCCACGACACAGGGAATCCTAGTGTGGGGTCTCAACTATGTATGTGACTGTTAGGTGTTATTTATTATTATAATTATTTATTACTAGCTGGTGCCCGCGACTTCGTCTGCGCAAGATTAGTATTTTGAGTAGCTAATATTTTGGACAATTCACACAATATCTTTATAAATTGTAACCTATGTGTTATTCTGATTGTATAAGCTATATTATTGTGAAGTTTCATTAAAATCTATTTAGTAGTTTTTACGTAGAAAGAGGCCGTGGTGGCCCCGGCTACAGAATAGGCCTCTCCATATCTACCTATCCGCGGATGTCGTAAGAGGCGACTAAGGGAAAAAAGCTAGGGGATGGGCAGCAGCGTCCCTCATTTTAACAACGATAGCTCTAACTGCGCTCGCCAACCCGCATGCCCAGTCTGGTGAGTATGGGCAAATCCCCCCCACATGATAGGAATTCGCTCTGTCTGTGGGGGAGGCCATGTTCAGCAGTGGACGTCGTACGGCTGAAATGATGATGATGATGATGATAATGATGATGATGAATGACGTGAAAGAGTAACAAATAACAGTAGGATTATCATAATTATATTCGAGCAAGGAGGAGAAGGAAGGTAATACTGACCCGCGGTCCCGTGATGTCACCAGGTGCCATCGGTGCGCGTCAGAGAGTGTCCGCGGTTGAGGCTCTGCGACCGCTGGGTGCCGTGCCGGTACTGATGCTTCACCACAGCATGCTGCAATCAATACACACTTCACAAACTAACTCATATAACATCAATAAAGTGAAATTTTAAGATAATTTTATGAATATTATTGTTTAAGAAGGGATGTAGGAACGGTTTATTTTTATTTTATTTTGATATTAAATGAGACGTCAAAATATGAATATGATTGAAAGTGCCATGAAAAAGCATGCAGTTTAAGCTTATTTATGTTACTACAATAACACAAGAGCCGATAACACAGTGTGGGCACAGGCATGTATTAAGGAAGTAATTTGAATTTTCTGTGACTTGCCAAACTGAAGTTTTAATTATGGAAGTCATTTGAATTTTTTTTGACCTGTGACTTGCCAAAACTGAAGTTTTAAAATTAATAGTCAGCAAAAAAAAATTCCCACATTTTTATTCACCAAAATCTAATAACACTTCGTCGCATTGACCAAAGCTAATTGACAAACTGTTTAGCTAAAAGTTGTTAATTTACAATATTTTGATGTGTGTTTCTCTATTCTGTTTATAGTGGCTACTGCAAACGAATTTTGTGAGGCAAAATTACGACATAGACATGACTCATTTCAAGTATTTCCTACTTTGGCGAACCTAGAGTTCAACCTGAATGTCAAATTACACGCATAGTTTCTGCATGCACAGATTGTACAGTTATATAATAGCATATGAATTTTACAGATATGTTACGATTTTCGTTAATACGGCTATACTAAAGTGCTAACTAAATTACCAATGCACTTTCCTTGTAAGTGAAATGCTATTAAATTTTAAGTGAATTTTTCATTTTGAGTTATTTTAATATTTTTACCGTCTCTGTGGCTGCTATTAAACTTCAATGGTGTTGTATCTTTATTTTTAATGGAGCCCCACAAGAATTATTCTATTGAGGCAAGGATCGAAGTTATCCTAATCATTTATTGAAATAATCAACTTTTGATTTGTACCTACTTTCGGTCTGGCAACACGAATTGCATAAGGTAACTAATTGCAGCGTTTTCGATAAGTTTAAGGTACAAAGTTGGGAACCTTTGTCCCTAACAACCTACACTATCAAAATATAAAATTACCGGGTTCGTTTCCCAAGTGTTTAAGGTACAAAGTTGGCAACATTTGTCCCTAACAACTTACACTATCAAAATATAAAATTACCGGGTTCGATTCCCAAGTGTTTTATAAAAATCTATGAATGCAGAGTTTACTTAACTCTAAAATTAACACATTTCTCTATCTCTTATAGTTTCCGACTTTTCCATACTGACCTTTTTTTATGGATCAGTCTATATGAAGGTATACTCATGTCGTCAAACTAGCAAAATATTAGATCCTATTTTAATCAAAACTTTAGAAATTTATATACAATGGCGCCTTTGCATCATCGTTGTCACCACTAAGAGCATGGCATTGAAAATGTTAATAATTTAGAAAAAGCAATATTCGTATTTAATCACTACTGTTCCTAAGGCTACTCAATGACCAGAATAACTCATGCACTTCGTCACAGTACCATATATCCTTTCTTAGCTCATAATGAGCCAGACAGGTATCTTGATCACTAATCCAACATAAATTTGTCTCTTAAAATGACTGGCTATAAATTGGCAAAGTATTGAAAGCCCCAGTCTATCCTATCAAATAGCAATTAAAATTCTAGCGCCGCATTTCGATCCCATCGGTCGGCAACGCCTTCAATCATGCTAGATTAGTTTAACTGAATGTGGGTCAGAGTTTGGCTTCATATATTTTAATACCTGGAGAACTCGTTTGATGCACACTCTAGATTACTACGCATTTAATCACTCGTGACAAAGTTTTAGTGTATTATCGTACTGCTCAGACCCTAGTATTGTTAGTCGCTTATATTTTTCTCCACTCCTCTCAAACTGACATCAGACTGTCAGTTTTGAAGACATTTTGTTTGACAATTGTTTTCATTAAACTTTTTATGAAATTTCAACGCAAAATTACCGTATAATTAAAGTATGGGCAATTTGTCAAATTCAAAGCAGAATGTTGAAATTCAAAACAAGTTTTTTTTAATTGGTACATACATAAACCAAAGTTTTATCTGTTTATAAATCAGTCAGAGTTCTGTTTTCAATCCAATTTATAAAATCAGCTTTACAGGTATGCAATTATTACAGGTGCCTACTGAGTCAAAATTGACTCACCAGCAGAGTAATTTATAATTAATATGTAGAGTTTTACATCGAAGCAGCCTATTGTTGCCACATACGAGTATATAAGACTATAAACTTGATGTCATGTGCTTATGATATTTTTATGTGTTCAAACAGTAGAAGCGACTTTACAATTTCTCTGAGTTTCATGATTATGAGATCTGACAGTCCACAAGAAATGAGAGGTTTTTTATTTTATTCATTTTATAAGTATAATATATGATTGGAATCAGGTTTCCGGGCAAGGATACGAATGAATCGATCGTTCTAAGTAGTTTATCTATCGTAAACAAGAAAACATATCCTTGGTAGTAACAAGATATTGTATTTGCACGTCTAGGTCTAAAGTAATGTTAAACTAGGTAGATTCATTTTCATTTGAATTTGATTGTGAATAATGGAAGATACGCCTGTGCAAAAGTTTTATCATACAGTTTAAGGGAATATTCATTATATAAACACAATTTTAGGCAAGCTGAGGTGAAATAATTATACTAGCTAAAATATACAAATATAGCTCAACAAGTACTTTAATCACGACAACATACACAATTTTAACACACACGACGTTAGTTTAACTCAAATTATTTATAATGTAGGTACACAAAATAATTATTTTATCAATATTTTGTAACAATTTTAGAGTTGGATGTGAACATGCAAAATATTACAGCTTTATTTAATCATAAAGTGCATGGATTAATCAAAGTTTTGCAAAACGTTAGATTATTTTAATTAGGCAGGTTTTATAAAATGACACGTAAGTGGCCATCATACAGACATTCACAAGGAAGGTAAGGGGGGCAACACTCCATGTGCAAATTAATCTATACGTAATTACGAACCTCAAAATTGTTCCAATTTTGCGCAGAAAATTTAGCAGCCTCCACGCTCTCTTTAGCACCCATATTTACGGAGCCGTGAAATCACTCGAATGAACTATGACAATCTGTGTCGATGCGTAGGTTAGTATGTCTGAGCTCGTGATTAGTGTGCGCTACGGCCGTACTCTTATGCGAGAGAGTCGGTTTTGATAAGCATTAAAATACCTCTATCATCGGTCGTTCCCTATGTTAATAATTCACAGTGTTGAATAGTAAATGAGGGGTGGTGTAGGTTGCACGGCTGCTAGCGATGCAGGCGCGGCGCGAGCGAGCGGCGCGGTGCGACGGTGCGGCGGCGCGCGCGTGTAAACACGGCCAGCTGCGGGCCCGGCTGCGGCTGGTCGCGCGACCGACGCCGCGCCCGCCAGCACCGCCTCGCTCGCTGTCTCCACTCAGGCAATACCACATGCGAACCGAGCTTCCTCCGTGCAACCGACACCTCCACTGCACGCACTGATTAACCAGATTATCACTAATTGCGCATTATATGTCAGATTCTACGACTGCGAACTATGCGATAGGGTGACACCGGCGGCTCGGCTAAATGTCAGAGCAGACTGGGTCGCGATCTAAGCGTGCGTGGCTGTGTGCGCACAGTCGCGCCTGCCGTCACCGCGCACCGACCGCCGAAAGCCGAGACGCAGCGACGCCCAAACCTAGCGGACTCTACGGTCCAGCCAGCGCCCCCGTTCCCTAAAATGTATTCACCAACATTTTTTGAACTGCATTACTGTAAATTGGTCAGTTTGAACCTAGTCACTTGTATTATAATGATTGGGCCCTTAACTTTCTAGTGCTCCGCATAGAAAAAGTATCAATTATATGTATTGAGTCTAAGAAGATCATCAATGGACGTTGGTAGCGGTGCGGCGCGGCGCGGCGTGGGGCGGGAGCTGCGCGCGCAATCTGTCCGAGACAACATTCGATTTTGGTCCATGACTGTTGGAAGCTTACAGTGGCCCACGAAAGGCTTTAATAGTTCATTCTAGGCATTGGGGGAGAGTAGGACTACATATTTAATTATTTTTATTTACAAGCGCCAACTGAGCTTATGAAAGCTCTTTTTAGTTTTAAACATTTAAGTAAAAACTCATTATATAATTAGATGTTTTTTATAATTATATTTATGTTCAATCCTAATAAACATTAGATAATAGCTTAAAATTTATCGCCATAGCAAGCAAAAAAACTTTTTCATTACCTGACCTAAAAGATACGTACCTATCTTCTAACAACTAGCTACAAAAGAGCAGTATTTTTGATCAATGCGCCGATTGTTGTTTTTGAACGCATACCACGGAAAACTGAAAATTCCTAATAACTACTTTAATGGTTTCATATTCTCTTTAAACATTCATATTGTGTTTTCTTTGTCACTTTAAACTTTTACAATTAATTTATCCTTGATTTTTAATCTCGGGCCACATGGTTGGTAAGTCCAAGTTTTGCTTCATTTACAGTTGACCTGGGCCAAACATAAAGCATTTGTTTCAAGTTCCAAGAGTTCATGAAGCCTCTAAATATTTTTCGATACAATGACCATACTATGGACTTTCTAAAAAAAATCATCTCCCATTTTACAAAATAACATAAGGTAATCTTAACAAAAAACATCTTGGGATTTTTATTTCATATCTTTGAAGGCTTCAAAGATATTAAAATGTATTTCTTGTACAAGACTGCTGGTAAAATGGCTCTGACTATAGGCAGACAGACGGATAGACGGACATGGCGAAACTATAATGCTTGTCGGACTTCAAAACTCTCAACACAGTCTTAAGTAATTCCAACGTACCTACCTTATATTGATGCTGTCTAGGGAAGTGGTCATACGCAAGTCCAAACATTATAATTGACACATGGAATATTGTACGCGGGAATTCTGATATTTTGAGTATAATTTTTTTTGTGATATTTATACTTATATTTCAGCCAAATTCAATATTAAATATTTTTAAACAAACTACACATTCTTAATCTGAAGTTATCTTTTTACAGGATTGATAAAATGCTAAAAATTAACACCAAGGTTAAGTATAAAATAATTGTTTACAAACATTTCACATCCTAGCTCCTGCACTCTGCAAGACCTTATGTAGTGCACAGCTGGTTGCAGTCAAAGTGACTGGCTGACTGGCTATTGGAAACAAATTATATGTGACAAAGGTGGTTTCAGTCATAACGATGCGAAAGATGAAGAAAAAAGCGAAATCGTATGGTGTAGAGTCAGATTGTTCCAGTTTCTGGAACTGGACCACGCTAAATCAAGGTTTCGGACAATTTGTGTGAGTTAACGAGAGAACAGGTACAAAAAATTTAAAACAGTACTGAGTTAAAGAAGCTTATTTCAGCGTAGGGGTAGGTAGAGACTTATTACGCTTAAATAGGTACCTACTACGTAACCATACTTAGATAAACTAAAAGTATAACACAAACACGGTATCACTTGAAAAGGTAAGTTTGAATCAGCTTTTGCAGAGCTCGAAAAAACTTGTAACCCCAATTGCTACAATCGTAATTAGTATAAGCTCGTGCTTAGTTAAGTCAGCCTTACTTTTAACCATCAAGTAATTATTTGATTTATTATTATCAAGCGCAAGAAGTGTCTTATACCAATCGTGTCGTAATCAAAATATTCAGGCGTGAATCTCTTTCATAGATTTTTGGACTGCATTTCAATGATTTTTTTTTTATTTTGTTAGATATGTAATTTTTCACCATATATAACTTATGCTTCCGGAGTTACAGAACAGGTACACAGTACAGAATTGCAAACAGTACGGTTTAAAACAAGTTCCTGTTCAAATCTTCAAAGCTTCAGCAAAAGCTTCGACTGCAAAAAAAAAATATTGCAAGATTTTAAGATTTATTAACCTAAGCCTATTATACCTATTTTATTATTATTAATTTCATTATACAGGGTTATTTATCAAATTTGTAAAATCTCAGATACCCTGACTGATTTAAAATGAAATTAATTGAACTAACTTATAAATAAAGACTGTCAAGTGCGAGAACTCGCGCCCTGATGGTTCCGAACCATTGGTCGTGGGTTCGAATCCCGGTCGTGCACCAGTGGTCATGGTCAGAAAATAAAAATTCTAAGTGTAGGAATTGACAAACTTATATTTGCGGTCGCTCAAGTACTCATTGTATGACATTGAACGCAAATATAATTTTGTTTCCTAAAAAACTTCGAAATTCCTCAATTTCAGACTTTTGCCTTTAATTGTGCAACAAAAGCTCCTAGCATTCCAAATTTCAGAATTGTGATGTAACTGGAAGTACCCTAGAGGTTTCTCATTGGCATATCTTTTTAATGCATTAAACTAGAGCTTTGATTTTTATACGGCACCATAAGCCCACAGACCTTAATAGGTAGTATAAATTTCAAGTTGATACCTTTAGCCGTTTCTGAGAAAGTTCTTTACGTTTCTTGACAGACAGGCAGACGAGCAACAAAGTGATCCTATAAGGGTTCCGTTTTTCCAAATGAGGTACGGAACCCTAAAATGATTTCATTATATTGTAAGACATATTAAGAAAGTAAAGTGTCGAGTTCAGCCGCAAATAAGATAAAAACGCTTCGTTTTCGCGAAAGTTATGATGCAATATTCACCACCGCATTTTTTAACCGACGCTAAAAAATGTAGGAGCCTTCTAGCCTCATAGCTCAGTTGGTAGTAACTCTGCCTTCTGCGCTAGAGGTAGCGGGTTCGATTCCCGCACTGGACAAACATTTGTGACGAACACAGATGTTTGTTCTGTGTCTGGGTGTTAAATATATATCTATTAAGTATATCAGTCTCTGGTACCCATAGTACAGGCTATGCCTAGTTTGGGATCAGTTGACCGTGTGTGATATGTCCGAAATATTTAAAATTTAAATATTTAAAACAAATTATTTAAATTTTCAGATGGTTTGGTCATGTAGAGAAATAAAATCGATGACACAGGTATAACAAAGGAACATCGATAATAATAACAACAAAAAAGTAACTTCTAAATAATTGTAAATGATGTAAATGCTGACATTGCTAGTCATTTCAAAAAGTTGGTCCATTTTTTAAGGTACTGTTCCTCTATCTTACTCGTATCTCTATGGTTCACACTGTTTGTATGTGGAATTCACTGAAGTACCTATACTGTGACAAACATTTACATTAATTGGGTACATAAGTTTGCTTTTCATTATGTTGGTAAAGATTGTCGTTATCTCATTAAAATATTCACGCCGCCGTATCAAACTACCTCATCAACAAGAAAAGGAAAGGGTAGAAGCGCAAAAGGAGCCTCTAAGAGGCACACTTTAATCCTTTCATTACACTGTTTCTTTCACCGACTGTCATATGCCCTTTTCAGAGCCTGTCACAGAGCCTGAGCCAGAGGTCACTGTCCTGACAGGATGACATAGAAAGAATCAGTCACACGAAAAGCAAGCATCAACCTTTAGAAGTCCACTGCTGGACATAGGCCTATCAAACTACAGAGTTATCATAATAGTTTGGTTTTTATCTTTTAGGAAACAAAACCTTGTCCATCTGCATTTAATTTTCAACGGACTGCGTAGTGTGAAGGACATAGGGGCCACTCGCACTATCTCAAATTCAGTCAGATAGTGCCCGGTTTTCCTCTTTAAAAATGTTAGCCTGGAATAGCTGCGTTAAAGTAGCTGGTATAATTATTAGCAAAACTTTTCACTATTAGTTTATGATGGATACTAATCAAAGTTGACTTATAGATCACCATATTCACTAAGCGAGTATGCTCTTTAATAAATAAACGGTAAAAATAACTAATATCTAACGAAACGTTCCATCTTATGTAGCAAGGCATTCTTACAGCTTCGATAGGTAGGAGGAAACTCTAGAAATCTTTAAATACTACCTACGTTTCTTTCATCATCAAGTAGGTCATCGTAATTCCTACTAAAATTACTTGTTTGTGCTCAAAGAAGATATTAAGGTACCCACATATTTTTTTTTATTTTTTTTAATACTACTGAAGTGGCAAACCAGCATACGGCCCACCTGTTGGTAAGCGGTTACCGTAGCCTATAAGCGCTTGCAATACCGGAGGCATCACGCACGCGTTGCCGACCCCGAACCCCCTCCCCCCCTAAAGAGCTCTGGCCACCTTACTCATCGCACCACATACTCTATTTCAAGCATGTGTTTTGACGTCGATATCCTCAGAAACTATTATTTATTTAGCTATTCTAACCACACAGGTGCTATTAAATTTCAGTAGAAGTTACTTAAGTCGCGACAGCTGATATCCGCTAATGCTAACGAAAAGTGCCACTGAGTGAGAAAGAAGCGCCCGAGAGTGGGTGTAAAGTACCAACGAGTGCCCCATTGTTTTAACCGAACGCGGGCGGACCCAGTGGGGGTATGGGGTCATTTGAACGCGCACTGAAACAAATTACTCATTTTCAGTTTAAAGTTATATTTTGCAACAGTATTTGTCGTACAATGTAAATTATTGCGATTTGCGACACATGATTGTCTATGACCTTCTAAAGACTAAGTTCGCCTCTGTTGTGAACCGATAGGTGAGGAGGGACACAAGAACGCTTTTACCAGAAGATTCTCCGCGTACATTCAAGAACTCATGGATAAAATAATCACGGATTTTCTACTGGTTGTGTGAACAGTGAGCATTTAATGAATTACCTACATTATTTTTTCTGCATTAGGTACATTATTTGCTTTGAGCAAATTTCGATTTGTAGAATTTCCACCATGACAATCTAGAATGTAGATTTTCAAGGATTTCTTCAAGAACATACAAGGGATGATACCGTTAAATCATATAATCTCAAATATATATTATAAAAAATCATCTTTTTATTTGATTTAGGGTTCCGTATTTATAGATTTTTTTTACTGGCCGTTCGTCAGTCTGTCCAGGACCTTATTTTCTTGCATCAGCTGAAGGTACAAAATTCAAAATGCCAATACAGGTACAAAAATCCCCTTCTTACCCAAATATCCTGTACTGAAATGATCTTTCGAGACACAAATACATTTAGAATTCTTGACTTCACTACATCTGAAATAGCAGGGTGAATTCTGTATTCTAATGGATGACTTTCCAATACAAAACCTCCTAAAATTTGCCACAAAATGGATATAATGCCACATAAACCTCAAGGGATGAATTGTCAACCAATTCGTTGATGAAAATGTAAATATCGTTCGGAATTTTTTTATGGATAAGTTGCATGTAGTCATGGCCTATATTTTTACAATTTATAAGTGTGTGCAGAAAATGACTGTAAGCTTCCAACCGTCAAAATGTTGTTTAGTATTGCCGCTACATTGTTTTAAACCAACAATTGATTTCGTTTTCTATATACCTACGTAAGTATATTTCATATTACTTAAATTATTCAGGGTAAATATTCAGTTTCGTTCTTTTTGTAATACGCGAACTCATGCCTATTTTTATATCTACAAATCCACTTGAAACTGTTCTGTTGTATCTAGTAATAACTTTTAATTTACTCGTTCTTTCGTATTGGTTTGAAGTGTTTCATGAATTCTTATTTATTAAATAACCTTAATTAAGAAAACAACTCATCTAATTTCAAGGCCATTGAATTGAAAACTACTATGGAAATGGATGATTATGCTCGAGGCAGTCGCCAGAAGACTCGGTCTGGGATGCTCTGAAGTCGGAATATACAGAAGATGCTGTAAATGATGCCGCTAATGACTAAAAGCATAAGGGCACACTACGGACGCTTTTCATAGTCACATCTAACTTACCGTGGTGTCATATCAATGTGAACTATCCAAAAATTATAAGGCTCTTTAAAAACTGGTTATAAGTTCTATAAAGTATTCACATTTCAGCCAATAACACAACCTTCTCCATACTTGTAACTATTTATCTAAATTTATTTCCAAATCTATGCTAGTAAGGTAGTGGTAATCCTGTTTACTAAGTTCAACCCCAAATGTTGCCAATTTCCCGTAAAATCATACAATGAAATAGGCACCTTCATAAACCTCTCCTTTCTTAAAAAAATATGTAACCTAATTTTTTGGTTATATATTTTGGTTAATCAATATTATGATACTAATGTTTATACGTCCATTTTCAGCTTCCTTAGACCCCTTACTAAGCCTGTAGAGCTAATCATTCATTACAAACATCATATTTTGACATAAAAATGTTATAAAAAACTAAATTTGCAGCGCGACAATCCATTTAAGAATGACACCGATGCATCTGGACTTCAGGGGCGGTGTCATATGTAAACGGAAACATGATAATTTGAATACATATAATTACGATAGCGTCTGTAATCTTAGACACTGTTCAAACAAGCACCTCATACACTAATTGGGTTCGAGATCAGAGCGCAAAAATGGGAAACGTCAAGTGATTTTCACTGATGTGATATAGGGCGCGGCGTGCGTGATGGCCCGGTCGGAGCGCGGCGCGGGACACACTAGGGCGGGCGGCGGACGCGGCAGCAGCGTTACGTCAGCGCGGAACGCGGGGCGAAGGGAGCGGGGCGCGGGAGGCAGGCAGGAGGGGCGCCCCGCACTACTGCATCCTCCAAGCGCCCATCTTCGCCCGGCTCCGCTGAAAAACGTGACATCTCTTCCCCCGCATCGCTCCGCTCTCGGAACTAGCGAGACCTACTATCACTTACTCGTGGTCATTTTCTGCAGAAGCTCATTACCTTGATGTACAAGCAATTTTCTGATATGGAGCCTATATTAATAAGGGCACTAATTAACCTCTAAAGTTCAATATTTAGTAGAAGGTGACGACGGCGAGAATAATCTTTGCAATTTTTTCACTCCACTTCACATTATGTTTTATTGGACATAATTTTCATACAAAAAAGCTGTAATTTTTTTGAAATTTCTCCCAAAATTCCACATTCTAAGCTAATTCATAATTATTTTATTTTATTTATTTTTATAATTTAATAACTATTATAGATATTTATTATATCGAATTTATAATAGTTTGTTAACCAACTTCAAAAAAATTAAACGGTCCCAAATTCGTATGTATTTTTGTTTATATTATCGATATATCAGCCAATTGTTACCCAATTTAGATAATTATTTTGCTTCGTATGTAGTGAATTATTCCGAGGTGGTTTCATAATAATTTAGTTCTGAGGGATTGCTCCTTATCCCAAAAACTAAAAAACGGCATCTCATTTCTTGAAATTATCGACCGACATACGAAACACTTTGTGGACGATCATTATAAATAGGTACATTTGTTTTTTATTCGAAAGAATGTAGGTGGCCAGTGTTATCCCAAAATCCAGTGCTTAGGTTAGTGCCGTGAGCTTACACATGCGTAGCAACGCCAGCTATGTACCTTACTAAATATATACTCGTAGAATAGGATGGCCCAAGGTATTATTTAATCATACTCAATATGACCACGAGCGTAGCGGTCATCACGTGGTCACAACCAAAACATAATTCTTCGTTTTTTAAAGAAAACGAAGAAACTTATGAATAAAACCTTATCATCCATATTCAATATCTCCAAACAGTTCTTTAGTCACAAAAATGTATATGTCATTTTCTGACTGCAAATCTGCCATAAAGAAGCCGCTTATATCTGCCATTTAATTTAATTATTTTATATTATTCTTTCTTGATTCAAAATCACTGATATAATACTGAATAAATAGATAACGTTAAATCAAAACTTGTTGAAGTAGGGATCTTACAAAATAAGTAGTAATAAGTATAGTGATATAAAATAAAACAAACACTTTCATTTTAAACTTTATTTTGTTTGAATAAAAAACAAAACTCTTAGAAAATTCTTATGTTATTCTTCATTCAGCAAAATTTGAATGGAAAATAATTGCTAGAATTTGTAAATGTTAATTAACTTATCAATATACTCTATTTAACGAAATTAAATTATGAGGTAGATGTTTTCAAAAGTCGTTCTTTAAATCTTACTATAGATTCCTACTTATAAAGAGCTACATTAAATGCACGATAGAAACCTACAAAACCCGTTACATATGATAACTATTCAACTACAATAAAGCATTACAGGTGGATAGATGTAATGATAAAATTACATGTACAATTTAGCCTTTATATAAACCGGTCTTTATAGATGAGTTTTTTGAAAATCATTATTATCTCAATTAATATTATTATATTTATTTTAAACCAAAATTCAAAACAAGACCGGCCTTAGCTAAAAATTAAGTAAATAGGAGGCAAAATTATTTTAAGAAACAATACAACATGACCACGACTAAAGTTATGCGCCTCGGCAATCTTCTTATCTCCAATTTATAAGTAAACTATCTAACTCAGAACACTACTCTTTACTCAGATAATACGCCGGGCACACTCCGCTCACCAGAAACTCGTAGGTTGCACTCTGAGTTAACTATAATTTAGAGACACGAAGGTTGCCGAGGCGCGTAACTTTAGTCATAGTACTGTAACACAATTATATCAAGACAACAGACAGAAGTGACCTCCCAACTATTAAATTCAGTTTACATAATGTGTCAATATAACTAAGACATTCGTCGCATAAGAGCATACAAAATATTTAGTGAGTAACAATGTCCACAACTAGGAGCACATATTACAAACGAAAAAGGTTGATATTAATAAAACAGCTAAAATGAAGATTCATTGATCTGAGTTTAGTATACATAATAATACCATCCCATAGTATTTAAGGTGTAAGTACAGTCGCGCTTATAAAAGAAGTAATATGTTTTATGAAATGATTATGTTAATACTTTTCATTGGTAATAACTTTGTAAGATCATTGAAGAATTCACGAAAGATTTCATGTCCAGACTAATTCAACCGAGCAAAACTAAGCGCTCATTACCAATTCAACAGTTGCAAACAATTTAAATGATCAATGATAAGCTTGGACTGTGTACACGCACAAAAAGGACACGTACACAGCCAACGAGTTCGAGTCGTTAGTCAACTCATCAATACATTGCCCTATTTTGACACTAAACAACAATATTTCAGAGCGGAAAAGGTAAACTTGTAATGCGACATTACCTATACAGAGTGTTCAGTATTTGTATAGTAAGCTGTAAGGGGCTTATTCCACGACAATATTTTTTGATTTAGTGACTTTTGGAAATTTTACTTATTTCATCGAAATAAAGCACAATGAAAAAACCAGCTGAATTATTCAGCCGTTTTAGTTACTAATCTTAATATCAATCCTCGCGTATCAATTGATACCAAGTTAAAAAAAGCTACGAACGTAAAAAGTTAAAAAGAAGGCCCAAAATATGTTTTTTTTTTGTTATATGGTTTCACTGTGAATAGGTACTTATAATAAGCCCCTTTTGGGAACAAGTAGTATTTTTGACAAATAATAATCGTTGGCATCGGAAATCTTCCAGTTCATGTAAATTGTTTTTATTATGTTACAGGTTGTAGAAATAGAAGTACGTATTGCAGTAAGTTATTTAATAAGAAAAACAATAATTAAATACGGTAAGTGCAAGAATTCGCGCCCTGAGGGAAGTAACATTACACATGATCATAAAAAACTAGATCCCCGAATATGTTTGTATGATATTGACAGCAAAAAGCACAACTAGTGCTTGAACAATGCATATCCGACATGCACCTATTTAAATATATAGTTATGCATTAGTTTTATTTTAACTGGAAAAAAGATATTTGATTAGAAGATATGGAATACTAGGTGCTAATATGCTTGCCTTTGCTATTCTATGACAAGACGATTCTACTTTTACTCTACACTCTACTGTAGGCTTATATTATTTAGCTAACATTCAATATTATCTGAGGTAGGTATTAGGTATAACACTAATCTATTACTTAAATAAAGGTATATTAATTCTATACACTAAATACGTATTCATAATATTATGTCAGAAACATGCATGCCTTCGCGGAACTAAAATGCAATACCAAAATCTAGTATAAATGTTATGAGCTAAAATGCAATAATATAAAATATTAATCTTGATATTTTTGACTCTAGATTTACAAACAAAATTTTTCTCCTGTACTAAAAAAATTATTTGATTAATATTTGTTCAAAATCGTAATCATCTTTGGAGTTGGTAAAGTTGTTCTCAGTATCCCCATAAGTTAAAATTACAGGGTAACCTACATGAAAATTACAAAATTCAGGCAAATTTGATAATGATTACCTTAAACAATTAATTAGAAAAAATCAACTTATGATTAGCCTTTTGAGCAAACGCAAACCGGAGAGATACACTTCAGCACAAATTATTATAAAAATTAAACATTTATACAGTTTTGTACAAATTGACAGGTTTTTTGTTACTTAGAATGTATATTCTTCGTTCTTCTTTCTTCTTCTTCGTTTTTTTAAACAAATTTTATTTTAAATTACTTCTTGAATATTTAATTGCAGTTAATTGAACTATACATAGATACGAAATGTAAGATGATCTTTTCTTGTCAGGCACTACAGAATTTATAATTTGTTTGATACATACATACATAGAATAATTTGCTAGAAATTTGGCAGTCACTAAGAATACGGGTGTCTTTATTGTTTATTCCCTTCTTATGAAGACTTATTTGCAGGTGTATTTTTGCAATAAGAAGACGACCATGGATCTTTTTTGATCCTATTTCATTAAGAGATTTAAAAGTAACACTTAGGTATCCAGTAAAATAAGGGCGGATTAATACAAAATAATAAGCTCAAAAAATTGCATACTACATCATAAGACTAAGTTAAATTTGTAAAATTATTGCAACAATCATTTGACTTTGGCACAATTTATTCTCAAGTAACACTAATTTTTAAGTTTTCTTGGAGGTTAAACTTTCGGCATACATTAATCAATAATAAAGTGTGTAAAATCTCAAATTTTGCGCCTTTTCAATTTGTTCATAGCCGTCATAGGTAATAATATTTCTAAACTTATTAAGACTACGCCTTAGAATAACATAAAGTTTGTCATAAAGAATATAGCAACAAAATATAATATAAAACACACACAACTTTGGATAAATACCAATATAAGTAAAATAACATTACGATATTTGACACTCGAACACATAAAATTTGTACTTACGTTACCTTCGCAAACTTAGGTTATAAAACATTTATAATATTATGTAAATTGTAAAGTTTTGTACTTGTCGATGGATTTGTACTGATCAGTCTTGTTCATTCTTAAAGTTTGGTTCTGTAACTTAAATGAGGTAGTTGTGTTAGTTATTAAGTCTTAGATTAATATTTGAGATTATTTTTTATAATATCCCAAAAAATTTATTCCGACGGGATGTGTCTCCATAGCTTAGTTGGTTAGAGCATCTCCGTATCTAGGAGAAAGTTGCGGGTTCATATCCCGTCGGAGTCGAATTTTAGGAATATTATAAAAAATCATGGTATTCCTTTAGTGTGGGTTATCACTTTAAAATAAAATAGAAATTTTCAGATTAGACCTTACATGCAACGGCTTTCTATCCATGGCTTTCTTGTAAATATCTTATCTTCGAGGAATTTAATGATGACGAACGCTAAATGCACTAACCGTAGTTAAATTTACCTATGTGTATTATATTAAGTTGTCGTTTGTTATTATGTGATCCATGTGATATCATAGGTGCATCAATGCTGCGGGGGACTGCCGTGCTGGCTGTCTTGTGAGCTGCCTGAGCTTTGTAACGACTGCGGATCATCTTTCTTCTTTTCCACCTGAAATGATAAAACGCAAAGTGAATTTGTCAGTTGATATTATGAAAAGGGAGTTGTACTACCTCGAGGCTATGCCCTTTATTGAAAAAAACATTGAAAACGGACCATTTGTTACGGATTAATCGGTGTATAAACATTAAAACATACCTACATAGTCACCCAATTGATAACCTCCTCCTTTTTTGGCGTCGGTCAAAAAAAGAACCAGAGAGAGCAAGAGTTGTAGATCCAACAAAGGTAGTCTGGAACTAAGTAGGTATCCAAATGTTAATAGCATACCTTTATTGGGCAATCGGCAATGAGGTGGTCCTCGCTCTTGCAGTTGTGACATCTCTTTGGTTGTGGCCCGATGCTGCACTTGGCCGCTATGTGGTTGGCGAACTCGCCGCAGTTGTAGCAACTAATACAAAACAAATAATAACGAACTAGCTTCCACCGCCATCTTCACTCGCTTGCTTCTCGGATAAAAAGTGACTTAACTGTTATTCCCAGCTATTTACTACGTGTATGCCAAATTTCATCCAATCCGTTCATTGGTATTCACATTCTCATAAACAAACTCATAAACATACTTTAGCATTATAATATTTGTGGGATAGCATAAATCGTTTCATAATGAGTCCTTATCATTACGAAAAACTCCAGGAACAACTCCTAAAAGGTAGGTACGATATAAATAAGCTAGTTTTTTGGCTGTAATTACAATCGGTTCTTTCAAATATGCGTCGCCAAAACGAAAATGACTTTTCGCCAAAACAAGTGTAGATAATTGTGCATAAAGGGTTGCAAATGAGTATGCACAAGTGATACACAACTTTCATGTGTGAGAATTGCAAAGGTGTTTACAAATCTTGCCGCTTAAGTGCTTAAGCGCGTTAAAACTAACCAAACTTCGTTTACTGTCTGTTAAAAGTAAGTGGTAAGGCCTTAGTGGTATGGCCGTGTTGGCCCCGGCTGAAGAATAGGCCCATCCATTATTACCTATCCGCGGATGTCGTAAGAGGCGACTAAGGAAAAAAAAGCTAGGGGATGGGCAGCAGCGTCCCTCATTTTAACAACGATAGCTCTAACTGCGCTCGCCAACCCGGATGCCCAGCGTGGTGAGTATGGGCAAATCCCTCCACATGATAAGGATTTGCTCTGTCTGTGGGGGAGGCCATGTTCAGCATTACATCTATTCTAGATGATTAATACAGCGTTAGTTGGAACTTTTTTGTTTACGTCCTTGCAGGTTGCTGCTGTAGTGCCTGGGACATGTTTTTATATGGAGCAGGCTTAACCAGCACCTATACCATCCTCTCAGCCTAGTGAAACTTATCCACTGGAAAGAAATGATTATTACGTGTGGATCTGGCTAAGCCGCTGGTTTCCTCGTGATGTTTTCCTTCACCGTCTATTAAAGTACCGGGGTTCGCGAGCATTACTTAAATTTATGACATTGGTTAGTTATCATTTAACACGGTTTATTCCAAAACACCTTTATTTTAAGGGATTTCAACAAACATGACACACGATAAATTCCAAAAGAAATGAGCGCTACTCGATAGTGCGTACTATGTCGTCATCACATCCTTTTAATTAACATCAAAGTTGACTTTCTTATCGGAGTGCAAGGTGCCTGTTCTAAGTAGAAAAGCTTTTAAACTGGGAAGTTGGTAATAGTTTGGGTGCCACATTTCTGTCATTTTATTTTCTTTGATTAGATAGTACGATAACCCTGTGACTTTACACTGCACTACGTATTGTTTTGTTCTATTTAACGTAAGTACTGCACATTATGGAGATAGTGGCTTACTATCACGTAAAGTTAAAAAACTCAATGCTTTCAGTAGTTTATGGGCTTGTTCAGCTTTTTTTATATTACTCGTACTTGAATATCCTCAGAATATATTATTAACTAGTGGTTTTGTTCAAGGGTGCGATTCCAGCAAAAACAAGAAAAAAAATATGAAACCGTTATCAATCTCAGCAAATACAAAAGGGGCAATATTTTTTGTATATAAATAAAACTTAGAGCTCCCACTTATTTTCCGGCATTTTGGGTGGATGACAAAAATGGTGAAGTGGGTTAAAAATGTGGTTTGTATTTTGTATTTGTAATGTGCCCGCGAATTATTATAAGAAGTATGCACATACAGCTGTAAGTTTTCGTAAAATCAGCTGGAAGCAAATTTGTATCAAGTTTTTTTTTTTTTATTTGGCTAATGAGTTAAGTAAGAACGCTGTTTCAGATCATAATAATTTCAGCCGTAAGGCTTCCTCCTCAGATTTTCAGAGTGACTTGCCCATAATCAGCAAGCGGGTTGGTGAGCGCAGTTAGAGCTATCGTTGTTAAAATTAGGGGCTGTTGATTCTTCTAGGCTTGGTCGCGAGGAACAGGCGTAGCTTCACCTAGTTTCTAAGACGTTTCAAAGTGATCCTAGTGATTTCATTGAAATAAACGCCTTTTGACTTTTTTGACTTTTGGGCGTTGCTGCCAATCCCCTACTCGCCGCTTACGGCATCCACGGGTAGGCAGATATTATGGAGGGCCCTATTCTTCAGCCGTTACCACTAATGAATACTAAGATCTGTATGTTCAGCATACTTATGCTTCTTTAACTAACCGTATCTTTCTGAAGCGTTTCTTTGAAAGCGGACGCCGATGTGATCCTTGGCAGTCTACAGAAGAAGGCCCAGAAACTCGTGTGGCTTCTAAGCCCTTGTCAGACTCCTTGCATTCGAATTCCACTTCTTCCTCGTCGCCCAGTGACCGAAATCCTGGCATTTGTATCACGCTCTGAAAATAACAAAGTAGCAATGAATATTTAAGATGAACATCATCATTTCAGCCGTGAGACTTCCACTGCACATATTTATCTCCATCGGATTCCAGAGCAAGTGGCCTTGTAAGGCCTGTACCCAACGGGTCTCAGCTACCTTTATTTCAAGGAAAAATAACACAATTACTCCGTTTTTTTAAAATATTTGTCTACACTACCAACATCATCGTCATCCACAAGTACAGCCAGATTTCACCAAGTAACTATATCCCACTCCTATGCTAGCTCCACCCGTACCGTACCTACTCCGTACCCCGCTAACATTGCGTTGCCTGGACATGAATTTTAAAGCTTACTACTTCGTATAATAAGAATTATAATTGGTTTATCTAAGCTTTTTTTTAAATACGTAATTATGAAAATACTTTGTTCATTTTGATTAGAAGAGATTGGATTCAAATTTTCAACATAAAACGACTCATTTTTATTATAACGTTTTTTTTCTGTTTTGTTGAAATTATTAAAAACGTCATAAAAAGGATCTCTACGGGTAACGATAAATTTGGTACTACCTACCAAATCATCATAAAATGGGACTTAAAAATATAACTTCCACTCATAGGCCTTTTTGGTATTCGTTAAGGTACATTGTAATATATTAATTTAAATTTTAGTAACCTATTTTATTTATAATTTATCATCAACTTGCTTCCGCCCGTGGCTTTGCTCGCGTAGTACCTAGAAAAAATCTATATGCTATTCCAGACTATAATCTATCTCTGTACCAAATTTCATCCAAATCCGTTCGGCCGTTTAGCCGTGATTGAACCACAAACATCCAAACATCCTCACAAACTTTCACGTTTATAATATTAGTAGGATAATGTGTCCTGATATTTACAAAAGGACATTCCAGGGTATTGAAATAAAATATTTAAGGAAGTGCAGAGTTTAATAACATCCAACACACGATATTACTATCGATTCCGTTCGCCTTAAATGGGAGCGAACCATAAATTTACTTATCGTTTGTGAGAAAAAAATCAACGTTATCGGCATCCAGTAACATAGTCTTGACTTAATATAAGTTTTACCGCTAGCGCGGTCGCTGCAGCCGAACGAAGTACAAATTTGGTGGCGCAAATGTATAGAAAAAACATCCGGCCTTGATAAGCCGAACAAACAAATAAGCGCACTATCGGGTCAACCGCTAGATACGCCACATTATTTTGTGAATGGGTTTATTTTTCTACATCAACTATGATAGCATGTTGACTATGATTTCTATCGGCTTTATGGCGCCCTTGTATCTGTTCAGCTTTTTAATATTTAACGGAAAGTTCTTCTATCCTTTAATATATGTAATAATTTCAAAAAAGCCTCTTATCAATTTGCAGTAATGAGCTTCCGGAAAAAATAACTATATAAAACGCGTAGCAGTCAACTTTGTGTGTATATCAATTATCTTTCTTTTCTTACGCGCAAGCATAGATATCTGTTAATACACACAAAAGTTAATACATTTAAATATACCTAAATAAACTTTGCCCTATAAAACACTGACATCACCTTATGGAGAGTTGAATATCTCCAAAAAACTAAGTACTAAACTTTCTTATAAAAAATACAATCACCTGGTGTACGAATACGTCTTGGCCGCCATCTTCAGGGGTAATGAACCCCCATCCCTTCGCCACGTTGAACCACTTGCAACTGCCGCGGCGTGTCACCCCTGTCACGGCCGACGCACCTGCAACTAATACGTTACCATCGTTAGCTTACAACTCTCACTCTTTCACTATCTTAGGAATTCGCTTTTAATTTCTAATTTTGTATGGGACGAGCTTAGCCGTTAAAGTGGAACTAGTGACAAAATTGCATTATTATAAAAAAATATACCACTGAATTATACATTAACAATAAAGCATTTTTGGATTCTGAATAAAATCGTAAATAGTGGTTTGGAAGATCCATCTTTGAAAAATAATTCTATCGAGGAAATATATAAATATATCTAATCGCGGTTTCATGTTTATCGGAATATAGTTAATATGATCAAATTTACAAACTTAAAACTGATAAAATTAAAATACCGAACATCCATCAAAAATCTAAAATACATGATAATACGTTCCCCAATAGTCAAAATTTGAATGCACTAGAACAGGCTTAGGATAATTAATGAGCACAAATTGCAGCAGCTTCTGCAGAGAGCTTGCGCACGCCTTCATAGGTAAATGTGTGTCGAAATAACAGGAATGTAATTCAACAAATATCCATATTTAATGGAAAAATGCGTGGTGGGTACACACAGACCTTGGCCACACGTAGGTATCTACTCTATGAAAGCTTCTCATGCTATGCCGGAAATGTGAGTACTTAAAACTCTACTCCTTTTGAATATTGGAATCTTTTGATGATTAATTGCGTATTATATTTTTCTACTCATTCTAAAATTTTAGTACCTACTAATGGCTTGTTCAACAACTATTTCTGATGATGCCTCTAAGCTTACTACCAAAAGCTCGTTGAGCATGTTAATATATTTGTATCCGTTGTACGAGTATGTTATAAAATTATTGTTAACATTATTTTTGAGCATTTCCTTCAAGTGCAGTCACATTATCCATCACACCCCAAAACTAGGTAACCATCATTTACATAATTTCATTAAAAATTATAAAGCATTCACTGCGTAATAGTTAAATTGCAGTGAGCCCTATTTCCTAATGCATGCACGGACGTTTTAACGTTCGGAAATCTATTAGCAATAAATAAGGGCCCACGATCGTTTACTGGTCTAAGAAAGGGTATACTATTCCCCTTATCGGTATCCTTTACAAAAAAATAACGTGGGAACCAAACGAAAAGACACTTCTTCTTTATTTATATTCACTATAAAATTCCATTACGTATTAAAAAAGTATTCGGGAATAACTTTGCAATTTCAATTTTAATCATGAATTAGTTTTCATATTTCATTTAGTTTCAATTTATTTTAAATAAATAGTCAACAAGTGACTCATAAACATTCTTAGAAATAAAACTAATCACTGTGACTAATGCGCCAGATTTTTTTTAAGAAAAATATATGTTGTTTATGATGACTAATGCAATAATTATACATTAATATTGATAACCTAAAACATATATTAATTACTTACAAAATTTATGTCACAGCAAGTCAGCGTTTTCAGTTTAAAAAACTTCTATCCGATCATTTAAATCCCCAGCTTAATTACTTATTACGAATTTGCTAACTCGATATATATTATCATGCGTCGGTATGTTAGCTAAGCATATTATTTCGGGCGCTGCGGCGCGGTAAAAGCGAGGTGGCATGCACACGTGGACGGCGGGGACTGGAAGAATGCTCGGTATTTAGGTTGCGTTTCTGGTACCATTTCATTCATTGGCGTAACACTGCATCTAGCCGCCGCCGTCGGCCGCGGCCTCGCCCGCGCCGCGCAACCTCGCCTTGCGCGCTGCGGCGGGCGGCGGCCACCATACTCAATATTCATTATTCCCCATGCCACATTAATGAGAAAGCGAACAAACTCGTTCCTAATTTACGTGGGGTCTATTTTAAAATATTTTTCAATACTTCAATAAGGTAATAAAACCCGATCGATTGGCCAGTTAACAAACATTCGGCTGAGGTATGTAAGCGGTATATTAACCATTCTTTTCCGCTGTAAGAATGTTTCGTTTTCATACGGCCTATTACTTTGACTTCCTACAAAATTAGGCCTTTTCTTTCAAGTTTGCCACAAAGCTTTAATTAGCTTTCTTTAAGTATCTGAAATTCTAATAAGCTCATCTTTTAGTTTTTTTTCAGAGAAGTAAAATTTTCACTATACATTTTCTAATGAACGATGAACGATTAAGTAATGAACTTCCTCTCCTACTCTTGTTCAGTCTGGTAGCTGTTCCTGCGCATCCGACTCGTGCATAGTATGTGCCTGTTTTGTAGTTTTGTTTACTCAGCATGGCGCAGCGGCGCGAGCGTCCCCCGCCCGCACCACTGCGCACATTCCACTACACCCGCACAAATACTACGGCTTGATGCAACCGCTCGAGGTATGCTTTACATTCTTATCGTCACTTCACAACATTCATCAAGCCATATCTACATGAATGCAAGCTATGCTTGAATGCAAGCCAAGCTTATTCGGGTTTAGGTACAGTTCGTATTAAATCTTTAGTAAACTTGTAAATTTCATCATTCGTGTTAGAAACACCGTAACTACTGACCCAATTAGTGGATATGTAATAAAAATGGTCAAATATTGGTCACTAGGTTCTACTATATTTCCTGAAAGCGAATGAAGCTGGTGGGAGAACTCGTTTCAGCTTCGCTCGTTTTAAATATAAGCATGAGAATCATCAAAAATATATGCTCACAACATTCCGAAACCTCGAGTCACCAATCGTGACATTTCTGGTTTATTGTTATTTCCCAAAGCGATTAGGAGTGCTATTTTTAAACAGAAGCTTAATATAAGTTGATGTTATTTTCAAACCAGGAAGGGGAATACTACGCATATTTAAATTCGAGCAGTGCCTACTCGAGCGCGCCCTGGACTTGCTCAGTTGTTCCAAATGTTATAAGTGTTATAACAATTAAACAACGTCAGCGGTGCATTGTTGATTTGCCATAAGAATACATTTTAATGACGTATGAAGATATAAACCAAAATATGATTGATGATCGCAATTAAGTCACTCACTGAATCGTTTTAAGCACCTATTTAGAGCTTTTATGTTTGTTAGACCAAGAAAGACCATAATTCTAAACATAACATATTTTTTAAGGCAAGTTGTTAAGGCAAGTCTATCATAAGTCTACATAATCTATTATCTCCGTCTTACATTACTTTGCATCCAATTACATTAAGTAATTTAACCAAAAGATTTTTTATATTTCTTTTATACGCCCCAATTTCAGCCTATAAATTTTTACTTCAAAGATTTTAACTTCTTTCTGTTTTTAGACCTTCAGTCGAAGAAATGCTAAAGTTGTCAAGTTTAGCAATTCTCTTCTAACTATCAGTCCCAGTTCTGTATACTTGTTCACCGGAGCTCCATCGTGGAATGCTCGTAGAAATCGAGTCTCACTTCAGTGCCATCGACCTGCAGCGGCCGACCACCCAATACATGTAAAGTTCCTAGTATTACCTTGTTGTGCCGACAACGCGGCGGCGCTAGTTAATACATAGTGTAAGATACCTTTCATATATGGATATTTTGGGTCTAATATGGGTAGTTGTGCAATTTTAACATTGATAAATATAAAAATGCATGATTGAAAAGACATAAAAAAAACGCCTACTGTAAATTTTATTTACAATAAGGATGTTTTTTTAAGTTATTACAAAAACCGAGTGGTGAGTTTATTTGTAGAAATAGTTTGCATTATTATTTTTGTTTACTGGAAATGGGTCCAGAGTTCAATGTTAAACAATCAGCTTAAGCAGCACATGTAAATATGTCAAAAGATTAATAAATTAAGTGATACTAATGCATAACACTTGGATATAGCTTGGATACTCCTGACTTTTTAGCTATTAAAATATTGTACCTATGTTAATCTACTTATAAACTTAAAAACTGGCCAAGTGCGTAACCAAATTAATACATATGTAATCTGCTCCTAATAATACCAGCATTGCTAAGCATACTCAATACATTTATTGCTACCAAAATATGTTACTACTAAGCGCTATAACAATCACCTAGCTAAATATTTTCTTTTTGACTACAAATCAACTAATTTGTAAAATATCCTACAATAATAATGGTTTTTCGGATTATTAAATTATATCAAGTGAAAATTGTATTGATAAATTTGAATATAATATATATTAATTTGTAACTACGTATAATATTTTTAACTTAAATATATTTTCTTCTTCTTAGAAAATTTTGTCACTAAAACATGATATGAATAGTATTTTATCAAGAGTATACTTTGACAGTTGTCTATCATTGTGTATAGTAAGTATACAACATACATAATCAGTCAACATACATAATGTAGTAAACAAAGCGCATACTAATATGAATTCGGCCACATGTCCAGCAAGCAAATGAAATGACCTAAAACGTTCTACCATTCACTACTTTTTGCTGTTATCAATCGTAGGCATGGAATTTGAACGTGAATCATCGTCAAGTGGCGCTTGTTCTTCAGGATATACTACTGAGAGCGAAAGAGACGGACTATAGTACCACCATTCAGATTTAATTGACTGGTTACGAACTTGGGCCCTGCAGTAGGGACGTCGCGTTACTTAACATCGACTTTCTAAAAATTCCGAATAGTTCTTCAATGATAATTCCTTTTTGAAACAGCGCGCTCTCACGGTAAACATTTGTGCTCGTCTCGTCTCGTCTTACATTTATGTAGAGCCTGCGTAGCTTGGCTCCTAGTAGATGTCTACGCATTATGCTACGCAGTTTCCATGATTATTGAGTAAGTTTTGATGAAGTGTTTAGATACATAGTCATTTTGTGCTGATTCATTAACAAAAATAAAGATTTTTCAGATCAGCTGTAGGAAAATAAACCAAAACAAAACGTCATCAGATGACTTACAGTCCTTATTAATACAGTCGACTTAACATATTCATACTTTTACCACTCTCATAGTCGTAGAGAGATGGTAATAAAAGTGTTGGAGTTCCGACCTTAAGACTAAAACAACAAGGTAGAGTTTAGAGCGTCTTGGCCTCGCTGCGTTGCACGCAAACACCATGCATGCGAGCAACTAAAACGGTATCGTAGGAATAGTAAACAATTATCTGGCCGATGCGTAGACCCTGCTTGATAAAATGCTCACGTCACATGTTTTTAACTCAATACTAGAGGGCCTTGTTGTATTGTTCAAGGACTTCTAGTAGTGACATCCAAACCACGCAGTTTTATTTCAACTATAAATATTTCCTTCTAATTCTCGTGCTCCACAACTTCGTGTTGCGCTCCAGAATCAGAAAAATAAAAGCAGCAGTGCACGTTTTGAGTAACGTGATGTCATGCCTTACAAGACATTCCCTACCCTAATTAGGAAGTTGTATCTATTTATAATTAGTGGGTATACGATTATCTTGTTGTTGATCAACGTTATACTCAGTAAACATGGCACACATATGTGCGACATTAGTGAAACGGGACTCTATTAACCTCAATTTAAATAATTTCAATGATGTTCTAAACAACTGTTTATGATTGCCTTCCCGGGCCCTACGGCACATCCGTCCGATAAGGGCTATGTAAAGTTCCATTCCGTAGAGCAGCTTTCGGCCATTCTTTATTATTCCCCCGCCCTTTTTCTAAATTTTGTTACCACAACCTTCTACAAATTCATAAACAGTTTAATTTTTATAACAGAAATGACTATAAATCTTGTCTACTCACTTGAAGAGGGAACTGCATTTCCGCCTTCCCGTGCGCTCATGGTAAATAATGAATAAATCTGGCACCACTGATATCACCTCCCCGTTGCATACATCTTCCGTCCAAAATTTAAGGCACTCAATTTAAAGTTCGTCAAGTTTTGTATTTTCGCACGTTCTATAAAACTTATCAACTATCAAAATATTCGGGGTGCATTAATGTGGACGCGCGTGCGCGACCAGCGACCAGCGACGCGGACGCAGGTCGACTGCATCGAAATTGAGTGACAGTGGTGCGGAGCGACGACGACGCCAGTGATGCGGTCGGTCCCTTACCGGATATCGTCAAGTAAGTAGTTTTTAAAATAGAGAAGCTAACGGAACGTGTGCACCGCCCGAAAGCGCCGGTCGCTTTACCCCAACCCAAAATGTGTCACTTGTTAGCACGACGCAACGTGGTCCGCTCCTTGCCACTTCCAATGGAAGCGGGCCCGGGCGCGACGAGCGACGCTGCAGGGTGAACGGCACTAGCTACCTACCACACACTGTCTACAATACCCGACATCGTCTAAAACTCACAAAAAACATTACTCAATAGGAGCCGCGAGGAACCGACCGCAAAGGGCTCTACTAGGAATGCCCAACTTCTAAGGATCTTTTGTTTTTTGCCAGGGTTCGTGGTGGTGGTATTGTTTTCTGAACTGCTTAGGTTGTTGTTTTATGAAACTTGCATTTTGCTAACATCGGTTTGACTAGCTTTCATTGTTAATATTCACATGCTTCATTGCATACCAACAGGTAGAGTGAAATAAATTGACGCAATATTTATGTCCGGAATATTTATCCTATTTCTTCATAATCCTTTTTTATATTTGTTTAATAATAAGTAAAAGCCATACGATATTTTTGGGGTTTTCGATTGGATAGGCAAACCAGCAATAGAATCGGCATATACTATAATATTATTTAAGTAGTCTCTTAAACATGATAAAAAGCAAATATAAAAAGGCTAATATTATGTCTTCACTTTAGCACCCATACTGAAACAGCAATGGTCGCATCAAAACAGGCAATAAATAGGTATGCTCTCAAATTACAACAGGTAAAGTGTCGTCGGATAACGAGACTTTAACTGTACTACCTATCAAAAGTAAAATAATCAATAAATTTTAAATGAATTTCGACATTTCAGTATGAATCGATAACACCGATTGCCACGCTGCGCTGCGTGGCCTCTGCTCTGACAATGTACTATAAATTGATAAAATTATATAATAGAGACGCATAAATGCTTTATGAATTCAACATAATGAACTCAATATGAATATATTGGGGCAGTTATTTGATTTTTACGACCGATGTTTTCACTATAACATCTATGTCAAATGTCAACATTAGCATTATGTGGTTCGTTTCTCTCAAACGATTCGATAAACTTTGAAAATCTCATTTTCAGCATGTTCTAACTAGTACCCAATCCCTGAACTACGAAGTCATTGAAACTTCACCAAAGGGGAGCTCACATTACATTGGTTATTAATGTTACTAATTTTAATGTTAAAATAGTTACTATATTAGTTGTATCCCATAAACCATACGGTTTACGTACGGCCTAGAATAAAAATATAAATCGTTTTTAGAATAAAAATATAAATGTATGAACAAAGCTTTTTCATATGACGCCCCACTTCATATATTTGTATAACTTTCTTATACCCCCTATATCTTCTTACCAATTGATTTTGAAAGCACACCCCGTTGACCTTTTAAATTAACCTTAAAACCTATAAAAACTGCTCTCACATTGTTAAAATTAACTATTTTTCTAATTTATATACAAGTTTAATGGCAGTTATTGATACGATAACTATTGATGAATCACTTTAAAATATTTCGTATAAGTAACTTTTTCGGAAATGAGAAACGTGTTAAGATGACGCATCATGAATAATACTTCCGATATCCTAGTTTCCTACGAAGCGAGTGCCAGCGATAGCGCATAGTGGCCCTTATAGCAGTGGTTGGATGGTGTGGGTTGTAATTTTACGCATGGACTAAATAACTGGAATATTAAGGTACCTTTAAATAACGATATGACGCCATACCGATAAATTCCGGTTACCCGAATATTTCTCTACCGATAAATATAACAGTACCGGAAAATCTGGCTTCGCAGTTCATTTCGGTTTATTTCGCTACCGGTACCTATAACCGAAATAAATAAAGGTTTATAAAGGTTTTCTTTGATAAAACGCCGCCACCCCGCCACCGCGGCGCGACTGTCCTAGCGAACTAGCCGCGGCTCAAAATTTCGGTACCGAAATCTACCGGTATGAAATAACGGTACCGTAATGCCCTACCGGTATAGCATAATGGTACCGAAATGTTTTAACGGTACCAGTACCTATAACCTCTACCGCTTTCAGTCCCTGATTTTACGTGTAGTATTAGTGTTTTTTTACCTTTTGTTAACAAAACTCGAAAACATTTTGTTGCTATTTGGATAGCATGTTCTTATTGCAATCCAAAAATTTCTCGAGCACTTTAAGAAAATAAATAATATATTTTTTTGAGAATTAGTTTATATTCCTTATCCTTAAAATTAAACCTGAAATAAAATCTTTAAAAAGTTCAACATAAAGAAAAAGGCCAGGACATGAGTACCCTTAACCGACGAGCAAGCATGAGGAATGTGATGAGAGTGAATGAAGCAAAAGAGCTTGTTAGGATCGTAGCAAGTGGAAGCCGTGGGCTCTGCCTACCCCTCTGGGAAACAGGCGCGATTTTATTTATGTTTTTAATAAATATGAAATGCACATCAAATTCTCCCCGACCCTGATTTGTATTAAGTAAGATTTCTGAAGCCTATTGTAATAAAGCGTGACAGTTACTTTTCCACCTTTTGACACAGAAGAAGCACCCCAATAATGTTACGGGCCATTCAGCGAGATAATGTCACAAACTGACGAACTAGCCCACCGAGCACCGTGCATATTCTTGCCTTCTAATACTTTTATGATTAGTATGCATAATATTATATGGTGATCTTGATTTCGGTTTTTAGGCTCGAGGAGAATTTTGACAGGAAATTTCAAATCATCATCAGCCTGATGAAGTCCACTGCTGAACATAGGCCTCCCCCAAAGAGTTCCATGACGAACGGTCTTGAGCCTTTTCCATCCACCGACTTCCCGCCACCTTAACAATGTCGTCGGTCCATCGGGTGGGGGGCCTTCCAACACTGCGTCGTCCGGTTCGTGGTCGCCACTCGAGAACCTTTGTTCGTTTTGGAAATTTCAAATAACGAATCGAAATTATTGTCTTTCTGTGTATTCAGTGTAAGTGTATAAACACCTATGAGGAAATGACACTACGGTGATTTTACAACAATAGTTTTAATAGGTATATTATTCACTAGCTTCCGCCCACGGCTTTGCTCGCGTGGTACCTACGAGAATAAAAGCCTATGTGCTATTCCATACTATAATCAATCTCTGTGCCAAATTTCATCCAGATCCGTTCAGCCGTTCTGGCGTGATTGAGTAACAAACATCAATCCATCCATTCAAACTTTTTCATTGATAATATTAGTTGGAATGATGTAAATCAATTTGATTTCAATGAGTACTACTTTCTTCTATATTGTCTTTGGTACGACATAATATGTATTTTTACCCTTATGTCAGCTAAACGTTTTTAAAGTTTGTCTTTTCATACAAATTATACTGTTAAAAGAAACAAAAAAATGATGCTTTTTGAATTTAAACATTGATATGTTAACTACGTAAATTTTATTTCTACTTAATATGGTAGAGAAGGTAGAGTCATACCTCAAAGTTTGTAAACCCATAACAAAATCACCCTATACTTGACAATATCTACCTTCTCACCTTACACGGACAAGTTATCAAAATAATAAAACTGGAATCGTGTACTCTCTCTGTTCATCATATCCTGGTAGTTAGCTATTTTATTTGAATTCTTTGTCACGAAATGCAAATTAACACTCACTGATTGGATTTATTGTAAAAACTACCCTTCATAGAATTTAGACTTGTCTATTCTAGGAATTATTTAACATATAAGATTATTAGCTTGTGTATGACATGTTGTGAGTTCCCACAAAATATAACTAGCATTTCGTCCGAAACAGAGATCTTGCTATGTTGCTGCTGGTGCTTCGATGATCGTTGAGAGAATCCGCGATGCACTGAATTTCTTCGCCGCATTGGTTCTATTCACCAGTAAGCAGTCAGATTTAGCTCGATTCAGGACCACTATACGTCAAGAAGAGATCAAATAAGAATCAGGGACTCGATATTAGATTCCTTAATGCAAACCTAGTAGCTAACGGAATATCTGCTTCTTTACCATCAGCTTTTGGGTTTTTTCTAAGCAGGGACATTATTATGTTAACAGTCAAAAGTTTACAAGAATAAATATGCTTACGACTTCACTTCACGACGACATCCACTCAGATCTCCAGGTGACCAGATCCTTGAAGATTTTTAAGGAGAGTAGTCAGAGCCTGCAATATGTGGGTAATTTTTTTTACACCTATGTTGGCAAGATGCTGGCTGCAAGCTTACTGCCCACCTGTTGGTAAGTGGTTACCATAGCCTAACACTTGCAATACCAGAGGCATCACGAACACGTCGCCGACCCCGAAGATTTATACAAAGATTTATGGTTCAAAATTGTGTAAAGTAGTCCCTGAAAATTCAGTTTAGATGTATTTGAATAGCAAAGACGTTATGGTGGGCTCTATGAATAAAAAAAAACACTCCGATGTCCCAGCCTACCTGATTCCTCTCAGACTTGTTTGCAAGAAACAAGCTTCGAAACAGTTCTTATGATGTTTCAAGATATAAGAGATTTATCGACATTAATTAATGACCTAATTTAGTACTTCCTAAAATATGAATAAAATCAAAATCAAACGGTACCTAGATTAATACGCTTAGTATTAAGTTTAACATGCTTGGAGATTACATTCCTTAGCCTTAATTTTATCATTTGATTTATTGAAATCATTGCAGTTAACTTATTGACCTTACTGTTCTCAGCTCTCCTGAAAAGGCGGTCAGAGACCTCTACCGAGTTGCTGTCACAACAAACATTTACACTGTAAAATATTAAAGACTTGAACCCTACAGAAGCGTGGTGAGGTAGCGCTCGAGCGAGTTTAGGATTCTGTCTACAGATGGCGGTTTATTAAGCACAACAACGCCATCTAATACAAACTCGACGAGCTTTATACTTCGAGGTTTCAACCCCTGATAAATAATGTTTTGGATTTTCAATAGGCGTTTCCCTCGAAGGGGTGTTGCCCACGACATGTCCCTAAAATAAGCGAGTAGGTATTATAAATGTAAACTCAATATTCGGAAATAGTTGTGTAGTGTTATGAGCTCTTTCTATAAAATATTAGACTATATTTTAGATATGCTTTCTAGAAAATATTAGAAAAATATTTACTTCAGTTTACTTATAGGTATTTACATTAAATCGATTTGAGCACAAAAACTTCTATTATCACTCAGTCAAGAAGTTTCAACATCCACCTGTCTCTTTCACCAGATCTACAACAGACCAGCTTGCATTATTGTGTTATTTATTACATGAACTAGACAGGATTGGCATGGTCTGCAGTGACGTGACGAGTAATTACATCGATAAGTTCGCAACAGATGGCATTTTGAACATTTCCAATCAGTTCATTTTCAATCATTTTCAATCATGTATTGTGTACCTACCTACTTGCACCCGTAGGTATTCAATTGAAAAGTCTTAAGTTCAAAGTAAATCTTTATGAAACATTGCAAAGCAACAAACCCGTGAATGCCAACCGACGCGCGACGTCGCGTAGTTGGTGAAGCTCTCTACGCTGTGTACGATCAGATTTATAATCCTTCCCTTAATCAGTATGTTCGTATGAGCTAGTGGTTAGCTCATACGAATACCCGAAGGCCTCTGTCGTGTCTGCCCTTTTGTATACCATGTTGCCATTTTTCAATCCTTTTTGTCCTCCTATACATTTTTTAAACCACTTTATGACACTGGATTCTCATCATCATCATCATCATCAGCCTGTAGAAGTCCACTGCTGGACATAGGCCTCCCCCAAAGAGTTCCATGACGAACGGTCTTGAGCCTTCTCCATCCACCCCACTTCCCGCAACCTTCACAATGTCGTCGGTCCATCGGGTGGGGGGCCTTCCAACACTGCGTCGCCCGGTTCGTGGTCGCCATTCGAGAACCTTTACTCCCCAACGGTTGTCGGTTCTGCGAGCTATATGGCCTGCCCACTGCCACTTCAACTTACTAATTCTGAGAGCTATGTCGGTGACCTTAGTTCTTCTACGGATTTCCTCATTTCGGATCTTATCACGCAGTGAAACTCCAAGCATAGCTCTCTCCATAGCTCGTTGCGCGACTTTGACCTTGTATATGAGGCCTATAGTTAACGACCAAGTCTCAGTGCCATAAGTCATCACTGGCAACACGCACTGATTGTAGACTTTCGTCTTGAGGCTCTGCGGTATCTGCGACGAAAAGATATGACGAAGTTTCCCAAACGCTGCCCATCCGAGTTGGATTCGTCGGTTGACCTCTTTGTCGAAGTTGGACCTACCTAATTGAATCGTCTGACCCAAATAGACATAGTGGTCTACAACTTGAATGGTACCGTTCTCAACTTGTACCGGCATGGGTGCAACATGAGCATTGGACATGATATTAGTCTTGCCCATGTTCATTTTACGACCCACCTGTTGGGAGACGGTACTGAGGTCTCTGAGCATTGCGCCAAGGTCCTCCAACGATTCTGCCATTATGACTATATCATCGGCGAATCGAAGGTGAGTGATGTATTCGCCATTGATGTTGATGCCATGTCCTTCCCAGTGCAGAAGCTTAAAGACATCCTCCAATGCAGAGGTGAACAGTTTCGGAGAAATTACGTCTCCCTGTCTCACCCCTTTTTGCAATTGGATAGGATTTGTGCTCTGGTCCTGGAGTCGGATAGACATGGTGGCCTTGCTGTACAAACACTTCAACACTTCGATATACCGGTAGTCGATCTGGCACCGCTGTAGTGACCGTAACACTACAGGATTCTTATACTGAACACACTGGATTCTATTAAGAAAAAACTGTAAAATTCTTATTTGAATCAAGCACGAGTTTCAAAAAGTTTTTCTCAAAGAATAAAAAACCGCAGAGCCGTGTTAAGCTATTTTGGGAAGAAAAATGACCAAAGGCTACTCTCATAGGAATAACACACCAGGCCAAGTATACCATGTGTATGAAAACCACTGATGATGATCTCCTAGCCGTTTTCGGCCATGGCAACTGTATTATCCTGGTCAGGCAAACCGCTAAGCTGGCCATTGATAGATGGGCCACACTATCGGCTATCTTACAGTTTCCATTGTACTGCATAGTGCCGCCATTGACGACTGGTTCTGTTTGTATGATTATCGCCATGCTATTGACGCCGGCGCGGCGGCCAGTGGCTTGCTGGCGTTGGTCGCATAGTTCAACCACGCTATCATCTTTCAAACTAACTTAAAGCTTCCATTATACTGTACAGTGCTGCCATTGAAGACTGGTATTGTCTATATGAGGACCACCTTGCCACTGATGATGGCGGCCAGTGGCTTGTTGGCTTTTGTCCCATGGTTGAACCACGCTATCATCTTTCAAACTAACTTACAGTTTCCATTATTCTGTACAGTGCTGCCATTGACGACTGGTTCTGTTTGTATGATTATCGCCATGCTATTGACGCCGGCGCGGCGGCCAGTGGCTTGCTGGCTTTGGTCTCATGGTTGAACCACGCTATCATCTTTCAAACTAACTTACAGTTTCCATTGTACTGCACGGTGCTGCCATTGACAACTGGTACTGTCTGTATGATGACCGCCACGCCATTGACGACGGCGGCGGGTGACTTGCTGGCTTCGGCCACATGATTGCTAGACCAAGACGCCGCTGCCGCTGCTGCAGCCGCAGCCGCCGCGCAAACACTGCACTCTGTAACCAATAAAATGTAAAATTAAGGATAAAGCGAGTGAAGCGAGTACAATCTACCCAGTGAAGTCGTGGATAAATTGTCATAATACGTTTGTATGTTCATACAACGATAACTTTTTCATCATAGCAAATAAGAGATCGCACAAATTCTATATTTTGTTTTGAATAAGTGGTGTGGTTTTTCAAATAATAATACAAAGGGTAGGTATGAAAAGAAACCAGGTCATGTGGGTTTTCTTATGAAAGGGCTTGCACATTCTAATTGGACATTTTGAATGCTTTAGGATCTTGGCTTTTCCTTTTGAGATAGCCAAAATGTGGGAAACGGACAAATTTCTTGTTTTTATGATAGTATTCAAGACTCCTGTGACCAATTATGGTTTGAGAGAAAGTCTAAGAGTGGGTAAGATAAAAGATTTTTTTTTTGCTGGATCTATTAAGTATGAATGAATTAACTAGCGGTTGCTCTTCACTCTCCACAAGGGAACTTTTAACCTAAAAACAGAATTTAAAGTAGAACTAGATTGTGATTTATCAATGACTTATTTTATCATAATCAGCCCTGCCGTTATGCATGAAACCCAAACTAAAAAATGCGTACATTTTTAGTTTTTTAGCTTGTATCAATATCTATTTCTTATCAACCAATTGGAATGCAATGAGTCTTTATGATCCTTTGTATTGTTTTATTGTAATTGTTTTTAAATAGTAGAGTAACAACATTACAGGTTATGTTTGGGTAAGAGTACGTAAAAAAACATGGCAGTAAATGGTCAATATCTCTAACTAAACTAGTATTAAGAACCAACTGAACACAAAATGCAATAATCAATTGAAATTATGACCAATTGGGCACTTTTCAGAAAAATCCAGCCGAGATAAGCATGCTCTCTAGTTCTATCGTTCTGATCAGGAAATAAGACACAAACGTTTTTAGTGTCTAACTAAATTATACGTATTTTATATAAACATCTCACCCTTCATGTAGATGCAGCAACCGCCCCTTTTAGAAATCCCTTACCAAGAATATTGACAAACAGCCACTACTCAAAATTAACAAATAGTTCACACTTATTCGTAGCATTGTTATGTGGAGCTTTCGCTGAGAAAAAACCACGCAATAAGCAACCTTCTTCTAGATCGATATACACTTAGGTTAATTGATACAATTTTAAGTATGTATAAGAGTAGGTAGTATTTTAGTAAAATTGAGAAAAATATAGTATTGAGTTGTGGTGCGTTTGACGAGTGACGAAAGACTGCGTGGCGATTTTGCGTAGTTCAGGGGTGACGCGCATGATGGGGATGCTGGCCACATACTGTGATCAACTAAAATAGTATACAATGCCAATTGTTTACGACTTGTTCATTGGTATAAATTTATTGCTATTGTTATAAAATATAAATTAAAACACTTAAAAATACATAGGTATATTAAGGCAGTGTTTTTATTTTTGGTAAACAAGTGCCTGAAGAGTGCTTCTGTTAAGGAATGAAGAAGTAATACGATTTTTTGTACAAATGCGAAATTAAAAGTATGTAACATGAAACTGCGCAATTGAAAGCATATTTCAATAATTATTAATGTATGACGGAGCATCACTTGAGAACGACTCGGACGATTTGGCTAATTTATTTTAGTTGTATTCGTGATTGTCAGGACAAGGTTTGTATGATTTTTTTTTTGGAAAATCCTCCGGAAAATAAAAATAGATTGGTGTTTAAATATGAAAAAACTCGGAAAGCTAAAACCCTAAGGGCGTATCTTGCGAGCAAAGCGGCGGGAAGCCGCTAGTAAAAATAAACTCGCTTGAAATAAACTGCCTATATAGATTGGTATGGCGGCATCTTTAAATAAACCCACATAAACCATGAAACATGTAGGTAATTTACCTTATTATTTATCCAAGATTTGCATTTGTGACACTTCAATGAGAAAAGGTAGGAATCGTAGGAATTGGTTATTCGTTATCCGTGTTAAAACGGCATGCGATGTATTCTTAATATGACTTATAAAATTCATTACAAAATGATCCATACCTCACTGAACAAAGTCAATTTTGAGTTAGACATTTTGCGATATTGCTTAAAGATATCGCTAGCTCCTAAAGTCAAACTCAAACGCAGAAGTAACAGTCAAACGTATTCAGAAGACGTAACGATCATTATAAAGTAAGTTTTAGATTTTACATATCGTACGCCGCTTGAACACAGCTTTATCATAATCAAACATACCATACGTCATTTTTATGCGGATAATACATAATAAAATAAATCCCCCAAAGGTAAATAGGGAATCTTATCTTTTACCTTAGAGTAGGTACTTAAAACTATTTTTTTAAGTAAGGAGCAAAGTTGATTTTAAAAATCTGTCTGTGTTTGCCCCGAATCTTGCTTATTATGGTGTTTTTGTGCCTAATGCACAAAAACATCTAAAATACTTGAAGCAGATAGATAATATTAATATTATATTATATTGATATGAACATACTTCAAAAATGAATATCTTTGTTTGATTGCTAAGTATAAGTAGTTCTATGTTTGATTGTTTTATTAGTTAACTTTATCTTGGCCAACAGCTTTCTGACTTTTTTAGGTTATGCAATAATGAAATAAAATACGATATTTTATTTTATTTTAGTCGGCCATATTTGTGAGATCTTGTGCCGGTCGCGCATGCGCTGCGCCGACAGAATACAAACACCCAGCTTCGCACATCTGCTGGTCAGCTCGTGGACACAATGCGAGCTATGGGGACCATAATTTATGGCCAATGTGGAATAGATAGGAAGTAATAAGTTTGAACAAGTATTGCTCTAATTTGAAGTGAGTTATATTTCCCGAACCGGCCTGTCTAGAGGAGAGGTCGGTAGTACCTACTCATTGTTACGGATTTTAGTCAGTTTTTAAATAAAACGTCAACTTATACATACTTAATATTTATGTCTTTGTGATCACAATACATATTTAAGTATTTATACAAGGTGGTTCTTAATATTATTCTATGCTAAAAGGGGCTACTCTACCCTCAATTAGCAATAAAGATTGTTCTACGACTTTTGGAAATTCGTAATTTTTAATTGAAAAAACTCTATGCACAATCTGCTGTTTGGATTCGGTGCTTTTGGTAGCAACGATACGTTTAATAGTAATAAGTTAAGTTAAAAAGATGATAAAAATATCAAGAAAAAAAGTATTTTTTTGTATTTTAGTTTATTTTTTCTGTTGATAGAATAAGTTCCTTTCGATATCGTATACACAAAACCAAATTTAATAAAACTACTTAGTTTAAAGATTGGTGCGATCAATTTCACCTCGCCTGGTCACTCTACTATTACCTGACCCACCCTAAGCTAAGAGAAGTGTGCGTACGTTAATGCTCTATTTTTTTCCACATTTCACTAAAATTTGATACGCTATTTGCAGTAGATACAGTATCACTCGTGTTTTGGTAAAGCTTTCAAAAATTATCGTTAATTAAGAAAAATGTAAGAAAAAACTTATTATAGGTACTCATATAGAGTATGTACCAAAAGCATTTTTCCTTTTTTTAATTATTTCCTAAGTTCCTGGAAGAAACTAAACTACTACGTAGGTATAGGTCAATTACGAAGGAACAAATAATTTAATTGCACATGCTGTTTTCAAAAATAAAGTTATATCTATTGAATATAATTAATCGGAAAATAAACGTTCTAGCTGAATCGAATGTTATAATTTCAAATAAATGATCTTGCCAATTTATGAAACCATAAAAACGAACGTAAAAAAAGTCACGATAGCGTTTTTTGAAATATTTACTTTTAATAAGCAGCCGGATCAGAGGTCCCTGTTATTTTGTAAATAGGGTAGGTTTTTATGAATTACCTAATGCAGAATTATTGGGGATATAAAAAAATGTGACAAAAAACGAGATGAGGCGCGTGTCGTAGCTGTCAGAGAGTGGACAATGGGAAATCGGTCCCAGATCAATCTACATTAAAAAGGTCTAGAGTAACTAATAATCTAAAGAAGTATTTAATGCAAATCAAAGCGTTTTGAAATATTATTTCGACTAAATATATTTTAGGTGACAAACTAGATTTTACCAGCAAAGTAGTAATTTGATAAAATACCGCTAGTATACTGATGCTTAAACACAAGTAAGTACCTACTACCTACTACCTACGTACTACCTACCTACTTGGAATGATCTCTCTCTCACTCTGAGCCTCTGAAGCAAAGCTCTGAAGCCTTGCATTACCCAGGATTTATAAGTTAAGTTACTTTTGGGACTACTGCCTCAAAAATTGTTTTTTTGGCAAATTTTTAGGTACTTAGCTCTAGTTTTATCCCAAATATCATGCTATAAAGTAAATAATTTATGGTTAAGTTTTGCCTTAATGCAGAATCGGGCTTGTTTGGGACTAACACATTTTGTTTGTTCATTCGATACACATTTTATAAAAGTTGCAATCTGCTCTATTTTTTATTTTTGCATGCAGATGCCAAATTGCAAGTGACCGTTGCTTGTCAATCAATCACTACGAGGGGTAGATAATTGCAAAAAACTGACCCCTCGTTGACCACGCATAAAAAGCGAAAAAGCTCTGCACAAAGGACCCAAAAACCAAATGCAGCTTTAAAAAAAAAAGCGTATTAATGGAAAGTATTCACAGGATCTGAGTCACGTGTCACCCCTCAAATAGCCAATAAAAATAATATCACTCCAAAATACCAAATGACTGGATTTACAGACGCATTCATCACAGATTTACTTAAAATTTTGATTGCAACAAAAACTAGACATAAATTCAAAACAAACAAAGTAGTAAGTAAAGAATCGAATGTTTCTTATTTATAACATCCCTACATAACATTAAGTTTAGTGTCATAACGTAAAATATTAGATCAATGTTTTCTGTTATATTGTTTCGTTATTTTTATGTCACTTGATTTTAAAATAAATAAAGCCGCGTTCAAACCATGCAATATGTCCATAATATGTCATATAAAATTCGTTTCAAAATGATCCTTACCTCTACTGAACAAAGTCAATTTTGAGTTCGACGTTTGGGGGCCATTTAGTGCCATTAAGCTTAACATTATAGCTAACTTCTAAAGTCAAACTCAAAATTAAATTTCTTTAGAAGACGTAAGGATCATTTTGAAATAAATTTTAGATGACATGTCGCAAGCTGTTTGAACACGGTCTAGCACTACCTATCCTTGTATATTGTAAAGAAAGTCTGTGCCACGTCTACAAGTTTGTGTCAAGTTTTGAAAAAACTTATTAAATTTTGACGCTTGTAAGTTATAGTAAGTTGACGAATTGTTTATGCGGTTGACTCAGATGCATAATGAATTAGATCATAGAATAGAGAAATTATGATAAGAGAAGATAAGAATTGGTATGTGTTTTCAACTCCATCAGATAAGCGCAAGCTGCTAATAAACATATTTACTGAACACAAATATGAAATGTCATCAAAACTGGCAGAATAACGTATTTGAATCAGTCACAAAAGTCCAGAACGCATTGAGGGGGCGTTTGTTCGGAGTTGGGACCCCACGACAAAATGACAAGTTTTTGCCCTTCGCACAATATGCATCAAACACTATCGTCGCGTTTACATATTCCCAAAATAAGCAATCTTCTCTATGAATGCGCGAATTAAATTTTGACAATCGTTTGATAGGTTCGTCACGATGAGTTTGTTTAGTGGATGAGCTTTGTATAACAAGCTTTGAAGTATGATCATCATTCATACAATGTTTACAAAGCTTTTATAATGAGTGTTTGAATATTATCTTCTTTCTGAAAGCAAGATAAACAAATGATGATCAGAAATATATTCACGTTTAAAGACTAACAAAAAACAGACTTTTGTATTGAGGAATTTCGTTCTATATGACCCATGAAGTGGGATAAGGGCAGGGAGATGGTGATGATGATGACGATCGTCATCAGATCTTCACCATAATAAATGGAACAAGGTACCCAAGTACAAAATAAATAAAGGTGGTCAAGTGCGAGTAGGACTTGCGATCTGATGCTCCCGTACCACCATGGGGTCGAAAAACAGAGACCTTAAATGTACGAAGTGACAAACTAATATTCGGTCGCTCGCGTCAGTAATAGTATTAAATTAATCGCAAATATAAGCTTGTCTCGTAAATGCACCACATGTGGTTCAAAATGCATCTCAGAGATATTTCTTGCCTGTGCAAACCTCCAATCCGTGAATTATTTAGTAATCGTTAAAACACTTTTCGAGTTTCAGACACTTTTATTACAAACGCATTCCCCAATTTTAGAACTTTTCCTTTTTTTGTCACTAAGTTTCTTTACATTTCAGAATTGTGAGATTACTGGAAGTACCCTAGAGATATGTTTCATTTTTGCTATTTCCACACAAAAATAAGACATTCATTGCCATACTTTGTATTGCATTCAGTTAGAAGCTTGATTTTTTTACGGCACTATATCCTTATATTTGTTTTAAATTTGAAGTTGATATCTTTAGCCGTTCCTGAAAAGGGACTTGTCAGGCGGACAGACAGACAGTCGCAAAACAAAGCTATTCTAAAGGGTTCCGTTTTTTCCTTTTGAGGTACGGAACCCAAAAAAATAAGTACTTAAGCCAAAGAACCCAAATACTGGCAATTTACTGTTATTTGCTGAGGATTTCCATTACACAGCTCCTGACTCCATCATCAGATCATCTCGCTGGCACATTGTAAAAATATTATATTGTCATCGATGGGGTACCTAATACGTAACTTCGATAAATCATATTCAATTTAAAACCGATAAATATGGCTGGACCAACGATGGACTGACCAGTGAGGCAATGTACCTGTAAAAGGTAATCGCAAAGCCGCAATATTTAGCAGTTCAAATAAACTGATTTCATCAATGCTACGTAATTGGCTAACTGAACTTGGATAAGCAAAGTTTCAGTTTGATCGGAGTCGCACAATGGTTATGTAAAAATTGAGTTCTAGTTCGAATCTTGTGAAATTCTAGTAGAATTGAAGAATCTAGTTCTGGATACATATTTCGTGATTAGAAACAGTAGTTTATCATGCGAATGTGCTTAGGGCGAGGACCCTCCGCAAGTTTCTGTGCTACCATTGGCTGGATTCTGGAGGGACGCGGTGCGCAACTCGAGGGTTGCGAGTTTTACTACGCAGCCAATCAATTGGCGTATTTTTTAAATAAAGAATGAAAATGGTAAAAAATGGACATGTTTTTTATGAGCCCATTGCATGTTTGCCCCTATATTGTATTATTTATGTGCGTGTTTAAAGATATATACAATAATCATCATGTATGTTTTTATACAGTGATGGATGATAGTAAAATTGGATCGGACCGTTTTAAACAAATACCTATGTTATTTTTTTTTTAATTTAGACATTTTCTATAACAGTCAATTTCATTTTTTTTTGTTTTCTTTACAAAATCTTCTGACCTAATCAAATTAAATATTGATTTCATTTATGTCATGTATTGTTTCTTTGTTATTTACAAGTAGTTTCAGAAAATATATTTTTTACCTTAATATTAAGTAGGTACCTAATTTAAGATGTTATTTACGTCTGAAGAAAGCGACATCTATGGGTGAATGATTAAACTTGTTGCGCTGGCTATGTTTACTAAAGCTTGATCAAGGTGAAAGTGGAACCCCCATTCTCCGAACGGTTTCGAATAAAATCAATAGATGGCAGTAGGAACCAGATACCATAAAAACAACTTCTAGTCTCATATTGCGGCAGCAATTTTTTTAAACTTTTAGTTTTAATAAGTATAATTAATATCTTATAAAAAAAATCCATAATGTTCAATGCAATACAACATTGTATGCATGACCATTGCATTGAACATTATGGAAAGCTATTTATTAAGAAGTTAAGCAAAACCTATCGATTTATAAGTTTTGGTTATACTTTTTTATCAAAAAGGAAATTGATTAGTTACTTATGAAGAATGTTTGTGTCGCGTTTCATTTCGCCCTGAAAAAATATTGTGAAGATGATGACAAAAATGTTTGCCAGGACTTTTTGGCGGGAACGTGCGTACAAATCTAGTGTTCAATTAAGTAATATTGTGTAATTATGATGGTGTTTAGCGTTATATTGTTTGAGTAAGCCGCACAAGTGAAGTGAAATTAAATGACTGCGTGTATCGTCATTTTTAGGGTTGGCACCAAGAGGTCCCTCGAAAAGTTTTAGTACGATAGCCATCATCATATCTCACTAAAACAAACTTAACTTGACTTGACGGTGACTTGACCATGACAAAAATCATAAAATTAAGAAAGAAAGTTAAAAAAGAATACAGAAGAAAGGTTACATAAAAAGACAAACGAAAAATAAACGTACGACTTGGCGGTAAGGCCTAGATGCCATAGCAATCCCGATAGGGGAAAAACTAAAAAAAAACATATTTGCCATAGCTTGTACAAAATACAACAAATTGTAATCGCTTGATTTATTGTTTTCTAGATACAATATCGAGAAAATAACACGGCACACAACAATATAATGAGTGGGTAACGGGCGGTGGTCGGTGATTTACCAAGATTATCCCAGCAGGCTGCGGGCTGAGGGCGGCTGAGGGCCGGCTAACGGGACCACGTGTTTCGATTTCGTAGAGCATTTCTCCGCCGGGTCCCGTTACGCGGCCGAAAGTACTTTTGTTGGTCGCTCGCGCGCACTCGCGAGCCCGACCGCTCGACTTCAGTATTGAGATACTCTTTGCCATTATGACAAAACAAAAAGCTTTTTCAAAAGTATGAGCTCAGTCACTCCTGCACCGTTATAGATTTGCATTTAGGTACCTAAAGATTTCATTACCAGAAAGGTTTCAATGTTAAGGAAATGTTGTCTCAAAAAGATGTCGATAAAATTGTGTAAGCGTATGGCCTTGTGAGCACGCGGGTCGATGACTGCAGTGCTGCCACGATGATGTTTACCTTATCGGCTGAGTGAGTACCAACGAAAGTTCCAGCGTCGGCGTGGCGAAATTTTTAAGAAGTTTGCTACGGCGTAGCACTTTCTTGCGTAGCAAAGAACATTGCAACGTGAGATTAATTTTGAATGAATAGGATTAATGTATATTTGATATTGCAGTTTTATTTAACTACTTTTTTAAGTATTCATCCGAATAGCACAAACACAGGCACTCAATCCAAGAATCGGGATCTCCCATTTGTTATAAGTACCTTATTCACCGTCACCTTATTTTACATTGAACACATAATAAATAATACCGACCTGTGTATTTGGGCCCTAAATAAAAAAAAATGTTTTTATCAGTTTCTTGGGGCTGTGTTCGAAATAGTGAAGAGTTACAAGATTAGATTTTACAGAAGACACGGGATTGATTCTAATAAATATAATGTTCATTAATTATTTGAATGTATTTTTGACTAGCTTCTGCTTGCGGCTACGCATGCGTGAAAACTAGATAAAAATAGGTTATATTTCAGGTTACATACGTGCCATATTTTATTATTATCCGTTCAGTGGTTGAGCCGTGAAAGAATTACAATCACCTTCACAACCTCACATAGCATCTTACAAACAGCATTTTTAATATTACTGGGTTGTCTTAACAGGATTTTTGAAGTAGTTAAATTTGACCCGTAGTTCGTTCTGCACTAGGTTTCAGTTTTAATTAAACCTAGAAAAACATAGTTTTAAGTTCCTAGTGATTTGAATAAAACAAAGTCAATAACGAAGTCTAATTTTAAAATGGAACCCTGGCGAAAAACTACCCAACTATAAATTTTTTCATTCATATTTCTAGTCATTTATTTTTAACCTCATAGACCTCAACCTGGTCACTGACCCAATACAGGATGACAGAGAAAGAATCAGTGACACGACAAGAAGAAGAAGAACCTCACAGAGTCTCCTATAAAAGTCACTCTGATAAAACAAAAAATATATCAAAATAATTTATGCGTTGATTGTTAATACTACTTAAAGCTCCAATACTACTATGCTCATGTAAATTATGTATGAACTACCAACAGCCAAGGCAATATATTAATTCTATCTGAGCACTTGCAAATACTTCAATAACAAGGCGTTCATACTAGAGTACAAAAACATCGTTTTCAAACAAAAAAAAACTGTGTAGGTATAGGAATATTCCATAGGTTTAGTTGGCAGAGGCTGGTGGGGAGGAGGCTTGCGCGCTGACGTAATCCCGCGGTTCGATACTCTCCAAAGGCTTTGGGGTGAACGTCCGCTAGACGCGGAACCGTGCTGCCTACGCGACTGCTCAATTAAACATTCCGCATATACATTATATGTATACCTACCTACACTACACGTACATAATGCAATATCAACGTGTATATTCATATCTGACGCCGGAAAAAGTATGGTCCGTCACTTTCGATGAAGTTTACTTTTGGTACGAACTGATGCGCATTTGACTGTATGCTCTGCTTGCATGGTCGAGAAAATAATTATAAAGTAGCATAAAATATGTTAACAAGTAAAACACCCGTAATATCAGACCATCAAGACATGGTTTAATACTTACAGTTCAAGTATAATGTTAGAGATATAAGATTAATAGGAGATATAAGATTATATAGGTACTAGTTTATTACAATCACTAGTCTAGGTGACTAGTGATTGTAATAAACTAGTACCTAGGATGCTAAACAAAAATGGATCTTTACTTTTATCCCCACGAAATAGTAGACATCCTCTCAGATCTCTGAAAATGTCCAAGGTGGTAGTCAGAGGCATGTTCAGACCTTTAGCACATTTTGCAGTAGTGAGTATTCCATACGATGATCTATGGCGAGTGACAGGTTGCCATCGCTGCTTTAACAATACATACGACTGAAAATCGGGGAACCTCCCACTAGGCCAACACGGCTTAACTGATGATAAAGACCGAAGATTGGCAACGAAACTCCTGGGAGTCAGGAGTTTCGTTGCCAATCTTCGGTCTTCCTCGGATCCTCGGATTATTCCAGAAATCCCCACCAAGCTGCCCCACTGGTGGGGATTTCTGTAATAAAATTCGAGAAATAACGGGCTAATCGAAAAACTTAAACTTGTGGACAGGTTTGATGACTTAGTATTATATTATAATACAGCAACAACGCGCTGTTACTGTAACAGCTCATGAGCTGCACGCTCAAATTTGTAATCCATCTGTTCTTTAGAGGCTCGTATGCCGCGCGTTTGCTACTTATTAAGCTGTTGCAGTAACAGCGTGCGAGCGACGCATCCGTAGTGCATTTGCCGATGTAGACGAACACTTCATCTTTATCGTGTGAATAAAATCTCACAGTAAATGACTTCACCATTTTTATCGCTGAACTTAACTGCAGTTTGCAGTTGTAATGCAGTTGGCGCAGTGTAACTGTAAACAATCTGTGTGAAGAATAATTTTATATGCTGAACTAGTGCAACGCCCGCGAACACGGCCACATGGAATAACGTACCACTTTCTTAGAAACTTCAATACCACGGCTGCATAAACCAAACAGTAGTCCTTTCCTAGTAAGGACCTCATAGTTACGGATTAAGTTCAGAACTCAAGTACTTTCGGCATAAACGCACACTGAGCACTTTAATTCGCTAAGAGTATATTTAAGTTTGAATTTTAGACAGTAGGCACTTTGGTATATACTGTAAGGATGCTGTTTTAACTGAAATAATTAATTCTAATTCTAATAATTCTATTCAAACAGTCAGTAATGTAACATTTTTTATATGTTTAAGAGACTTCATTCAATGCCATTTTCTTCGAACGGAGCTTTCAGGCACATGAACCTTGGTAACGTTTGTTGCCTACCGGAGCTATGTCCTACTTACAATTACATTCATACATAATGAGAACAATTGTATAGCAGAACCTTTTGAAACGAATATCAAAAGTCATCATTAAAGTTCCTTCCCCATTTGTGTTTCCTAAAATATTTTAAAATCGACACGTTCTATGTTATTGATTTATCATATTCTAAGTTCTACAAATAAGTGGCATTCGCATTTTAACTGAACTATTCCCAAAGAAAAATATTGAAACCTTATAACTAGTTTTCTAAAACAGAAATGAGTAACCACGATTCGTGAGTATTATGGCTTACTCATCTTTTCGGGAATGAGTCATGCAGAATTTAACATTCTCAAATTGGATCAAAACGTCATCCTAACATCAAAGTTTCTCCCATATAAGCTTTAAAAAAAATAACAAATAAATACTGCCGAAACAACAAAACTTAAATAAGCGAGTATCAAAAGGGCAGTCTGGTTCTGCAGAGTAATACTACCAAAGCTTTGCAGATGGGTTGCTAAGATGAAAGATTTTAAGCGCCAATGCTCAGCTAAGTCAGGTTCAATCTGCTGGTATTTCGTGAAAAGTAAATAAAGTTGCAATAAATGAGAGCAAGTGAGAGGCGAGCTAGAAGGGCGGCTGAGAGCGAGTTACACAAGAAGGGTTACAAAACTGTGGCAATGAACCCGCGTGAACCTGAACCTTGCAAACCGCTAGCCGCCGATGGCGACAGTCGTGCGCAACCTTCGGCGGGTGCATTCATGCACTTTCCCGTTGCTAATCGGAACTTTATTTGAACTTCTCAAATTGTAGTAGGAAATATCAATGCATTCCTTGAAAGGAGTTGCGTTGTTCTTCATGGTTTAGTGGAGGAATCAGGTTGAGTTTCTATCTCGCTATTTTCTTAAACGAAACTCTTTTGAATTTAAAACTCAATTCGACAAAATTTATTATCAAAACAATTTCGAAATTTCGATTTAAAAGAACAAATCAGTAATAGTAGATTGTGTAACAAGGGCTTAAAGTAGTGTATTATGTCGCGGGCGCTATATTGAACCCCGAGAACGAGGGGTTTAAGATCGCCTATGACAAATACACATTTAAGCCCGCGATGCATACTCTACTTTTTATACTTTCTGCGAGGCAATTGAAAACAATGACTGTTAAGTAGACAGAAATGATTTTTCTGGAAGTAAGTTTCCAACTATACCAGAGGCTTCAGATTGTATGCATTCTGGAGTCGAATCAAAATCACTGTCGTCGTCACTTGATATTTTTTAGAAGTTTTTTGAATCGAAACTGAATTTCGGTGTAGATAACAGCACAGCAATTTGAGCGCTTGGCGCCTTTATTTCTTTTTTTATAGTCTATTCTGTAGTGGTCAGTTCGACATTCGAATAAATCCTTCTTCGTGCGCGGGTGAAAATGAATTGCGTAAAAAGTTTTCATGTTTTTCTTTTTTTTAATTTGTAGGCAGTGCAAAGAAAATGTTAACATACAGCCTAATTAGAATAAAATCTCATTGCACCCAAACATTTTTGAAACCAACCTCTATCAAGCACGACTACATGGGTTGCATTCCAAATTCAAATCACATTATGTCCCATGGGAAATAATGAAATTCAGTACAACATTATGACCCGGCTAGACCGTAGGGCTGTAATGACTTACTTTAGGAAAGGTTTGCATGACACATAATATGCCATTGACGAGCAGGTAGTATAAAAAGACCTTATTTACTTAGGGTTAACTATTTATTCCCTCATCGGGGGTTAGCTCATAATGTAGGCCCACCATAAGTTAGCCCCAATACAACGTTTATTCTATGGAAGAAATTACAAAAAGTAATTTGGGTGTTGAATGTAAAGCAAGATGTTGTTTTTACGTTAGTCTACGTCACTACATACTACAAATTCCAGCGGCCATTTAAATTATATTTTTCGTCAACAGGCGTCTGGGGATTCATGCAAGTTACTCCGTGTTCAAATAGCGTGCGATATATATTCTAAAATACGTTGAAATTTATTTATATCGATATCATATAGCGATGTCATATATGTGCACAACAATATCGCACGTCCCCTAAAAGTCGAATTCAAAGTTAATTTTATTCAGTAGACGTAGAGGTAAATTTAAAATAAATTTTAAATGATATATAGTACGCCATTTGGACAAGGTTTTTTTTCTTAAACAAACTTGTCTTGTGCTAATTTTGACCTAGCAAACACTACTCAGCATAAGTTCTGCGTAACCAAAACATGCTTGCAGTAGTTTACCATGTAGCTTGACAGAGACATTCATTTATTTTACTATTGTATATTTTGTTACAGAGTTGCAGACCCCTGCGAGTCGTGCCAGCGTCTCGGCCGTGGCAGGGAAATGTTACTGCAGGCTGCATCGCGCGCAATGCGGAAACTAACCTTCGAGCACCCGCGCATGCCGCGTCAATACTGTGACGACACTATATATATCACCGTTCATAGATTATGCTATATATTAGTAGGAACCAGTTATTTTAAAAATTAAGAGACATGTTAACATTTACGAGTGCATTAAATTAAGATGACTTGTAAATAAAATTATGCATAACAGATATATTTTTTTTTTGAACCATGTCGTTGATTTTACAATTAAGAAAAACTGCATTCATATATGAAAGCGTAATATCCACCTACATAACCCTATACACAAGCGACATTGAAATTATGCATTTAATTCTAATAAAGACAGAGAAATAAGACAATTATTTTCGAAATAAAAAAATATAAGCATGGACTACCTAATATTATCGCTTCTATTTTAATTAAATTGTATAGCCCCTATTACAGTTCACGTTTACACATACTAGTAAAAACCTTTTGAGTACATTGACACTGCTTACGACAAGAAAAAGTTCTCATACAAAAGACATCAACGAGCGCGCCACCGTAGACTTGCGCCTGATTGTTTGATGGTGCGAATACTCACTTAACAATCATAAATTATTGCTCTTGTTAAATATTATTTTACTTCATTACTATTGTATTTAAATCTCGAATTTTGTGAACGAATTCTCACGTATTATAAATGCACCAAAACTTTGTATTTTAATATTATTTGCATTACGAAGAAAATTATAACGAGCATTGTTGCATTGTCTTGTTATAATTGACACATTCATTAGGTAAATTAAGTAAACTCTTTGAGAAATAGGTAAGAAGTTCGACATAACAGTTACAATTTTAGTTACAAACATACTTTTTGTTGCTTTGCCTGTCGTGTCACTGATTCTTTCTTGGTTGTACTGCATTATGTCAGTGACCAGGTGAGGTATTATGGCCCTGAAAGGGGCCTCTGGCCGTCGGTAAAAGAATCAGTGTAGTGAAAGGATTAAAGTGCGCATCTAGAGGCTCCTTTCGTGCAAATGTCACATACATGTCTTGCTCGTGGTCAAGCAATTGTTATTATTCTATTTATTTTATTCAAACTCGTGCTCCATACAGGGTGGTCCGATTTCAATCACATATCAATATTCCACTGAAACACATGCCAATTCTAAGTACCCATTCATTGTTTATAGGTAGAGCCACCGCTATTATATACTTTAAACTTTATTTGCTAGGGGCTATTGTTGAAAATTGCACTATTCTGTATCGTTCTATTGCGCAAAAATTCATCAAATTCAATTATTTTACTTTGGTTTAATAAATACAAGTGATTTTTTGTAAGTACTTGCTTGTTTAATACTTATTTAGTACACATTTAGTGTTTTACACACTAAAAGCGTTTTTGATACATAAATAAGGTTATAAAAAATAAAATCGAAGGACCTATTCAGTCATTGTCATCGCAAAAAACTAATCACTGAACAGAAATACATCAATATTGATTGGCTATTCCACAGTGATAAGTAAAGTTACTTGATATAAGTGCTTGGTGATAGTCAGTTGCGAATCGTATGAGCTCTCAAACATGGCGAGCGCGGTCACCGACCCCGGCACATGGCGATAAAAGTAAAATTTCGTGTTCTTTGCCACACAAATTTTATTACAAAATAATGCTGCCCCACCGTGTGTAAACGTTTACTCAGGTGACATGATGAACGTATAATACAAAACATGAATATTTGATTTAGGAATTTACCATAATCGACAGATAATATTTAACAATTGACAGATTTTTATGTTTAGAAATTAGAACAATAATAATTTACATATTTTGCCCTTGTATCTATAATATTGCTCAGTGGTTTAACACTGTAATCAGCTCTACATAAAGTTTGTTGCTGAAAACATTTTATAGGTTAGGTGGAAAATTGTGGTCACAACTCTACTCTCATAGGTCTTATATGGTTAAAGAGGTTGTCTTTTTTAGTTCAAAACTGTTTGTGCTAACTTTTATTTTAATTCGGATTTAAGAGCTTTAATGATGTTGATTCATTCATTCATTTCAGCCGTATGATGTCCACTGCTAAATATAGGCCTCCGCCATAGATTTCCAGACCGACTTCCTATCATGTGGGTGGAATTTGCCCATACTCACCATGTTGGGCACGCGGATTGGCCAGCGTAGTTAGAGCTCTAGTTGTTAAAATAGGGCACACTGCTGGCCATCCCCTAGCTTTTTTCCCTTAGTCGCTTTTTACGACATCCGCGGGTAGGAAGATATTGAAGGCCCTATTCTTCAACCGGAGCCACCGCAGGATATTTATTGGTAACCATCAGTTGTCAAGTTTATGTAAGATGCTTTTAGATTGTTGTCCTGGCTGTTGTTGAGTTAGGTACTTACAATCTGCTAATAAAAACAGAAGAAAGTTTGTATAATTTTCATTTCATTTACAAAAAGCAGATAGCAAAGCTATAGCAGAGTTAGCGTAGATGAAAAGTGAATCAACCTGACGCTTACGTTTGGTTGCGCGGCCACTTCCGTTCGTTGACCTCACAAATTTTCGTTTCGTTGGTTGTGGCGTTGTGTGCGTGTCTACCGTCCCCCTCCTCTCTGCCCCCCATTCTGCCAACTTAGATCACGACTAGCACAAACACGTCATTGTTCAAACAATAAAAAACCAATGCTTCATGCTTGCCCCAAAAATCATGACATGAAGCGATTTGTTTTCTCACAACATCAATCATATCACCTGACATAAGAATAGACTTCAAAGTGTTTAGAGGCCTTAATAAACAACCCCTTTGCAAAAAAAGCTAAAAAATATAAAAGAACAACAGAAAGGCCGTGTAATAACCGGATACGCTAGTGCAAAAACATGCAAACCTGGCTCGGCTTTAAAAGCTTTTTGTAGTTATCATATTTCTGCTATTTCCTATTTCTGTTTGCAAAATGGTAAAATAAATCAAGAGCAAAGCAGACAAAAAGCGTTGTTGATTCAAATGGAATGGTGTTGGTGCAAGCTAGGCCTTGTCAATGACCCCTATTTCGCCACCAAACGAGCCAACCGCGAGAGGTCGACGATTCGCGTCACACAGACCGCGCCGGCAGCTGCCTTCATGAAAATTAAGAAGTTGCTCATAAAATATTGATGTGCCCCAGAATAACATTCTGAAGATAAAAAATTACGCATTGCATTTAGATTTATTTTTCAAAGAGTTATTGTAAGCTAACTGACCCGCTCGCAACTTTCCACTAATAGGCGCCTACTAGATACTAAAATTTAGTTACTTATATAAGATGTGATCATCATTTGGAAAGATCAAAAGAATGAGTAAAAAATATTTGTTTAATAAGAGGGACAATAAAGGCATAGCCTATTTAAAAAACTACAAGTGGAATAAAGTCCGCGTCTGCCATATTGCGGGGTGGTTTTCGGACCTTTATACTTTGACACTTACTAAAATAATGTACTAAAGCGCCAAATTAATTTAGATGTTGTATTATTATAGTGATGTTTAACATCGATAATAATAAGGTCGATAAAAAAGGAATAACACTAAATCATTGTGAATAACGCACGTTGTCATTTCAAATCGTGCCATTTTTCAAGGCAGCTTTTATGAGCTTTATAAGCTCATAAAAGCCAAAATTCTGAATTTCAGGAACATATATTATACCTACTTATGTAACTGTAAATAGTAGGTATAAAAAAATGATTTCTATCTCTCTATGAATATGTCTATATCTCCTAGTATACTATATTAGGTCAATTAAAATTGTATTTGTCAAAATAGGTTAATTCATTTATTTATTTATTCAGAATACAGTATAACATCATAACAGGGTTTATAAGCTCCAATTAAAAAAGATGTAAGGCGTCAAAAATGTATGAATTAAGATTCTTTAACTTTATTTATCATCACACGATTAAACCATCGGACGAATGTCAGGCTATTATTTTCGATGAGTCATCAGGACACTAGATCTGGCGCTTTGAATGCGATTGTTACCGAACAACGGTAAGCCACGAATATGTAGGTACCTTTCAGATGGTGAAGATAATGCCATGGTGACGGATTGATAGAATGACAATTTAGTGAGTAGGCCAGGCACCACAGAAGACACCGGTCGCGGTTCACTCTGGTTCAACGTGACACTTTCCGACGTCATAAACAACTTTCCTACAAGCAATGCGCAACACCGCGCCGCAACTCCAGCGCAGCGCCGCGCGTCTCGCATGCACCCAGAGAGAATTACTCTGCGCCACTTTTCAAGAAAAATAATTAATTTATACTACGTTCAATGACTTTTCTTTGCACATTGCTATGAAGATATGGTGTCGCACGAGACTTGCAATAGAGACTTTCCAACAAGCTCCACTTTTGACACGCTTAGCGAGACATTATAGCAGAACTTTTTATGGTGACATTTCTTACGGAAAATGCATTTTATTCTCAACTAGCTTTCGTTCGTGAGAAGTCAAGTGTTCTTATTTTTATTCTTTTGCGATCCTGATGTAGCTACGCCCCTAAATTCTCACACATGAAAATGGTAACGGCCTTCTGATATTTCCTTAGCAATTAAACCATGTTCGTAGACTACACGAAATAATACCTATCATATCTCACATTATTGCCTAGTAGTAGGTATACAAAAATCCTCAGCGTCATAACTAGGACAAGAGCTTTTGGGTGAAGTAGTCTCTATAGAACTCAACCTAGCATAACGATAACTACTATATCTCAAAAGTTGTTGTTAGTACCCGTAGATAAGATATTTTTTACAAAAATTAAAAACCGACTTCAAATTCTTTCGAATAAAAAACAAAAGTAAGTATGACATCCATTCATCATCAATAATAAGTAATAACTTACGGTACTGACTGACTGACTGTCAATCAAACGTAGTGGTTTTATTCTCTTTGAAAATCAACGCAGAGCCTAAGCAAAATTCTAAGAGTATGAAATTTGCAGGGTTGCGTAACGTATGGGTGGACAGAAAGGAATTCCCGACACACAACCCCTAAGTTTAAAGTTTATGTAAAAATAGCAGCAACCGAACGAAGTCGCGGGAATTACCATACCATACCACAGTCGACAAAAAAAATTTGGCAAGTCGTAATATCAAGAGATGATGACGTTTTTTTTAAGTTTTACAGAACAAGTTGCTATCCCTCAGGAATTAAATTAAAATGGGACCACCCCGGGATCATACTCTATACACCAGCGAAAGAATCATTAAAATCGGGTTACTATTGGCGGAGATATCGAGTAACACACAAAAAAAAAGAAAAAAATATCAGCCGACTTGAGAACCTCCTCCTTTTGGAAGTCGGTTAAAAAATAGATATACATATCTGTAGTTTCTTTAAAAAGGGCAGCGTTCGAAAAATATGCTTATTATTTCGCTCTGTAAGTCTTGTGAGTGAAAATACAGAAGATTGCATTGTTTAGATCAATAAGCAAGCTTGCAGACGCGAACCTTTTTAACCGACTTCCAAAAGGAGGAGGTTCTCAAGTAGGCTGTATTTTTTTTTTGTGTGTTTGTTACTCGATATCTCCGCTAATAGTAACCCGGATTTGATGATTCTTTCGCTGGTGTATAGAGTATGATCCCGGGGTGGTCCCATATTAATTTAATTCCTGAGGGATTGCTACTTGTCCCGTTAAACTTAAAAAAACGTCATCATCTCTTGAAATCACGACTTGTCGAAATTTCTTTTTGTCGACGGTGGTATGGTGTGGTAATTCCCGCGACTTCGTTCGGTTGCTGCTTTTTTTACATAAACTTTAACCTTAGGGGTTGTGTGTCTGGAATTCCTTTCTGTGCACCCATACATTATACGCTACCCTGCAAATTTCATACTTCTAGGATTTTGGTTAGGCTCTGCGTTGATTTTCAAAGAGAATAAAAACACTACGTTTGATTGTCAGTCAGTCAGTGAGTACCGTAAGAGTTATTATTGATGATTAATGGATGTCATTATTCAAAAGTGTAGGTGGCCACTGGCCGGTGTCATCCTCAGTAGGTAAGCAAAACGCAAAGAGGTTGATAACAAAAAAAGAGGTTGTAAATATTCAGGAATTTGAAGTCGGTTTTTAGTTTTTGTAAAAAATATCTTATTTATATTAAAGTCTAGCGCTAAATCGACTTTAAACAGCCTAGTCTAGCTAGTTCTAACATATATTTAAATCTTAAGGGTTTTTCTGACTAATAAAGAAAGACAAAGAAACCAAGCTGCCGTATTCTTTATGTTTATTTCGATTCATAAATAAGTCTCTGTAGCTCTCGGACTTCGAGTCCTGTTTGTCCAGGAAGCGAGTACTTACATATCCTACATCAAGAGGTCGTTGGCTTGAGAGTCTCCGATCTGAGAGAGGGAAGAGGTTTATTGTAGAAATCCATCCTAATAGAATGCGTTCTTTTAAATAAATTAATCCTGTTGCGGGAGTGAGTACATACTATGCTGGCATTGTTACTTCAAAGTAGATAAACAATTTACAAAGGAAGCAACAAAATAACAGTTATTAAGAAATTTTCCTTTTAATATTGTGTGCTAACTAATAACACCTGTTAATATTGTGAGCTAGAGCAGAATGTAACATCGCTATTGTTGTTTATACATTTTAAAATCAAAAACCCACTGTGCACTAGTTTAATTGTCACTGCTGTTGATGTATCTAGATTTAACCTGCTTTTAAATTTAAGGTCATTAAGGTCGGGATTAAATTAAATAATCCTGTTATCATATTTTGATGTTTTCATTATTTGACATGATAATTCAGTTTTTTTTATAAACTTAATTTCTCTTATCTAGGAATTGTATCTGTACTTTTTAACTGCCTTCAAAGATAGGAGGAGGTTTGTAATTCGTCTGTTTATATGTGTATGTTACAATCGAGTAACAATTAGCGTAAATCAGTGATTCCTGGATGCGGATTACTGATCAGAAGTTTTTTATTTTATTTTATTTATTTATTAAATTTAACATTGTCATAACAGTTTGCACCAAAGCGACTATGAAAAGCATATAAACATATTTACTACTTAATTACTAAACTACATAATATTTTGTGTCACACTCAAAAATCGTATTTGTTCTTGCCCTCGGGACCGCAAGCAGCCTAGGCCTTCGCCGGGAGCCTACGTAATTATCAGGTACGTACAAACCCACACACATAAGCACTCGCGGATTGTGCACCATACCTCTCAGAAATCGAAAGATGTATGTAAGTTGTGATGTTCCTCCATTGTACTAAGTAAGGAGTCCGTATTAATAATTACGAACAATACCTACTAGAAGCTTGGTTACTATTACTTGAATGCAGAATTCATCATCATCTCCCTGCCCTTATCCCACTTCATGTGGGGTCGGCACAACATGTTCACAACTTGAATGCAGTATTGTTCATCTTAAATAAAGACGTAAGATTTTAATAACTATGCATTCAATGAATCCATAGTTATTAAACATCTCGCATTTTTCAATAACTTTCGTATAGGTAGGTAATTGTAAAAATAATCTGTGGATGCTTGTTTCTCTGCAAGTCCAACCATATACGTCCTAAATTTTATCAGGCTTTCAAAAACAACAAAATTCCTCCGCTCTCAAATTTGAAGTTGGTTTCTTGTTCTTAAAATGTAGTTATCTTTATTCTAGTGTTGATAACATAGAATATATTTAACCCAGGATCATTCGAAGGCTCACCATAAAAAGTTGCATTATACAGTGACAACATAGCGTGACGCGTACATTTTTAACTATTCATGGTAGGCTGCTCTCCATGGGATACCGGGATTCTAACGGGACTCGGTCCTTCTTTTTACTTTTTTCAACCTCCAACGTCTCAAGCATGCGTTCACTTTTAATGACGATGGCTATTTCGGCTCCGTAAGTTAACTTTTCCTTGAGCTCAAGCTTTCAACGCTTCCGTGTTCTTATTCATAAAGTTTTGACAGTTAATTCAAAACAAATCATTTTCAGAAGTATACTCAGTTTATGAAATATTCATAAATACATTTTGGTTTTGGTATTTGGTCTCAATCACACAAATATTTCACATTGATAATGATGCAAAATACTTAATTATATTTTATTAAGGCAGTTAGTATGCTGTGCTAAGTCAATGTAAATTTTACAGTTGATAGGGAAATATAAATAGTTATATTTCATCTTAAGAAATAAACCGGTCAGCCGAAAAATTGCATAACAACCAAACCATTTTTTTACATTGTATAAAACAATTAACATGAATTCCTAGCGATTGATTTACGGCTCTCGAAGACAATAAACAGCCAGCAGCAAGTTTGTGGTCGAGCTGAAGCCTTATTGTTGGCTCTTTGAAAGGAACGGGACTGCAGGACCGTGGGTGACGTCGCCATTGTGACGTCACGCTGCACTTTTCAACCAAATGCACTTTTGCCGTCATACGGGACCAACAAAGTAACAGTTCCTGTCGTAAACCGGGACCTCTAGTAATAATAGCCATTTCTCAGAACGAACGGGCCTCTATTGAACAAAAGATTAGAGAGATATATGAGCGGTCATTATTCTTTGGGCTGTGACCAATTTGAGGTTTAAACACAATAATATCAGAAGACAAGCTTAAGTTTTTGTTTAATCATACCGTTTCTGTGGTGATTGAAAAGAACTTAGGATCAGAATATTTTAAACAATGTATTAATATCAATAATTTTATTTAAAATATAAACGAAATGAAATAATTTATTTTGCTAGGAACATCATCATCATCATCAGCCTGTAGAAGTCCACTGCTGGACATAGGCCTCCCCCAAAGAGTTCCATGACGAACGGTCTTGAGCCTTCTCCATCCACCGACTTCCCGCAACCTTCACAATGGCTAGGAACATGGTTGTACATAATATGTACATAGATCTTACAATTTAATATTAGCTGTTCCATATTACTTCACCGCTAATACGGCTATGATAAATATAGATACAGTTTTTCTAAAATGTTAGAGTAGGTACAAGAAACAAATCAATCGTCAACTCATTGTTATTTAATTAAAATATGTCGTTAAATAATATAATATGAACTATTTAAAGAAATTCTCGAACCGAATGGTCTGCTACGTGATGATGGTAAGCGGCCTAACGGTATGACTTTGGTCCCTTGGGAGAAGGGTAGGCCTATGGTGTGGGACGCTACTTATGTTAATACACTAGCGCGCTCACATCTTCCGGGGACATCAGTTAGGGCGGGTGTGGCGGCAGATTCAGGCCGAGGATCTCAAAAGGCGCAAATATGTTAGCCTTGATAGGGCTTACGTATTTGAGCCTTTTGGGGTTGGGACCTTGGGTCCGTGGGGAAACGGGGCCCTCCAAATTTTCAAAAAGATATCAGGGCGTCTGATCGAAGCGACGCGTGAACCGAGAGCTAGCTCTTATTTGGCCTAGCGAATTAGCATTGACATCCAGCGTGGCAATTCCGCCAGTCTGGTGGCGTGTCGAATTCTGGAGGTCCGCCAGTCGTGAACTGGATCAGTTGAGCTATCTATAGATCGTTTGTAACGGTCTTTAGATGGCTCAACTGTTTCTTGTGTATTTTGTAAATATTAACTTGTATTAGTTTTAAGTTTCTTTCTGAAAATAAAGATAACTCCAGACATAATATTAATTTTGTCACCAAATTCCATTTGCTTACTTCCAATGGTGCACTAAAATAGTCAGCCACGGTCATTTAATTTGGCAAATATTCAAATCCATAATGACACTATCTAGATAATTTTCCATAATATTTATTATGATTAAAACCGTGTTGGCGTAGTGGGAGGTTCCCCGACTTGCGAAGGTTATGGGTTCAAACCCGGTCGTAAACAGATGAGTTTTATGTAGTCGAAAAATTTAAGTGTGCTTTAATACGCGCTTGAAACGGTAAAGGAAAACATCGTGAGGAAACCAGTCGGTATTCTTAATGCGGCGATGGGTTTGCAACCTGTCACGTATGGAATACTTACTTCTGAAAAATGTGGGCATTAACTAATGTTCGGACATGCCTCTGGTGGTAGTCAGATAAACACTGAGACATCTTCAAGGATCTGAAAGCCTGGAGATCTGGAGGATGTCTACCATTCGTGGGGATAAAGGCCGTGAGACTATTTTTTTTCTCATTATGAAAATCTACCGTATTTTTACCAAATTTGTTTTAGGGTCTAAGGAGATGCACGGTGAACGTATCGTGCCATGAACCGGTGCCGTGCCGGCAACCCTGAACGATAAGGTGGGTCTGCGCTTGTATATCTTACAAGATTTAGTGGGCATAGTTTTAAAGTTCTTTGTAATGGTAATTTGTAATAAGATATTTTTTACAAAAACTAAAAACTGACTTCAAATTCCGGAATATTTACAAGATTAATATCAACCTCTACTTTTTGTTATCATACTCTTTGCGTTTTGCTTACCTACTGAGGATGACACTGGTCACCTACACTTTCGTATAAAAAACAAAATTAAGTAGGTATGACATCCATTCATCATCAATAATAACTCTTACGGTACTGACTGACTAATTGTCAGTCAAACGTAGTGGTATTACTCTCTTTGAAAATCAACGCAGAGCCTAACCAAAATCCTAAGAGTATGAAATTTGCAGGGTAGCTTCCTGTTGTAACGTATGGGTGCACAGAAAGCAATTCCCGACACACAACCACTAAGGTTAAAGTTTATGTAAAAATAGCAGCAACCGAACGAAGTCGCGGGGATAAACATACCATACAACCGTCGACAAAAAAAATCGGCAAGTCGTGATTTTAAGAGATGATGACGTTTTTTTCAGTTTTACGGGACAAGTCGCAATCCCTCAGGAATTGAATTAATATGTCTCTATCATACTCTATACGCCAGTGAAAGAATTATCAAAATCAGTTTAGTATTGGCGGAGATATCGAGTAACAAACAAAAAAAAATACAGCCGACTTGAGAACCTCCTCCTTTTTGAAGTCGGTCAAAAAGAAGATTTACTAGACTATCATATAACCTACTCAAAATAAAGTATATTATTTCATGTTTTGTCGACCTTTTTTTTAATTAGCTATTTGGGATCTTTATCATCGCTACATAAAAAAGGTCAATTATTGAGTTTGAACTGATTTGTGCACAAAAATGATTTTTGCATCGAGTTTTTCAGTGAAAAATGTGGAATTTTCAATAGGTGTAGAACAAATGTATTGCCAATTAGGTGTAGAATAAGCCCGTTTCGGGATAGCATACATATTATGAATCACCTTGTATTTGTGTGCTAGGTCATTAAACAAGTATGGTCATTATATGGTCCATTGCGTGGGTACAGAGATTTCAGGTTCTATATCTGCCATATGACTTGGAAACTGTTAGCAACAGCGCAGCGGTGCAGAAACATGTCATTATATTTGTGATGGCATCAAAGCGATTCAATTAACATACCGGTGATGCGTGCAATGTCGTTTTTTTTATATTTTACAGTTACCGCCTCACAAAGGAAAGGATTAATAGAGTCGATGCAAAAAGCCTGTGATTACTTAACCCATATCCGGTATTTGGGCCACTATGAAGCATATGGTCCCATAACCCTTTGGCCCCGTTAGACCGCGTTTGTTTAACAACAGTTGCATCATGAATATAATAGCCTAATTTTTTTGGTCCCACATTTGAATTTGATGCAGACGGCGCCAGGTGGTATTTTTTTATTTAGGTAAATGATTATAGAAATCTCAATCTCCATACATAAAAATCTAATTGATAGTAACGGGTGTAACTATATGAATCTGTAAAAAACAAAATGCTAGCCATAAAGTTAGCTAAATTGAATGCAAGTAAACTGCGAGGCTTACATCATTTTACGACACTAGTTTTTACGACGAAAAGAACTAGTAAAATTCAGTGACGAGAGATGATAGAAGCAGCTTGGGGTTTTTCTTTCGCATTACAGTTCACATCTCAAGTTAGTGCAATTATTTTCACTTTTCGCCATATGAAACACGCAGCGAGAGAGCTGCGATTGGCAGGCGCGGTATCACCTATTCCTGGAAGGCACGCTTTCCACCGCTGCGAAGCCGACTGCATCTTCCCGGGGAAATGCACGCGGGTTCGTTGCACTTTCAAACTCATAACCCCCTTTCTAAAGCACCGATCCAATTATGTGCACTTTCGCAAGCCGCTACTGTCACTCGCCTAGATACGGATAGGAAACTCGGCGTTGCGCTTGCACACCCACCTGCTAGTGTGACCCTCCACGCCAACCATTGATGCACGCATGCAATAGATTACATGTTCGGAAATATAATGGTATGTACAAACTATACTACCTTGACGGCATACACAAGGCACACACATCCATATCCGGGGTGCTGCAAAAAAATATAGAGCTTGTCGAGTGGTCATCTTTCTTTATAAAAGTGACAATGTTGGTATTTTAAAAATTATTTATTCATCAGAACACACTTAGCATAATAATTTGAAGTTGTATACGAATAATAACATTTTCACATTATCAGCACATAAGAAAAGTAAAAGACAGCGGCAAATGGAGCAACATAGAAATCGCAGCAGCGTAAAATATTGCAAACTATCGAACCAAACTTGTCGAATCTCTTCTGGTCCACGTGTTGTGTGTAAGAAAGTTTTTCAGGCGCAATCAGCTATCACGCGCCAATGAAAACGAGATAGGCCAACGAACCCATGCGATGCACTTCTCGATGCGAGCTGCGGTTTCATCGGATCTGGCTCTAGAATAGAACTATTTTCTCATTTGATATTAGGTATGTGGCCCATATTGCTTTCCAATTCATATTTTGTGTATTAATCTATGAGAGTTGGTAAAGTGTAACTAAAGGTTAAAGAGCCTCGTCCTTTGATTTTGAGCTTCGTTGAATTGAAGAAATTCTCCTTAATATGACCTTGCCAGTAAAGATACGTGACGCACCTTCCACGCCTGCCTTTAAAATGAGGCTAAAAAAAATCTGACGGAATCAGTTTTCTATGACCTAGAAGAATACCTAGAGCTACCGCTAGTATAATGTATATTTTTATATAAAATATTAATACTTAGTTAATATGATATGAATATAATGATAATTTTTTTTTGTTAATGACATGTTACTTATGGTGTAATAAATAAATTCTGTATTCTGTATGAATTCTTCATGTGAGCACGCACTTTCGTATTTTGTAAGATATAAAACTGCTAATAGTGATAGATTTTGCGCATATACTTGCAATTTTGACGATTCAATCCTTATCCAAAAGATAAGCATATTTACTTTCTTCATATCACTGTAACTGATAAGCCCGATCTCACTTTTTGGTATCTAGGCTTGTGCCACATAAGCTCACGGAGACTAGACGAGTTGAACTTGTCATGAGTGATTGCAGAGAGAAGGGTGGAGGGGTTGAGAGTGCATTGACATACTTACCTACTGCACGGTGCAGGCGAAATGCAAGCGGCGCGTCGTCGCTCGCTTCTGTGGATATAGGTACTTCTAGCCCAACCAGCTCTGACAGACCTCCCGCAAACCCCTAACAAATCATCAGCTCGCACAACGCGGGGGAAATTAGCTAAACCTTGGAGCTCCACTAACGTTTGTCAAGTAGTAAACCACTGACGCCTCGGAAAAGTGGAATGACGTCCGCGCGACCATTTGGTTTTCACTCACCAACGCGAACCGAGAGAAATGGAAAAACGTGTTAATTTTACATCGCCTACTGGGAAAGAAGGCCGACTTCTAATCTGACCGGTCTTGCAAAATTACCATCCAACACATGTTTATAATAAGTAACATTACCTAAATTCTATCATACTAATTTTACGCTTACTACTATTATAGATGCTTAAGTTTGGATGGATGGATGTTTTGTTACACAATCAGGCCAGAGCAGCTGAACGGATCTGCATGAAATTTGGCACAGAGACAGATTATAGTTTGAAATAACGAATATATGTAATAATATATAATAATAATAATAGGCTACTTTTTATCCTCTTAGTTACCACTTGAGCGAAGCCGCGAGTTGTAGCTGTTTTTATAAATGCGAAAGTTTGTGAGGATATTTGGATGTTTGTGGTTCAATCACGCCGTAACGGCTGAACCTTATTTCTATAAAACTTGGAATAAATATAGTTCTTTACTTAGAATACCATACAGGCTCCTTTTTATCTAGGTACTGCGTGGGCGAAGCCGGGTGAGCAAGCAAGAAGCAAGTAGTTTTACGTATAAATATGCAATTTATATGTACTATACGAATTAATCTTCTAACAAAATTATAAAATTGACGACAAGAACACATTCAGTTTCATAGTTACTGTTTCGTATTCAACTCAGAACAAAAACGCCACATAAACAATGGTTGTAGCAGAATATGATATTGCAATACAATGTCATTGCTGGATGCACTTGACACCGCGCGAGGTCAATGGCAGTCATCGTACGGGTCGCAGTAATCTCACGTGCATATTGGTAGTTCAACTATGCCTCCGACAAGTTTTCCGGTATATTATGTTCCTACCACACTCCAGTTACTGCAGCGGATGATACCAAATATGTCATTTTATAATGAAATAATGCGTACGTCCGCGGCTTCGCATGCATGGCATCCAGTAGAAAAAGAACCATTATTACGGTATTCCAGATCAGATTTCGAAAACTTCGCGTTAAAATATCAAGCAATTATTTTTCCAATTTCATCATCAAACCTGATGCTCATTGGAATTACAAATTAAAAAAAAAGCTTTTCAATTTGGGGCTCTCTTTTTAACCTTGGTCCTCAAAATATTGTTGTAATACACTATAATCGAGAGAAAGCCACTCAAATTTTTTTTTACAATTGAGTATCTTTTTCAGGAATATTAAAAAAAAGCCAAATACTTGAATGATCAATTAGTTTGAATAACCTATTTAAAATTTCACCAAACCTCCATTTTGGCACACCTCGCATCAAAACAAACACAACCTTCTCAAGTCTCTACGACCAGCGGCTTGGGCTGTGGATTGTCTATATGTCAGCCAGTCAGTCAGGACTTTTATTCTTACATATAATGATTACGACAAACCTATTTAAAACAAAGTGAGTGTTATGAAACGATTTTCATTTGGATTAAACGTTGAGTCTTGACCGACCAACCCTTTGGTGATAAATTTTGAATACTCACAGTTTGATATATAGCCCTAGATTTGTATAGAAAATATCGCATCGCAAAATGCTACGTGCACACCCTTTTAAGCTATTGTGAGTTAGCCTACCTCCCAGCAATCCTATACCGTACCTGACCTCAAGGTAGATTCACTTGAAGATAACTATTTTCGATGCTAAATAAAATCGTTTAACCGCTAGTTTTGCCAGCGATGATAGCATCAGTTAAGCGCCGCACTAATAAACACCTGGCTCCATATAGCTTTGAAGCTTTCAATGGGCACAATTAATGATTATTTAAAAAAACCATAAGCTTTTATTTAAAACCTGATAATTTTTCTTTTTATCATCAGTATGTTCGATAGGCACCAAGATGGAGTTCATCAAAAAAAAATAGAGTAACCAAGCCTGCCTGATTCTTCTTAGTTTGGTCGCGAAGAAAAGGCGTAGCTTTACCTAGTGTCTTAGACGTTTTGTAGTGATCCTAGTCATTTTGTTGAAATAAACACCATTTGACTATGACTCATTAGCATGACCTACGTTATATGAATACAATATCTATGAGCTCTATGCGGCAATGATAAGACCGTATTTTGCAAAACATAATTTCTAGAGATAGTAAGAAGTATTATCGATTATTCAGTGTCAATTGGTATTGTAAAAAAATGCATTACTCCTCAAAACTATGAAGCCTTTTTGGAATCCTTTTATGAATAAACATACATTTAAACTCGCGGAAACTGAAATAAGCTCTACCTAGCAAACGGAAGTTTGCATTCATTAAAATAATTCTGCATAAATCATTTTAAAATATCAAATAAACTTCATCAAAGTAAGGTAGAGTTCTTGGGAACATTCAGGAAGCTAAAACTAGAGTTACTGCAAATTACCTGCAATCGTTTGGGTAGAGTTCATCGGCTATCAACAGTTGGTTACCAAAACTAGTCCTTTTTGTCAGAAGTTTTTATACGATAGTTCCCAACTTTACCGATAGTTATGGTAACTGCTGGTTATTGTTTCAGTGAACTCTTAGTCTCAGAATAATAAGTTCTTGCCTCCTGTGAAGATTTTTAGAGTGGCTTTCATGTAAAATTTAAGTGATGCTAATGGCATCAGGTAATTTGGCTTTGAAGCCTCTTGGTCCCAATAGAAAAACTAGTGCTCTTGTCAAAGTTCACTGAGGTTTATAGTAACTTCCGCCCGCGGCATCGCTCGTGTAGCATAAAAATATGTCAGGTCAAAAGTTGCTCAATCCAGTGCTCAAGCTACGAATATATCCGTATTAAATTTCATTTCAGTTCACCTGTTACGGAGCTGTGAAGTTACAAACATAGTCACACAAACACACACTATCTTAACTAACTATATAATGTGAAGGACCACAAACAACCCTGTAAATAATCTTCCGGGTTTGGATTACAGATATATCTTCTAAGGTAAGTAGTATAACGTATTGGTGACTATGAAAGTACCTCGTTTCTCGCGTGCGATAGTTCCGCAAAATAAGGCCGCGCGTTCATCGGCCCCGTTCTGCCGTTACCGACGCCTGCGCTTGCGACGCCGGCGACGTATGCAATCATAGCATAATATTCGGTAATTCATTTATTTGCTGCAATAAACACTGTATTCATTTATTTGTATATTTGTAACATCCAAATATTGATTAATAGGAAAGAAACTCACCACCGCCACTATCCTTAATATTTAGCTAATAAATAAAAAGCTCTCCAAAAATATTTACAATGTATATAAATAATGTTTGTGTTTATTTTCTACCAAACACTTATATCCATATTTTAATAATCTATTAAAATTATTAAACCAACTTGATACTGTTTATAACCTAGATGGATTAGTTCACCTACAGAGTTTAACAACGATAGCTCTAGCCAACCTGCGTGCCTAGCGTAGTGAATAAGGGCAAATTCCCCCAAAGATGATAGGAAGTGCTCCAGATATCTGTAGGGGAGACCTATGTTTATCAGTGGCCATTCTACGGCTACAATAATGAATGATGATGATGATGTGTGATGGTACGGAACCCTCTCAGGACACGAGTCCTAATCGCACTTTGTTTTGTTCCTAGCACTTTGAATTTAGTCACCAGACCGGTCTATGTTTCGGAGAACTTAACTAATAAGGACCGGCGTCTGTATTTCCTGGCCCGCGAATTTACAAGGCAGAGCGGATTCCTGTTCTGCTGGGTATCCTTTGGTAGAGTATTTGTCCGTAAATCGGAAGGAAGCCCCCATATACGCATTACGTGTGAAAGTGATATTGAGAATCTCAAAACCAACTAAACAGTTAGTACCGTATTTTTTTGGAGAACACATGGCTATGCAGTGCCAATCTAAAGAATAATACTAGTTGTTGTACCAATCCTTCTTACTTATGTATTGCCTATAATAGTTCCTTAAATTATCTTAATTTACAAATTCATAAAACTTACGTAATGTGAATACATGGTATAGTGCGTGAACTGGGTTTTGTTTTTAAACTTTCTATAAGTGGGTTTAATATTATAAATTAATCTTCATCCACAATCAAGTACACTTAATAAATAGGTACCTTCTTGGACAGCAAGGTACCTTCTTGGAATCTTTCAAAGTTGTACTAATTTGCTACCTAGCTTATTAAATTACCTGGCCTACGTAGGAAATTCTACCCAATACTACACGTACTTACCTATTCTCTAAAAATGCCAAACGATTTTGAAGAAGTCATAACCTGCGTTGATCGTGATATTAGCGTAGGTGAATCACACTTGGTTGACGATCCCGCTGCTTTTCACGAAATTGAACTCGGAACAAATCATTCTCTTAAGATTATATCGCAGAATATTCGAAGTGTAAACAAGAACCTGGATGATTTTGGAGTTTTTATTTCGAGAACAAATATAGATTTTGATCTTATAATACTGACCGAATGCTGGCTGAAAGGGAGCCAGTCTATCCCCGCGCTTAATCAATATACAACCTTTAACACCTGTAATCATATTAATCAGAACAGTGGAGTCATTGCCTATGTGAGAAACAATATTACTGATATATCTGTATATGAACCCAACCTTACTGATGCTGACTGTTTAGTAGTCAGAATTGGTGAAAAGTTTGCATTTGTTTGCATATACAGATCTCCATCATTCACATCGATCACCAATTTTCTAAACTCACTAAACCACTTATTATCCAACCTTAAGTCCATACCTAATATTTGTTTATTAGGTGATCTGAATATTGATATCTGTGAAAATACGACTGATAACAGAGCCGATGAATACCTGGACCTGTTGGCTATACACGGCCTACTACCAAGCCATATACTTCCCACCCGTGAACTAAAATGCTATGATCATAGTTTAGTTAAATCACAAACTAGGATAGCTACAACCATTTGTAGCCCCTCAGTTACTGATCACAGTTGCCTCTACCTGGCCATATCTCTTACACAACAACTAGATAAAGTGAAAAAATCATATAAAAAAACTGACTATCAGAAAGTGTTCACATTATTATCTAATGTAGACTGGGACTCTCTTTATCTGATGAAGGACCCAAACTATTTAACTGAAAAGTTAATCTCGATTCTTTCAACCATTATTGACAAATGTACCATAACACATCAAGTATCAAATAGAAAACAGACAATGCAGCCTTGGGTAACTCCGGGTCTGCTTAGATGCATGAGATTCCGAGATACTCTTCACCGTCGCCATAAAAAATCACCTAAAGACACGAACCTGGAAATAACCTATAAACGTTATAGGAATTATTGCAACGGTATTCTACACAGTCTCAAAAACAAATTTGATTCCTCAGAATTACTAGGTGCAAAAAACAACATTAAAAAAACTTGGAAAGTTATAAAGCGTGTAGGTGGTCTCATTAACTCTAATACCGAATCAAATAAAGAACTCTTACAGTTTAAATCTACCCATAAAGAGTCGACAAATCACATTAATGATTACTTTGCTCAGGTTGGCCATAACTTAGCTGGGAAAATACTAAGCAGTTTAAACTGTACTCAAGACAACCTAGTACAAAACTATACACCAGCCGCAGTTCAACCTAATTCATTACTGCTTTTAGACACTGACGTCTTCGAAATAAATAAAATTGTAGCATCCCTTAAATCTTCATCTTCGTCGGGATGGGATGGTATCACTTCATTATTCCTGAAAAAATGTATTCACTTTCTTGGCGGCCCATTAAGCCATATTTTCAACACTTGCCTCTCAACTGGAATATTCCCAAATGTACTAAAAGACTCTATTATAATTCCTGTCTACAAATCTGGAGATCGAGATAAAATCACAAACTACCGTCCAATTTCTCTATTATCAACGCTAGCTAAAATCCTAGAGAAAGTGATAAATATCCGTCTTGTAAGCTTTCTTGAAAAATACAAGATTCTTTCGGATAACCAATATGGTTTCAGAAAGAAAAAATCCACCTCTGATGCTATTGAAAGCCTTGTAACTGAAGTCTCGAATAATCTAGACAATAAATTCAAATGTATCGGAGTCTTCCTGGATCTGGCCAAGGCTTTCGATACGGTGTCGGTCCCGTTACTACTGTGCAAGTTAGAATCCATAGGTATTCGAGGAATCCCCTTAGAACTTTTTAGAAGTTACTTAAGCGATCGTTCGCAGACTGTTAAGGTTGGAGATACACTTAGCTCTAAACGATCGATATGCTTTGGTGTCCCCCAAGGATCTGTGCTGGGACCGACCCTATTCTTGATTTACATCAACAATCTGTGTGATACCAAATTGTTCAACGCTAAAATCCTTACATTCGCCGATGACACTGCAATTATATTCAAAGGCAAGACCTGGGATGACGTACACAGGACAACTGAAAGTGGCATGAGTGTTATCATAAATTGGCTCGATAACAATCTACTTACTCTCAATCTAGACAAAACGAAATATATACCATTTTCAATATATAATAATAGTCAACCAAAAACAAACCTCAGTATAAAGGCTCATACCTGCAACTCACTTACTAACAACAAAAACTGCAACTGCTACACTATTTCTACTACGAGCACTATAAAATACCTCGGCATAACCATTGACAGTAACTTAAATTGGAAGAAACACATTGAAACATTAAAATCGCGAATAAGAAAACTTATACCGGTTTTTAAAAAAATACGCCACTTAAAAGAAAATAATACCTGCAAAACTGTCTATTTCACCTTGTGTCAATCCCTCTTAACCTATGGAATTTCAGCCTGGGGCGGTGCATCTAAAACGACTTTGATAAAACTAGAAAGGACTCAGCGCTCTATCCTAAAAGTCCTGAGCTCTAAGCCTTTCAGATACCCTACCACAGACCTCTACAATGAATTCCAAGTCCTGAACGTACGACAGTTATTTATTAAAACCATTGTGCTAAAACAGCATAGTAATCCTGGACGTATAGACCACCTAACCAATAGAAGATCTCACAATGTGTACAAAGTCCCTTCATACAGGACTTCCTTCGCTCAGGGTTTTGTTTGTTTCCTGGCACCTTTTCTTTACAACCGCATCAACAAAGCTACCCCGTTGAGAGATAAATCAAGATTCATATGCTCAAGATCTCTAAACAGCATCTTGCTTCAGTTGAACTACAGTGAAACTGAAAACCTGCTATCCATCACCCATTGAAAAATAATTTTGAAAACCCAACCCAGCATAATTATTGTATATACCTACATGTATCGTTAGTTTTAAATTGCCTAAATTGTTACCTGCATTTATATAATACCTTTTGTACTTGTACCTTGTTTTTCATTTTTTCATTTTTAATAATGTATACCAGCCTACTTAATTAGATTAAATGTTAAGTCTATAGTTATAATATTAAGATTTTGTATGCCTATATTATATCGATACCCACCAGCTTTTGTCGGCACTATTACTCCACTCAAAATTGTTTTTATAGATAGAGGTTCGAAGCATTACCCTGCCGTAACACAGTTAAATCTAGCACGGAGGGTAAGGTTTTGTAACTGCCTATGGGTAAAGAGTAACCTACTCCAGACTTTACCTACCTACTTAGTCCAATTTTATGTGTGATAGGAGAATTATGGTGAGGTTATTTTTTACTTTCTTTATAGTTTAGTTACAAGAAATTGTACCATTTGTTTGAAATAAACATTTACTTTACTTTACTTTACTTTAGCTTTCATTCTTTGCATAATAATTGGGTTACAAAACCGTCAATCGCAAGTTTTCCTATTAATATACTAACATATAGTTTTCTTTTGTGCTAAAGAAAAAACCATTGGCTCCTTAGGAAGTAATAACGGTGGTGGATACGTGAGCTGCGTGAGCGCATGATTCACGAACACACGGCTCTGTGACATAATAAACTAAATTAGCATAATACCGCCGGTTTCGGTTAAAACCCCTTTCGTTGGCTTCTTGCTGGCCTGCATTCACTCTTACTCATGCCTTTTACTGGCCGTGCTTGATACTTTGGGGAAAAACGTTTGGTATCCTCCTTTTGTTTCAGAGAAACACTTGGCAGCAATGATGTGTGATCTAAATCACTTACGTGGCAGTAAACTTTTATTTCGCATTATAAAGCAACATTTATTGAGATATTTACCATTTTAACTGCATAATTAGCATGATAGGAACGATTGGCTAATTAATTTTAGTGTAAGCTTTTTCATTGCTTCTAGTAATTCTAGATCCTAGAGATACAAAGAAATAACAATCATTAGTGGTAAGAAGAAATAATAAAAAGGGGCGCATCAACGGAAAGAAAATTGGAATCTATAAAAGCTTTTCCCGAAAGCTGACGGCTCGATAAGTGTTCAATGCTCTTACCGACGCATCAAGCTCGACTGCAGCTGCTTTCCGGTAATGTAACCACCGCGTATGCCTGCAAGAATTCTGCTCAAGGTTCGTTGAACTTTCGCGAGTGCAGAACGCAGCAAAGAGGGGGAGCCACACTAGGTCATACCCGGCCGTCGGCACACTTACCTTGACTCGTCGCACGCCGCCGCCACCACCTCCCGCCGCGCGCTGCGTCCAACGTCTACACACAGAAACTATGCAAAACTGCCCGACATTAGATGACCTAGGTGGCGTAGCAGGTGAGCGCCCGGCTGAGACTCAAGAGGTTTGGGTTCCAATTTGAAATCATGATCTGCAAAATGCGTGATGATCTCAAAATATTAGGGTCTGGGTGTTTTTAAATAAATAAATAAATATCCAGCTTTTGAATCATCAAACTGATGTATAATAAATAAAAGTCTGTTAAAAATTTGCGTAACTCAGAACTTTATCACGAGCCTAAAAGAGAGCATAACTTTCACTTCAAAGAGCATTTTTGTTTAGGTTTAATTAGAAGTTTGCATACATTTGTACTGTATTTTATGCACTTTCTTCTACTAAGCCTAGAATTCAAATCTGGTCAGTCATAGGTCAGTTTATGTATATGTCAAATGCGGGAACAGTGCATCATTCGCGTAAATATTATACGTACTTGTCACTCAATTATGGTCAAACGTTATCAATGTTATCATAGACTTTTTCACTAAAATATAAAAAATATATATAAAATATTAAATAACAAGAATGTGTGTTTGTTTGTTCCACTTTCTCACTTCAACTACTTAGCTTGATATTTTGCATAGGCTATGATGTTGATTGACCAAAGCTTTTTATGCCTGACTATGATTTTCTTCTGGTAAAGTTAGGTTAAGAATACTATTCCTTTGACACTAACTTACGCCCGCGGCTTCGCTCGCGTGGTACCTAGATAAAAAATAGCTTATAGGCGTTTCTAGCCTATAAGCTTTAAAAAAATCTGTCTATTCAAAGTTTTATGTATATCGGTTGAGCCGTTACGGCTTGATTGTACCACCAACATACGAACATCCAAACAACCATTAATTAAAGATACAGGTGGATATGTTATTTTGAGAGCACTGGTGAGTTGGTGGTAGCAATTTCGCCTTCCAATCCAAAGGTCCTGGGATCCAATCCCAGTCACGCACCAATTAATTTTGAGTTTGTTCCATCCCGTACAGCTACAATAAAATGAAACCACTACAGTGAGTTGACTCTTTGTATGTTTAGCTCTGTTACTTAACTCTGATGTATATCTGATGTGTATCCATTTCGGTGTGAACCATTGCTCAGCAGTTCAGCAAATTTGCCATTGATTAATCATCATAATCTTCGCATGAATGAATGAATTGAAATTAGGATTCATAAACACATATTACATGCTACCGGAAGATTATATTTTATGCAGACGTCATTTTTGACAAAGCTAAGCTACAAACTTAAGTTATGCTGCCAAGAATTTATCGAGTTCAGTTGTTCCCTCTTACATAATTTTTAATTTTATTGGCATCCACCCAACGGTTTGCTCCATTACTCAAAGAAACCGAGATGAAGAATGTTCTTGACAGGTGTATTAGAGAAAATTAATATAGAAAATAAATTTCAAATACAAAATGCTGTTAACACACCAATATTATTAATGCGAAAGTAACACTGTCTGTTTGTTTCTTTTTTACAACTAAATGGCAGAGCCGATTTTAATTAAATTTGGTATGACGATAGCCTGTAACCCTGAAAAAGAATATATACTTCTTTTTATCTGAATATCGAGCGCGCATAGCCGCTGACAGACGCTAGTTTTTAATCAAAGTCAGTTCGTTCGTCACCAGTGTTTTCCCGTGACGGATTTCATGGGCTGTCCAAAAAAGGCCATCCTCATGGCTTGATAACTGGTTATAGCCTTCAACATTGGATCAATTACCTATAATAATATAATAAATAACCGCCATATTTACAAACATGTCGCTGTTTCAAATAGAAAATGATTGAAACTGATTGCAGCAAAGTTAAATAATTGCCCCACTGCTCACACCTACTGATGAGATTAATAATAATACTCTTTATTATTTTAAGTTTGTAAGAATAAAGAATTTAAAATTAAATAAGTAGTACAGATACAGTAGTAGTAGGTACTTAACATAAGTTTATTCAACAGCAGGCTTTCGTTCATACTTCTTCAAATTTTCATTCAAATAAACTCCAGATTGATTATTTCTTTAAATAGAAGGCTCAAGATCTCTGATAATCCTGTTTTCTAAACCGGAAAATAGAGTGTGTTTATTTTTGCACAGAGCATGGTTTACAAATAGGGTCGTGGTGCATGTTAAGTTTTCATGTCAGAAGCAAAACTAATGGGTGGTATGAAAATGCATTTGAAAAAGCTAGTGATTCGCCCTAAACAGATCTCGTGAAAGATTAAAGTTGGTGCTTCGATGGTCGTTGAGGCACAATTAAGATACATACATACATAAATTCACGCCTATTTCCCAGAGGGGTAGGCAGAGACCACGGCTTTCCACTTGCTACGATCCTAACATACCTCTTTTGCTTCATTCACTCTCATCACATTCCTCATACATGCTCGTCGGTTTAGGGAACTCTTGACCTGGCCTTTGTCCTAAACGTCACCGATTTGGTCGCTAAACGTACGCCTAGGTCTTCCCCTTCCAACGGTTCCAATTAAGATAAACTTTGAAAATCGCATAGTTAGAATGTTCTTACTACTGATGTTACTATTTTCAATGTATCTTGAAAACTATACGGACAGAAAAAAATGCATGAACAACGTTCTTATAACACCCGTCTTCATAATTTGTGGGACTTTTTTTCAAAAACGCCTTGTAGACCCCTATGTCTTAGCAACCTCTTGGCTGATTTAACCTTTTGACCTAGTAAATTCCACGCAGATCGGATAGATGCTATGCTCTTACAAACAAACATACAAAGCCGATTCTCCCAAGTTTTAAGTTGTTTGAGAGATCTTCGCTCACTCGAAATTTGTTTTCTCGCTCTAAATTTGAGTAGCCCGCCTGGGGAGATACCTCCGCCTTACAGAAGATCGCAGCCAAATAACATTATTTGTTTCAAATAGTGTTGTGTTCCTGCGGTGAGTAAGGTTGCCAGAGCTCTTTAGGGGAGGAGGGGTTCGGCAGGCAACGCATTAGCAATGCTCCAGGTGTTGCTGATGTCAATAGGCGACGGTAACCACTTACCAACAGGTGGGCCGTAAGCCTGTTTGCCTCCGTATAACATAAAAAAAAAAAAAAACTCGATCATTATGAAACCGTATAAAAAGTTGAAGTTGACATCGAGGTTTAAATAACGTTTCGTTTGAAAAAAAAAAACAGTGAAAACACCCTAACTACAAGTTGACTAAATTGTTCTCCATAAGCCTAAGTAGGTGGAAGTTTAGGTACAAGTTTTTTTTATACGACTGAGGTGACTAAGAAGCATACGGCCCACCTGTTGGTAAGCGGTTGCAATACCAAAGGCATCACGCACGCATTGCCGACTCCGAACCCCCTCCCCCCCTAAAGAGCTCTGGCAACCTTACTCACCGCAGGAACACAACACTATTTTAAACAAATAATGTTATTTGGCTGCGCTCTTCTGTAAGGCGGAGGTACCTCCCCAGTTGGGCTGCTCCAATTTAGAACGAGAAAATCTCACTGTGTCCTACCTCCTCGTAAGTTGAATACTAACGTTCTCTTCTATTTCTTGCTTTATGATTATAACCTCAGAATAGAGGAGATTATAACCTAGGTGTCGTTTTTCATATATACAATAGTCGCAGCCAGTCCACACAATTCACGCTATTGGTGCGGTGCCTTTACACCAAACGATGGACTGTATGGACCAAAACCAACTATTTACTAATAAGTTCATCAATCTTAATTTAGTTACTCTTTCTAACTTTGAATGTCAATAAATTGAAGGAGATGAATGGGGCTAAGCATCCCATGAACAGGTTTGCGATGCGTAGGCCGCTTATTGCAAATGATAACATAGATGTTCGTATAAAACTTATCTACATCTAGCGGACATAAAATATGAGGAGTACATATACTTGTAAAAACATGCCAAAGTACCTACTTTATGTTACATGAAGTGTAAATGTAGTGTAACTAATTATCTGAAACTAATCAGTAGCACTGCCACAAAATGTCCCTAACTCAGCATTATGCAGGTTATAAACCTGCGCTGGTCTTAAAAAACCACCCGCTCGTCGAAGTTTCTTGTTAAGTGGTCTTTAAAAGAACTTTTGCTGTTCGAGATAAACGATCACTCATCTCACTCTTTAATTTTTGAAAGTTTCTTCTTCTTTTTCTTTCTGCCCTTGTCTCACATTACGTGGAGTCGGTCGGCACACCATGTTTTCTTTAATCCACTCTCTTCTGTTAGCCGTCATCTTCGCACTCACTTCTTTCTTACTCATGACATCTTTAATACAGTCCATCCATCTTTTCTTTGGCCAATCTTCTAATATATTAAAGAATATGGTATATTCAAAATATTCACTGTTACAGATAAGCTTGATTCGGTGTGAACAAGTCCGCTGGCTGCAAAAAATATACCATAAGGCGAGTTTACAAATATACAAAATTAGTAATTTTATACTGAACTGGTATTTATATTTCGTTTAAGCTCAATTGCTTGTTGCACATATAGTATAAATCAACGCTTACAGAAAGCCATAAATATTTTGAATTTTAAAAATTCATCTATCAACAAGATCACAAGGATCACTTTAAAACGTCTTAGAAACTAAGTAAAGCTTCACCTGTTCCTCTCGACCAACCCTAGAAACGCATGAAATAGTTTTAAATAATCCGCTACAGTTTGTCCGCTAAATAAACATATTTTCTGAGCCTGAAATGAATTGCACAAAGTTTGTTGTTCCGGTCAGGCTCTGCGTCACTCGACTTCTTTTTTAACCGCACTGTTTGATATTTGAATGGAAGTGTTAAGTTTTAAGGTACGCGTTGACTAACCCGCCCAACCGTAACGCATGCACGGCATGCAACGGATTTTGGTTTGGTTTGTATAAATTAATTGGCACCTCGTCCACTATCGACAGCACCCGAACTGTGTGCCGGTATATACGAACAAGAAATGCGTTGCGTACCGTTGACATCACACGGATTAGTTTGAAACGTGCATCGTCCGCTGCCATAGAGGTTAGAAGACGTCAACCAGCGCAAAGAACTAGAAAAATCCGGATGATAAATATACCTAAACTGAATGCATGGGTGCAGTAGACTTAGTTCACCTGGAGTAAATCACCTGGATGAATTAAGAGGATTCATTGGAGATTTTATTCACCTAGTCGGGTAAATGATTAATTGTGAGTGAGTATTCACCTATACGTTTTATTCATATCTATAAAGTATTACATGTAGCAGTCGACTCATGCTACCTTTTGCTGCAATTACGTTCAATCCTTGCGTTGTGAATGGTGCAGGCCAGTCGAGGCGTATCATTAGCTGCGGTTACCCTAATTTAAAATAATAAGTCTGTGAAAAATCAGCAATAATACTTTTGAGCTAGATATAAGATAAGTATATAGACTAAAATTGCACTAAAAATATTTTTGATGTTGCAATGTTCAAAGTTCAAATCCGATGAAAAATCAAAGTACAAGTCAAAGTCAAAAGGCATTTATTTCAATAAAATCACTAGGATCACTTTGAAACGTCTTAGAAACTAGGTGAAGCTATGCCTGTTCCTCGCGACCAAGCCTAGAAGAATCAGGCAACAAACACGGCTTGGTGCCTATCATTTTTTTCGATGATCCTTTTTCACAAATATTACAATAGTTATCTGAGATATGTCCGAGTCTATGCAAGTAAAATTGCGTCTATATTTTTCCAACGCCCTCCTGCATGCAGGCCGTTTAAGGACTTTCCCATACAAGTAAATACGAGTAAGTATGTAGGTATTGTAGGTATTGATATTTTCTTTCGATACCACTTCCTGTGTATCCGAAAAATAAATCGTATGTGACCTAACAATATTTCTGAACAGCTGAACCGCCACGCAGTACTCATATAAATAGTATCGAATAATTAGTTGAATTCTACTCAAATGAATGCGTATCGATGCTTTGGTGGTAGGCACATCCCTTATTGTTTAAATATATTTTGAAATGGCCTATGGTGCATGCAGTATGTATTAGCTATTTATTTTAAATATACGAGGTCAGGATAGCCAAGAGCGTAATGGACAGTTTTCATACAAACGCCATTATTATTGAAGAATGTATTCTCCTATTATTTTTCTGCATAATGGCAAGAGATTCGTTTTTAAAAATGTATACAAAATTTTACACAGGTTCTTGTACCCGTATTGTTAAAAAACGTAATTAGCAATCAAAAATATTTTACGGTCTTTGTCTTTAGAGCCAATAGACTAAAAGAATGTGGGTATATACATATTTATGTTGCTAGTGCATGTTATCTGGCGTACCTACTATTACCGCCATAATATTATATGCTATGAATTTGTAATTAGCCGTCAACAAACATGCACTGGTCTTCCCAGGCATTTTTTATTATATATATTTTTTATCTGATGTTGTGTAAACCTAGCTGTAAGTTTCTCCTAAGATTTTGAAAATAAAATAAAATAAAAATAGCATATTTTATTTCATCAAAAAGATGGACAGTTTCTCACAAGGCGGGAAAATTTAAATGAAAATTAAAACTTTGAACTGTAGTTGATGTCAAAAACAAGAATCTACAGATGAAGCGAGCAGCTGATAGATAAACAGTGAAGTCGGTACAAAGAACCTTTCCAAATAGCATCTCAAAAAGTACGCACCAGGTTCAAAAAACGACGATAAAAACGAAATTTTCAGAGAATCTTATGGAAATTAAGATAAATTAAGAAGGTTTCTTATCGCAAGGGTTTTTTAAAGAATATCTAATGCGTAAAATGCTAATTCACTGCAAAAAGCGCCTTAAACCTGGTTGTATAATTTAAAATAACAACTACGGCCTGAATTAAGACGGTAAAGTTCTAAAAACCTGCTCAAAAGCTTTGTCAAAATTAACGATAACTATCTATTTTGAAGCTTTAAGTATGAGGTCTGTAAAAGCAATTCAAACGTCGTTAGTCCGTCGTATAAATTGGCTAATAGCAGGCATTGACTCTCTGTTCGCCTCTCAAAAGAGTTCAACGCACGTAGCTCAGCTAGGTAGTCTCACGACTCTTTACACAATAGCTTTTTTGTGCATTCCCTCTTTTGGTTATGACATCATCTCGACTAGGTTTAGGTACCTATTACCTGCGAACAACATCCTCCTAATGTATAATCATATCTGATTGCTGCAGAATCGTATTATTACATTGGTTTTCGGTTTGAGGCAAAATCTGCGGTTAAATGTACCATCATGGAAAAGGATTGTGGACCGTTTTCACTATTTATATTGTATTTTCTGCTACAATAATAATCAAATCACGGTGGAACGTAAAAGGGATAATGTACCATTTCCATGAGTGTAACTACCTCATAGATTAAGGAGCCGTAACTCATACTAATCATTGATACTACCTGAAACACATTATGGCAGTTCTGATAACATCAAGCCGTGTTCAAATGTTAAGCGGCTCCTTAACCTATGGTTCAAACGGTGTGCGATATGTTATTCAAAATTTATTTCAAAATGATCCTTAAGGCTGCTGAATAAAGTAAATTTTGAGTTTGAATTATAGGGGCTTGCGATGTCTTTGATATATAGCATGCTATATAGCACGCCCTCAAATGGCCAACTCAAAGTTGACTTTAATTAGTAGATGTAAGGATCATTTTAGATGTCATATCGCAAGCCATTTAAATACGACTTAAGCCTTCCCAGAAACCTAAGCCCTTGACCTTGGCAACAGAACCAATATGAAGGACGCGGTTTTAGAATTTTATAAATTTGGCGTCTGATTGAGAAAATCAGTTGCGCTCAGGTTTATTTTTACTGAACAGAACACACTATACTTGTTTTTTCTGTATAACTGTTTAAATAATATCACTTCCGCTGCATTTTAACATTCAGTTAAATACTAGTAGGTAAAAGGATAGTTTTCTCATCCATCTCAAACATTAATATAACAGACAGGCGAAAAAAAAAACTGAATTACGCGGATATTTTAAGCAAGTGCTTTTGTATAATTCATAATTAGATATTTCATAGCTTTTATGAAGTATGTACTTACATTGGAGGCAGTTTTTCTATTGGCGCGTCTCGGTTTAATCTGACAGGACGTGCAAAAACTGCCGGAATATTCGGTGGTGGAGGCTTTGTGCCCTCCGGCGGCGCGGCGGTTACGTAAGTTCATCTAGTTTCAAGGCCGAGGACGTTGCCCCCTAATCGCTGATCGCGTCCTGGCGTGGAGGGGCGACTCTGCCAGGCCAGTTTGGGCGTCCACTTCTTTTTTTTACTAATACACATCTAATAACATAGAACTAGCTTAGAGTTCAATCGTTTTTTTTTCAAGTAGAGTTCCATGGTGTAATATAACCTTGGACGCTAGAACCATGAGTTTTTTAGAGATACTCAATGCTGTATCTACGTGTGATTGATGATATAGCGTTTAATTTATAGCTATGATGTAATAAGCCCAAGATAGCACCTGGTCAAATTTTCATCAAGCCATGAATATTTTATGCGAGGGAAAATCATTAAGCGCTTTGAAAATTCATCTACAGTTAAGATGGGCTGTTGACACATTCAGGATTATTTGATAAGGCTCACGCCATACTCCAAAGTGTTCTACTGGCTTATGCATGAATGCTGATGAAGAAAATTGTATTCACAAGCATAATATTTCACTGCCGTGTCGGGATCATCAGAGCTGGAAGAAAAAACAAAACTTTGTAAGGATTTTAAGTCTTTTAAAAACACAGGGATTTAATATGCAGCAGCAAGGTAAATATTTGAGAAAAATACACTTAATCCTTGCCCTAATTCCACATTTTATATTTAAGTCTTGTAAAATCCGATTAAGATTCAAACCAATTTCTCGTGAACTGCATTATGGAACCCCGAACAATGGTGCCGAGAAACAAACCTGTTGTCACACAAAACAGCTACTGGCATCATTAATCAATGAGAAAGTCATCCCCTTTATTAACAATTCTTCACAGCAAGGGTGGTCACTAAACAATGAAGAGAAATCTATGAAAGCAGCCCTTTCTTTTACAATCCAGCTACTGCTTAATAAAGCTAAGCTACTTTTCTTTTATTGTGGACAAAATGTCATATTAATGAACTAATGCAGTTTCAATCCCCTTGCGGTGCCTTTCTTTCGATGTCATTTTTATTTTTAATTAGATTTACGAACTAAAATTGTGTTTTGCCAGTATACATTTTGAGACAAAGTAACCGTTTAAAAAAACTTACAAATGGTAAAACCCGTACGTAGTCCCGGGAGGACGATGTCGCTTGCAAACGCACAAACTTTCAACACAGGAAACATAATAGTCTGTATGTCATTGTGTTTTTGTCGTTGCAATGTGTGTTTGGTTTTAAGAACCGTTAGTTTTTTTCACCGTGCATTATAACGGGCACCCTTTGAAGGGAAAAAACGTCCGGACCGGGCAGGTAGAGCAAATCTCTCGATCGAAGCCTGCGATTACGCCCAGATTGATCTTACATAATGCCTCTTTGTGTTGCACGTTTGCCTTTACGTAACTGTAAACATTTTTGGAGTCTCAAGTAGGTAGCGTGATTTCTTATAAAAGGAAAAAGTTTTATCTGATTTGATTGTGCATTACATTATTTAGGTTTATTTTTTGCTACACACATATCTTGGCAGCTTTTGGTAATAGTACTTAACCAGATAAGTTCGATATTTACAAAAACTTATAAAGATTAACTCTGAAGCCATTGCATTGACATGGTGTGCTGCCTTCTCGTTAGAGTCCTTAATTCTAAACCAAAAATGTAAAGGGAAAATATGTGCGAGAATAGAGTTACGCGGGTGTTCAATTTGGTACATATCTACTTATGTTTTTTATCCATTTCGATATATATATCTACGCATTACTCAGGTACATAGCTTTTATACAGATTACCAACAAGGTACTCAGGCCTTTCAAGGTCCGAGTTCTGGACAAAAAAGTTGAGAGCCTTTTCTTAAGTACTGGTTGCAGATATCAGAAATAAATTTATATGGATATCGTATTATTGTTGGGGCTATCATCAGTTCTGCGTCCACCAAATTCCCGCAAACTTTACAACGTCGTGGTCCATCAAGTGGGAGGCTTTCCTACATTGCGTTGATTGTTTAATATTGTTCATCGAGCGAGTAAAGCGAGTGAAGATATCTCAAACAACTTGGCGAATGACGAATCGGCGATGTATTATGTTTGTATGTTTGTTACAGCATAACTTTCAAACCATCTATCCGATCTGCATGGAATTTTGTAGGTAACAGGTCTTGCTCATACATTTTGATCGGAAAATAAAAAAATAATCATTCCACCCCTTTCACGAATAAAAATTTATTTTTTATTTCCATTATAAAATTTTCATTTTGTCTGACTATTAACTTCAAATATAAATGGGAGCCGCAATAACCATACAAGTACAAGAATAGCAAAAGCGTAGAGACGCTAAATAAACATTCGGTCACGTTCGATCTGTTGGGCTTTCAGTTAGCGAAAGCAATTTGCGATAGGTAAAAAATGTTTGACACTACGCTCTAGATCAGTTCGCGAGCTGGAGTGAAGATTCAGTGGGTACCAGCTTCGACCATGGCATTGGGAGTGAGTAGGTGCGAGGGCGGGAGGCATAGTGTTCTATCCCGCTCTGGCACAGAAGTTCATTCACCCGCGAGTGCGGAAGAGCTCGGCGCGGGCGCAGGTACAGGCGCGGGCGGAGCGTGGACGCTGTACATGGGTAGTGGCGCAGGAAGGACGTCTCCGACCATGAACCGAGCTACATTTTATCAGTTAACCGGAGGTGTCGGTGCGCCACGCTACGCCGCGGCCCGTTCGCGCTCCACCATGCCACTCTAGTACGATACTCGACGTGACGTTTTGCATTTATATAGACTGAAAGCAACTTAGATCTCAACATAAGACTTATTCTATTATTTTTCTATATTATTAAGTGACGGTTCTCAGTGAGGTGGATTTATTTTTAAGTGACAGTGAAAACATAAACAAACATTTTCCACTAGGATTTTCAATTTGGATTTTCTTCAAGATATTCATCGAAGATTTGGTGACAAACGGTTAGTATCTAGAATATATATTTTTTCTAACAATACTAACACCTTCACTCTTAGATTATTCGCATAGGTACTTGTAAGTACGATACGCTAGCTCTACATCTTGCCTGCAAAAGATTTCAACGCGCATCTTTACCTTGTGGCATCTTGGAATATAATTAAATTGATTTCTGACCTAAAGAATGATTCATGTATAATCAAATATGGATAGCATGACTTTTCTTTAGATTACAAGTATTTTTTAAAACCGTATTATTGTTAATAGCACTTATGACGTCAGTATCATTGAGTTATGAAACTATCATTTTAATTCACTATTATTATAATAAAACAATATTAACCTAGCCAATAAAATCTAGTATTTATGTAAGTTTTTAATTAAAATCCTAGTTTTGTATTTACTAGTGATTTTAATAGATATTTAGACACTTATCTTGGTATGTATCTTTCGGATTTCTTTGTAACGTTGTTTCTTACTAACACCTTAAAGCTTAGGAGTTTTTGGTAGTGTTTAGGCTGTAGTGCTTAGTAGGTTCGTAATCATAAAAAAAACAGGTACAACACTATAACATTACCATAAAAGTGCTACTGTTAGCACATATGGTAGCAATTTTTGATTTATTGTATAATAACAAAAACAAAAGCAAAACAAAAATCGGTCTAATTTTTGACTCTATACTAATATAGCGATAACATATATGTGAGCGTGACGCACACAAACGCGACTATTGTGTTTGGTCTCGCATTCTGCAAAAACAGAACCTTGAACTTGCAGAGTTCACTCCCAAGGCTAAAATTTGAGCACGTGGTGTGCCCACACGATGATTACGTAATCATCCCCACGAAGAATGATGGATTCCTTCTAAACAATCGCTTCAAAGCGATACACTTGTTTGGCCGCTTGTTTTTGCTGTCCGATCGTTATCTATCCATGCAACATGACATTATAATTATAATTGGCAGTATTACAACATCTTATATAAGTTCTTGATAAGCGTTTGTATGAATATAATGATGTGAAATATTTATTTCGAGGAAAGAATGTAATTTCAATTACTAGGACCCTTTACCTTATTTATCTCTAACATTCAGATACCAATAATATTTTTTATTATAAGCATCTCTAATTGAAAAATTAAAAATTCCAAAATCGACAGAGCTACCATTTCAGAATATAAAATTACCAAGTAGCCACACATCACCAATTAAATCTTGGCGTAATGTATAAAACTCAAACTCAAAGTAAAAACATGAGTATACGTATCAAACTAAAGTAAACCCACTTTCAAGCTCACTGGTCTCAAATTTGCATACTCGCAGCCGGCTGCGAGTTCGGCAATGACAATGACAACGACCGATGATATAACAGAAGGCTGTCAAACTCGTGAAAACTCGGTCATTGAACCTCTCGCTCGCCACTCAGCCCCACTTTGAGTCGCTTTCGCTTACGCGATTTTTACATTTATACTGTACATTATAAAGTTCAAAGTTGTTATGACACAGAACTTGATATTTTATATACAGTTATGATAGCTTGGAAATTCGTGACGCAAATATTGTATGGCAATTATTGTTAAAACAAGAAGCGAGAAAATATTTTTTCCTATAACCGTGATTTATTTACTTCTTACATCTGTTTTAAAAGCTATACTACTTATACATATTAAGTACCTTCTTACTTGAACTTTCAAACATAAAAATGGACTATGAACTTAATAAAAAAAAAATATGGGATGAAGAGCCTATTTTTATTTCTTTTTTTTTGCACGCAAATTCTTTGGTAGGACCTCAAAATAGACCTCAAAATAGACTAAGTAGTAGGTATCTAGCCTACACTTGCATTTTCGTTTATTCTGAACGAAATAGGAATATGGAAAATAAGACAAACTTTGGTTGTCAGATTGCTTGATATTTATTACCGGTAGTATAGAGAACTAATCTAGGCCACTCATGTAGTTTTTTTTTAACTAGTCACAAATATGGTGAACTGGGTGTGCCAGGAAGGTCCTTGATAGGTAGAAAGTAAATGTGGATATGATGCGCACGCGTGGCCGGCTCAGGCGCATGCGGCTGGGGAAGGTTAGGGAGGGGGAGGGGGGGGGGTGCAGCAATGCGTGGAACCTGTTACAACGGTACCCTGATATCATGCCCCCGGCGCACACCCAGCCATTATATAACCACCTTCTTGCTTCATTGAATCGTCTTATTGACCTTCGTTGATATACTGATTGATATTTTGCAAGCAAAGGTCAAAGTGATACGCCTTATTTTTGTCACTTTCCCTGAAACACGTGATTCTTAGGTAATTAGAGCTCTAAGTTATCTAACCAATATTATTTCATGCCGATAAATGTCAAAAAAAAAAGAGTTGAATTATGGGTAACTTTACTTCTCCGTGGACATCACAGTTGTACCACGGGTCGGGAGCGTAATTAATCCATTAGCATGGTCAAATCTATCAATTTATATCTTCTAGGTTTAGCCAAGTATTAAAACAAAAGAAGTAATGATAATTAAACCGCATTCAAATGGCATGCGACGTGTCATATTATTATTATATTTTGACATAATTATCCAGGAGAGTGTATTCAAATCCACTGATTATAGTAAATTGTGTGATATGTCATAGATAAATGACATCACACATAGTTAAACTCAAAATTGATCTTAAATAGTTGATTTAAGTATCATTTTGGAATAAATTTTAGATGACATAGGGCAGACCGTTTTATTCGGCTAAATATTGTAAATGCAAATTATATTGGATGTTTGTAAGTCAATCCCACCAAAGTAGCTTAACCATTTTTTGAAATAGATGAATACTACCAGACACCACGCAAGCTAAGCCACGGATGGAACCTTGCTCTGTATAAGTTACTAGCTGGTGCCCGCGACTTCGTCTGCGCAGGATTAGTATTTCGAGTAGCTTATATTACCGTGGCGTTACAATTCACAGAATATCTTTATAAATTGTAGCCTATGTGTTATTCTAATGTATAAGCTATATTATTGTGAAGTTTCATTAAAATCCATTTACAAACTTTCGCGTTTATAAATATAAATGATAGTAGGAGTAGGATGAAAGTAAAGTCACAGGAAGTGCAATGAGCACGTGTTTGTTAAAATAACGATGGCTGTGCAAGTGTCCCATATGCATAGGTAAGTAGCTAGAGTATGTGGTGGGAGTGTAATGTATGCCTGCCTACCTCCGGTGGTCAAAGTTAACGGTAATCGAGCTATAGCCATCAGTAAATCACGTTTTAAAGCTTTTTGGAAATGATTCATCTATTATTGACTGCAAAAAAAAAGGCGAGTTAATTAATTTTTAGTACAGTAGTAGTAACTTTAGTTTAGTAAATAACAAAGTATTCAGCTTATCATTGATACTTCATACTAATTAGTATTCATAAAGATGTGAAAGTTTATGAAACTTAGCAACAAGACTTACAAGTTATTTCGATTATTATTCAATCAATAAACAATTAGATCAAATAGACCCCTCAATATCTACCTACCCGTGGATGTTGTAAAAGGCGACTATGGTGAATTTTGGTCAGCTGGAGTTGTATACCGTCGCTACAGGGAGGCGCTCACGATCAAGAAAGTCCCTGACTCTAGATGTGGTGTAGTTATTTAAGTTTAATATTATATGTATGTTAGTCTGTAAGGTATTTATTAATATGGGCCATGGCATATTACACATGTTAGTGTAATATGTCAAGTAGCTTGAAATAAAGATATTAATAATAATAATAAAAGTCTAGGGGATGCTGCCCGCATTGTCCCCTATTTAAACAACGATAGCTCTAACCGCACTCGCCAACCCGAGTACCCGGCGTGGCGAGTATGGGCTAGTTCCTCTCACATGATAGGAACTCCTTCTAGTAATCTATGGGGGAGGCTTATGTACAGCAATGGATATCTTACGGTTGTAATGATGATGATGATGATCAATATGTTTAGAGGTACATTACTACGTCTAAACACATTCATTTTTCATTTTATAGTCCCACGATTCAGTTTGTTATATTTTTTACGCATCATATGCCGAAGCCTGCAGGTTGCGCTTCCCGCCGCACTCTGATTTCAACCGCCTATTTTAGTTTTTTATCGATGCAACCTAACGGTAGCCAGACCCTATGGGCACCGTAAGGGCCGTCTTCTCATATGATGTATGTAGAACATTTTTCATTTCATGTTTCCTGTTCTATATGAACCGTTATAGTAACCGATAAATATCGATATCTATTTTAAATAAATATAAGTATCAAGATAAAATAACGCAGAACACACTGACAAGAATAAAATTATCATATCGTTATAATTGTCGCTATTCATACATTAATATAAATTTTGCAAGTAAAATTATTTACGATTCAGTCGCACGACATAAACTTATATACTAACTGCTGATGTTAACTAATCTTTCAAATAACTTTTCAATAACTGAGATTGTTTTTAGAATTAAATGAGATCATTCTACCATTTAAAATCTTTTACTGCATAGAGCAGGTGAATAAAAATAAATAGTCCAAAATTAATCATACTTCATGTCCGCTTAATAGTGTTCTCAAATGGATCTAACGGTACCTCCTTACAAAGGCTCCGTTGTCCCAAACCTCATAATTTTCGGCCTCTACCTGCATTTAACCAAACACTTGCCGTTCCTTTTCATAGTTTTTTTTTACTTTTGACCGATAATCTCTTTATAATGTCGTTTATTATTCCAGAACAAGGAAAAAAATGTTTTGTGCGTTGTAAATTTCATGATATAATTTTACGCAGCAATTTATAAATAAGACGCATCACAAACTCCTTGAATAGCAAGTGGTAGGTTAGTAAAGTGACTCAGAATTAAATAAACAAGAATATTCATGGTACAGAATCTAAAACTAACAAAGGAAAGTAACCGTCGATGCGGTTTGTTCGATCGATGAAAGTAAAGGCCTGTGTAGACGGACGGCGGCGCGGGTCCCGTTAGCCGGCCTGAGCTCGGGCTCACGGAATACTAAACGCTGACATACTGCGCGGCTTTTGACCCTAGCACATTCTAGACTAGTACTTTACACCACCACTGTGTACTTGATTTAAGCACCCACTCGATTGATTACCTAGAACAAATGCCTGTCACTCCAGGGTGGCTAGATTGAATACTGATGCAATTCTGAGAATAACAACATTATAACAGGGCTTTATGACTATTATTTATTTATGGTATGAAGTAATGAGTACCTACAGCTTTTACATCTGTTATTTGCAGTCCCAGAGCCATAATGTACGTTATGACTTTGGGGCTGCGTACACCTTCCATTGCAAAAAAACATTAATTTTACAATGTAAAACAACCCTGGGTAGTTGTCAGATACCAAACAAAGTATCCAAATAAAAAGTGCCATTTAAAATCATTGTCCTTGTGCTTTTTGCCGTCCTTCCAAGATTTTTGCACTTTTTCTAAAATCACATTGTAGTTTGTTTAAAAAGTCTTCTTCCATTATCTTCAGCGCAGGGAATGCAATTTGTGCAAATGGCATTTTTTAGCGGACCTCATTTGTTATGGATGAAATTGGCCATAAAACCTGAGGATCTTTTGTTTCCCTGAGCTTTGTTACGTATCATTGCGACCTTCATCACCGTAATGATCCGACTAACGTATTATATACTTAATGGTAAACTTCCCGACAAAGGAAATTGCACAGTTCCTCTAAAAGGGAAAATAACACATTAATTGTAAAAAGCTAGACCTATAAGCAGATCATTAGCGCTTCCGTCGCCCAGGGATTAGAACTTAGCTAGATTTAACGTTACAAGGCGATGTATAAGTAGATTTGATTGGTTGGTACAGATGTAGGAGAGGACGACGACCCTACGCAAAATTCGCTGCATTGGGCTAGGTCTAGTACAGATGCGTATGTAGCAAACCCGGAAGCCGAGCGGGAGCGCAATACGGCCCGCACCCCGTCAGAGCAGGAAAAAGACATGAATGAGTATTGAATCCTACCCCAAGAAGGGGGAAATCGAGTTTGCACTGCAGGCATCAGCACTGCCACAGATAGACCATCACCATACTATCCCAGAATATACTCAATGGAATCGATAGCGCTTATGCTGACACTATCTAAAACCGTTCCCAATATTTTTTGGAAAAACGACTCATTCAACTGTTCAAGTTTGTGTTATTAAACTTACTTTAAAATTCAAAATATTAATATTTGTTTCATAAATATATAAATATAAACATGTAAGCCAATTAGGTGTGTATATTTATATGAAGGTAATACTTTATTAAGCATTAATGCCCCTTTTTCGTTTGTTTCCAAACCACTTTTTTAAGCTATTTAACGTAAACGAAATTTGAACAATAAAATTTAATTAATAAGCTGCTCAATTCCTAAGTAATTACTATGATACACTAAAAAAAACTTGTTCTTTAATCTAAGATGCAACAGAACGTTCAGTACAAGTTATACAAGAAGCTCGATCGTCAACTACATAACGATCCCAAAGAAAATTTGCAAGGATGTCAACGACCCTGAGCCCAATAGTTGTGCAGTGAACGCATTTCCCGCACACGAGCACAGCGCGATTTATACGCGGGCGCGGTACGGGGTGAGACGAGTGACGCCAGGCGGCGCGGCTAGTGCGGAGCGAGGCCGTTCACCCCGGAAGATTCAGTGTTTTGATAGCGCGCAAGCCTTCGTCGCAATGGAAAACTGCATTTTCTTTGATGCGCTTCGCTTTTCATGCTCTAATTGACGACCAATACGAAGATTTCATTTTTCAAACGCAACTGGGCCGCGTGAGTTTTAAGCTAAGCATTTTTGGCGATTAGTGTAACAGTGATACGTGAATACAGAAGAACGCATCTTCTCTAGTGATGATTATTTTAGACCGGTCTATTATAGATAACATTTCTGAAGATTTATAGTGATTATTTTTCATTACACTCGAAAATAATAAATAATTATTAATTAAATAATTACAATTTGGAATGTACTTAGTATTCTAAATCGCAACCACTACTTACGCAAAATGGGTAAATTTTTAATCAATAGATAATTGCACTGCTGTTAACTCTATCTCAAAAATACGTGCTACGAACAGGTTTTACTCGTTAATAACCCGAAGTACCCCTACGCGCCAGACGTTAGGGTAGGTCATCTCAGTTATGGGGGCGATAGGACATCGCTCTGGTGACATAATATAATAAAAAATATAGTTTGAGTAGTCAAAATATCTACCAGGTTTATTGCAGTCATAGTCAACTTTTATTTGACTTTAAATTGGGGTGTAGGTAAGTGCCTCGATTTCAGTATTAAGTTGGTAAAGTAGATAGAAAGAAGTAGATGTTTTGCACGCCAGGTTGATGAATGGGGTTGGAATTCATTAGTTCCCTTGGGACTATCTGTCTGTAATGTTCTAGTCATATTCAATTGTCACATATATTTTTTTATACATAGTCCTGCCTCTGATAGTAGTCTGATGACTTAGAGTAATAGTAGTGTGTTGATTCTGTTGTTGTATTATCCTAAACTAACAGAATAGACACCATTATTTAAAGCTTTGTAATGAAGACAGTACATGAAGACAGTTGTAGTTTTAGTTACTAGGTACTAATCAAGCTCTTTAATTGAATACCAAGCACTATTGTATGTTTAATCAATGTTTTTGTGCGAAATTTTGTTTTTAATTATATGACTCTCGGGCCATGAAGACGCATCATTTGACGCCTCATTAATGTCATGGTCCTGACCCCACACTAGGAGTCGCTGTGTCGTGGGTATCATAAACTACGAGTTCCATATACCACAACACCCAGACCCGCAACGAATATTAGCAGATCATGCAAACAATCTTTCCGCAGCGGGAGTCAAAAAGGCACCTATTGCGTCTCAGACGGACACTCGCCCGCTGCGCCATCGATGTAGTCGAAATTGTACAAGTGTATATGACAAAATTCATGACGAATATTCATATTATAGTCATTTGGATTTCATCAGTCTGATAATTTTTATGACTTACAAATATTGACAATCTTCGTGCTTTTTAATTAATAACCATGAACATTGTCTGCGCACGTGAAATACACGGCAAAAGATTCCTTTAAGGCGATGGAAAGTCGGACTGAAATGTTTTTATAACGATGTTATACTGACATAACGACTGAAGAGATTCTGCATGAGAGTCTAAAAGGCTTTTGAGTAATATTTTGGAATAGTTTTACAGTATGTACCTTTTCATATTCAGGCTTTAGAGTCTGTTAACAGATTACGGGGGTGCAAATATAGTGAAATCAATATTGGATGGTAGGTGGTGGATGGTGGCAGGGTGTGACGGAGGCATAGTGAAAGAGAGAGAAAATATCCCTTACCACGTTACTTGTCAAATCACAAAATTTGGTGGAATTGCGAAATAATTTTCCAAGGCGCTGAAAATTTTGTGGTAGGTATCTAGCTTCGGGAGGACTTGAAAAAAGATAACATGCTGGAGAGTTTTGAGTAAGGGTTCGAGTACGCGAGGTAAGGGTGGTTAAGCTGTGTCGTCGACCCGTGAGAGTGAAAGCGTGTTCCGGGGAGGCCGCCGCCCGCCCTGCCATGGCTTTCGCTGCCGATGCCGTTTACATGCCGCCCGTGATGTTTTCAACTTTTTTTAAATTAAGTTTTAATGATAACACAAAAACGACGCAGTAGGATTATAGTAAATCCTAATGCGTCGTTTTTGTGCTATCATATTTACAATGCATGTAGATAATCGAGATTTTCTCGTAAATTTAATACTAAGCGTTCATATATTCATAGAGTAGATTACTTATATTATATTCTATTACTTTATTATTTGAATGAAGTTATAGTAGTAACTAACTGGATTATATGAAGTTCCTGAGCTATTATTTATAATGTCATCCACATTTCCATAAATAGCTCTACCTTATATAGTTTTCTAAAATAAATAAGTGACATAAAGGTAACAAGAGAAAATAGATGTGATGATCATCTGGAAGTAGGTCGTCGTCGTTTTTGTGCTATCATATTTACAATGCATGTAGATAATCGAGATTTTCTCGTAAATTTAATACTAAGCGTTCATATATTCATAGAGTAGATTACTTATATTATATTCTATTACTTTATTATTTGAATGAAGTTATAGTAGTAACTAACTGGATTATATGAAGTTCCTGAGCTATTATTTATAATGTCATCCACATTTCCATAAATAGCTCTACCTTATATAGTTTTCTAAAATAAATAAGTGACATAAAGGTAACAAGAGAAAATAGATGTGATGATCATCTGGAAGTAGGAGCACGGTCAGAGTCAGGGTGCGCGGCCGCCACGCGCTAGCTACCGCGGAAGTAATGAACTTGAATGCAGTCGCGGTCGCATTGTACTGCGCCATCTCGCTCTCTTCTAATATGAGAATAGAAGCCGCGAATGTGACGAACTCGCTGCATTCGCTGTCAAATTTGTCCGTATTCTCTGTCACAGGCCGCTTTCGTTCCGATGCGTTTATCGGAACGAGACGCGAATATGTGTGTCGATTGCATTCTCGGCTTCGTAAAAGTGCATCTAGGTCGGTAGGCAGAGCGGCGGCGGCGTCGGGTTAGTGCGACGCGCTCTTCGGCTAGACGTGGGGCAGGTCGGAGCCCCCGCGTTGCATAATGCGCGGAGCGGTCCGCCAGCAAGCACGGCGAGTCCCCGCAGGCGTCCGCTAACGAGCCCCGGCCGGCCGCTCGGCCCAGCTCGGCCTCCGCGCCGACATGAGAGCGGCGCGCCGGCTCCGGCCTCTCGTCCCCCTGTTGGCGCTTCGTATCCTCCTCGAGTACATCAAGTCACTCGACGTTGTCCTCCGCTATTGAGTTGATCTAATCACTTGCACGCGAAAGACGGAACTCTTTGTTTACTTGCGTTGTAATAAGTAACAGTTTTTCAAGAATTAATGAACGTTGATTATCTTTTGTGAGTATAAATGACCAAGTATAATGCACCCGTTTTTTAAACTAAAATGTTCCTAATTTTTTAAGAGTACCACGATTGTACGAGTTTTAATCAGTTTTGTATTTAACTACTTAACAGATTTTTTTTATTTTAATGTTTAGGTTCGTTTATCTACTAAAACGTTATAAAGAGTATAGTCTTATTACAATATTGCCTAGTATTTTATTGTCGCATTCAGGAAGTGGTTGCCTATACTCTACATTAGCGTATATTTGGTCTAGTAGAGGAAATATCTACGTATTAAACTTATTAATAGTCTGCAAGGTTAGTGCTCACAATGCACACTAGCATGGGCTATTGAGTCAGTGAGTTGACCATGACTGTTCCCAGCTAAACCATTTTCTTCTTTAATGAAAAAGTCAGTAAGTATGTATCGAATTACATAGTTCTCATAAAAATATCAAATCATAATTTTCTCTAAAAAGTTCATATCAAATAAAAGTGACATAGGTAATAAAAGTGACAAAAGCCTGTGTTTTTAAACGTCGCGAGTGGAAATTTGAGGTGATTCAAATTTGTTATTTTGCATGAAATTAGTCAGGCTGCTGTTTGTGTGAGTAAAGTGAACCTATATTAAAAACTTACCATATTACTTAAATTACCTATGACATTTTACTGCTAAACTTTTGTAGAAAACGTAGGCATATTTTGATTTATAATGATGCATTAAAATGCCACACTTTTTAATGTAATGTAAAATCAAATATTTTGAATAAGTTTAAAAAGTAGTAATAAGAAAACTAAATATTTCCTAAGCTAACATTAAATTTTCATTTCCATATCAAGTATAATGTGTACGTTATATGCAATTGTATTCGTTATCAGTTAACAGAACAATTAATTGAAGTACTTATTGCTATGAAGTTATACTGAGTAACAACTTCATATACAAAATGAAAGAAACTAGGTACTTAAACATACTTCATTTTAATGTTTACACTATCACTACATTTAATTTATATCATAATTATAGTTGATAAAATCATTAATACAATTTTAAAAACTGGCTCATGCTTAGAACTATGTAATGATAATTGTTTTACGATTTCAATTATTAAAAAGAAAAAACTACAATATGTTACATTCGATCATAATAAATAAAAATAAGATTTCCAGTCATCCCAGTAGATACGATTCATTTAAATGATTCAAATGACATAACACTCAGCAAAAGCATGCTATCATAATGAATGTACTCGTACGTCAGTGCAAGCGACAGAGCGCGCTAGATCTGCAGGGCAAGTTCAAGTGCGCGTGCAAGGTTGCTTCCTGGTGCGCGATGCGCGCGCGCCGATGCGCAGCGGTGCGCTACCATGCGCACTCGATGCAGTTTTTGCTACTTGTGAAAGTAGAAACGATCATTCACCCTGCCTGCATTGATTGTCGAGGGAATTTTCTCTTGCTACTTCTAATGCTATTGTCTATCTCTACTGCCGATAAAAGAACGAATATTTCCATTTACCTGGTTAAACTAACAGTAGTAAAGGATATAAATATTAATAAAGGAAGTAGCATGCTAAAAGCATACTTTTTATAACCGGACAATGGAGGGTTATATATGCCTGTATACATATTCTTATGTGCCCTCGTAGCTCCTATACTACTGGGGTCATACTGTTATGAACAAAAAAAGTATCAAATAATGCATCTTCATGGTCCAAGTATCTAGTATATATCCTCATGGGCAACATAACGTCACTCTTAATTATTCACTGTGATGGAAATTGAACGCAATTTCCCTTCCAAATAATTATTTTGTTTGGTATCAAAGTTGGTACACAGCTTGCTTAATATCTTCTTAACATAAAAAAAATCAATTTATTTCATGACTAAGCTAAAAAATCATAATACTGTATCTATGGTTAGAAGAGATACTTTTGAAAGGGATAGGGACCGTTTTGTGCTTTCTATTAATTAAAATCTAAGCGTATATATTAATTAGCAATAGTAATAACGTACTCGAAGTCGAGGCGCCAGCTGTAAGGAGTCGCGTGCGCACCGTGACATTGCGCAGACGCATTACGCAACTTGCCCTCGCGGTCACGTGTGTAGGCCATTATTACGAGTATGTACTTATTATTATTAGCAACTGACCATTGCCATGTTGCCATAAGTTGTTTTTCTCATCAATTTTACAAATGTTACAGATATTGCAAATATTTTGTTAAACATTTTATATTAAAGTGCTGCATTTACACCTGTAAGAAGGTATGACTAGCTAGTACTGTAGATAAATATAAGAGTAAGCGCTCAGTTTGTTGACTTAAAAAAATATATTTCGGTAGGTAATAATTTAGTTTTTTGTGCGCTATTTATGCATGGGTGCAATACTAGAAGAGAAAGTACAATGTAAACAAGAAGAAACCAACAAGATTGTAATATTTATGATGTCCATCTACGGTTACAAAACTCATAAATAAACCCATTACAAATGCAGTGTTTAATGTTTACAATGCAGCACTTAAGCCAACCGGCGCGCGGCGCTTGCGCAACATTTCGGATGTCAAACGCCGGAGCCTGGTTCGGAAAACAAAATTGAAACTCTCTTAGGGAGTCGTCGGCCGCAACGCACTTCGCTTCCGCTATTGAGCAATGAAATGTTGAACTTTAGTATTGCTTCACGGCATTATCGATGCATTCTTCATGGCACCTTGAGCACAAACCAGCAAGCTTAAAGAACAAACTTCGCGTTATGAAATCAATTCTCATAAATTAAACAAGAACTTCAATGTTTATTCAGTTCATACTGTGCTGCACACATTCAGTAAATACTTACAAAGCAGTCATTAGGATTGCATTGTCGATTTGTGAGTACATGTTCCGTGTTCCACGTTGTTCTGCCAAATTGGCAAATATTCAATAGATGTAGATGCTGTCCCCTACATTAGGAGCAATAATTTTGATTGTGTTTATTGTTTGGAACTCATAGCTATATTTTTAGAAACATGCATGGATGATAGCTGTTTTTATATATTTACTTTTAAACATTCACACAGGTTTTAAAAAGTTAAAGAGTTAACGCTCACATGCCTTTTGTAGCATGTATGGTGGACGTTTATGCTATTTTAATACCTAGGTATGTTAATTAATATTTTGGGTGCTACAATGTGGTGCAACAAGCGAGAGTAATAGGGAGTCCCGATACATTTTTCGGTACCGGAACTCTAAAAAGCATTTAGGTCTCTGAAATAACATTTAAAGACATAATATAATATAAATACATACTTACGAGTACGTGGCTAATTTGTATTTTTTTCTTTTTCAGATACTTTCCTGCCTACGAGTCAAGAGATAGATTTTAAATAACTATGAAAATATCTGCATAAGAAATAATCATTCAAGATGAGACTGGTGAGTAAAAATATTAAAATTATTTTAATTATCTATTTTAATCACTATTCAAAAAAGTAAGTAATTATAATAATCATTACTTCAAACTCGTTAACTTCGTTTAGCTCGTAAAATTAATGCTTCTTATTTACTTTTTAAAAATATTAAAAACATACTTCAATTTTGAAGATTTTTGTAATGTAGCTTTGAAGATTTTAATTCGGATCTTCACCAAATTGATTATGCACGTAAGCATCATATTATAATCTTTATAAAAAACAACGTTACCAATCATAAATTACCCACAAAATGTTTCTAAGACAAGATGAGTTTTTTTTAAGTTTTATGAAACACAAGACGAAGTTTACACTCGGGATAATTCCCAACACAATAGACAATCATTAAAATCGGACTACCTACCAGAAAACTAAACTTTAATGTGTACCTACCACGATTGACTGTATTGCGGCATCATTTTAAACATTATGAAATATACACATCTTAGCGCAGGCGACTGTACAAAGATTGTGATAATTATCTTTACCATTTTTATAAGTGTAAAAAAGAAAATAGGTAATGATTTTTAAATGCATAGACAAAAACTGGCCTGACTCAATCAGACTATAAAATCTTTGGGTTTCTAGACAAAATTACCCTTACTTCTGAATTAACTTTGAGTTTAAGGGGAGAGCGATATACGAGTTCCTCAACAATCTAGTTCAGTCCCTTTAAGTTTAATCACCAAATCAAAATTGACTTATCCAGTGTCTACTGGATAAGTAGGGATGATTTTGAAATAAATTTTACTTGACATATCGCATAGCGTTAGAACGCGGCTTTAATCTGTAAGAGTATAAATATACGGGAAAAGGAAGTATCGATGCGCAGTGGAAAGTGCGCACTTGTCGCAAAACTGGGTCAGTAGTAGCACCGCCCCTCTATCGAACGCCACTACACGCCTATAGCATTGCAAAAATGACCTCTATTTCTCAAGACATAACAACCAAACTCCAGTAAAGCACCAAAAGTGCATAGCGGCTGAAAAGTGTAAAAATACATTACTCAAATAAGCAGTAAGCTTACATTTCAGATGAAAAATTGGCCGAAATGTGCAAAAACTGCATAAAACCATTCTAAATGAGTAAAACCAAAGATCTACCGTTGTGTTATCGTCAGCATGTAACTATGCACCGGGTTGAGAACGGTGCCGGTATTTGTTGTAGTTCACATGACAGTTTATTGTTGTCAACAGTCGACTAGCGAGGAAGCCAGCACGACGGTGGGCCGCACCGGCAGCCCCGCGGCTGCAGCGGTCGTCAGTGCTGTGTCCAGCGCGGGCGCCTATGATGTTACCCGGATGCGAGAGGAAGAGTTTGAGAGGCTTACCGTGTACATCGTACCTGACGTGCCCTGTGAGCGAGGAATCTCCAACAGAGCCGAGAGGACACTGCCCCGTAGCTTAACCCTCAGACCATCAGCAGTATTATCCACTCCAAACACTCCGGTAAGTTTCATCAAAACAACTAACCCATTTTGATGTAGGTACCATATTAATTCTTTTAAATCAGATAAAAGTTGCAATGCATTCCAACCTTCGACATTTGGACTCTACGTCCTAATATCGTAGGTTTAAATCCTGGTCTTGCGCCAATTGATGTTTAATTCGGCAAATAACTGTACGCTATTCTAGTGCTATCGCTCTCCCCTTAAACTCAAACGGGAAGGAATATTCGTGAGGAAAGCGTCATGTCCTAGCACCTATATATAATTCCATGAAACCGCGAATGTGTACAAAAGGAGCCATTAGAGGTGCCCTTTAATACTTTTAACATACTGATTATTTCCACCCTTCACTGGTTCTTTCACCACTATCGAGGGCCCTTAAAAGGGCCAATGAAAACCAGGTAATTAACAAGAAGCAAGCAAGCTTAACGTTGACATATTTTACAGACTGAAGGTGTATGGAGCATAGGGGTGATCCCAAAAGGAACACGTTTTGGGCCCTTTGAAGGAACACGAACGCCAAACAAACCCAATGACAAAGTTTCATGGCGGTACTACTGGAGAGTAAGTCAAACATTCCTTTTATTAATTGCATAATAGACTATACCACTTTGCTTTATACCTATAATAGAGTTTCGTTAACGCTTTCATGTGTAAATATTGCCATCTTCAGCACATTTTAACTGATAAATAAAAGATAACACACTAATGTAAGTTATGCATACCTATATTTTGTAGTAACCTTTAAACAAATACCTTAAATACAGCGCTATTACTTCAACCTTCAACTAACCTATTTCCTCTCTATTTTGGGCCAGGTACAGGAAACTGTCAGACATCATACTTATGGAAATATAAAGGTGAGATTGGCTTTACTATTTCAAACTGTTTGGTGGTGGTTTAACTGTATAAAATGTAAGAATACTGGATTTGTGCCCTATTTGGATACGTCCGTCAAGGATTTAAATAGAATTCAGAATCAATAAGAGACGCTAAGTCGGTCAGCCTGTTATTTTAGAAACAGTAGGTCTCTTTTACATCTACTAAATTATTTATAACAATACTGTAACGATTTTTAGTTAGAGCATAGATAAAGCTTCTATTCATTATTTGAACAATCGTTATCTTGCCTATATTACCTCTTGACATTGCATCTCGTCCTTGACTCTACGTTGCATATACAAGCATGTCGCTATCAGTTGCACGCGCGCAGCAAATATCCTGCACGTGACTACGTGCTCCACAAAACATGTGCATAGGATGATATAATTATAAAAGCAACATTAAAATTGTTAAATTTGACCCACTTTCGAATAAAAACCAATTGTTGAAAGTCATCATACATTTTTATTATATACTATTACATATAATAGTATATAATAAAAATGTAATAGTATTAAAACTGGAAATTGAGTAGTATTGTTTTATTTGCAGATTTTCAAAGATAGCGACTACTATTACCTGGATGGGTCGGACACGAGCGTTGCCAACTGGATGCGATACGTCGCCTCAGCGTACTCGCTGCCGGTTATGAATCTCGTGGCCTGCCAGCACCAGGAACACATTTACTTCTACACGATAAGGTAACTTTCACTTCACAACACAATTACTGTTCACAATGATAAACGATCCTTGAGTTTACAAGTAAAAAACAATTTGTTTTTCACAGAGATATTATGCCAAATGAAGAGCTAATGGTGTGGTATTGCAAGGACTTTGCAAGCAGATTGGGTTACGATATTGATCCTGAAAGAGCGACGTATTCTATTTGTAAGTATAATTTTAGAAATTTTACGAAGTTTCATTTACGAGGTTACTTCTGATTATTAAAAAAACTATATTATTTTCAGGCAAGGAAGAAACCATCAAAAAAGCTTATGGAATACCTCCTGCGCCTGTTCACCCCGAAATCGCATTTAATCATATGAAATACGTTCTTGGATTGACAAATGCCAAAGAACTACTAGAGGCAGAAATCCCTAGTCGTCGCAGAAAACGAGAATCTAGTGAAATACCATTTCATGAGATTCCAAGTGTAATGCATCGAGAAGATCCAAGATGTGCCAATAAAAATGAGAGAGTAATCAGGACTGATATTTCAACAAACATTATTCACAATAAATCAGAGAATTCACTTATTAGTGAACCCTTATCTCCTAATAGTCTAATGCCTTGTCCGTTGCCTGTAAAAATGCATCACAGGGAAAACCCGACGCTAATCATTCAACATAAAGAATCCCATGTTGTAATCCACCAACTGGAAAATCCGAGATTACAAAGTAACAGATCCCCAGCGCAAAACCATCACTTACGGGATGTTCGAGGACCATCACCGATGGCACTGAGTGGGCCAGAGAAGTTGGGGAGTAAGTCGCCCAGTCTAACGCATGTTGGTCCTCACTATGAGCACCAACTGACGCCTAATGATGGTTCGGTGAGATCTGATGAAGGCTATCACAGTAACGGTTACCATGATGAGTTCACACCGCCAGAAGATTCCAGTGACTCTGATGTAGAAAACTATGTTTTGGATTGTTCGAACAAAACAAATGAGCCCAAAGAAACTGTCATTGTCCAGAAAATGGATCAAGACGTAAATCGCAACGAATATAGAAAAGTGAAAATTAAAATGCCAAAAGCCTACCAGTACCAAACTCATAAAGACATGGATTGTGAAAGTGAAAAAGAATTGATAATTGCGGAGGAAATTTCTGAGGGAATCCCACAGAACCTGTCTCCACCGCGCCGCGACCCGGCCACATCTACTGTCATTGTGTTGGAGTCATCTCAAAACACAGTCGTACCAATAAACAAGCCGTACTATGAGGACGGCACATTGTCTCCGTCCCCACAACCAGCTTTCTTGAGATATACACCTCCAGACACGCGTATTTTAGAAACCATACTGACTGGAACTCGGATCGACAGTAATAATAACGATCCCCACCGACACCAACCTAACGCGACTCCACCGCCTTCTTCCCCTACGGAGATGGCCTACTCATACAAAAAAAGTCAAAGGTACGGCAATGTTTGCAGTCCAGATTCCAGTTCGAACCTAACACCCCTGCCTTCACTGCTACCTCTGCCACAACAGCTGCCGACACCAAACGCTGCTTCCATTTACTCATCATCACCACCGCACACTATTCCACATACAACAGAAATTCGTGAGATAAGAGAAATCCGTGAAATCAGAGAAACCAGATACGAAAGCCACTATCCAAATTATTCGTATAATCTATATTCTCCACCAAATTCAACAATTATAACGCAACTGGGATCTCCTCCAAGCACATATTCACCGACGGTTACTTCATCTCATCAGTACGAGAGAGCACAAAATGGGCAGAGTAATCACCACTATCCGTCGTCAACTAGTGTTATTACGCTCAAAAATTGCTCGCAGCTGAGTTTAATTCAAAATTCACATATGAATAGCCAACTCGTACCGCACGGCAGCATGAGCCCAGATGAATCTTGTGGTATGATGATTGGTCCTCTCAGCCCTAATTCGCAATCATCTCGAGGTTATAGGAGTTTACCATACCCGTTGAAGAAAAAAGATGGAAAAATGCACTACGAATGCAACGTATGTTGCAAAACCTTTGGCCAATTATCGAATTTAAAGGTTCACCTGAGAACTCATTCCGGTGAAAGGCCGTTCAAATGCAATGTGTGCAGCAAATCATTTACTCAACTCGCTCACCTACAAAAGCACCACCTGGTCCATACGGGAGAGAAGCCCCATCAATGCGACATTTGCAAGAAACGATTCTCATCAACATCAAATCTTAAGACGCACTTGAGGTTACACTCGGGTCAGAAACCTTATGCGTGTGATCTGTGCATGCAAAAATTTACACAATTTGTCCATCTCAAACTGCACAAGAGACTTCACACAAACGACAGACCGTACGTGTGCCAAGGATGCGATAAAAAATACATCAGCGCTTCTGGGCTCCGGACTCATTGGAAGACGACGAGCTGCAAGCCGAACAATATCGAGGAAGTGTTGGCTATCACTAACGCTGCCAATACCGAATGCATCGGTGAGTTCCCAATATGAAACTTTTTGCACTATGTATTTATATACGATTATAAGAACGAAATTAAAACACTATTAAAATGAAAGATAATGCAACGCGATCACAGACGCGAAACTGACTGCAGCGCTCTGCACTTTCTCCTCGTAGGTGAACCGCAACTTTCACTTGCGCTCTCGCTAAACGAGCGCGTTTTCATTTTCGCGTGCACTTTGCAGGTACCGTGGACAAAGACTGCCTCGACAGAGAGGGGCACGAAGGCTATGAGGTGCACTCTCCATCGCAGGGAGGGCTGATGGGCGCCGGTGGGGCGCGCGTGCCTCTGTCGCACGGCGAGGCGCTGGTGCACCACGGACACCACTCGCTTGCGCACACGACGACGCCACACCTGGCGGGTCTCAGCCCCTCCTCGCCCCAGTACCGTGCGCTGTTGCCACCGCCGGAGCACGAGCCACCGCCACAATACGCACCGCCGCCGGCCGAGCCGCGCCCCAGCGTCATCGAATCCAGCCAGCCTCTCATCATCGAGTGCACCTGAGCCCGGCCGCAGGCGTCGCCGCCGCCCTTCATTTACGGGCGCGTGTTCCCTCGCCGCTACATGTGATTTCGCACTTGTGATTAAACGATAGTATTGTGTAGAGAGTCTGACGGACGATGCCGGGCGCAAAGTCCGGTCGCACCCGGTGACTATGAGATTATGCTATGCTAGTTACTGTAAGTTGTAAATATTGTATAAATATTTTAGCGCCATGCGATTATGAGTACTAAGTACTTGAGTAACGTTAGTCTCCTTCGGGAATATGTAAATTATGATAAGCACAAAGTAAGCATTTTTTCCAATGTTACATCCAAGGTCCTTTCAGCCTTTGTGTTGTATACTTATGCTCAATTTTATATTGTAGTTATAGATGCTACATAAAGTTAATATTTTTGTTACATCGAGTTTGTTTAGTTTTTAGTGTATCGTAATTTATGGTGAGCGTTTTGTGACTTGCAAGCATAACAAAATATCGTTAGTATCGACTATAGGTGATTTATTCCTCAGTATTTGACAGCAATTCCGCCAGCAATACTCGCGGAAACTGGCCACAAATGATTACCTATTGTTCAACACCAAAGAACGTATCACCTGCTGCGACCACTATTCGAACTTTGCTGTCTTATTTGCCGTTACTTAGTTACGAAGCTAAAAATAAAGAAAGTTGAATTTATACCTACGTTAATCTAACGAAAATATTTAAAAGTTTAGCGTTAAGTGCCAAAAGCACATTTAATATGTTTTAAGTTATTGAGATATTCTTATAGTATTTTAAATTGTTGTTCCTAATGGTTAATTCGGAGAATAAGCGCGCATGTTATGTGCATGGACTTAATTCTAATGTTATAGATTAAAATTGTCGAATCGTGTACATTATCCCTACGCTAGAACAAATGGTGCTTCACGTCGTAGAGTAGTCGGTCGAGTCGATCGCGTCACCGCGTCACGCCGCGTTGCGTAGCGTGGATTGACTCCATTCTACATTTAATCTAAATTCACCAAGTCTACTAGTTACTATGTATTTTATATTCCCAATTAATTATGATTCTCCTATTCAAAAAGGCTGAGATAAAATATTACGTAAAATATAACATTTGGCGAATATTAAAATTAAGATTCATGAGTTCAATATACTTACTCGCGTAGCATTAGAATGGATCGTGATTCGCGATAGATCTTTTAATACTTATCTATTTAATAACAATGTATATTATATTATGTATTTGTATACTAGCATGATATCTTAGCTTAACGTGATGTAAAACCAAACGATACGTAGCTTTTTGTATATTTCTATAAAATGTAAGATTTTACACGCATTCATTGTAGTTTTAGTACCCGTATATTTTATAACGGCGAGTATTTACATAACTTCTTACATTTTTTACTATTGATGATTATTAGTGTCAGTATTCTATGACAAGTTTCGACGTTGCCTAAAAATGATACTCAATCAAAAATACATACATTGTTTTATACATGTTTTTCTTCTTCCTTCTTTCATACACGTTTCTTTTAACTCCTTTGTGGGTCTAAATTACAAGGGTGAACTTTTGGGAGTCTTTTACTCCTAAAATAAAATGAACTTAGAGCAAAAGTACCTACCATGCAGTTCAAAGTATCACCTCCCTTAAATGTAGTAAATAAAGTAACTATTTTTTAAATAATTTTATCAGACTTTAGTAAAAAAATATTTGTGTTATACATGTATAAAAAACTCAACAAGCCCATCAGCGTACGCGGAAAAATATTTGTAATAGTACATTTCTGTCAATTATTTAGAGTTCTGACTGTAGCTTACGCAGTTGGGTAATTAATTATGTATAATAAACCCTGTGGGGTTATTCGACATTATTCGTAGTTTTTTACATTGTATCGGATATGGTGCAACGCTGCAACGCAAACAAATAATTTCAATGATAAATGTTAATCAATGAAAGACTTCAGAAAAGATAGTGCGTTGCATGAGACATGGTCATTTATTACTTGCACCGTGCTACGCCGTAGCACGTGCTACAGAGTTCGTAGCAATCATTAAGCTGCTCGGGAAACAAACTTTCTTCAACATTCTATGGTTGTGCATTACGATTATTTATTTATTACCTACAACATACTTTGTAGTCTCCTATCAAAGAACAGAAGTTGATTTTCAACCCTGTGAATATCTTCTATAATGATGTACTTTCAAATAGATAAAGTACAGCTTCCGTTAACCGTGTCAATTTGAAATTTCTTCCTAACGTCGAAATCGATAGTTACCTAAAACCACAATAACATGTATAGGATAAAGCTCAACAAATTCATTAATATCTTGGGATAAATATATCAAAACTTCTCGCCATTTCATATTATCATATTTTATTATTTGTATATGCTCTACTTTGATTTGTACCTTTAATAATTTTATACCTTTTAAGGTTTTGTTAAAGTGGTTCGTTATGCTTGACCGCGAAATTAAAAATCTTCCAGTTTTTAATGTTTTGTGTGTTACCTACCCAAAAAAATGGCCAGTGGAGAAGCAGTTTACACACTTTCATTTAAATGATCAGTTTGGTAATTTCAGTTTTTTTAAATCACGTAATTGAACCATATTTTCACCTCCAAGCGTAACGAACCACTTTAAAAGGCAAACATCATTTGACTTTAGATTATCACAAGCTATGTATTTTTTATAATATTTATTACAATGAAACCTGGTGAGCTAGGATTTACCCAATTATAGGAAAAATTGCCGTAAATTTTTTATTACATAAATACCACATGTAAATATAAACTACCTTTAACGAAAAAGTCTAAACTTTACTCATAAAATTGTTCGAAATATATTCGCAAATTATACTTAACTATTCACAAATTATTTGTAAAACTTTGTATCAATTATTCTACACGTTAAAAGTGTGAAATGAGTGAGACAATGGTTGTAAACAATTTGTTAGGTTTGTAAAATAACTTAAGGTACAGCAAAGTAAGCAATATTATGAATGTATCTATGTATCAATAAACTTTGTATAAATATTTATAAAACGTAGGTATTTACGTAACATCACGTAATCTAATGTTATATAATAATAATAAATACGCCAGAAACTTACCTACTCATTGTAAAGGCCCTAATTTTGTACACTTTGATCGATAATTAATTTTACAACACCAAATCTATTAAAACAAGTAAAAAATATTATTTTGGTTTTATTTCATTCATTTTGAGACGACGATCAGCTGTTTTTGCTATCTAACTATTTATTACATTTTTAACTTATTATTAACGAATTAGTTCATTATCAAGATTGCTATTAAAATCAGCTGAATAATTGAGTTTGAACTGATTTGACCCCAAAACAGCTTATTTTTGCATGTTCTTTCATAATTGCCAATAGTAGGAGTAGAATAAGTCACTTTCGGGATAGTATACATATTACGGATCACCTTGTAGACAGTTACAATTATTTTTTATAAGAGAAAAATGAAACTGCACAATTTATCAACAAATCCATTTTTCTATTCTATAACATCCCTAAAATTTAAAACTCACACAAGACTCTAGCCCGCGCACTTCCCTTAGATATGGTGATGCGTTAACTACTGCGCATAAAATTGTAGTACCTACTATTAATATGGGTAAGCACTATAAAAACTATCCTACTATCCTAAAAAATATTTATTATAAATCCGAAGGTTAGTGAGGTTTTTGAATTAATGAAGTATTAATAGAGCAGAAAACGTTTATTTTGCTACCGATAAGTACAACTCAAACTTAACATAACACAATATAAAATGAAATTCAATTTAATATTAAAAAATGGCCACCACTCAGCGTATGCTAGGGCAGAGTAGTTCATACCGAAGCTCGTCTTCCGTGGTCGCATTAGTAGTATTAGATATGAATGTGGGTGGATGTAGGAGTAGAGGTAGGCCAATGATGAAAAGATGGATGGACTGGGTGGAAGTTGATATGAGTAAGAACGTAGTGAGCGCTGACATGACGGAGAATAATAAATAAATATAAATATTCCGGACATATTCACACGGTCAACTGATCCCAAACTAGGCATAGCCTGTACTATGAGTAACAGAGACTGATATACATAATAGATATATATTTAACACCCAGACACAGAACAAACATCTGTGTTCATCACACGAAGACGGAAATGGAAAAATACATGTCCCAACCCCGCATAATGTGGGATAAAGACAGGAAAATGATAAAAATAAGATGTGATGTTCAATGAATCCGTAACGGCACAACCCTTTCGATGAAACTTAGAATAGAAAGAGTTCTTTACCTAGTATATAGGCAACATGTTATCAAGGTACAACGCGAGCAAAGTCACGGGCGCAAGCAACTATTCAATATATAAAGGACATTAGTACAAATAGTGCTATATCTATTAACAGCAGCGCCATCTACGGTTTACTGAATAAACTGTGATATAAACCTGCTACCCGATTTTAATTCTTATCTTTACCAAAGACTTTCTTCTAAAAGTTCCACATATTACCGTACGGTAGAGTTCTCAGCACCAATACAATAAGGAGCGCCTTCGCACTGACGTATTTCTGGTCTAACCTATGCATATACCATGTAAGCTCACACCCTGCCCATCAACAAACGAGGCTCTGGCGCTCCACCCACCAATTCGTACCAGACGTGGAGGATCATGGTCCAAATCCATTCCCTATGATAGGTTCAAGTAGGTTATAAACTCTTTGCGGGAGGCCTATGACATCGACAGGATGATGATGATGATAGAATTTAAATTAAGCTAGGATGGTATTTCACTATCACTATGCGAGGGAATTATGACTCAAAATGCTAGTGCTAGGCTCTGGCGCGGTACACTTCTTGTAATGCGTCCGCATGTTAGAAGACTGGGTGAAGGCGAGAGCGCAGCGAGGGCAGGAGTACGGCTTGGAACCGGTGTGGAAGTTCAGGTGAGACTTGAGGTGGTGCTTCTTAGTGAACGACTTGGGGCACATGGGGCAAGAGAACGGCTTTACTCCTGAAATTAAGATGATTTTTTCGTTATCAGCTGTAGTTGTGTTAGAGCTAGTAGTATCTCTTTAGATCAATAAATTTAAAAAAAAAATCTCTGCAGGTGCTTGAGCACCCAAACAACGGTAATCATATAATATATATTATCATCTCGAATTATTAATACCCCTATTATTCTATTAACAAAAAGAAAAGATGAACTTTTTCAAATTATCTGTTTTTGATCTTCTAACAAAAAGTTATTATTAAACACACGAAAAGTTCGAGATCAAGTTTACTACCTAAAACATCTGAATAATTGAGTTTGAACTGAATTTCCCCCTCAAAACGTCTGGTTTTTACATAGAGATTTTTTGATTTTCCAAAAGTCTTGGAAAACCTTTATTGCCAATGGGGCATAAAATCCCTTTCGTCGAAGAAATAATATTACTATAATAAAAAAAGAAGTGTTGAAACTCATCTTTTCAATAAGTTAATCTTGATATAGTACCCAATTGTAATTTAATAAATTTATCTAATAATAATATGTAACTTTTTTGTTCATTCAGCTTTTGTAACAATAAATAAACTTTGAAACTTTGAAATCTTAAACTACTCTTCTGTAGACAAAGCGATGTCTTGCATGGTCTACCTGGTGATAACATTCATAGCTCACCCGAATGTGAAGCCGAGACCGACAGTGAACTATGGAAGGGCTATTTTTTTAACCCCTCCAATCAAACCATGCATAAAGTTTGAATTTGAATATCGGCAAAGCATATTTTACAGAGAAAAACATGTAATGACATTCATACCTATATATTTTCTCAAAGCGTATTTGGACGCAGTGCGTAAACCTTGCCCTAACTATGCTGAAACCCACCGGTATGAAGCCTGAGATGGAGTGTCATGTTGGATCGGTCAGCGAAGCGCTTATCGCAGTGCGGGCACGCGTAGGGCCGCTCGCCCGAGTGTGTGCGCTGGTGCTGCTTCAACAGCATCTTGCGGGAAAACGCTTTACCACACTCCTCGCACACGTGCGGCTTTACACCTGATAAAAAGAAAAAACATCATTGATTGTTTGATTATGAGTAATCATTTCTGGGAAATTTGATTTGACACCACACAACTAAAGAAGATTATCTTTATCATTGTGAAGAAAGAGGTTAAATGTATGGTGGGTACAAAATTGATCATAAAATTATGGATCATTGAAAAATACATTTTTTTTGTTCAGTGGCCTCGATATGGGATTGTAAACTTGCTAACAATCAGTATACAAGCTGATTCATAATATACAATCCCGAAAGGGGCTTACTCTTCACCCAATAGGCAATTAAATTTATTCTACTACTTTTGAAATTCGTATTTTTTCATTGAAAAAACACTATATTGCTGTTTATGGGTCAAATCAGTTAAAACTCAATTATTTATCTGTTGACTTGATGTTGAAATCGTCTGTTGAAATCGTCCGTTTAATAATTGTTATAAAAATGATAAAAATACCAAAAACAGCTGATTTGAAAAAGTTCGGAAAATATTCTTATTTTTTCGCTAATATTCTTTCTTTTTGTTGATATAATAAGCCCATTTTGGGATAGTATACATGTTATGAATCACCTTGTATAAAGCACTTACCAGTATGAATACGAACATGCATATTGTAGGCGACACGTTGATTAAAAGACTTAGGACACAAGGTGCATTTGTATTCCTTACGATTCCTGAAAACATAAATAGCAGTGATAAATAATGCAAATCGAAGCTAAGAATTCCAGCTTCAAAGAACATTCTGACATTACCTACAAAAATAACTAGGCATATCGAAGTCAAGAATGCAAGCGTCAAGATGTTGACATAGCTCACCTATGAATCTTCATGTGACTGCTCAAATATCCCCTATCATTGAAATACTTCCCGCAGACGGTGCAAGTTGCCGCGAACTCGCGAGTGCCTCTGTGTATTGACATGTGGTACTTGAAGTTCCTCAGTTGCGAGAACGTTTTCCCGCACTCTCCGCAAGTATATCGAGCGTTGGTCGAGTGCCTCCTCATGTGAACAGCCAGTGACTCGCTACTCGTGAACACCTGAAGAGCGAAACATAGCCATTCGTTTATGTATAGTTAAGAACCACTTAATGTCACCAAACAATCTCTTCGGCAATATCAAAAGAGACAAGTGGTGTATCAGTTTTTGTGAGATCGCGAGGCTTGGACCTACTAACTAGCCTAACAAGATACGTATGTTATAGATGAAAGCTTTATAATGACCTTACCGACACCCTTAAACCTGCTCTATCCATTAGCAGGTAAAGCTCCACCCGAGGTCCACCGTGAAGTTACCTGCTCCGTTTAAAACTCAAGCAGGAGTCCGATCCACGACACCCACTTTTCAATACCAGTGCGTGTTGCAGTAGATTTAAGAGTCAGTACAGTTTCATGAAAGCCCCCAAATCTACCACCGACCATCCAAGCGAGGCTCGATATAGGCTGTGGCAAGAGAAACATCCCCCTTCTCCTGAATACATTGCGCCTGCACTACACTTCTACACTTCTACCTTGGTCAACCTGGAAATCACTTAACCGATTACGGAGCCAGGTTGGCCGCTGCAGGCACAATTTGAGCAAGTGGGGATACTCAAATGAGACGCAGTGTGACTGCGGAGTCGCACCGCAAACAATGCTGCACCTACTTTCGTGCACGCAGTGCCGTAGCTGTGGCGGAGTATTGGTCAAATGTAGTCCCCCTGAACCATCGACACGAAAGAAGAAGAATGGCATTGCATGAAGGGTACAAATGTTTATTTGGTGGTGTGAATCTAATAACGCTATGGCGTTTGTCTTTGCCTGCAGCTTATCACTATTAGACAAAGCATTGTGTCGTCAAGTATTGATCCACCGATAGCTCATCGATAATTCAGAGCGAGTGCGCTTAGATCGGTCTCATTTTGCTACCCTTCAGACTCGTACGCCTTTTTAGTATATTGCGGACCCTCATTCCTCTAATCGATCTATATGGCTTCTCTACTCAGTTCTCAAACCAGCAAGCGATTCAACTAGAAGACCGATAAGATACTACAATGCGGAAACACGTTTAATTTTCAGATTGTAAACTATTCTCTGATAGATTTAAAACAGGCTCTTTATCTGCAAGAAACGTCGTGAAAGACACTGCTATTCAAACATGAAATGTGAATTGCATGTAAACGTAACTTAACAAGTTTTGCATTTTTTAATAAAATTGGAGAAAGCAACCGTACTCAGAGCATACTCTTAAAATGTTTTTAAGATTAAGATTAGACTAACGTGATTCTTGCGTTTCCTATAAGTATTTACCTAGAGAATTCAAGGAGATTGCTTGGCACGTTTAATAAAAAGAGAGAAAAATTACCTGATCACATTGGGTGCACTTTAAGCTCTCTTTATTTTCAACAATTGAAGGACCACCAATCAATACATGTTCTTTGATAACTATTTCTTCAGGAATTAGCGGTGGTTTTTGGATGTTATTATTTGTATCGTTTTCAATTAGTTTTTCTTCCTCCTGTAAACATAAGTTTAACATATACAAAAGGATGGTAGGTACTCATACCGTCGGTCGGTACTCTAAAATCATCAGTTTAAGCCTACCTTGTAAGTTGCCAACGCGTCTTCAAGTTTTCCTTTTCTTCTAAATGGTCTATAGTTATTTGGTTTTCGCGCATTCCAAGGGCTCTCTAAGACCTGGTTAAATATTACTTTTGTAGAGGTTTTGGATTGAATGTCATTCCTCCTACGCACACTGCGATACTTTGCATTATCTACTGTCAAGTTCTCGGTAGTCTTGTTGCCTTGATACTCTATCGGATTTTCAGCATCGAAAGATTCATGTAATTTTCTTTCACTCGATGTTATTTCATATCGATCTATAGGAGTAAACCTTTTGACATCTAAATATGGTTCGCTTTTACCGTAAACCAACGCTGAATTCGCTATTTTTTCAGAAAATATATGATGTAGCGATTGGGCAGTATCACTTGTAACATCACCGCGTTCCTTGTTACAGCTGTGAGTGCGCTGCAGCCCGCCCTCGCCAGTGACGGCAGACGAATGTAAAGAGTGGCCAATTGCCTTTTTAGAGTGTATTGTTAGCGTGTCGTCAATGCTGAGATGTCTGCAATTTGCATTCGCTAAGAGCACAGATGCCGGAGACTGATAGCATTCATTTGATATTGCTAGCACGCTTTCCGTCAGACCGTTAACATTACCGGTTGGAGGATATGTCTCGATAAATAAATCACGTAGTAAAGAGTTTCTTTGTCGGCCTTCGTATGGCGATTTTAGATTTCCTAAACGAGACTCGCCAAGCTCACTCTCATTCTGACATCGTACGGCGCTATCGTCAAAATCTAAGTCGCTTTGTGAATACTTCATAAGTGCTCCCTGCGACTCTTTGCATTTTTTTATATTAAAAATATTTTGTTCCTCATTGTTGTTGACTCCCAAAGTAAATATCTCACTATTCAATGAAATGGTTTCACTATTTCCTTCAAATTCAAAGTACTTGTCTTCAATGCCCTCCTGTATTTTTGACAAATATTGGCCATCTATGTAAATTTGCATAGCTTGAACAATTTCCAAGAATAGTCGCAGCTTCTTCTTTTGCAATATTACTTCTCCATTATAAATGTAATATAGAACAGAAGACATCGCTTCTAAATCAAAATCTGGTAGCACAATAAGCGTGGTTGTTTCATCAGAACTGGACAGCATGATACGCTGAAATTATACAAGAGTAGGTAGAACTTATTTTCTTGGAACGTGAACCCTCGTGGCCGTGGTAGCCCCGGCAGAAGAATAGGTCCCTCCATTACTACCCGTGGATGTCGTAAGAGGTGGCTAAGGGAAAAAAACTAGGGGTTGGCCAGCAGCGTTCTCGATCAAGAAAAGCTTTATCTGTGGCAAATATCCCCGCAAATGATTGTTTGGGTGCAGGCCGCACAAGGTCAGTAGCGCTGGAAATCTATGGGGGAGGGCTATGTTTAGCAGTGGTCGTCCTACGGCTGTAATAATGATGATGATGATGAACACTGAATTGACGAGAGAAAAATATAAGTACATACCCTGAGGAAAGTGCTGACACTTGCGAGGACTGCTCGATGTGCGCTGAAAGAGCGTCCACCGCACAAAATCTGAACATCGCACCATGCTCCGCAGGAAAGCCATTCGCACATTCTGTCAAAGTCACATTTGTGGTTGGATTAGCGCAATATCTCTAACATTTTGTGAACGCATATACATATGTTGGTAGGTATACAAAATTGGTGTCGAAGAAAAAATGATGCCAAGCCGATTATTATGCTAGGCATATGTCACCAGAATAAATTAATTGAGATGTGGATAAACATGAGCCCACACAATAAAAAGCCCATTACCAACCATTTAAATAGGAACACATTACATCACAAAATAGGTACATAATCATGCATAGACGTTCTATGAAAAAACTAATTGGCTTAGCATTGGATAACATAAACAAAATTTTACACCAACCGTTACAAAATGATTTTAGAAAATAATTTAAAGTTACGCTGTCGTCGTAATTTTCGTATAAATTAGATGTGACCTATGCTATATCAACTGTAAGTGCCTATGAAGACTGCAAACACGCCATGTTTGTGGCATACTTTTGATTATTTGCCATTCGTTCAAATAGACGATACCTATGCTTGCTTCGTTCCACCATACTCTGCCGGTCTGTAGCAATGGCGTGTAAAAACGTACAACAGCACCGACCAAGGCCTCACACGCCACCAAACGCTAAATTAATCAAACATACACGACCAGGTCAACGTTTTTAAAGTAGCACCACATGTGAAAGTGCAGAGCAAATAAGACAAAAATTAGAAGCTTCACCTCACAGATCCATCGACTTCCTACACCACTTTGTTTGCTATACCTACAAAAAATCATTTCGTTGGCATTGGTAGGTAGATTTATGCTTTTCAATAATAAATGGGCTGATACTCAATTTCACTATTTCCTTATCCATGAAACGAATGGGCTTAGGTAGGTATTAGCTAGCTAGCGTATTAGCAAGCTAGCGTACTATCTCGCTAGCAGTGTTCTCACCGAAAAAAAAAATATCATCCCGAAATACCTACATAACTGCAATATGCAAAATGTTGAAGAAAGCTAGTCAAGTTACCCGTCTAGCTTCATCTAGCACATTATCAATTATTTCCAGCGTGTGGTGCCGCAGAACTCTACAGCTGTTAGTGAAACATTTGCAACGCTTATCGCCGATTCGCAATATCAATTATTATTTGTAAAAGGTGAATTAAGACAAACACGTCAACTTTTGTTTAACCCTTTCATTTTGTGAATGGATCCTGTTTCTTTCAATTTTGTTCATAGTATGCAGATAATAATGAGAAGTGGCCCTTCCTGTTCCCTAAACCTCCTATTTCTCTCCCAACAGCGTACCTGTAGGTGTAGTACCTATTATTTATTGTTTAGACAACCTGGTACAGTCAGCATCAAAAGTAACTGATGATCAGACAAGTCTCAAAACTTATGATTGAAAATATTTTACTTCAGGAGTTTCTTCCCAATATCCCAAAAGTAAGTGATGACTAAAAGTGTCACAAAGTCTCTGATCTAATCCAACTTTCTCAGAGTTCATGAATGTCTGAAACTCATTGATTCACCAAGTACGACATGATTCAAACTAACCGATAATAATCCTACTATAAAAATACTGTGAATCCTAGATTACCAAAAAAAAACATCTTTATTTGCGCTATTTACAAAGACATGTTTTGAACTTACCCATAAATGACTTTAAGAAAAACTGTGAATTCTAGATTACTGAAAACATACCTAATTAAAACTTTTTATTTGCGCCGTTTACACTGGAAATTAAAATATTGTCAAATATTCCTTCCCTTTATACTAATACATTTGTGATAATTTCATGCTTGAGCACTATCAGGGCCGTAGATTTTGCAACTAAAATAAATTCTCCAAGCGAGTGTCGGAACACGCACACTGAAAGCTTCCGAAGTTTCATATTTATGAAACGGATATCCGAATCAAAATGGTGTTAATGATCCGTATTATATTTTTGACCCATCTAACGATAGACCTTAATCTGGGGATCGCATATAAAAAAATCAACGCCACATCACAATCATGTAGAGAAGGTACCGCGGGAAGTACCTTTATTCTCAAAGTTTTCATTTCATAACTTTGTAGGCGTCACCATTATTTATTAACTACCATGCAAAATTTCAGTATGATGAGCACAACGACAACCTGTGAGAAAACGACTGACTAGGTTGGACAGACGGACATGGCATAACTATAAGGGTTTCTGGTCGGACTTCGGAACCCTATTACCTAGAAAACGGTAAATCTTCCTCAAATTATTCAATCTAATGTTTAGATGCGTGACTTGCACATATCATCTTTGTTACGTTACCAGGGGGCGCACATAATTTAGGAAGGCAATATGACCATTGTCCAATTTGATGTCTCATAAAAATAATTATTAGTCGCACGGAAAACTACACAATAGAGAAGGTTTGTCAAAAATACAATTAAATTCAATTATCAAGTAATTACCCACGGACCTACCTAGTGGCTGTGATTTATTGTACTAGGTATAATTTACTCATTAAGTAATAAACTACTCATAGACCGCACAGCTATTGGTTTTCGCAGAAACGCTTTAAGCTTACATCAGCCAATGAAAATAGTTAGGTATTAAAAACGAATTGAAATATGAAATTACAAACTATTGTGGTGGCGAAAATGAAACGACTCTCTACCTCCAAAAAGATGACAAAGTAGGTATCTTCTTACGTTATACCTACTTTACTAGGTACACCTAAAGACAAAAAAAAATCTGGGAAGCATGATTAAACTAAAGCTAAACCGGTAAAGTTCTACCCAATTTATACAGCCACTTGATTCCGTGAAATTAGATTAGCAGTTTCAAGTATGAAGTTAATGGCGGCACACCTAGGTTTGATTCATCCTGTATTTACCGTTATCTGCAAATAAACATTTTTGCGAGGAACAGGCATAGTTTCACCTTGTTTCTAAGACATTTCAAAGTGATCCTAGTGATTTTAACGAAATAAATACCGTTTGAGTTTGCAAACATCATCGATAAATTAAATCAAATGGCGACAACGAACCGGGCGACGCAGTGTCGGAATGGACCCCCGATGGACCGAAGACATTGTGAAAGCTACGGAAAGTCGGTGGATGGAAAAGGCTCAAGACAGTTCGTAATGGAACTCTTTGGGGGAGGCCTATGTCCAGCAGTGGACTTCTACAGGCTGATGATGAATGAATGATGATGATTCTTCTATTTAGATATTTCCTCTCTGGATTGTGATTTATGACACTAGACTAAACTTCTAAAATCCATCCATACCCGCACAATTTTTTCTAAGCGCGCATTCATGAAAAGTGATTTTTTATATACAATCTAAAAAATGAAATTGGTACCTAATACTTAGGTAGGTACTTTAGCTGTGCATTGTTTTATGAAATAAAATTGGGGGATGATAAACTTGAAAGGTTTATGAAATACTAATTCGATCTGATAACTGGATAAAAATATACTCACATTGTTTCTCACTGCCAATTAAGAGTCACTTTATAATTTTTTTGAAAGAAATTTCCAAAAATAATTCTCACGGGACCGTCGTCCACGGCGCGCGGGTCCTATGAATGGGCCAACACGCATGCGCCAACACTATGAGTATAGTGCGGCTCTGCTCACAGGCTTCACGCCACACACCACCGAGAGAACGTAAAGTACCTACGATCAAAAGTAGGCACAAACAAACCTACACCACAGCGTTGTTTGTTCACACTTTTGATCTTTGAGTTAGCGACACCGTACAAAACGTAGGACGGCCAAAGTAAGTAAGCCGGTTTCTATAGCAACGTTCAGCTTTTGCTGATTTTAAATAAAGGTCTGCGAGATGTTGAATTAGCACCAAACAGTCGCATACATAGTTTCACGCCGGGAATCGAATCCCCACGCCTTGCGTCTCAGACAGGCACTCGCCCGCTGCGCCACCGAGGTCTATTAAATGTTTTAATTTTAATAAAGTATCAAGCGTTTCTACAAGAGTTTCTCCACATTACGCTTCAAAAGGTAAAGAAAGAAGTCATTCAGGGCAGCGCACTAACAACGCCCCCGGTTTCGTCGGTCCTTTATACGACGCGAATGGTGACGTCACCCATAGGGCCGACAAAACCACAGGTCATAAACCATGTTTTTTTTAAAAAGAACCTATGTAACATTATCGTAGAGGCGAGCAACAGTGCTAAGATATCCGAAGTATATTTTTCCGATACAAAAGACTTCAACGCGCGATGCCGGATTTTAAGAATACGAGTATGTGCTAAACGAAAAGAGACGCTATAAAGTTATGAAAAACATAAAAACTTGGAGTATACGTTATTTATTTCGGGTAAAGTGCTCCCCTATTGCTGTAAAGTGAAGTTGTTTTTATTTTTTATGCCCCATAATTAGGGATATAGTTGGGTCTTTTAATACTTCCGACGACCTCGATGGCGCAGCGGGCGAGTTCTCGACTGAGACGCAAGGTGCGGGTTCGGCTGCCGCTGCATAACAAATGTTTGTATGATCTGAAAATATTTTCTCTGGTCTAATCCAAAACTGAACGCCTCTCCACTAAACACAATAGTGTTAACATTATACAAGAGTTCACACGTTCAATTTTAGACAATCTCTACATACCTACTCGTAGGTACTTAGTGGTACGTACCGTAGTACAAGTACTTACTAGTTAAAGTTTATAATTCTTACTATTCAGCAGACATGTTTTACTAATTAACAGCATTCTCGCTTTTATGTTTATGAACACGATGTCATGGAGCCATTAAGTCTTCTTAAATAGGTGTTTTAAATGTGTCTCGTAATTCGGACGTGGCTATTTAGATGGAGAAATTACACCAACTTCTGGGAATTACGTTTGTCGCTTATTTATTCATGATACTTAGGTATGTAGTATATATTACTGATAATAATCTAAAAACTTTTAAAACTGATGTACGTTGATCGGTGCGGCTTACGTGCACGTATATGTCACGCAAGCGGTGTGCCATGTCTGATAAAGTTCCAGATATGGTACGTCCACGTTCACGTGCACGCCTACGTGTACGGATCCGGTGTGTTTCGGTCTTTAAAGCTCTAACTCAGCACTGGTCCCTAAAGCGCGCTGGTAGGTTAAAAAGCTGCGTGTACTGTGACTTGGACCAATACCCAATACCCAAGCATAGCAGCGAAGACAATAGTTTTTTTTTTTAAGTACTTCTTCTTCTTGTGGTGGCTCTCCACTACTGGAGGTTAGCTGTCAGCTCAGCGAATTTATCTCTGTCTTGCGCCAAGCGAAATAGATGTTCGACGCTGGCGATGTTTGTCCACTCCCGGATGTTCCTCAACCATGATTTCCTTCTCCTTCCAACGCGTCGTTTGCCCCTTACTTTGCCCATCATGATCAGTTGAAGCAGTTGGTATCTTTCGTGTCTTAACACGTGACCAAGATACCCAACTTTCCTGCGTTTGATGGTCTGCAACAATTCACGAGTTTTCCCGACGCGTTGGAGAACCTTCACATTGGAAACTTTTTGTGTCCAGCTAATGCGTAACATCCTACGTTTCCTACATTTAAGTACTTATTATACTTTAAAAAAAACGCTGCTCACTAACTATCTGCGTAAGACTGCTCTTTCATCAAGGGGTATTGGGTATTGGTCCAATGCTGGAACACCATACCTCAACCTGCTATGCATGATGACCTAGAAAGAACCAGTGGCACGACAAGCAAGCAACTGCTTACCCACGTACCCATCGATACTATATCGATGTAGATCGGTAGGTACCCATACATTTGTACTTTTTATTTCATTCGTTGAATCTGTGATTAACACGTTATAAGTAAAATAGATTTCTACTCGTACCTACCTACTGTAGACCTACAGTAGGTAGGTCCAAGTTAATACAAACTTACCTCTGCAACCAAATTCAAGAGAAAGCAAATTACCTACCTGTAGCTAAAAGCGCCGTCGGTTTTACGTAGCTTTTTTTAAGCAGTGTGAAGAAGTGTAGCGGGGAGAAAAAAGTGGCAAATGTGTGCTTGTCGTGCCACTGGTGCTTTCTTGGTCAACTTGCACTAAGGTCAGTGAGCAGGTTGAGGTATGGTGTTCCTAAATGCGACCAACAGCCCTTGATGAAAGATCAGTCAGCAGCTAGTTAGTAAGCAGTCACACGCAGCTTTTTTACATACCAACGCAGCGCGCTAATACACTCGAGAGCATAGAAATCGCACATAGCGGAATTTTCCAACATTTTAATTTCGACGCTTATTTTTTTTTAAATTAATGTGATGTTGCAAAAATAACTTAAATTAAATTGAAGTACACACTGTTAGCTTCCTAAAAACACAAAATGTCTAGCCTTGACCTTCGAAATCATAACAGTGGCAACTAAACAATAGAATGGCCTAAATTAGCTCGTTTCAAGTAGCGCTGTTTGTGGGACTTTGAGCAGGTATAAAAGGTTAAAAAAACAATAAATTTGTGAATGTATCGATTTATTAATACTAGGTATTGCCTCCCCTAGCCTGAATAACAGCTTCCATTCGCTGTTTCATTGAAGAAATCAATTTTTTTACGAAATCCTGCGGTATGCTGTCCCATTCTATTCATTCATTCATTCTGACAGGCCTCATAGCTCAGTTGGTAGTAACTCTGCCTTCTGCGCTAGAGGTCGCGGGTTCGATTCCCGCACTGGACAAACGTTTGTGTGATGAACACAGATGTTTGTTCTGTGTCTGGGTGTTAAATATATATCTATTATGTATATCAGTCTCTGGTACCCATAGTACAGGCTATGCCTAGTTTGGGATCAGTTGACCGTGTGTGATATGTTCGGAATATTTATTTATTTATTATTTATTATTATTCTTCCTTGATCGCGGTTTGGAGCTCTCTGAGACTCGTAGGCGCTGCGTTTCTAGCTCTTACTCGTTTCTTTAGTTCGTCCCATAAGTGCTCAATGGGATTGAGATCTGGGCTTCGAGCAGGCCACGCCATAACGAGTAGTTCAACCTCCTCCAAGTACTGGCGTACTATAGCAGCGGTGTGTGGTCTAGCGTTATCCTGCATAAAAACGAAGTTTTCGCCGATAAATCCAGAAAAGGGCACAACATGTTCTTCCAGGATCTCCTCAACGTAACGTTGGGAAGTCAATCCACCCGATCGACGGTCGGTATCGGGCCCTGTGATGAAGACAAGTTCGGTTTTCGCTTCCAGAGAAATGCCTCCCCAGAACATACACGAACCACCGCCGTATGCGACCCGTTCGGAGATGCAACATTGAGCAAAACGCTCACTAGATCTTCGGTAGACTCTACCTCGTCCGTCGTTACCATGAAGGCACATCCTGCACTCGTCGGAGAAGAGGACTGCCTGCCATTGATCCATAGTCCAATTAACGTGATTTCGAGCAAACTGAAGGCGTGCTTGTCTGTGCGCTGGGGTCAATTTTGGGCCAGTTGCTGGTCTGTGCGCTGTCAGACCTCCTTCGGCTAGTCTTCTTCTAACGGTCCACCGACTGACTTCCACTTCTCTAACTTCCTGGAGCTGCTGTCCGAGTTGAACTGCATTCAACCGGCGATTTCGTAGTGATGTATTCACAAGGAAACGGTCATCGCGCTGTGTTGTCGCACGTTTTCGGCCTGTTCCTGGTCGCCTGGTATAGCCACCAGTTTGCTGATATCGCTGGTATACACGTCGAACAGCATATCTGCTCAAATTTAATTGACGAGCCACTTGACTTTGGTTCTGTCCAGCTTCGATAAGTGCAACCACTTGAGACGCTGCTTCTGGTGTGGTATCCATTTTCTTGTTTAGAGAGATGACGTATTCGTTAAAGGACCTTTCTGCCTGGGAGTTGGTATGCAAATGATGTAATTTCAATCATCCCTTATCGTTTTATACCTGCTTAAAGTCCCACAAACCGAGCTACCTGAAACGAGCTAATTTAGGCCATTCTATTGTTTAGTTGCCACTGTTATGATTTCGAAGGTCAAGGCTAGACATTTTGTGTTTTTAGGAAGCTAACAGTGTGTACTTCAATTTAATTTAAGTTATATTTGCAACATCACATTAATTTTAAAAAAAATAAGGGTCGAAATTAAAATGTAGGAAAATTCCGCTATGTGCGATTTCTATGCTCTCGAGTGTATATTTTAGTGATTTGTGGGGGGGGTTGGACCATAGACCCACCACGCTGGTCCAGTGCGGGTTGGTGGGTGGAGCGCCAGAGCCTCGTTCGTTGATCGGCAGGGTGTACCGCGTGCCGGTGAGGTTGGCTTGGGTTCCAGTTGGTGTTATTTGGAACCCCTTACACCCCTGGAACCCCTTATCCTACTAATATTATAAATGCGAAAGTTTGTGAGGATGTTTGGATGTTTGTGGTTCAATCAAGGCTAAACGGCCGAACGGATTTGGATGAAATTGGGTACAGAGATAGATTATAGTCTGGAATAGCATGTAGGTACCACGCGAGCGAAGCCGCGAGCGGAAGCTAGTAATATAAATGCGAAAGTTTCAATCACGCTGTAACGACTCAGCCGATTTCTATGAAACTTGAAATAGACAGAGTTTTTTACCTAGGATAGCATATAGGCTATTATCAAGTTACCACGCTACATACGTACTACATAAGTATTAAGAATAGATCACCCACATAGCCTAAACCTACCTTATACACCTTGGTAACCTACTTGTTTGTTTTTAAAGTGTTAATGCACATTCAGTCATAAACATGACATTTCAAACTTACTGGGATAGTAATATGTCAGTTCAGTATTCAAGTTAAAATAGTCATTAGTGATCTTAAACTCGCAAATGATATTCAACTTTAGGGTGTTAATTTGAGTGAGTGTTCCAAATCAAAGATGAACTATACAATTATATAATTGATTTTTATTTGTACTAGTTAGGTACCAAAGATAAAATAGAAGAAAGTTGTTGGTACTCAATCATCTCCAAACAAATTGCCATCCATGTAATCTGAAGCATCATTCTTTACAAGGGATGTAAAGTAAGCACCATCAGTGGCATCATAATCATACACAGTACAAACACAGTAGCAAGTACTTTTACCACAACTTCTACACTTACTGGAGTGTTTCATAGTTATTTCTTCTGAAAATTTACATTCAATAAATCTATGCTCAAAATCTAATACACAATCACGTGAATCCAAAACATGTTTATGTACATACTCATCTACACATTCAAATGTACTAAGAGTATTGAATTCATTTTTCTGTACTTTTGTTAGCAACTTATCTAGCATGAAAACTAAGTGATGATGATAACATTGGAATGTTATTTTGTCTCTGGTTTTATCTTTTAAGTCCATCCAAAGTTTCACACAACTAAGAGATGTTCGGTCGGACCCACTGAACAAGGTGGGATTAGCGAGGATAGCACTGGCTGCCATTACACCCCCACAGTTTAACTCTTCATGCAGCGTGTCTGCATCATTCAAAGTCTTCACTCCACCATTAGCTATCACCGGCACTGAAACTGAAGCGCATACCTGCTTCAGTGCTTCTACATCTATTTTATCACCACTCTTCTGTGAAGGTGTCCTTCCATGCACAGTCAAAAATGTGACTCCACACTTTTCCAATTGCTGGCACAAATCTATAGTTCTTTTCAAATCCTTCAATATCCTTATCTTGACTGAAATACTGAAATTGTTTGGCAAATTGCTCTGTATTCCTTTTACTAAATCGTAAATTAGTTCAGGTTTTGATAATAGTGCACAGCCATACCCATCTTTCATGGCCCATCTTTGAGGACAGCCACAGTTGAGGTCTATACCGTCTGCATATGGGTAAACTAACTTTGACGCATCAAGAAATACATCTGGGTTGTTGGCAGCAAACTGGACAATCAGTGGAGAGTCATTCACTGTAGTTGAAAATTCACTGGAGCGAGCCTTTTCATTCTGGCAAAAGGAGTCAGCGAGAATCATAGGGGTAAAACATAAATCTACTCCATAGCTGAAACAAGTTAAAAATTGCATAAGGTCAGTCAACGGGTACCTACTGATGAACTTAATGAAAGGTTATCTAAGTAAGTACTCACTTCTTCACCAGTGTCCTGAATTGTACTTTGCTGTACCTAACCATGGGTGCACAAACTTTAACGTATGTGTTAGCGTTTTTGGCTTCTAGGAATAAATCTGGGATACTGCTTTTGGCCTTCATTTTCTAAGGACTGGTCACAGAGTACTTTTGTATATTTAGACTGGTTAACTGGTGACTGGTGACTGCATATAAACAGTTACTATATGGGTGACTGGTTCTATTATATTCTACTGGGAGGCATTAAACCCTTGAGGGGCTAATCTAATCATAGGAGCATCAATTGGTCTGTTCAGTTCACACACCTCACCTCACTGGTATATACAAAATTACTCTACGCACGCACCTCGCCTCTCACAGCAAAGTTACTCTATGCCTCTCAGTCAGCCTCTTCTTCTTATTTCTTTTTTTTTTTTTTTTTTTGAAGTTTTTTCCCTTTCGGGCTGGCTATGGCATCTAGGCCTTACCGCCAAGTCTTACGTTTATTTTTCCTTGTTATTTTTATTCTTTCGTCTTTATTTTTCATCATATTCATGGTCAAGTCATCGTCAAGTCAAGTCAAGTTCAGTTTTAGTAAGATATGATGGTGGCTATTTTACTAAAACCTCGAGGGACCTCTTGGCGCCAACTCGAAAAATGACGATACACGCAATCATTTCATTTCACTTCACTTGTGCGATTTACTCAAACAATATTACGCAAAACACCACCATAAACACATAATATTATTCAATTTAACACTAGTTTTGTAAAATAAATTGAGAGCACAACATCACTTTCTCAAGTTCCCGCCAAAAGTCTTCTTCTTATTTCATTTTATTTTATGGCTTCTGCTGTATTATAGTAAATATTGCCAATGTCAAGTAATTATGCGTGTCAAGTATAAAAATTCTGTTGCCTAGCAACTAGATGCGACGACAGTTTATTCCGAAGACATCGGAGGCGGTTTTCGTTAAAACGAAAACTGCATTTTTGACAAAATTTTAAGAAAATCCAATAGTAATAATACACTCCCATTCTATTTGCCTTCACTCGTGTTAAGATCATAAGCTTCAATGGTTAAAATACCACTGAGATTACACACCAAAACTCAACAAAACACGAGAAAAAGCAAATAAAACGGCGGAGTTATGCTCTTTTCCAAATGAACAGCCTCACTCAAACCTCCAATGAGTAACTCTCTAACTTTGAGTCATCCAAAGAGATTGAATGCAAAAAAATAATTAGTATTTGTCGTGTATCAAGTCCGACATCCAGAGTCTATCCAGACGGATTGTCAAAGGTCCTGCTGGGCTGACGCATTTGAGCTTTGACTTTGACATTATGACTTGATTTTGACACATTCATAAATTTATTTAAAACAGCTGATTACTATTTCTAGCCGTCGTCTAGCTAGCTAACCGACTTGAATGTTTGGAGGAGAGGAGAATTAAATTAACTTACTTTGTTTAGCAAACCAGGAACCGGGAAGCAAACTTGAATTGAACTTACTACAAAATAAAGTAAAATAGTAGTACCCGGCTAGTCATTAAAGAATGGCATATTCTTTTAAATATCGTACGTAACATAATTAAACTTACATAAACTGAGGCCTAAACATGGAAAATATGGAAAAAGAAGAAAGGCTTCAAAGAATAAAAGGTACTCTTTGGTCTAAAGGTTTACTTATGAAAGGTATGTGAACTGTGGAGAGTATGGCTGTTAGCACTACACTTGCGTGTGCTATTATATATTATGAAAGAATGAAGTTAGAATTGTAAAGTGGCTTTAGGTACACTCTTTCCATACATGGTTATATTTAACCTGCATAGTAGAAGAATAGACTTAAAGATGCGAGTGTCCCTATATCTGTTTAGTTCTGTAATTTGTCTCGGATGTTTTTTACAGGAGGTGCATTTTTATCAGTTGTTGCTGGGATCTCTGCTTTTGTAGGGTTCAGCGCTACACTGGCTGCTGCAAAGAAAACAGACCCTAAATATTTTAACAAAGGTGAAGCTCACTCTTATGTAGTAGTAACCTATATTGTATGCTCTACTACAACAAGCAAACCCTCATTATTAAGTTACAAAACTCACTATAGCAGTGTAAATAATAATAATTCATTTATTTCAGACTATAGTAAAGTTACAGATCTTATTTAACTTATTCTACGGTTCATATCAATTTAAACCTTAAAACTAACATACATTCAATCTAAAAACTTTAATTAAAAGCACTTTGTGACTATGTACAGCAGTATTAATGTAGATGCAGTGTGGAAAGAAGAGTATTAGAGTAATTTCAGTTAGGATTAAACTCTACCTAGATTTTTAACTCTCTTTTGTTTTGTTAGTTGCTTTTTCTTTAATTTGAACTTAGAGTTAGTAATTGTCTTAATATTTTCAGGTTTACAAGGAAGTGTAGAAATGGCTGATGCAGGAGCCATGTTGGCTCTGAGAGCTCTTGGCTGGGGCACTCTGTATGCTGTAGCAGGGACTTCATGTTTATGTTACGGAGTCTGGAAACTATCTGGTGCTAAAGATGTGAGTTTCACATCTGTACTTATCTATCTTCTCTACCTAGGATGCAGAGCCCTAAACATGTTTAACATTATAATGTAGCCCCTATTCTACATAAGCCATGTTAGCTGCTTAGTGGGAGGTGTCGAACATGGATTTGTATTCCAGATGTGAAGCAATGAATTTTTGTGTTCGCAAAATTTGTTAAATTGAAACTCATGCTCAAAATGGTGAAGGAAAACATGGTGAGGAGGCTTAGTCTGCACATATTGACAGACTTTTGTGTGGATAAGGCCTAATAGGCCAAGAGGACGGTATAGGTGCTGGGCAAGCCTGCTCCATCTAAACATGTCCCAGGCATTATAAAAATAAGTTGTTATTTTAAAATAATTTATTACTATTACTTGTTACAGCTGAAAGATTTCAGAATAAAAATGGGTAATCTTCTGCCAATCCTGCCTAAAAACAACCCACCTCAGTCAAGAACAGAGTTCAGCGGTCTAAATGATTTGCTGACATACATCTCTGAAGATTACGGGAAGTCATCATCAAAAGACAAATAATATTTAAATATTTTTATTCTTAGTTATAAATATTAGTTGACCAAATCCTGTTTGATCAGAAATTCTTCCTTGTATGCTGGTCCAGAATTACAGCTTTCTTTGCATGTGTAAATGGCTAAAACTCCCCAGTCTATGCTATTGAAATCTATGCCAACATCAATAAAATTTAGCAGCTGTGGCATTATCTGAAACAAGTACAAATTATGGTAGGTTATAGAAAATGATTTTACACTTCTGTCAAACTTTTCCATAGCAGTCCCTAATATTACTTTAAAGATAAATTAATAATTTCGAAGTGAGTTTGTTTGAGTTATAAGTTATTACACAACCAAATTACAGTGACACCTTTCTAGGTGTACACAAGTTTCCTTGTACTGTAAATTCTTATTTATGTAATAAGAATTTAAGATGTATTCTTAATGAAGAAATGTTTTTATAGATAAAAGTATGTTTATTTTTATTCCTGAACTCACTTGAAACTCAAATTGCGTCCCTCCATCACAATACTGACACTTAGGTACATTGTTAAGGCTATCTGATTTTCCCGTGATCCACAATGGAGTACCACCTCTATCATATCTCAGCACTTGGTCTGGATGCCTTGCCACCCTCTTACTAAATTTCTTAAACACTTTGTCTTCAGGCATTTCTTTAGTGTATTCCTCTAGTTCATTTTCACTGACATTTTCTAAAGTGCCCGCTTTATTTTCCTGCATTAGTTTTTGTAATTTCTCCATTTCTTTATTGACATCAACATCTTTTACATCATCCTGTAAGAAAATAGAGGAATTATTGGTAGATTCGTAGGTACACCTAGGCCTGTACCATAAAGTTGATGGTACAGGCCTAGGTGTACCTAAGGAATGGAGTTTTGTTCAGGTGGTGATGTAAGTTAGCAGTCTCAAAGATGTGGGTCATGGTTTATGGTTTAAAACAGTGCTGATAATTCTGGTAGGCCCATTTTAATAACTTGCAATCAAACTTAATAGAGATCTTGAGTACAATCCAATATCAAGTTTCCCATTGAGATTCCCAGATTTGAGTGTTGTTTTTTATATGTGACTTATATAGGGTGAAAAAATCAAGAAATTCATTGTAGCTTCCCAATACATACACTTAGCATGAGGTAAACTTAGTAATTCTTTTATAAATGCCTACCTCATCTTCTTCACTAACAACAAGTTCCCACTCCTTGAAAAGAACAGAGTTTGCACTGGGTGTCATCACAAAGTTATTTGATTTTATAGATTCTGATGATGCCTGAAACAAAAAAAAATAATAGAAAAAATCTGAGAAGTAACATATCAATGTAAAGGTGGTATGAAATATACCTGCAATTGAGGGCATCTTTCTTTGTGGCCTTTTTTCCAATCCATTATTTGATGGTTTCGACTGCAGTAGTATACTTTTTTACACTTCGAACAATGAGAAGGTGCTTTAGCTCCACACAATTCACATAGTTTTGGCCAAATATCCATCGGAAACTATAAGAATAAAACATTTGTTATTTCCAGACATTTCACACCGTGTGTGATATGGCCAGAATATTTATTATTATTATTTATAAATTGAAGCTGTGACAGATATTAAAAGCACTATAATAAATATATGGGCATTTTTAAGAAATCACACTTAGACATGAGAGTGATCTTGAGTGTCTTCCAATTTAAAATTCCCTTATGTACAAAAATTAATACACAATTATTTATACTGGACTCAAGACTGCAATTAGATTTAAGAGTTATCTATTACGGGCCTCACTATACATACCTCTTCTTCCTGCTCCTTATATGGGTGGAATGAGTAGTAGTCATTTTTTCGGGGCAATTGACAACGAAGCACTAAGAAATTCTCAGCTGAATTTGCCTTACAACAAGATCCATTTCTACATATGAAGACAAATATTGTTCTATGGAAGCAATCATCAGATTCAATAGAGGGTGCGTAAACCTAAAAATATTTCAATGTTCATCTTAGAGTTCCACATTCTTGTCAATTAAATCATAACTAAAAAAGTATCATACTTGGCACAGAAATATAAGAGGATCTTTGCACAGTTTACAAGATAGATCGCTGAAGTTAGGAATGTTTTTCAGATCTAACCATGCTGGTTTTCCTCCCACTTTGCTTGGGAAAAATCTTGGGTGTAGAAGCCATCCACTTTTTTCTTCTAGTACTCCGATATCCACTTGGTTACTCATACTTACTCCCTTATTATAAAGTAACTTTTCTGAAAATACGCAAATGAAATTTTATAGAAAGCTTGACCGACCTCAACAATAAAAAAGTACACCACAGATGAGGAATAAATAAAAGTACACTTTTTTTTTGTACGTCAGCGCAGCAGGAACACCGACATTAGGCAAGAGCTTCTGGACTCCTGACCATGCCATCATTTAGTGATGAATTTGTCATTTATTTGTACCTATTTGTCTGAATTTGTACCGCGCTGTAGTTTATGATATTTTGCGAATTAACAGTTTCCTGCTGGCTTGACGTCAACGCAGCAGGAACAATTCGCAACTAAATGTATGAGATTACGATTTTGACTAAAAATCATCATCCTAACTCGAAAAGGGCACAAAAGTGGCAGCATGTATCTTTGAAGAAAATGTGACACTCAATGATAAGAACCTACCATAAATATCCCAGAACGAAAATCGACGAAAATACACGTTATTTTCACGTTTAAAGGTTGCTTCCCATACAATGAAATCAGTTTTATGCGATTTACTCCTTAACTATAAGTCCAGGCTCAAAGTGCAATAGAAGAATGTTTGTTTATTTTTTAAATAGCAATCGAATGGCGTAATCAGATTTATGAAACTACGACTTAGAGATTTTAAGTCACCTATGCCCGACCTCTCCCACACAGACGAACCACTGTGCGTCGGTCGGCGGCGAACAGGGTAAAATAATTATGCAAAATTATGTAACATATTTTTTATTTTCAGGTCTAGGCGCTGCTCTTATCTAATTAAATAAAAAAAATCACGAAGTGAAAGATATTAAAATTCTACCTTCATTTTTGTATTTTGTGGAAGCTATTATGATACACAAAGTATAATTTTCTTTACATTTTAACTCTATAAAATAGGTACTTACAGTATTAAATACAGATTGTTAATAGTTATTAGTTACTAATATTTACAAGTCCATAAGTCAACTACCTATACATTTTATTAAGTATAATAATTTAAAAGACAGCATCTGCAGGAATACTACTTAACATTCATTCCTTTTAAATTTTTTACTTGATTCATTTACATCATCAAGTTTGGTCACCCTCCTCCCCTTGAGGAATGAGCTGCTGTCACTTTCACCAACACTTTGTCTGATACAGTTTATATTGGATGTATTTTGATTGTGTTTTCTTTCACCAATTGTCTTATTATTTTTATTAACTATTAATGAGTTTTGAATGTCTTTAACTATATCACTAGTACTAGTGTGCATTTTTAGAGGAATCAATATTTGATTTTCACTATCACTTTTTTTGAATAACTCTTGTTTAATCTGCAGCATTGATCTGCTTTCCACGTCACTTGAAAGTCTTATTGTTTTCCGCAAATGAATGGTTTCTGAATTGTCAGCATTACGTTTCACGACAATCTCGCCAATAGGCATTTGCCTTAATAATAGTGTAGAACCATCAGACTCTTTCGCATCTGATTTTTGTTTGCTGCTGCCTTTTTCATTTTCTGTACTGTCATCATTTTCTTCTTCAGGTTCAATTAGTTTACCTATAAAAATATAAAGCGTTAAACGCATAATATGTATCAAACAAAACCTTACTCACTAGTGTGCATCATCATGAGGCTGAAGAAGTCCACTACTGGACTTAGGCCTCCTCCAAAGTGTGCGACGATGGATAGTCTTGAGCCGTATCCATCCAGATGCAACCTTTAAAATGGCATTGATCCATCAGATGAGAACCTTTCTTCACTGCATCGCGTCGTCCGGTTCGTAGTCGCCATTCGAGATCATTTATTCCCCAAGGGTTGTCGATTGAATGAGGTAAATAGTCTTCCACTGCCACTTCTACTTTCTAATTCTGAGAGCTATGTCGGCGACGTTAGTTCTGCTAGTGTGCATAAATGCACACAAATTGCTTAGGTATTAAGTAGATACCTACCATTCAACGTGGGGAATGTAATGTCAGGTAGGGCCAAATGCGAATCTGGGTTGAATTTGTGCATTAGTGTCTTCAATAGGTTTGATATTTCCTCTCGTTTCCTAGTAACTATAATTTCATCAAACCAATTTACTAATTGTTTGATTGGTATAGAGTAATCCAGGACTGGATCCTGAAACAGAGAAGGTAAAATTCAAGGAATTTCCATGCTGAATTAAAGTTGAAACCTGTGTCCATGACAAAATTTTCTTAGTATGAGCGCTGGTGGTAGTGACCCCAACTTTTAATCCAAAGGTCGCCCCAAAGGGGCTCCAACTGATCCGAAAGGCTCCCTTACAAAATGTTAACTGACTTGGTTTTTGTTTGTTTTTTTTTTGTATCTACATAAAGAGAGCATTTTACAAATTCTTAAACCCCAGAACTACAAAACCTTGAACTTTGAAATTTGGCACAGTTCGTTTAGGTATTATATAGGAACACTAGCTTCCCTGGCCGTGGCCGTGGTGGCCCCGTCTAAAGAATAGGCCCCTCCATATCTCTATCCACGGATATCGTAAGAGGCGACTAAGGGAAAAAAGCTAGGGGATGGGCAGCAGCGTCCCTCATTTTAACAATGATAGCTCTAACTGCGCTCGCCAACCCGCATGCCCAGCGTATGGGCAAAACCCCCCACCCCCATGATATGGAATTTGCTCTGTCTGTGGGGAAGGCCATGTTCAGCAGTGAACGACGTAGGGCTGAAATGATGATGATGATTACTAGCTTCCGCCCGCGGCATATAACCTACATAAAAAAATAGCCTATATGCTATTCTAGGTAAAGAACTTTATCTATTCAGAGTTTCAACGAAATCGGTTGAGCCGTTACGGCATATTTGAATAACAAACATTATAATATTAAACTTTATATTATATTATAATATTAGTAGGATAGGTAATCACTTATAAAGGATTTTTGAGAATTCAAGTTTGTGGGCCAGCTACTACGAAGTAAAATGGGTAGGTAGGTACTCACTTTGAAAAACTGTTCAACATATTGCAGCAAGTAGAGACCACAGTCAGTAAAGTTGTTTTGTTGTGGTATTTTTGGGCAGCTTCCTTTTATATTATCCTTGTTGAAAATCTTGGCTGGCGATATCTAAAAATAGAGAGTAAATTTTGCTTTTATAATACTCTTGAAATTCCCCTATTACTCTAGAAATACGTACGACGAGGTCAAAATCACAAAATCAATCAATCAGCATGAACACAGTGGGTTTGTCCATTTATACGCAGCAATCAATGTATTGACTTGATTTTTTTGCATGGATTTAGTAAGAGACTTAGATTTCAATAAATGCTACTTTTATCCAGGTACGGCAAGGGAAGCCGCTGGCGGAAACTAAATTTACTACTTTGGTAAGTCGTTTTTGTAGCTTTTAATAAGACTTAAAAAAAACTTATGCCATTCTCATTAAAATAGTCTGAATTTAACCCTATTTTTTCTAATATAGGTGAGAATTCAGTTTATTGTTGTAAGTATTTCCAAATAATCAATGAATTAAGAAGGTGCACTTACTTTGGCTTGATATTCACAAGTGAGGTAATCTCTTAATGTGGCTACTACTCTTGATCTCGAAGCTCCAGCCAGAGAATCAAATATCAATATGCAAGGCCTGTAACAACAAACTGATGTAAGTCATACTAAAGTGCAGTTTTCTCAAAACTCAGAGAATGATCAAAAACGAAAAAATCATTTAAATTACACATCACGGAAAACATGGCATCATATGAAAAATGGAAATGGGCCAGACAAACGGACAACAGATATTGCAGCAGAATACTACAGCGGAGACCTTGCGATGGAAAGAGAACTGCATGAGATAGAGAAAGATGGAAGAGGCCTTTATCAATCAAAAGATAGCCTCTGGGTAGTAAAAACACAACATTACAATGATATTTATTCAATTTTTACATAATTTTACATATTTTTACAATTTTTACAAGGATTATACATACATACATACATAAAATCACGCCTATTTCCCAGAGGGGTAGGCAGAGACCACGGCTTTCCACTTGCTACGATCCTGACACACCTCTTTTGCTTCATTCACTTTCATCACATTCCTCATACACGCTCGTCGGTTTAGGGTACTCTTGACCTGGCCTTTTTCCAAAACGTCACCGATTTGGTCACTAAACGTACACCTAGGTCTTCCCCTTCTAACGGTCCCATTCACTCTCCCCTTATACACCTGTTTCGTCAATCTATTAAGCGCAGTTTACATCGCAGAATGACAACAGGATCTCTAAGACCCGTATTAAATAAATCGAACTCAATCAAATCTATTGTTCATTCCCATTTCAAATTACCCATACAGATTCAGATTTAAGAATGATCTATTAATCCGGGCCTAAGTCATTCTGCTGCCGTGTTGGCCCCGGCTGAATAGGCGCCTCCATTTCTACCCGTGGATGTAAGAGAGGAATAAGGGAAACAAAGCTAAGGGATAGGCAGCAGCGTTCCCTATTATATAACAACAATAGCTTTATCTGCGCTCGCCAACCCGCATGGCCAGCGTGGCTAGTAAGACAAATCCCCCCAAATGATTTATTTCGGGAGGCCGATAGTCAGCAGTGGACTGAAATGATGATGAAGTCATTCTAGGGCTTAACTCCCACTTACTGCTTGATGGGTTCACTTTTGACATTTGTTGGTGCTTCAACTTTCACCTCCACTTTTTCTTCTTCCTCATCCGAGTCACATTGCATATCCAAATCACTTTCCTGAAAAGATAACAATGATTAACACAACATATCATTTTTATCACATCATCAATGATAACAATATTGTCGTCGCTCACACTGAACTACAACTGGCTATTTGGTTTACATACGAAAATTGAGCCAACCCTAAATACTCACATCTGCTTCAGCCTCATCCCGCTCACTCAAGTTATCAGAGTCACAATTTAATGTAAGCTGTTCCTGTTTGGACATTGGTGTGATTGTAGTGTTCCCTATTAGCATTGATGAACGGCGCTCTGAAAAATTATAATATCAGAATAGAGATAAAATTACTTATTACTAACATGCAATCGCTATCTGCTACATGAAGCAGCTAAGAATTATATATTTTTCGTATATTTGCATAATGGCAGAGTAATAAATATTACCTCTTTTCTTTATTTCTTGAGGGGTAACAGTGCGATTGTCAACCATACTTCTGCAGCCCTCTAAGCTAGGAAAACATATTATTGCAACAAACCAATGACAATTTTCATTGATAGGAACTACAATAAAATCTTTCTCAAAGATGTTGACATTTTTAGTCCATGTCTTGACCCTAGCATGTCGCTTCTGGGCTGGTGTTAGTGCACTGTCCCATTCATGAGGGTTTGAACTTTTATTCACTTTACTGGGCTTTGTGGTCAGTCTTTTGTAAAAGAAAGTGCTAAATATGTGTGTTTGTTCTCTTTGACTTTGGGTCAGGACATCATGGACTAAATACTTTAAATAAAAGTCGATAATCACATCATTCAGGAACTGATCTTGAGCAAGGCACATATAATCTTCAGTATTTATAGGTATGCCACCTTTGCCTGGTGGATATATAAGTATTTGACGTATTTCTGCAGGGTTCGCGCTAAAAACAAAAAAAACATTGTAAGTATTTTCACTTTCACAATATTTATGTACATATAGGTAAACTCGTTTGCAAAAAAACGGGCTCCTATTCAAATAAGCTGTACATGCTATAAGTTAGATCAACAATTTAGGGTCCCGAGCTGGCCGAGGACTGGTATATGGGCAGCTAGGAGCCTCCTCCTCACCATCCATAGGCTAACTTAAGAACCGTTTCCTCTCAAAATAATCGGTTGTCCATGCCTCAGTGCTCAAGTAACGCGCGTGCAAAGCCGCGGGCACCCGCTAGTAAATAATAAGTACATGGAATGTGGAAGAAGGATAGCATGACAAGGTCTATGTGCTTATAAAACCTTCGGCTGAAACAGCATTAAATCATGGAAAAGAACATAGTCGAAAGAAGCTTTTTTTTTTGAAACAAGACACATGGTTGAAAAGCATATGCAGTCCATATGTACCTCTTAGCTCCAGAACCTGAAGAAACACTGCAGGATCGCGTGGTCATCTTTGAAACATTATTAATTTCTTTAGGGCAAGTTCTGACCAAAATATCATTGGCTTCCCGGGAGTTCAACTCATCCATTACTTTGCCAAAAAGAGCTTTCAATGCTCCTTTAGCCTCTTCAGTGATGGTTTCTGGTAGTAATGTTATTCTTTTGAATGGGTCCACCTTGGACATGGGGTCGTAAAATGGACCTACAAATAAAATAAGTTAGTTTATTCTCAGCTCTATCTCTCTCTTACCAAAAAATAAATAAAAAAAAGTTATTTTATTACGAAAATTGATACTGTAGGTTGTAGGACATCAACTATTTTATGCAATTCCGAATTCATCACTAAAATCAATAAAATTGTTCCTTTGAAAAAAAAATTTCACTATCTCTTACAGTTTCAGTCTTTCCGACCCTACTGACTACTGACCCTTCTTGATGGGTCACTTTATATATTTTACCTGAATCTTCAACCATATCCAGAAAAGTTCGTATGTATTGTCCGGTCCGGCTCATGGTGTATAAGAAGATAACAGGTAATCCTTTACCAAAATGTACTAAAATTCTCACAACTTCTTTTAAATTTATTTGTAGTGCAACATCCCGAGATTCATTTTTCAGTGATGGTGCTACAATTTTTATGCCTCTTGCTGATATGAAAACCTAAAAATAGAAAATACATATTTATTACCAAATGCAAAATGCCAGTACACGTAATATGTCGAGAAAGGTTAATAGATGACAAAAAACAAACCTTTTCTTTTGGTGTATATCGATATGACCCAATTCTAATAGTTCTGCAGTTAAGGGAAGTGACATATCCCTGCAAATTGCTGGGGTTAACTTCATCTCTGCCATCTAAAAATTTTAATGATAATAAGCACATTTTTTTATTACTTAACAGGCTATTATTGTATTTTGTTTTTTAATAAGTTTTACCTACACATATTTTAAGACTAAATCACTTGCACTTGAATAAAAAACAACAATCAACACTGCAAGTGAAAGAGTGAGGTCCTTGTGTACAGCACAAATAACTTGCATCTAACCAATAGGTAAATTGCTTTTGTCTACGATCATTATGTAGCAACAGCAGCACTGGAACGCCATACTCACCAATATCAGAACTATTTCAAAGAATTTACTTGTAATGGAGCTTGAGTATTAGTATATATTTTTGCTTTTAGGGCTAATGTCAACTTATTTCGTTTACAGCACTAAGAAGTCTCACCAATACCTACATAGGTATCATACTGATATAAGTAAGAGGGACAAGAATCAAAACTGGGAAGAATATTCATGGAAACTAACAAGGATCTCTTTACAAGTTTTAGGAGTAACCGACTGAACACTAAAATATGTTGTCCGCCTTCTCATTCTACCCTTTTAAGTAATAGTATTTTTTTAACGCCACGAATCTATAACCACTTGCCCTCACATTTCCACGAAATAAACTCTTTTAATTTATTCAAATTAAAGGTAAAGAAAATGTTGACAGGAAAAGCCTATTATAGTGTATCAGAATATTTGTGTGATAAATTTGAATAATGTTGAATTTCTATGGTATCTTATATTTGACATGCTTTTTTTAAATACTTAATTTCAATTGTTATAATTTGAATGCTAATGTAACTATGACTATGTAATCAATAACGGACATGGAATTTGCATGCTGTAAAGTAGGAACATGGCTGTACTCTGTAACTCTTGACATCTTTTATACCTGTGTTTTGCAAATAAATGAATTATGAATTACAGTCTCATAATTATAACTAAAACAAAATAAAACATTGTCAAATCAGATCCTAAACCTTCAAATTGCCACGGATAACCCTGAACTCATCGTCTACAAAATACAATCCTACTGTTATGATTAGAAACCGCGTGTCTTTGTGTATGGTATGTATAAGGGTACAACTCACAACATCTTACGTTATAACTTGCTAAGCATTCTCATAACTCTTTGAAACACTGAGACAGCGCGTAGCTTGTTCAAAATACATGTGTGATGGGCCCAAAATGTAACACGCAACGGGAAGAAGCCGTCCGGGTATTGGCACGGTTATGGAAGCATTATGAATATTTACCTGTATTTTTTAACATATCTTTAAACATTTTAATGTTTTACTGCCAAAATTTAATTCAAAACTCAATAAAATCACATAACCGCAGCTAAATAAGCAAAGCGACATTTATTTTACATCCAAATTCCAAGAAAAATGTCCGACCGACGACCAACCAATGCATAGGCAAACTGTCAGTTTGACAATGACATTACTTATTCGGAAGTTATAGAAGCCATAGACAATTTTATAAAGCTTCGTACACACGCAGCACGGCTTGGCTAAAGATTTAAACAGACTAAAAATGGTGTCGATTCTGATGTTGCTTTTTATATCAGTCTTATCTCCCCCTCACTTTGAAAGCGCGCAGCGCTGAGAGTAAAGCAGCCCTCTGTTGTTTCGATATTTTATTTGTAACTACTAAAATACAATCTTATGTCAGGCGTGGGTCCGCATCCCGGTCGTGTTTTGGAAAAATCGAGGTCGAATTTCTCTATTACTCAAAACTTTGCAGGAATTCAGGACCTACACACCTTCCTGCAATCAGTCAATTTCGTTGTATGTAGGTAGGTACTTACCCTCCATATCCATTGCAATACTGCTGCCTTCAATTTCGCTCAAGGATGGCTCCTTCGTGTTTACCGATGGTTCATACTGAAATGAAAGCTAAGTTTATTTCTTGTTTTGTGAAAAACCTTGTTTTTTAACACTGGCACTCAATATTGCCTCTGATTTGCAGGGAGGATCTAAAGAGGCTTTCAGTACTTACTTGATTACTCATAGAGCTGTTGGAGTCTTCCTCATCTGAGCTGAGAGTCAATATGACTGGCTCTGGCTCAGGTTTGCCTCTTGGCTTTTTCACTCTTGTAGGCTTCTTTTCACTAGGCTGTTACATATAAAAAATAAATTAAAGTGTGTCCATACAAATATTTCATGGTTTGATGCAAAGAGAATTGGTGTGATGGGTAAATAATTTAAATTAGGCTAGAAAATCGAACATTTACGCTTATGAACGCCGGCGATGTCGCGCCGCGCCGTTAGCTGTTTCATACCCGTATTATAAAAGTGTAAAGAGGACAAGACTAGAATGTTTACTAATGATGAGCGTTTTTTGTATGCATTAAATAAAGGTTTGTATGTTCAATACTTACAGCCTTAGTACCGATTGTTTTCACTGTTGTCTTTAATAAATTAATTTTAATACCATCACCATGTGAGCTGAAAATGAAACAAAACTTTAGCTAAACATATATGTACCAACGTTTTAGTAATCAAATACGATCATAAAAATATTGCATTAATCGGTCTTGTTTGTGGTATTAATATGTCAAGTGCTATACTTACGTGGGTTTTTCAATTACAACCCGTTCTGGTTCCTTCTTCTTTAGTTCTGCTTTCTTACTTGCTATAGGTACGCCTTTAGGCTCTTCAGTAAATATTCGTTTACATCTGAGAAAAAGTAGAATTAAAAATGTGTGTATGTAATTGTAGACACTCAGGAATATTCAGTTGTGACGTAGCGTTATTTCACATAAAAATTTGTTGTGAAATAAAGTATGAATAATGGCCTCTGGCACACTGTTGTTATACAATGAATGATTTAACTTTTTTTTAATACTACTTTGGTGGCAACAATATTTGATTCCACTTCAACCTGAGGCTAAGCATATTCTGAGACGCATGCGACGTAGCGCAGGTTAGAATAGATTTTGTAGTGTATGAACAAGCACTGTCTGGGTCTCAAGTGCCTGCTCGCAGAATATGCAGCTTGTGCTTGTTGGACTAGAACGAACTGCGATGCGACGAACTGCGATGCGACGAACTGCGATGCGGCGAACTCCGTCGCCTGCGTCTCAGCATACATAGCCTTATCGCTGCTCTATAATGTCCAGCGCGCTTCTTTGTTCTTTGGAGTGCATCGTCGTTGTATGTACGTACCTTTCGCAGCGGCTGAAATTAAACCCAGTGTAGCCACAGGATTTGCAGACAGCTAGCATGCCGTCAACGAGTTTTGGCGGTGGCGACCGCTGCCCTGGAGATTCGGGATCATTGTTTACTGAAAGAAAAGTTTAAACATAGTTAATAAGACTCGTGGCATAGGCACCAAGCCATATTTGTTGTCTGATTCTTCTAGGTTTGATCGCGAGAAACAGGCGTAGCTTCACCAAGTTTCTAAGACGATTCAAAGTGATCCTAGTGATTTTATTTTAATTCCTACAGATATTATAAAAAGGAAAGTTTGTGAGGGTGTATGTTTGTGTGCCTGAGTGCAAACGCGTGTCTGTCTGTCATGAAATCTAGTAAAGTATAGTTACTTTAGGCCCAGGAATAGGCTCCTTTTCATCCCGGAAAAATGTTTAGTTCCTGTGGGATAGTTACAAAATGCTTACACGAAATTCAAGCAAATAAATATTCAACAGATAACATACCGGTATCAGAACACTGAGGTTTTTCTGGAGTAGACATCTCACTGCTTTGTGGTTGGGACATCACACTTGGGGAACTTCTACTACTAATATCTCCCACTAACATCTGAAAGTTCGAAAAACCAATATTAGTATTATAACAGCCTTTGAATTAAGAATATAATAGTGATTAGCTAGAGTCGTACTAACCGGATGATTTTCCAGCATTTCTTCAATCCTAGTGGTTGATCCTACTGATACAAAATAATCTATTTCACTACTGGTGTTCTGCATGCATTGTATGTGGGTATCTTCAGAAAAAGGAACGTTGACCTGAAACAAATTAAAAGGAGCCATTTCATTCTGGGCCTGGTCCATGTACACTACATAGAAAAATTAGGAAAAAATTGGAGATTACAAGAAAAATACAATTTCATTAATTTGAAGACAAATGCGATGGTACAAGAATAGTTCTTCTGGTAAGTTTTTTACTATGTGAACACTATTTGAAGGCCGCCATCTTGGTTTATAATTGGCGTTTGACATGACATTGACATATTTTTCATGTCATGTTGTTTAATTTGATGTTTTTGTTTTGTCAGATAAATGTAGGTTGTCAAAATGACATTTCACGCACGTCCATCCGCCATATTTTTGTAGCGCTGTGTGTTGCTCTCTTTTTCGAAGAAAATCTTAATGTACCTTAGAACGAAGTCAATTTAAATTACGTTTACTTTATTGCTAAGCCATATTTTAGAATAGTGTACACAGTGCAGGCCCAGGCTCCATATATTGATGAAACGTCTCTTTTAGTTAGTGCGATGTCAAGTTGACTACTATGTTCTAGGTTGCGTAGCGGTCGTAGGTTCTCGAATGGCGACCACGAAACAGACGGCGGCGGCGTAGTATTGGAAGGCCCCCGATGGACCGACGACATTTTGGCAGGGAATTCGGTGGTTCAGGAAGGCTCAAGACCATTCGTTGGGGCACACTTTGGGGGGGCCGCCATGTTCAGCAGTGGACTTCACCAGGATGTTGATGACTTCAAAAAAATCGATAAATCGAAATGATAGATCATTAAATAAATTATGAAATCAATATATTAAATCAATTACCTGCTCAAGAACTTCTTGAAGTGTACAACTTTCTTTAGGTAGTGTAAATGTAATAAGTCTTTGTTCTCCGTTCTGTAGGAATATTAACATCTTGGCGGACTGGGTTTCTGCTGCCTGTTCTGAAGGGCCTTGGGCTTGAGCATCGTTGTTTTCTGAAAATAATTGCAAGTTTAGAAAACGGACGCGATTTTGGATTTTGTTTTCCAGTACTAAGACGTCATAGTTGTATAGGGCAGTACAAAATATAGTATGAATTTTACCATGCTGTGGGACTTGTTGCTGAGTTTGCATCGGCGGGACTCTTTGTACGGGCCTTGGTTGCTCTTTGCTTCTCACTAAAGTTTGTCTTCCACTTTCCCTGCAAATACGAACGAATTATAAACAAGGAAGCTGTGTCTTGAACTCAGCTTCCATGTTTCGCACCAAGGAACCAGGATTGGAAGTCATTCGAATTTATTAAGAGACACAGAATCTGATATTATTGTTAAATAAGCCACCGTAAAAGATCGCCTGAGTTAAGCAACCTTCAGCGCAGTCACCAAAAGGATCCTGGCATCTAGTGTCATTATTATCATCATCAACCTGTAGAAGTCCACTACCGGACATAGGCGTCCCCCAAAGAGTTCCACGACGAATGGTCTTGAGCCTTTTCCATCCACCGACTTCCCGCAACCTTCACAATGTCGTCGGTCTTTCCGGTGGTTGCCTTCCAACACTGCGTCGCCCGGTTCGTGGTCGCCATTCGAGAACCTTTCTTCCCCAACGGTTGTCCGGTTTTGCGAGCTATATGGCCGACCCACTGCCACTTCAACTTGCTAATTTTGAAAGCTATGTCGGTGATCTAGACGAACCCTACGGATTTCCTCATTTCGGATTTTCTGTCGCTATTCGAGAACTTTACTCCCCAGCGGTTGCAAAGTTTTATTAAATACGCTAGTTGTATATACCTAGCCTGCTGCTGTTGCTGCTGCGTCCTCGGCGCCTGCTGCAACCGTTTATACTCAGCCAGCGTGATCCTCTGCCCCGTATTCAGAGTGACCACCTGCCTCTCCTCATCCGGGTCCGGGTCTAATAGCATCTGCGTCAACGTTTGCGGGTGTTGTACATGCGGCTCGTACGACATCTGATAATGCTGCGTATTGAACGTCAGTCCTTGCGATGTGGTAGCGTGGTTCGGTCGCATCGCGGGAGAGGCGGGGTGGTACTGCTGAGGGGCCATCCCTTCAGCTGGTTGGTGTTTCTGCACTATTGCAGCGGTTATACTTTCTTCCAGGTCGTCCATGTCGCCGGCGTTTGTCTGTGCGACAACCTTTGTGTGAAAATACAGTGTGAAATAGTACTACAAGCTGAGTAGGAAGTTCATAAACTAAAATACGCCGAAGACGAGATAACAATGTAATTTAAGATATTCGTAAGATGTAAGTAATTACGAATCATCTATAAAATAATAGGATGAAGCATGATTATTCCACTGGTATCTACATAGGTAATCCTTCACAATTCTAGAGATGTAAAAATTTGTAGATGTTTGTAACTCAATCACGCACGTTGTGACGGAAATTATTACGCTCGGTTTTGCCCGCGGCTACGCTAGCGCGGTACCCTGTGTTAAAAAGGTATGTCACGCTGGCTTTTTAACCATATCCATCATCCAAAACAACCAACAAAACAAAACAATTTCATATTAAAATTTAGAATACTTGTTAGGGTTAGTTTCTGAGCTATTTCTTCTTCTTCTTGTCGTATCACTGATTCTTTCTTGGTCATCCTGTATTAGGTCGGTGACCATGTTGAGGTATGGTGGCCCTGAAAAGGGCCTATGGCCGTCGATAAAAGAATCAGTTTATATAGCTATAATAACCACGGATACCTACCACGTTCAGCTAACGGATGTTGGCAATTGTGGAGTAAGCCATTTGGAGTTAGCTTAGCTGTTGTGCAGAATAATTTAGTTTCTTTAAATCTATAACACATCCACGTGGGCGTGGCTTGCTCAGAAGCAAACGTCCAATAAATTACTAGCTTCCGCCAGCGGCTTCACTCGCGAGGTACCAAGATAAAAAGTAGCCTATATGCTATTCTAGGTAAATAAGTCCATCTATTCCATGTATCATCGAAATCGGCTGAGCCTTTGCGGCGTGATTGAACCACAAACATCCTCACAAACTTTCTCATTTATAATATTAGTAGGATTACCTTCTTAACTTGTTGGACTTGCTGTGGATGTGGCGAGGCTCTTTGTTGTATGCTAGGTAGTGCCGTCTGTTGCGTCACGGGTCCATTCTGGCTCTGAGCTGCGCTGGGCTGTGCGGCCATTTGGTGGTTAGACTGGTTGTGGTTCACTATCGTCCCTTGTTGTGTTATGATGCGGGTGGATTGTGGTATGGAGTTCTGGTTTATAAGCTGAAGATTTAAGAATTATTGTTTTTAGCATTAATGGTCATGGTCACTAACATAATACAGGATGACCATGAAAGAATCAGTGACACGACAAGAAGAAGAAGCATTAATGGTCTGGATCAGGACTTTAGAAATCAGTCTTACACCTATAAAGCAGCGAGCAAATCTGATTCAATATTTAGTTATAACTTGCTTGTGGAGTCACTGATTCTTCCTTGGTCATCCTTTATTAGTCAGTGATCAGATTGAGGTATAGTGACTCTGAAAAGGGCCTATGACTGTCGGTGAAAGAATCAGTGCAGTTTAAGGATTAAAATGCGCCTCTTAGATGCGCCTTTCGTGCACATGTCACCATGTCTTCTAATTTTTAGGTTATAGGACATGTCGGTTTGCTCACGATGTTCACGAAAATACATTGGTGCACGACCAAAATAATGGGGCTTCTATAAAGATTAGGTTTTACCAGTTTTGCTTTTATGGTTGGAAAGTTATTAATATTATTATATTTTGTGAAAAATTATCATCAAAAAAAATTATAGGCACCAAACCGTGTCTGATTCTTCTAGGCTTGGTCGCGAGAAACTGGCGTAGCTTCACCTAGTTTCTAGACGTTTCAAAGTGATCCAAATGATTTATTGAAATGAACACCTTTTGATTTGATTCTTAGGATAAGAAAAAAAGGGACAGGTTGTCCGTGGATCCTGCGTGGTCCTCGTGCATAGCAATGTGTGGTTGGATTAAGGCCCTACTAAGGTGGTAAAGTAGCAGAACTGTTAGATTGAAGGTAAAATAACATACTAACTAACTCTTCCTTAATACGTAGCGAGACGGCTTACCGGATGTGTGGATAGTTTGAGTTGGTTCATAGGCTGTTGGTTCATTTGGTGCTGCGGGTTCATGCCGTGTTGCAGCTGGTGCTGCTGCTGCTGCTGCTGCGGGTGTTGTTGTTGTGGTTGTTGCGGGATTTGATGCTGGAACCACAAATTCAGCAATTACAGCCCAAGGCAGTACAATACAGTACAATACATTTAAAAGAGTATATACTTTTTTTTAATACAACTTAGGTACAAACATGCAACTGTCTACCTTTTGGTAAGCAGTTACCGTAGCCTATGAGTGCTTGCAATACCAGAAGAGGCATCATGCACGCGTTGCCGACCCTACCCCCTATAGAGCTCTGGCAACCTTACTCGTGGCAGGAACACAACACTATTTGAAACAAATTATTAACAAATAATTAATACAATTAATAAATAATTGTTATTTGGCTGCGATCGTTAAGGCGGAGGTACCAGCAGGCGGGCTGCTCCAATTTAGAACGAGAAAATCTCGCTATGCCCTACCCTCCTCCATGTTGAATTGATTAGTTGATTGTGATGTGATCTTATATTTTACATTTTTATATGTTGTTTATAATCATAATCATTTATTTTCCTCTATACACATGTTACATGCACTTTGATATGTCAAAAATAATATAGTACATTGCTATGCAAATAAAATAAATTCATAAAGAATGTATAAAATAAAGTAAAATGTTTGTATGTATGTTACCTGCATCTGCTGCGGGTGCATGGGGGCCCGCGGTCTGGGGGTTCGCGGGGTCCCCGGCTGCGAGTTCAGAGTGGCGTTCAGAAGCCGCGGGGGGCCGCGCGGGCCCCCCGACGCCACGCGCACTGGGGCCGACGCTGATGTCGCTATCTAAAATAAAAATTTCAAGTAAATATATTTCAAATATATAAATTAATATACAATAAAATCACTCGGACATATATAAATATATCAATAAAATCACTAGGATCACTTTGAAACGCCTTAGAAACTAGGTGGAGATACTTCTGTTCCTCGCGACCAAGCCTAGAAGAATCAGGTGACTATATTTTTTTCTATGATCCTTTTTCACAAAATGGAATTAGAGTAGACCTTTAGTATAAAATAGTTATTGTTACACAGATATGTGGATCTATGGAATCCGATAAAATGACAGATTTAGATATGAACATTCACTTTAAAAGCTTAATTCACATCTACAGACACCGCATGTCGCAGACGCGACAAATATATTATTAAATGCATTACGCTACGCAAGATTGGAATTACGCCCATTATCTATGGGTGTAATTCCAATCTTGCGTAGCGTGTCCGCACCAAAGAAGTTGGCATTTCATTTACTTGTTTCGCAAAGTCACGGCCAGCACTATCGTCCGAAATGTCTGCCACGCAGGTGTTTTTTTTTTAAATATTGTTGATAGTTAGGCGTTTGACTGCCAAGTGAGACACTCTTGCAAGTGAGATGTGGCCTAAGATGAAGCACGCTTTACCAGAAAGAACTTATGCACTCTAGATTTAGTTAGGGTGAATCAACCTGTGTACAGATAATAGCGAAGCAACAGACGGATGTTAGAATATAACGGCATATTACCAGCGGGTTGAGCAGACGAGGCGCGGCGGGTAGGGCGTTGCGCGGCGCGGGCCGTCTCGGTCGCACGGTCCGCACGGTCGGAGTGCGGACCAACGTCAACTGGTTGCCTTGGATCTGAGTCTGCGGAGCGGCGTTCAGCGTCGGGTTCAGAAGTCGCTGCGGCGGCGGCCGGTTCGGTGAACCCTGTTGAAGAATTTCAAGCAATGAAAAATGTTTTGCCGTTCTTACTAAAATTATGAATTTGTATGTTTGTAGTTCAATTTCGATTTGTGACCTAGCAGCATGGTAATTGTGTTGCAATCATTTTATTTATTTTCTCTTAACAACAAGTTTCATAGCAAAGGTGCCTAATAAACAAGTGCGATGCTGGTGCCTATGAGTGGTTTAATAAATCTGTAAAACAGGTCAATAGTGCCCCTCTGCGGATAGTGCAAGGGAAGTCACTAAAAGTACATAATCACAAATTAGACATTGTACATACAGTGCCTGAAATAAACAATATTTTTCTTGGTGAGACTTTTCTGAATGATATTCCTATAACATCAAGAAAGAAAAACAAAGCATTTTCCTGCTTGAATAGAAAACTTAGCCACAGTATCCACACTTACAGTGTTACTCTGATGAATCTTCAGCAGTCTCTTGTTCACTAATTTTATGCTCCTGCTTGGAGTTTGTTGGGCTATACTCACGGCTTGGTTTATGTAAGCCGCATGCATCACAACTTGTTGATGTTGCTGATTCATGTTCAGCTGCTGTGGAGACATGTGTTGCACCTGGAGAATACAAAAAGATAGGTGGCAAACAAACAATAGCATGTGATTGCAATAGTAGACTTTGAACCAAACAACAGATGATTGCAGTTGTAGACTTTGAACTAGGCTGTTATATTTTTTCACGGGCACCATACCTTAGCCTGGTTACCCTACTATCCTACTAATATTTACAATGCGAAAGTTCGTGAGGATGTTTGTGGTTCAATCACGCCGGAACGGCTTATCCGATTTCGTTGAAACTTGGAATAGATAAGAGTTGTTTACCTAGATTATCATATAGGCTACTTTGTAGGTACCACGCGAGCGAATCCGCGGGTGGAAGCGGAAGTTGACCTATGATACAGGATGACTAAGATGACAAACAAGCAAGTAAATACCTGTTGATGCTGCTGCAACTGCTGCTGCAATTGATGCTGCTGCAGCTGCAGATGTATCTGCTGCTGCTGGTGCTGCTGCTGTAAGTGCTGGATGAGCTGTGGCGACGCGCGCGATATTTGCTGCTGCGGCTGTTGCTGCAATATAAGCTGCAATAATGAGAAATATAGTCTTAGGGGAGAATACTAGTAAACCGCTTAGGTTTGAGGGCTATCTCCTCATCAACGAAGCATGTTATTTCTTGACATTTTGTCTATAAATTTTAAGTTCAATTCAAAAGTAACTAACTAAACTGGTTTTTCTCGCCTTAAGAATTATTTTGTCATTGAAATAGTAAGCACTCGCGAAATTAATCAGAATGAGATTTAAAATTAATCCAAAATACAATCAATACTAAATCCGAGTCAGTAGAATGCAGCGGTTGTTCGGAGTCAGGAATCCTATAAAAAATCCTCACAAATAAAGAAAAAAATTCAAGAGGCTCAAAAGAAGGCTTTCTTTAGAGCGAGCACACAGTAATGATGGAATACCGAATGGTGAGTAACAAAATAATACAAATTTAGAACGGCAGGCGTTACTGCGCCTATGTCCAGCAGTGGACTTCTACAGGCTGATGAGGCGTTGCTGTATGCAACGGCATGTTGCATAGCCGTGTGGCTTGTATGTTATTAGCGAATACCCATTATCATACCGTTTGCTGCGGCGTGTGCTGCTGCGGCGTATGTTGCTGCTGAGTATGCTGCTGCACATGTTGCGGCGTGTGTTGCTGCATGTGTTGCGTGGGGGTGGAAGGTGGGGGCTGAGGCGGTGGCTGTTGCGCTGGGTGTATCACAGTCGGTTGCGATAGAACGTGTGCCGGACTCACCAACTGCTACCAGAATGTTGCACGTAAATATAGAGACTAGGCGACCAAACTATTAAATGTAAAAGAGAAGTGTGAGAGTACTGCTCTGAGATAACCATGAACTTTTGAAAAAATAAGGCTTGGACCTCATTTGGCCGTAGGTTTAATCCTTTTGTGGTTGTTGTCATACATAAGAAGCGATTTTAGGATGGTTACATACGCAAGCGACGACGTCAAAACGCTAGTGAGACGGCATCCATAAAATGAGTCTAAAGCCATTTGAGTTCAAAGCCTAACGAGATGCAAGAATAGGTAATAGGTACTCCCGAAAACTGCCCAGTATGTTCTTACACCCTGATTACATGATTTTTGATGATGTATGGGACGATTGTTCGGTATAGTAATGCTATGAACTATTTGAAATGCCTATGAAGACATAACCGTGTTACGTACTACATATTTATGCAGATTTACTGTACGAACGAATAACAAAAACTATTCATCTCTATGGTTAGCTAGCTAGGACATAAAACTTGAACAACCATGCAAGCTAACAAAAACTAACGTAAAACTATCTAAGTGGTATTACATTTCTGTACGAAAATTATTAGTTACAATACAGAAGAGAAACTTTAATGTTATATGCTAACCCTTTTATTGATAATCAGTCACTAAGTTTATCGGCTCGATAACTTTCACTAAAAAGAGAGAGGAGGATATACTTTTCGAGCTGATAAAGTTAGAGTGATAATGAATAAGGGGGTTATAGAATTGCAGGATTTTTTAAATAATCTTTTATCTAGATGTAACACTACTAAGGACCGAAACTATCAACTAAAAACTCGCGAAAGTGTACGTCGCACTGACCGACTGCCGATCTCACCATTAACAAGGGTACAATACAGTTTAATAGATACTGTCGAAATGATGTATTTTATAACTATGCATATTGTAAATGGGTTGAAGACATCGGTGGCGTAGCGGGCGATTATCCGTCTGCGACGCAAAGGGTGCGGGTTCGATTCCCGCTGCAGGACGCATGTTTGCATGATCTACAAATACTAGTTCCGGGTCTGTCGTGGTACTCATAGTGTCATACACAAGGTCATACACAAGGAATCCTAGTGTGGGGCCAAGACTATGTACCTATATGACCATTGGTCGTTACTTATTATTATTTACTAAATGAGATTGCAATTGAAATGCACCAGAAGCAAAGCATTCCGATTAAAGTTATAATATATATTTAAAGGCACTAGGTACAGCAGGAAATCCTAACCAAAGAAAATTAATAAAACAAATGTGTTTGGAAAAAATATATTTCCTCTGCTTGTGGCTTCCCTGTAGATGTTTTTGGATTAGTAATGTCCCAAATAATAGCTCCAACAATAAATGATAATAATCATTCACTTTTTTCAATAAATATGGAATCAGTCAATGTTTTGCTATTTGAGATGAGGCATGTAAGTAATTAAAATACTTATCAGTAACCTCATCCTGTCCATTAGGCAAAGGCTTCGTAAGTTCGGCAAAGCAGTGGATTTATTAATATTGTTATTTTGTTTTATTGTATAATACATCATGTGCTTAGGAATATACAAAGGTTAAAATTGTGCACGAAAAGCACCACTTGTCACAACTACCATAACATAAATAACTGTCGAGTCATTTTCCACTAGTTATAACAGAAATTATACAACCCAAATGAAAGTACCAAATGAAAATGGAACATGCTAAGCAAATTATTATGAGATTTCTACAACCACATCTGTCAATGCCTTAAGTGCGTATTAACACAAATATAGCCATTTGACATACATGTTGGGGTCGTTGTGGAGAGGATTGCTGTTGTTGTTGCTGTTGCATCATAGATGCGTCAATGATCTGTTGAGCCTGTTGCAACACAACCTGAGCATCCACGGGTAAATCAGATGTGTAGTAAACCTACAAATAAATGTTTCATAAGTCTTACACTAGGCAGTTTCCCAAAGGCTAAAATCCCTAAAATCAACACTAAAAAAGTGAAATGGTCTTTTATAACACTGAATGTGAACTTGGAATGAAAGTAAAAAGATTAAGGAACTGACTTGTCTATGTTGTAATTGTTGTTGCTGCTGGTGTTGTTGGTGTTGTTGCTGGTGTTGTTGGTTTTGTTGTTGTTGGAAGTCCGGGCGAGGGGGCGGCGGGGGCGGAGCTGGCGGGTCATGCCGGATGATGTACTGCTGTTGGTACTGCAACCCATCACTGACCACCAGTTGAGATTGCACTCCATCACTCACAATAATGTCATTTGATGGTTCAGATTGCTGCACCACAACCTTTAAACCAAAATACTCTCATGTAGCTTATATCATTTATGGTTAAATAGATTCTTCCACAACTGCAGAGATGGATGGTGATTTGTAAATGTTGTGCTTTACCTGTTGTTGTGCATATTGCTGACCATCTTGATTGAGGATTATACCATCCAAACTTATATTAGGACAATATCTTTGTAAATCTTCAAGAGTGAGTGAATGCCCTTGGCCAACTATTTGGTAATATTGAGCCATTGCATTGACGGTTAGCCTGTGGGTCAAAAAAGTAGTCTAAACAAAAAGGGAAATAAAATACCGAATAAATATATACCTAAATCAAAACAAATCGCTAAATGTGTTGCTAACTCTAGAATGGCCAGACCAATTAAGCAAATTTAAAAAAAATATATTCCTTGAAATTCATGGCATGTTCTTATGAAGAGAAAAATTAGAAAAAATGACCAGAAAAACGTAAAAACCCCACTTTACTTTTTCCCATACAAACTTTTCATAGGTGTCAATTGTCAAATACTAGGTATGCAAGCTATATTTCATTAGGATTTGGATTGCTTAGTGGATTCTTGAAGAATTTATTTTAATTTTGAAATATATATATATATATATATAAAGACTGTCAAGTGTTAGTAGGGCTCGCACCCTGAGGCTTTTGTAAACACATAACACAGGGTCGAAAAATGTTAAGTGTACGAAGTGACAAGGGTCACAACGTGGGAACATAATTGAACACTTGGAGGAAGTTGCAGGCGGGCCCGCTAGTAATCAAAAGGTAAGAACTATTATATAATAATTAAGTAGGTATTAGTTTATTTTTAACAGTTTTGAACATAGTTGCATGTAATTTTCATGCAATTTTTGAACTATTTAATAAATTAAGTCATTTTAAATCTAAGCAGTGCTTGTTCTTGATCCTAAGCTTAAAACTGCTTGTCATGAAAAAGAGGCAATTTGAAGGAAAGCCATTTAAAATAACTTATCAAAGAACAAAATAAGAATTCTTGGGTGTGCGAACTGTACTTTTTTCCATAATAAGCTCTGTAAGTTTACATTTACTAACTGTACGAAATAACAGGTTATAAACAATGCTATAAGTATGAGAAAGTATCACCAACCAGTTATTTATTCCAATAAACAGTAATTTAGAAACCATGGATACAATTTAGCAATTTAAATCAAGTAGAATTAGTACACATTTTCAAGGATCTTATCACCTGGAGTTCTGAGAAGATGTGTATCATGCTTGGGGTTAACAGTTGTAAGCCTCTTTTATCTTTTACTTTAGAAAACATTTCACTTATTGGTATGTTTGGGACAAATCTTGCAAGACAATTTCAGACACAGTTCCTGTTGTTCGATTGAGCTGATACATTGCATAGGTACCTAGATAGTTTATTAAAAAGGATTGCCATGTATCAAATATTCACTAGGAATTAAACTATGTAAAATGTTTAGTTTCAATGACAATACAACGAGGTATTTGAGTAATAATCTGATGTCAAAATTGTCTTGCAGGATTTGTACCACACACCTACATGGCAAGGAAAGTTAAACCAAAAAAATTTATACAAATATTCACTTGCTTGTATTTACAAAATTGTAAATTGAATTATTAGACTGAAAAAATTCAGTAACTCTATGCATAAAAGAAAACTAGTAATTTTAAGGATGGAATAGCATGACATTTGTATTGTATTGAGAACCTAAACATCAGATGCAAGAATTGGAAATCAGGACTATGGATGGTACCTAAATAAGGAAGCCAATATTGATCCCTGAAAGAATAGCCAACTACATACACAATGCGGTATATGATGTAAAAGAGAAGTGCATAGACTTTGGTGCCTGCTTTCAGCAAAAATGTTTGCAGATATTGTCTTTGCATTCCTTTGCAGTGGTGACACCCTTCTTAAAGTTTTTCTATCTGTTTTTATCTTTGTGCGATCTTTAGGATTCAATTAGTGTTTCAATATTTTGTTACAAAATAGAGATGATGATAGCACAATCTCCTTGACAGTTAGGCCATACACCCTGAGCGCTACGTACGGTTCAACAACACGAAAGATTTACTTGCACGAGAACACATCCACTGTGCGATGAAGGAACACCACCTTACATTGAAACATCTACATCATTTTGTTAACACTACCACTGTACAGAGAACACAACGAAAACCAAGAAAAACACCTTCAATAGTTTACATGGGAAGAACGAAATGGCTTCGATTCTTCGGATCCAACCTAAATATTATAAGATGCAGGAGTCTCACTGGGTTTACAAACATCCGAACTCATTTATTTCTTACCAATATGTACTACGGACATTTTAAATGCCATGCGTGTACATCTAAACGAAATTCTATCATCAAATTTCTTAATTTTTCAACTCAAACGCCAAAACCAGAAGCAATTTACACTATGGCGTGTGTGTCACTTTTTTTTTTTTGGAATGTTGCTTCATTTGAAAAATAGAAAATAAAAAATAATCTCACTCTACACAAAGACAATTGTCGCCATTCTCTTTATACCTGCCACATAACTGCGTATTTAGAAGTTATCACTATTTTTGTTATCTATTTAGCCCGTTCTGTATCTGTTAGTGCTCAAGAATATTAGAACATGTGCCAATTTGTGCCATTTTAGGTACTCTCGGTACTCTCTGCACTTCGCTTGGAACTCTATGTATATATTTTATTTCCGTTTTCTATCTTGAACTATTCTAGCTACTAACTATAGGAAGTTCTGGCTGAACTAAATGATCAAAACAATAGGAGAAAGAATGTATTGATAGCTGGTATCCAAGAACCAACATCTTTCAATATCGAAGAGCGAAGAAACTCAGATAAAGTTGAAGCAATTAAAACTCTCAAACTGATTTCAGAAAACTGTCCAGAGCCCACAAAAGTCATACGTGCTGGTAAATATAAATCAGATGTAAACCGCGCTATTAAAGTATGTTTCGAATCTGAAGAAACAGCTAAACTTATACTCCGAAATAAAAGTAAACTAAACACCGTAGACACCGTATCAACAAAATAAATTCAGAAAGCTGAAAGATGAACTCAATCGTCGCACAGAAGGAGGTGAACGTAACCTTGTAATAAAGTATGTTAGAGGAATACCTCAAATCGTAACCGCTCCTCCAAAAAACTGGACAGCTTAAATGACTGTCGTCAGAATGAAATAATAGCTATTTACCAAGCCCTCAATAATTATGATGATCTTATATACAACAAGAAATCCCTGAAATTCCTGTACGCAAATGCTCGAAGTATTAAAAAACCTGGCAAGTTTGACGAACTCTGTTGTACTATTAAGTCGTTAAAATCAGTAGTGCACATAATAGTGCTAGTAGAAACATGGATTAAATCAGATGATGATGCCAAACTACTCCAGATACCAGGATATACTCATTACTACCACTACAGGCGAAATTTTGTTGGCGGGGGAGTTTCAATCTTTGCTATAAATAACCTAAAACACCAACACGTCGAAGAAATTACCCAGAATGATAATCAATTCTTATGGATTCACTTAGCGAAATTCTCTTTAGATATTGGAGCAGTGTACAAGCCTGGACGTACAAATGATAAAGAATTCCTCAATTCCTTTTCACAACAGCTAAATCGGAGAAACAGAGCAGTTGTTCTGGGTGATTGTAATTTCAACTTACTCGATCCAGACAGTTCAGTAGAAGATTATAGGGAAACGCTAAAAGAAAACGGATATAGAATATTGAATAAAATTACACCTAAATATTGCACTCGTGAATCGTCTACGAAGAAATCCTTACTGGACCATATTTCCACAAATTTAACAGGAAATCAGTTTAGTTTAGCTGTCATCGAATCATCAATGTCGGACCATAAGCAGATGTTCTTTGAAATAAACAAATATCAACCACCATTGAAATGCAAAATTCAGTATCAATCGATAGACTATGGAAAACTGGAGAAACTGGCAGATGAATTCACGAAAAGATCCAAAAATAACGATTTTAATATATTTGAAAATAAACTATGCAAGACCATCGAACAATGTAAAGCTACAAAAACAAAGATTTTAAATCCACCGAAGCAAGACTGGATTAATGCAAAGATACTTGAAAAAATTAGTCGGAAAAATATACTATACAAACTACATAAAAGTATGCCTGAAGATGAAAAAGCTAAGGAAGAATTCATGAAAGAAAGCAAAATAGTAGCTGAGGAAATACAGAACATGAAAAATGAATACTATCACAATAAGTTTTCTGCTTGTAAAAATAAGCCGAAAAAGATGTGGAGTCTCATAGATAGTCTGACTCATAACAAGGTTAAAGATTCTTCAATGCCAGCAAAGCTAGTAATAGGAAATGATGTTATAACAGATGGAAACCAGATATGCCAATATTTTAATGACTTTTTCTCAACCATTGGTGCTAAATTAGCTCAAGCCATTCCAACTGAATACCATGATGACAATACTTTTACTAATGCGAAAGTCGACACTGAAAATACAGGATACGGCCTATCAACTCTAGATTCAACTTCATCAAAAGAAATTTTAAATATAATTAACAATTTAAATAGTAACACTAGTTCAGGTGTCGACCACATAAATGCAAAAGTCATCAAGTGTATCAAACATCAAATAACTGGAGAGCTTACCATTTGTATTAACCACTGCTTGGAACAAGGTATCTTTCCTGACAACATGAAGATAGCAAAAGTAACACCCATTTATAAATCAGGGACTAGATCGGATCCTAACAATTATCGCCCTATATCCGTACTGCCGGTGATCTCCAAAATATTCGAAAGAATTTTATACAATCGTTTAGAAGACTACCTAAAATCAATTAGCTTTTTGTATGAGAAACAATATGGATTTAGGCCCAAATCTAATACACTTTCAGCAACTGTAGACCTGGTCACTAAAATAAAAAATAGCATAGATGAAAAGAAAATCGGGCTAGGCATATTTATTGACCTTAAAAAAGCTTTCGACACTGTCAGTCATAAAATTCTCTTGAGCAAGCTCAATGATATCGGTATAACTGGGGGCGCCCTTTTGATGTTTGAGTCTTATCTGACAGGTCGCACTCAGATAGTTAAGATTGGGGAATACCAAAGCTCCACAGCACCTATTACGTACGGAGTCCCGCAAGGATCTATTTTAGGGCCCTTGTTATTTCTAATATACATAAACAACATTAGCAAACTTGACCTTAAAGGGGAACTATCGTTATATGCCGACGATACAAGCTTATTTTACTTTGGTCCCGATATGAAATCAATCGTACATGATGCTCAAAAAGATCTTTGTCTTCTTAACGTGTGGTTTCAATGCAATCTATTAACTCTGAATGTAACTAAAACGCACTATGTAATATTTTCAGCTATAAACAAAGTAATATCATATTATGAACCACTGAAAATTAACAATATAATTATAGACAAATCTGATAATGAAAAATACTTGGGTCTCATTCTTGATAATCATTTAACCTGGAAACCGCACATCATGAAGATTAAGTCTAAACTAGCATCACTGAATGGCGCTCTCCGCGGCATAGTTCGTATCTTACCGCGTAACATCCGATACACTATATATAACTCGCTAGTGAAACCACACGTTGACTATTTAATAGAGGTCTGGGGCTCAGCAGCTAAAACTAATCTCGATGTGTTACAAATATCACAAAATAAACTTGTTAAAAGACTTTTTCATCATGACTATTTGACCCCTACTCTAAAACTATATAAAGAAACAAAATTAATGAATGTTATAACAACTTACAAATACTATACATGCCTATTGATACAAAATACTAAATAAGGAAATACATACAAACATTACTTTCAGATCAAAACATGAACATCCCCAAAAGAGGCGACTAAGAAACTCAAATAAATTAATATTACGACCACCAAGAACAAACTATGGCAAAAAGAATATTACCTTTGAAAGTGCGAAAATTTATGACGAACTACCTGATGTCATAAAAGAAACTAAAAATATGCATAAATTCAAAAAATTAATTAAAACGCACTTCTCCAGACCATAAACAAATAAAACGATACATACTTCATCGTATTTTTACCTCGGAAATTGAAGCCCTTTGTCACATCTAGTTGTCGCCGATCTGTGTAATCATACTCGTCCTGTTCACAATTTTGTAAGTTTTTCAAATCTACCCACATCAAATAAACAATTTAACACCATATTTTTTGCCCATGTACCTATTTAATGTCTCTACTCATATTTAAGTAGCACGCTCGGATACGTTTATATAATTGTTAGTCTTAGTTTATCTATAAGTTCTCATTTAAGTGAATTGTGAATTCTTATGAGAATAAATGTCTTAAACCAGAACTATTCTGACTGAATAGATATCCTATGTTTGGCATGTTATGTATCTTTTCTAAAATAAAAAATATAGTCTCACGCACGATTTGCCTAAGTATGGTAGACATCGTTAGATCTCTAGCTTGTAGATTTGTAATGGGGTTGTCAGAGGTAGGTACGTACAAACTTTACTTTGGCGCATTCCTAGGTACCTATATATTCACCTACGTAAGTGAGCAGGAAGCCCATGACCGCTAATACGAAAACTATTTGGTTCCCTCGCAATGTTCTCTTTCACCGTTCTAAGCAAGAATTTAAATTTTTCGTTTGGATTTATGTACGACTAGCTTCCGCCCGCGGTTTCGCTCGCATGGTACCTATGAAGATAAATAGTAGCTTTTCCTGACTATAATCTATATCGCTGTGCCTTACATCCGAAATCCACGTCTCAGACTCAGATGGGCACTTGCCCGCTTTCTTTTGTTAAACTCTACGTCCCTAGCACATCTTACATCCTCATTAGGCACATCAATCAATCAATCAAATTTTTTTTTTATCTATGGTTTTTGGCTGCCTCCTGCAACAACGATGGTGGCACTTCGAATGTTTTAATTTTGCATTTGTCTTTATTTTTCCTTGAGTCCTTGCATTAGTTTTCGTTGGTTTGCTTTTAAGAAACATAGAGAGTTGTCATTATTAAAGTTCAGCTTGATAAATTGAGGTACTAAAAGTTTTATGACATTTTGTTGCCGTCCTCTCTCGTGCAAATGGATGATACCGTGATTTCGCCAGGTAACTGCAACCGCAAGGTGTCAGGTCTTCAATTCTCTAAAGTGACTTTACGTTTATGTATGTTTTGAATTGTAGGTAACAAAATGGTAGATTCGGCTTCCGAAAGTGACTCCAGCTCTCTTGATGGCGGAGCTATGTTGCCACCCAATACGGTATCTCGTGATCAGCTTCAGAAGAGAATTGAATCTCTACAGCAGCAAAACAGGTGATCTTCTGATTTTGTACCTACTTACATAGTCTTAACCTACTCCATTTTCGTGGTTACTGAGATGTGATGACATTATTTCACCACAATAATAAGTACAGTTTTATCTGTGTTAACTTTTGGATGAAGAAATTATTCTTTTATAATTTTTCTAGAGTTTTGAAGGTGGAGCTAGATACATACAAGCTCCGTGTAAAAGCTCTTCAGGAAGAGAACCGTGCATTGAGACAAGCATCTGTTTCCATTGTGAGTATAAGACTAAATATAAATAAATAAATAACACCCAACAGTCACAAATATAGTTCTGACCCCACACTAGGATTCCCTGTGTCATGATGACACAACACCCAGACACAGAACAAATATTTGCAGAATATGCGAACATTTGGCCTGCAGTAGGAATCGAACCTGCACCGCTTGACTCTCAGATGGGCACTCATCTGCTATGCCACTGAGGTGGTTTTATTCATTTCTTTGTCTTAAGGGTTTGAGCGAATTAAACAAAATTAAAAACTTAAAATTTTAGCAAGCAAAGGCTGAACAAGAAGAGGAATACATTTCAAACACATTACTAAAGAAAATCCAAGCTTTGAAGAAAGAGAAAGAGACATTAGCACACCATTACGAAAGAGAAGAGGAATGCCTTACTAATGATCTCTCCAGAAAATTGAATCAGGTAAGCCTTATTTGGATTCTAAGGGTCAGAGCTGATGGACGTAGCACCAGCGAAGCGACTGATGCGCCAAACAATTGAAATTCAACCTTATTTACATAAGATATGGGTGAATTTATGAAATTGCCCTCTACTGCACATGTGAGGTGCATCAATCCTCTCAGTATAATTTTGTGATTGATTTGCTGGTGCAAGTCCAGCAGCGCTGACCCTTATTGAAAATCATAATTCGCAATACCACTTAACATTATTTTAGTATGCACATAATTATTGGCAGTGAAGCTTTCAATATTGTGATTGGAATCATTCTGGATGTGCCCGATTGGAATCTTATTGTGCACCATCATATCGAATATTGCTATGAGAATCTTTCTGGATCAGCAAAATTGACTGCTTATTGGTATTATATGTGTATTTGTTAAAGATGTAGTAAAAGAAGTTAAAGAAAAATTAAAGAATGTTCATGTATAAAATTTAAATGGAATAATCCTCATTCTACGTTTTTGGAATTTTACAGTTACGTCAAGAGAAATGTCGGCTGGAACAGACACTAGAGCAAGAACAAGAGTGCCTGGTCAACAAACTCATGCGGAAGATTGAGAAATTAGAAGCCGAAACACTTGCTAAGCAAACTAATTTGGAAAGGCTTCGCAGGGAAAAGGTAGCATAACAATAATAATTTATCATAGAATTTACAACAAAGTAATAGTGCATTGTGGTACAAGTATGTAAGAGAGCCGAGGACGGTAATCATCAAAACACATGTGTATCATACGACGTTTTTCAACGCACTTGAGAATAAAATAATACTAAAAATAACTGTAAAAACGTTATGTGCGGTGAAATTAGAGCCACATTATGAGCAAGTACGTTGAAAAAAATTTATTTTTTTTTGCACAAGAGCTGCATCTCTACTCAATGAAATACTGAGTAGTAAACCTTGAGCAGGAATGTTGAACTGAAACCTGTAGGTTGATAAAATAATGGTATGAATCAGGCATAATTATTTCTAGGCTTAGGTTTGACAGCTACCATGTGAATTGACCAAATTTTTTTTTACTTTCCAGGTTGAATTAGAAAACACATTGGAACAAGAACAAGAGGCTTTAGTTAACCGACTTTGGAAGCGGATGGATAAGCTTGAGGCTGAGAAGCGATCACTACAGATACGCCTCGACCAGCCTGTGTCGGACCCTGCTAGTCCTAGGTGAAAATCCTGAAATACTAATCACCATAAATCAATACTACCAGCATAATGTGCTTCACAGGGAATCTAGCCTATTTTAAACTGGTGTGCTGTGTTTGCCTATTGGGAGGTAAGGATCGAAAGCCGTAGTACCTCCCACTAGGCCAACACGGTTCTAATGAAAATCATCTGTTATATAATAATTTTTTTATTTAATAGCTGTACATGTGAAAAAAATTCGCTAAAATACATTATGCAATAGCGCGAGTATGCCTTTTTGGAATATTCGAATAGTTTCACTTCGAATTGTCAGAATTATGAATATACAAAGTAGTTGGGTTATAAATGCATGAAGATTCACGCTTGACAACATACCATAAAAGGTAAAAGTTCCGTGCGTGAATGTATCGCTTTCTACATTATTGTATGTTTCATAGTATGTATAGTAATCCTAAAGGGGCTTATTATACACCCAATAGGATATAACTTTTGCTCTACGATTTTGTAAATGCGACTTTTTTCATTTAAATTACTTACACTGAGTAAAAATCTGCTGTTTTGCAGTCAAACTCAATTATTCAGCTGTACGATATTCAACCTTATATGAGGCTCAAATAAAAGTGTGTGTCTGTACCAAGACCAAAAATAGGTTATGTGTAGAAAAAAACTCTTTTGGTACAAGACAATAGTTACGGAACATGTAGTAGTATAATCATTGACCATCACATTCTATCTTCAAGTGCAATGCATGCAAGAAAATAATGATTTATTTACTCCCTAAAACTTGTTACCATAGCAAATAGTAAATGTAATGTGTATGTATCCAAATTGATGAATGTTCATTCTTGCTAGGGACATCAGTAATGGTGATACAGCATCCAATCTCAGCACTCACATTCAAACACTCCGCTCCGAGGTCGTCAAATTAAGGTAACAAGTTTTTTTATTTATAAACCTTTTCTTTTGTTTTATAAGCCATCAATATAAGCCATGAACTCATGATTTTGTTTTGTTTTATAAGCCAATTGCACTCATGAACTTATGAATGAGCTCTCTTTTGCTTGAAACTAAGGCTAGGGTTTTTATTTTTCCAAACAACGTTAAAAATCTTAATGGTAATGCCAACAATTGGCTGCAAAATTCTATAAGATAAATTGGTTCCATTTCGTGCCAATCAACCAAATTGGCCATTTCATTTACATACATACAGTGGTGGTCATCTAATTAGAAACACCTAGTCACCTGACATTTTTATAAAGTAACTAACATTATTATAGCATTTAATAGGAGGTAATTTTTTTTTTCACTACTTTACAATGTACTTTAATATCTCTAGTTTAATTACAAGCAATAATATTTGACAACCAAGACGACAATAAAAATAAATATCAGTGAAACAAAAAGTATCAATATCGTTAGGACTGGCAGAATGGACAACTAATTAGAAACATTGTATGACTTGGTTCGCAATTTGATTTTTTAAACTGAAATACAGTTCTCACAATTGTCAATCACATTGTAAATATTGCCACCATTTCTAACTCATTACGAAAAGTTACTATTTATTGTTGTTTTATTAAAAATGGGTAAAAATAAGAGCTGTGATGCAGCAACGAAAAAAATTATAGTGAATTTTCATTTAAAACAAAAATGGAGTTACCGAAAGATCGCCGATTATTTGGAATGTTCCGTAAAGATGATATTTAACGCCCTCGCACATTTCAAACTACACGGAACATCAGATAACGTGCCAAGAAAACTTCGGCCCAGGAAGACTACAGTTCAAGAAGACAGGCTTATGCTTCGATTAGCTAAGGCGGACCCCTTTAAAGGATCCAATGTTATAAGAAAAGAGGTATTTTCAGAAGACGATCCTCGACACGTGTCCACTAAACTAGTTCGTAGACGGTTGGTTGAAAGAAATTTGTTAGGAAGGATCGCTAGAAAAGTACCACTACTAACCAGGCAACATAGAGAAAATCGTCTAGCATTCGCTCGCAAATATGGCAGTTGGACTATTCATCAATGGAAAAAAGTTTTGTTTTCAGATGAAACTTAAATTAATTTGATTGATTCCGATGGAAAACGATATGTACGACGACCAATAAACGAGGCTTTGAATAACAAGTACACTAAAAAGACAGTTAAGCACGGTGGTGGAAATGTAATGGTGTGGGGATGTTTCTCAGGGTACGGGATTGGTCCCGTGAGAAAGATTGAAAGGCAAATGGATCAATATCAATACAAAAAGATCTTGGAAGAGACAATGATTCCATATTCCGAGGAAAATTTGCCAGTAACTTGAATATTTCAGCATGACAACGACCCAATGCACACAGCACGCAGCGTTAAAGCGTTTCTTACAGAACAATCCGTGACAGTATTAGAGTGGTCTGCCAATAGTCCGGATTTAAATCCCATAGAAAATTTGTGGCACACTATAAAGACCAACCTGTCGCAGAAACACGTTACTAATATTCATGGACTTAACAGTGCATTTGAAGACGCTTGGAGAAGTATTCCTGTAGAAACTTGTTATAAATTGATTGAATCAATGTCGCGTTGCTGCAAAGCTGTTATTGATAATAAAGGCTACCCTACCAAATACTAATTGTCTAAGGATGTAGTATTTTTAGTATTTTTCAAAACTATTGGGGTTTTGTTCAAATTAAAAATGATTTAAGTAATGATTTTTTAGGTGTTTCTAATTAGTTGTCCGGTTTGTATCTCGTTTTTTATTTTGTTATTAATATAACTTTCAGTTTTAGAAAAACAACCGTTGTTTTCTGTTATTAAAATGCTATAACAATGCAATATAATATCCGATACATCGATTTTAATACGCAGGAACACTCAATGATACGTTAAAAATTAGTTCGAAAGGGAATTTGCAATAAAAATATAAGCCCAGGTAGGTGTTTCTAATTAGATGACCACCACTGTACATACATACCTCATCATCATCAACCTGTAGAAGTCCACTGCTGGACATAGGCCTCCCCCAAAGAGTTCCATGACGAACGGTCTTGAGCCTTCTCCATCCACCGACTTCCCGCAACCTTCACAATGTCGTCGGTCCATCGGGTGGGGGGCCTTCTAACACTGCGTCGCCCGGTTCGTGGTATTGGTAGCTGGGCCTCTGCCGGGGATTCTTAGCACCCCCTGCTCCGCCGTTACCGTGGCCGCTGCCAGTGCCAGGAATAGCGGAGCTGCCGGGAACTGGGGGCCGTTTTTTATTATGTCCTATCATAAGGCCAGAGCTCTTTAGGGGGGGAGGGGTTCGGCAGGCAACGCATTTGCAATGCTCCAGGTGTTGCTGATGTCAATAGGCGACGGTAACCACTTACCATCAGGTGGGCCGTAAGCCTGTTTGCCTCCGTATAACATAAAAAAAATAATAATAAGGGGGGGATTGTACCATATAATAACCCACCACGTTGGTCCAGTGCGGATTGGTGGGTGGAGCGCCAGAGACTCGTCAGCTGATCGGCAGGGTGTACCACGTGCCTGTGAGGTTGGCTTGGGTTCCGAGGGTTGTCATTTGGAACCCCTTACATACCTAAAAACATAAAATCACGCCTATTTCCCAGACGGGTAGACAGAGACCACGGCTTTCCACTTGCTATGATCCTGACATGCCTCATTTGCTTCAATTGCTCTTGCTCTTTTGCCATTATTTAAAGTTTGATAATTTTGTTGATCATCGCAAAACTACTTTTCTTGGGGAATACAGAAAATCTTCAGTCTTCTTCTTCTTGTCGCGTCACTGATTCTTTCTTGGTCATCCTGTATTAGGTCAATGATCAGGTTGAGGTATGGTGGCCCTGAAAAGGGCCAATGACCGTCGATGAAAGAATCAGTGTAGTGAAAGGATTAAAGTGCGCCACCAGGGGCTCCTTTCGATATTTACCTGTAAAATATGATGCCTGAGACACTACAGCTGGAAATCGATCTAGCTATCACACTTTATGGCGGCATTCATGAACATGCGTTTGGGATTGAAGAGAATCATTTTATCCAAAAACACACACAATAAAAGGGTCATGCTCGTACACAGTACCATAAAAACACGCGCTTAAAAATAAAAACAGAACAGACCAACAAACAGACGGACAGAATGCTGAGATTTGTTAATAGGGATTTATTTGGAATGTGGGAAATTAAAACGCATATCAATTGCTTAAAAAAAACGTGTTCGCCGGAAATACGAATTCCTTGTTTTAATATCCTTATTTTAAATTATCCCTTTGATAATAGGAACCAGCTGACAGTCTCACAGAATGAGAACAAGGAGAAGATGCATCGCTTCGCGCTAGAAGAGAAGCACATTCGCGAAGAGAACGTCCGGCTTCAGAAGAAGCTGCAGCAAGAAGTTGAGAGGCGTGAAGCTCTGTGCCGGCACCTTTCCGAGAGCGAGTCCTCTCTAGAGATGGAGGAAGAACGACAGTTTAATGAAGCGCTCAGTGTAAGTACAAGCGGTGGGAGTTATCACACAGTTACAACAGTCACATACATAGTCCTGACCCCACACTAGGATTCCCTGTATCGTTGGGTATCAAAAACGACGAGTACCATGGTAGAGATCTTTCAGTCTAAAAATGCACGCTCGCAATACCCGGAATTGGAAAAAATATTTGTAGATTATGCATTTGACGAGATGAGTGTTAGATATGAATGTGGATGGATGTAGAAGTAGAGGTAGGCCAAAGAAAAGATGGATAGGTAGGACCCAATTCTACAATTTCAATGACTTCAATATCGTAATCGCATGATAATGATTGCGTCATTATCATTCAGTTACGATTGTCGCCACTTTCGTTTCATTGATTTCATTGGTTTATTGGTTTCACAATGACTTCCATTGGAATGGCTGCTATTGATAAATGACTGTGATAGCAGAATACCAAAAGTGGCCATTTTGCCACTGAACCATTTTGGAGCCATTGAATTAGTAAAATAGGGCCCCAGAGTACTCTAGTTAAGGCGGCTCAACTATAGTCAACATAGTCATTGACCCACTGTTAGGTACAATTATTGGCATCTAGCTCTCCCTGTATGGCAACAATGTTGTCCGTCCATCTGCCTACTGGTATGCAGAGATCTTTCAGTTCCCTCTGAGCTGGTACGAGTATTGCACTATTTAATTTGTATTCCTATTTCACAGGCGCGGTCTCGTAGCGTCTCCTCGCCTGGTGGTTCTCGTCCGCTCTCTCCGTACGCATCGCCGCTGCTGCCCAACTCTTCCGGGATGCCCATGTCGCGGCAATCTCTGCATCTCAACTCACAGGTATTTACCTACTCACAGTTATAGTACAACACACTACGTGAATACCACATTTCCTGTGCCGCGCCTTGTAAAATCACAAACCTAACCAACTGATTTCAATCTGGACACACAAGTGATTTCTATGATATCAATATTTTTTTCTTTTTGTAAATGCCCATTGGTTTGTAAAAATGGGAAGCTAATCTTTTTTGGTTACGAAGTAATATTTATAAACGCAGCTAAGATAATACATCTGCTATCTCGATTGGATAACTTTCTCCGGCATTGTGTGCAGTCATGGGTTAGCGGCGATTTACTTGACTATATAATATACCAAATGTGTGTCAAGTGCCGCATTTATTAGACGCCACACAGTGTTAGTTGTGTTTAGTACTATACAATATACACCGGTTAGTACTCTGAAAAAAATATTATTGGTTTTTATTCTCCCAATAAAGCAAAGATTATTTTGCCGGACTTATTATTAAGCTTAAGCTGAATTGAACGCTTGTTGCAGACGCGGCGTGCGAGCGACCGGTTCGTGAAGCCAGCCATCCCGGGAGGCGCGGCCTTGCCCCCGCGCGCCCCCCTCGATCCCCCCATCGCTCCATTCGTGCCCCCCACAGCCCCCCTCTCCCCCCTAGCTCCCTCCCCCACCATAATGCAGCCTGCAAGTCCCATGGACACCTCTTCTAAAGATTAAAGCCTCGCAAGAGAGTTGTCTCTTTACATCGAATTAAAAACGGGACGACTCACCAGCACGTAACAGCTAGCGCTAACGTAGCGGCGCGTATATTGAGCGTTTGATGCACATTTGGCACGTTTTTTTGGACAGCGCTTTCATTTTCTTCCATTCCGTGCTAATGGCAAAACATATTTTGCTGTAATATACAAAGCAATATAGTAGGTTAACACGTTAACACGTCAAAAGTTATAATAGCACTAGTATGGTTTGTTGGCGTTCGAGATCCGAGCCATTTAATCACTTATTCAGATCTCATTGGAAGAGCTTAGATTTTACTTGGGTGAAAATTATTCAACTAAGCGCGAAACGAGATTCTAAATTGGAGGATTTGTTTTTGTTGTAATAATTGTGCAGACGAAAATCATAACCCAAGTAAGGTGGGGTGTTCGTTCACTGTTCACCAACACTTTAGTCAGTGGTGGACCGTATAAACGTCCGTTATATTGACAGCGGCTAGGCTAATCAGCCCTTCAACGGCCGGTCAATGTGTTGGTGAAGAATAACCTAAATTATTGTTTTCATCTATTTGTTGGAGTCCAGTTTGTTTAAAATCGAATGCGTTTAAATTATGGATCTGAGGGAAGTTTCATGGCTGAATAATATTGAAGCTGAATAAGTGTTTTTAGTCCCTTTCTGCTATGCCTAATGTTCGTTCCATTGATCAAATAACAATCCATTTTTCCATGGTGACTTATCTTAGAATTGTTAATTGTTACTCACTGGCCGGTTTCGCAGCAAATATCAAAGAAATCAACCATTGACGATTTTTAGTACACACTTAGACCTCCTTCCTTGGGAGACATTAAAATAGTCTTTGCCTTTCAGAGTTGACTTGTGGTTCTGGAGATTGAATATTTAGGCTACTTTTTATCCGGGTACCTAGCGAACGAAGCCGCGTGTGGAAGCTAGTAATGTTGGGCATGGCAGCAAATCAGATATTCTGTCGTTATTGGAATGCAATGGCTAAAAATTGTTGTAGGCTTGCATTTTAAGTCGCAAAATCGGTCCGCTGTTGATAAAATTTACAAAAGGATTTATCTACAAATTTTTGATATTTTTTAGCTAAGTTAATCTGCTGGGTCTGATTCTAATACAAGGTGGTTCGTAATTTATGTATACTATCCCGAAAGGGGCTTATTCTACAACCAACTAGCAATAAAGTTTGTTCGACGAATTTAGGAAATTCGATATTTTTCACTGAGAAAACACTAAGAAAAATCTGCTGTTTTGGGGTCAAATCTGTTTAATTGAAACTCAACTATTCAGCTTTTTTAGGGTAGCATTTTTTTGTCGTACTTCTCGAATGTTTATTAATTTAATTAGTTATAAATAAGAAAAAACCAAAAAGAGTTAACATATAAAGTTCGGGAATAATTAAACAAAATATTAAGAAAATTTGTATATTTTTCGTTCATATTTTTTTCTATTTGTTGATAGAATAAGCTTCTTCCGGGATAGTACACAGATTCGGATCACGTTGTCAAGCATATTTCTATCAAAGTATCCTTGTGTTTGATGAGGTTTAATAACTGTGTACCTACGAGAGTTTTTCACTAAAATACTGCTTAAAGTCCAATAAAATCACATGGTTTGTGGTATCGGAATAGCTAGTAGCTTAGGGCTACCTGTAGCATCCATCATGGAAGTCTCTTTTAGCCCGGAAAGTGCTTTCCGAAGCACAGAAGCGGCCTGTTTTAAATTATTTAAAGTACTGTTTACGGAAACATTCAACCACATAAGATACTTATGCTTCTCTCGCTGCCTGTATCAGCACGCTCCTAGATTCGCTTGAGCGTGGCTCATTCTTACCAATTTAATTAGTAATCGTGAGACTGGAGTACGCTAGTATTTGACCTTTCATCCTCACAAAGACTTGTATAGCGAGGGGCTGGCAACCCTGTATCTTCAACTAGGATAGTTATAGCTAGTTCTGATTATGAATCACTTTTGAATATATCCGGGCTTAAACTATTGTGGCAGTGGGTTTATTTTTATTATAAGGCTGTTTAAAATCACTTGTGAGTTATGAAAGCAGACGAGAAAGGAGATTGTTAAGGCAACCGTCAACTAAAGTACCGCGGGCTACCTGCAACACTTCAGTGGACGAGGGCCTCATGCTCGTTTAACCAACCAACAGCTTGGGGAAAACTTAAGCATTTTTTTAACTACTGTCACGTTCAAGAAAATTCTTAAGTATAACCTGAGCAAAGAATCTGTTGAACATCAGATATACTAAGTGTTTTTATTATTGTCACTCAGGCTGCACACTACTTCTGGTTAAAAGTGTAGGCGTGTGTGATATTAGGGATGTTATGTTGTGCCCCCAGGGTTGGTGTGTTCGATTACATTTATAGAAGTAGTGTGCGCTCGTCAATTATGCAAATTTTCACATAACGTTTTTTTTCTTGTTATAATTAAAACAAATATACGCATTCATATTATATTCGAGTGTTTGATTTCCATTTCCACAGATATAGTACCTACTTGCATACCGATAGGAAAGTAAGCCCCTTCGTCCATGACGCTACGCAAAAGTGACGGGACTCATTAGAAACTAGAGTTGCGGACTGATTGGAAACTCTGACTCGTCCACGACGCTACTGGAATTTCCTGAAACTCAGTCACTCAGTACACGATTTTATGTAAACAAAGTTTTGAAAACGAAAATAATTAACATAACTAGTGATGATTCGAGCGATGACATGGAATTATTACTTCTCCAGTCACATAGACGTCAGAATCACTAATAATTACTTTTTATTCATTCATTTTTCAACAGTTTCTCGAAACCAGTCGCCTGGCGACCAGCATGTCGAGTCGCCAGGAGACTAGTTACAAACGCGTTCCTTTTGAGTAGCGTCGTGGACGGATGCGCATTGAAATACTAGTGCTATCGCAGTCAGGCTACTCATAAGTGACTTCAGTTTCAGTCGCGTTCCTTTTGAGTCGCGCCGTGGACGAAGGGGCTAAGAGTTTTAATTTCTCTAGAAAGCCAATATAGCAATCGCAGTTTCCGACGGACACTTTCGATATCTCGCACTTTACGTTTCACGATAAATCTATATTCAACAGCGAAATTTGACGTATATCATTTGACTTCATCTTATTTTTCTCAATGCAGCATTAGCATTTGTGAAACCACAAACGGATTTTACTTAATTTATTCCACAGAACAATAGATGTCGGCAAAACGATAGGCGCGTCGCCATTCGGCATCATCAATGGCCTAATCGCGTTTTACCATTTTACACACGCATCATAAACCTAAGCAAACCAGGATAAGGTGTATTTTTATGTTTGGCTTGGACTGCTGCCAGGGGTACAGGTAAAGTGATTTGCATACCTCCCACAGTGAATATTGGTGTTTATAAGTATTTTTATGATAGGCAAATAAGTTAAAAATCTAATCCATTGATGATCCTGTATAGGCAGCATCTCATATGACTAGTTTTTTGAAATACTAAAGTAAAATTCGGAATTTGTTCGGAATAGTAAAGTCGAAAATCGATCTGAATCGAACGAATTAATACCACTCAGATTTACAAGGTTGTACCTACTAACTACCAGTTGAACTAGGTAGGTACGCATTATCTTTCGAACTGTAATAATATTCATAATAATTCTATTCTATATGACATTTAAAGTTGGTCAACAGGTTGTTCTATAAAGATTTGCTGGAAAGAAGAAAATGCGTTAGATCGGCCAAAGGGTTGTTATGATATAGGGGTCCAATAGGGTAGAAAATAAAGTTAACTATACAAATACTTGAAGTGGGGTGTTATAAGAAAGAGTTGTTCAACATACATTCCAAAACAATTTTTATTTTTATTCTTGGCCATATGGGTTTTTGAGGTAGGTAAGGTTAGTGCTAGGTATAACGAAAAGTAACATTTGTAATCATTATATATATTGGATATTATATTCACTAAGTGCTAACTATATTGCATTTGTCAATCAGTTAAAACATGCTAACGATGAGATTTTCAAAGTTTATCTTTAATGCGCCTCAACGATCATCGAAGCACAAACAATGCGAGCTCAAAGTTCGGGGCGAACCACTAGTATGTATAACTCGTCCCAATGGTCTAGCTAAATAGGCAAAGAAAATATTACATGTGCAAGGGGTGTATGTAAAGTGCATAGAGTAATGACTCAACCACATCAAATTGCTGTACATAGGTACTTTAGTATCGATTTATCCGAGCTCTGCGCAAGGTAAGCCAGTTGGAAATATTACCGAGCGGTCACGTCAAAATTACAAACATTGTTTGTTGAAATAAACCAAGTTTGAAATTAACATTTAAATAGAAACGCGCGGCGCATCGGTCAGTCGCGGTCATAAACCGTGTTTACATAGAGACGAATAGTTGGCGTAGCGTATTGATCCTTCCAATAATTATCGAACACGTTTCATGTCACCATGTTTAAGCACATGTTTAAACACAAAAGTGGACGGGCATGGCGGATACACGGCGAGTCTTGTTTGTAAGTTTACGCACGGAATCGTAAAGAGGCAGGCAGTAGGTAGAGCTAACAGAAACCAACTGTGATGGACGCCGCCCGATACCTTCGATAAGCAGGGGTCGGCTCTTTTGTTTTTGGGACCCGTAGGTTACGACTATAATTTGGATAGGTATGTACTGCTAATAAGCCAGTGACTATCAACCTATAAATCTAAGATATTATGTAGGTACTCACTTATTATGGTTCACTTAGTAAATACACAATGTTATTTGTTTGCAAGAGTGGTACCTACTATTTTATTTATTTTTCAAGCATAAGTAAGTGCATAATTTTCAAGCATAAGCGTAGGTAATGTACGTAGCAGCGTAGGTAAACCTATCTAAAATAGCATATCTACTACTATGTAGGTACCTTGTAGGAGAGTTGAGTGATGCAGGCAAGAACACTCCACACGATTCACAGAATACGCTAGAAACGCAGTAGATGCCTATAGGTAGTTGCAACATATGGAATACTTTGTAAAATGTGGGCATCACTCTTGTAAAATGTGGGCATGTGCCAAAACTTCGGTCTTGCCTCTAACTACCCTCTTAGACATCTTCAAGGATCTGCAGGGCTATTTTTAAAACAACGGAAAGATTTCCGATCGGAAACGTCTGCTTTTCTCAACTCAGCCCAAAAACCCGTTTCGGAATGAACACCACCGATGTTTTGATATCTTGTTTTAGAGCTGGTTTGAGAAAAGCTGTCGTTTCCGACCGGAAATCTTTCCGATGTTTTAGAAATGTTTTAAACGCTTAAAGCCCAGCCGATCACCTGGAGATCTAAGGGGATGTCTACCATTCTTAGGATTGAAAGTAGTGAGCTTATTTTTTCCTTTATCATAAAGTTCATTATCATAAAGTACCTAGTAGGTAAATGTCGGAAATATGAATACTGAAATTAATCAAAACTACTATTAGATTCTGCAGCAATTAGTTTCTTAATTCCGAAAAAGTAGTAAATTTTTATGCTGACTGTACTTGAGGCTACTCAAGATTCCCTCTAGCAACAAGATAGTAATTTGAAAGTTTTGATCGATTGTTAAATTAGGTTTAGGTATAGAATATCAGTGGAAGTTGTGTTCCCTATATGTTTTTCACTTTACGGTGACAGACTTTTAAGGCTGCCTTTCCACCAGAGATGTGCGAGGTAGCTAACCGGTGAGCGAGGAACGAGGAGCCAAGCTACGAAACTATGCGTGTATTTCCACCATAAGCGGTGTAGCGGAACGATTAAAATGTGCTATGATGTTGCGCTTTGCTCGAAGTAGCTGTGGCAGAAAGATGCGCGACGCAAGCGTAGCTCACATAGCTACAGCGCGTATCTTTTTATACTTCTTTTTCTTTTTATACTACTTAACATACTTCCTACTTATATTAGTAGAAAGTATGATAAGTTCGCATTTATAATATTATAAATGCGAAAGTTTGTGGTTCATCGCCGTAACGGCTCAACAGATTTCGATAAAAGTTGGAATACATAGAGGTCTTAACATAGAATATCATATAGGCTTTTTATCTAGGTATCACGCGAGCAAAGCCACGGCTCAAGCTAGTGTAAAATACTAATCATCGTTGAACCCTTTTCCACCTGAGCTAAGCTAAGTTAGGAAAATAAAGTAATTCTATTGGTTGATGTTTACCTCGCTCACCGCATAGCTACATCGCACATCTCTGGTGGAGAGGCAGCCTTATTCTGTCCCGTAGCGTAGCTACATAGCTACATCTGGGAAGTAAATAACTCAAAATGGAGTTAGGCAAATGTTGATTTTCCATCAAGTCAGTTTAAAACTGCTATCTTTAGTGTTTTGTTAACGCTTTATAAGTTATTTTAGATTTTGTAGCACACCGTATCTGTACAGGTAGATACAATACTATTTATATACAGGTAGCAATAAACTTGATTAATTTACCAGATGAGCTACGTAGCTAAGTCTATATAAATAAAACCCAACAGTCACGATGCATAGTCCTCAACCCACACTAGGATTCTTTGTGTCGTGTTAAGAAACTACAAATTACCATGGTACCACAACACCCAGACCCAGAACAAATATTTCCAGATCATGTAAACATTTGTCCCGCAGCGGGAATCGTACCCACACCCCTTGCGTCCCAGACGGGCACTCGCCTACTACTCCACTGAGGTCGATAAGAACGATACCATATGGAATGAATATGGTATGGTATGCCTCTCGGGGCGGGCGGTCGTCGTTTCTGCCATAAAAGATTCACTGGTTCATAATTTCTACCGAATCTAAACTGCACCTGTGTCTGTTAAACTGTTAAACTTTTAAAGGATTCATTTAAACGATTAACTCGTGAACATTTCCTTAAGAACATCTAGCATCTACACTACATGTTAATAAAACACTGTTTTGTACTATCTGTTAATGTATGTATGTACTATATGTATATATATACATATTTAAATATAGTGTATGGTTATATATAGTATAGTTTTTAGTTAAGTTATTGTTTAACTTAACTAAAAACTAACTAAACTAACTGTCGCACGCCAACCTCCTGTTTCTACCCAATCAGGCTGGCTGGTAGATAATGCCTTGGCATTAAGCCCACCTTTTGTACATTGTTTTTTGTGTGCATTAAAGATTAAATAATAAACTTCTGAGTAAACGCTGGGCAAACCGGCCAAAGCATTTATTATCATAATATTTTAATTTTGCTCTATAAAAGAAAAACTACAGACGGTGCGAGGACAAGTGCGAGTAGGACTCGCGCCCTGAGCCTTACGTATACACGGTACCATAAAGATCGCAAGTCAAAAAAAAAAAAGCACGGTACCCTAAAAATCGCGGAACACCATAGAATTGGTTTATTAACCAACAAATCAGGGCAAATAATGAATCAATACTAAAAATACCGTAACTGTGACGAAAACGCTCACCGTTAATCTCGGAGTTAACGAATAGGTGCCTAATTGCTTTTACCCATCGCTGCCAATTAAATGGACGCAGTGTAGCCAGAGAGACTGTGATGTTTTTTTTTGTCATTAGCTTTCGCCCGCGTCCTTGTTCGTGCGAAACCTGGGTAAAAAGTATGCTGATGTCCTTCCTCAGGGTTAAATCTATATAAAATTTCTCGAAAATCCGTTCACATAAATTAACGCAGTTGGATACTTCATCATTCATCATTTCAGCCGTATCTAGTAGGTACGTCCACTGCTAAAACATGGCTTCCCCACAGCTTTCCAGAGCGAATTCTTATCATGTGTGGGGATTTGGCAATACTCACACCACGAGGCAGGCGAGTAAGCGAGCGCAGTTAGAGCTCCTTGTGAAAATAGAGGACGCTGCTGCCACCAGCCAGGTACGCGAGCGAAGCCGCGGGCGTAAGCTAGTTTATAATAGTAGTAAGATGCTTTGAGCCATCAATGATTTATGTACATGTATGTCCTTTTTTTGTATGTGTTTTCTGTGTACAATAAAGAATAAAGATTCGATACAACTGGACTGTAACGTAAGAACACTATCACTGGCTCCTCCACATCACCTTGTGAACCATAAACGGTATCGTCATACAGCATACAATACCGTAGAACAGATACGGCACGAGGTGACGAGACGAGACTAAATAGTATTTACGCCCAGGTGTTAATTTCAGGAGGTTAGAGCAGCGTGAATTTTATTTATATGAAAAGTTAATTCATGGCAAGCTACTAGCACTCTGTGTTTAAACGGAGTTAGCACGGGGCTCCGAATAAACAGGCAAGTCAAGTGTAAGGCCGTAAGGCGCGCGTCTCAAGGCTTACCGCACACATATCCCCCGCACCAGATCACTGGACCTTTTCAGGGCTACCATACCTCAACCTGTTTACTGACTTGAATGCAGGATGAGCAAAAATGGCTCGAGCTGGGGTGATGCTGATCTGGTGTAGGGGCGATATGTATGCGACAACATTCAAACATACCCACCTCGTCATATGAAGATACGCTTGCATTAAAATACGAAGTTGTATCTAAGGGGTTCAGGAGTTCGGTGTCGGCAATGCGTGCGTGATGCCTCTGTTATTGCAAGCGTTCATAAGCTACGGTAACCACTTACCAACAGCTGCCGTTAGCTTGTTTGCCACCTTAAATGTAAATAAAGGAAAAAAAAACTTGTCACTTTTCTGAACTCATTTACAATTAATTTTAGAAGAAAAATTATAGAACGCTATTATAGTAGTGCTAATGAATTACTTTCCTGATCGATATAATAATGTGAAGGATCTCTATCTACCTATGTAATGTGACGAATCACTTGGTATAAAGAATCATCATCATCATTGCAGCCGTAGAACGTTCACTGCTGAACTTAGGCCTTCCTTATAGATTTGCATATCGACCAATACAATCATTTGGAAGGATTTGCCCATACTCGCCACACTGGGAATGCGGATTGGCGAGCGCAGATAAAGCTATCGTTTTGATCGGGACGCTGGCTGCTGCCCATCCCCTAGCTTTTGTTTCCTTAGTTAGTCGCGTCTTAGGATATCCACGGGTAGAAATGAAAGGCCTATTTTTCAGCCAGCACCATGACCAAATAATACCTGGGATCAAATTATATCGCTACGATGTATTGGAAATAATCATTGCTTCAAGAATCAACCCATTGGCCTCTGCACAGCCCCAATCAAAAGGCTATTTTCAGATTCACTAGGTACTATTCCCATATTATCGACCAGTGACAGACATCACAAGATTTCGTGTTAAAAAAGCTCGTTTGGCAGACAATTTTCTTGTCCACTTTATCTGAGCAAACAAGACTAATCTAAAGAATTTCGGTTCAGTAGTTTCTGAGAAGGGACGGGGTGAGTTATAGTTAGACCAAATAAATACACAGGAAGGGAGATTTTTCTTAAAACTACAATAATAAAAAAAAAAGATTTGATTTGTCTAAAAATTTGTTCTGGATCTGGCGACCGGTAAAGCAGAATTTTTAATTATCATTGTTAATTTTAGTTTTTTCTATTAGATCTAGACACACTGTTCCATAGCAACATTTATTCCTAACAGCTAACACTATCAATTTTCGAAATTAAATAACACATTTATTTATGTTGTTATTTTTATATTGTAAAATTACTGGGATCCATTCCCGAGTTACGTAGACTTTTTTCTGAAAATCCATGAATGCAGTTTTTCTTATCTCTAAAATTGACGACATGATTCCTTCAAACAAATTTCTCTCTCTTATAGTTTCAGACTTCTCCATGCTGACCCTTCTTGAAAAAATAATTGAGGTTCTCTTTAGAATCAGCCAAATTTTCCTGCTTATTGAAAGGTGTGAATCATTGCTCATTGGTTCAGTTTGTTATTGAACAATTTCGATTTGTATACCTACTAACTAGCGCATAGCGTTACCGTCTTCCTGGAAACCATTAGCCTGGTGAAATCATACCTCTTCCTACTGACAAGGAGAACATGCTTCTGCGTTCTGAAACAGATTCTAGCACGGTCAACTGATCCCAAACTAGGCATAGCCTGTACTATGGGTACCGGAGACTGATATACATAATAGATATATATCCAACAGCGCAGAAGGCAGAGTTACTACCAACTGAGCTATGAGGAGAGTCAAATATAATGTGAACTAAAATCTAATAGTTTATAGAATGTTCTAAGAAAAAAGAAACGCAAAGTGCACCATACAAGGAGAGGCGACTTCCCCTCTCTTCTGTCATCCCGGATGACAGAAGAGAGTGTAAGATGAAACAGGAAGATGATTATGATGAGATACTGTAGAGCAGTGCTGGGCCATCTTCCAATACATTATGGGAGTTTTTGGTATGGGATGATGCAATCGTATGTAGGGTGCTGATTATTTTCCAAACGAAATACGCTTTAGAATGTGGGCAAGATACAGAACCAAGCGATTTTGTGTAGCTCAAAACTATACTGTTTTGAATAAGTGATGTTGAAATTTGCAGCTACTGGGGCATGTCAGCCATTGTTGGATTATAGGTATGCTGGCCGCACCTTCTTTTATTTCTTTGTTCAAACAACCTAGATCCAGAAAACCGTCCATCATGGGACTATCGGTTATAACGGTCGCTGTAGATGTTTAAAAATGAAGCATTTCTGTGGAGAGCATTGAGCTCGTTCGTTGTTTAAAGTTTCCTTTACCAATTAGCACTTGGTCGGCCGGCGGACCGTAACTGGGTGAGACGGCGGTTGCAATGGAATGCTAGCTTCTCTGACTAGGTGAACAGAAGTTCCTTGGGGGGTACATGACTTGCAACGCCATGTTGAGAAAGCTCATTTTTTGTTTGAATGACTTGTGGTCTGATAATTGAAATCAACGATTTCTCTTTACTCTGATTCGACGTTATTTCTTAGAAGTTATGTTTGAATGGCTGAGTCATTAATATTGAATGGCAAAAGAAGATTTTCTGTTATATAGCAAAACATATGAACTACTTAATACATACTGGCCATGTTGTGATAGCCATTGGCTATCACAACAATGCTGAGTCGGACGCCTTTTCGTAGCATTTAAGTTTTCTTTCTTTCTCTTTCTTAGTCTTAGTTTGTATAGTTTAATCCATAAGGTGTTGGGTAATTTTAAGGTTAATGCTACGAATAAAAGTATTTTCTGTCTTTTCTTTCTTTCTTTCTTTAATAATTGCAGGTATTTTGTTGATTAGAAATGTATGTTTAAATGTTGTGGCTTAAAAGGTTATTTGTGATAGTGGTAGAGCTGGAGTGAATATTGAGTGCACTCTACTAAGTCGATTTACTAATGGTTCTTCTAACTGTCTAATTAATCAAAATGTTTTATCGATTTGTGCAGCACTACGATCGCAGTCCAATTTATTGCTAGGTAAGTTGCGCGCACGTCTCTTATAGAAATTGGCTTTTCACGTTACATAACATTCAAATCAAATTTTATGGAAATACAGGTGATATCCGACTAGTTGCGCGCCGCCTCGGAGCTGCGCAGGATTGTCTCAGCGCACCGCCAATCGGTTCAGTTGTCAATCCATCGGAGGCGGGGCTTCGTCCGGCTGCCTCGAGCCGAACCTTCCTCAATACCAATCTTCATTCAAGACTCTTTCACGTAAGTGATACGACTCATTATTGGCTGTAGAACATGTTGTAGTTGGCTTAGACCTTCGCAGGAAAAGAGGCTCTATAGTATTGAAGGTAAGAATTGTTCTTCAATGATTAACTTGTATGGTTAGTGGGTTTGTTATTTTGTGTACATGCTAATGAAGTGTAGTGCGGGCGAGTTTGCGGTGGTAGCTCATGCAGTTGGCACGCCAGCTCCGATTGTGTAAAATAAGTGACCAACTGAAATTCACATTTCAATAACATTTCGAAAGATTCTAAAGTGATTTTGTCATTTTATCGACAAGTGATCAATGACTTTACGTATGATCTAAGTGTTACACCGTGGTGTTAGAACAGCAGTGCAATTTCCAGTTATATTATTTTTAAGTGGTTTGCCGAATCTTCGAGATTGAGGATAAAATAGCCCACCACGACAGGTAAAAATTAAATGCTTTGTTTACAATATCTGATTATGATGGAGAACTGCAATAGGTACTACCGAGGCCGTGATGGCTTAGTGGGAAGTTCTCCGACTTTCGATCTGAAGGTCGTGGGTTCGAACCCAGTGAGCCGGTAAAGTGTTAAAACGGTGGAGGAAAACATCGTGATGAAACCATTAAGTATTCTTAAAGCGGCGATGGGCTTGCAACCTATCACATATGGAATACCTACTCACTACTGCAAAATGTGGGCATGTGCCAAATGTTTGGACTTGCCTCTGACTACCCCCTTAGCTTTTCCTTTGACAATTTCAGGGATCTGATCGCCTGGAGATCTAAGAGTAGGTACCTATATGTCTACCATTCTTGGGGATAACAGCTGTGGCCTATTTTTTTTTGCTTTGGCAACTGCTCTTTATTTAACGATAAGCTTTCAGCGTAACATCTTAGAATCACTTAATTGGATGATCATTTAACTTTCCTTACTTTAAACAGCACTGGCTAATGCTAGACTATGGCGGAGGCCTATAGCAATCTCCAGGTCTTTAAAAAAGCTAAAGGGGCATAGGCTTCTTGTAAAACATCACCGTTGATACGTTGCTGCGCGAATGAAAGACAAATCAACCAAACAACAAACAAAAACACTTTATTTTTATAAAAAATAGATAAGATAGAATATCTGCATCCTTTACTCTTGTCGCCGTTTGCCTAAAATCATATCTCAGAAAAATTGAATAAAATAAAAATTGATGGACCAAATCCTTCAAGCATATCCATTTTTCACGAAAAAATTATATGCGGGTAGGATTTAGTGCGACTTTGAATTAACTAAGTACATCGTCAAAGTCAAAGTCGAAAGGCGTTTAGTTAGTTAGTTAGTTTCTTGGTTTTTGGCTTCTGTGGCTCGTTGTCACAATTCTGCCAGTGTCGGTTTCATGATGATTTCATAAACTTTAGATGGAGAGTGCAGAAATATAATATGGTCGGTGTCAGAAGGGAGACTCAACCGAAATTTTGAAAAAACCAAACTAGTTTTAGGTATCTGAAAAAAGACGACACAACACATAAGAAAACACAATGTTAGTAATATAATACTTATTTATAATAAACTATATATTAGTTAGTGGATAATACAGTAATTTAAAAAAATATATATTTACAGTTTTATTTTATTTACATGTACAAATTTACATAAAATATAATTAATTTGACTGGCCTCATAGCTCAGTTGGTAGTAACGCTGCCTTCTGCGCTAGAGGTCGCGTGTTCGATTCCCGCACTGGACAAACATTTGTGACTAACACAGATGTTTGTTTTGTGTCTGGGTGTTAAATATATATCTATTATGTATATCAGTTTCTGGTACCCATAGTACAGGCTATGCCTGGTTTGGTATCAGTTGACAATGTGTGATAAGTCCGGTTTTTTTTTTTTTTTTTATTTAATTTTAGGGGAGAATGTAAGGGATTCGAAAGGCGTTTATTTCAATAAAATCACTAGGATCACTTTGAACGATACCTACACACTTTGATCGGATATCGGTATCGGAATCCTGTAAGCTTTATGGTCAGACTTTGTCATCGCCGTTGGTCTGGCTCTCCGAATCAAATAAATAAATAAATAATCCGGACATATTCACACGGTCAACTGATCCCAAACTAGGCATAGCCTGTACTATGGGTACCAGAGACTGATATACATAATAGATATATATTTAACACCCAGACACTGACCAAACATCTGTGTTAGTCACAAATGTTTGTCCAGTGCGGGGATCGAACCCGCGAGCTCTAGCGCAGAAGGCAGAGTTACTACCAACTGAGCTATTAGGCCAGTCAGGCCAGAATAGGTTCCAGTGGTTGTCAAGCATTAGGTAAAGACGACACAAAAATAAAATGTTGCCATTATTTATTGCAAAAAAATAATATGTTTCCCCAGTCAATTATTTTGTCGGTCTAGGTAGGTATATCCCACTCAGTCACATTGGCTTCGTCATCTGAAAATTTTTAGAAGTATCGAAGTGTAGGGAAAAGGCGAGCTACTAATTGATAACTCTCCCTCTCACTCCACTTTGTTATTTATAAACAGTTTCAGTTGTATCAAACCATTATCGTGGACATCGTTTTTTTTTTTTATATTATTGAATATTTACAAAAAGGCTTTGTCGCTGAGCGACCACACCGCCCAATTGAAACTTAAAACTAAACTTCCGCACACAAAATTAAAAAACTTAAAACAAAAGAAAAGTGGAAAATGAAACAACCAAAAAAAAAAACGCATTCGATCGTGGACATAGTTAAATAATCTCTGGTATCTTAATACCTCTAACTAAATAGTTAACAACAAAGTCGCAGTGGCGTTTGTTTGCATTCGCTTGTAATTTCTAAACAATTCGATTGATTGTTGCTGTTTTCAACAATGGATAGAGTGATTACCGGGAAACGTTCATACTTATACATTTTCCGCGCCAAGCCAGGGCTGGTTAGCTAGTTCTCAATTAATTCCGGTATCATGTAATGAACACTTTTCGAGTTATGAAGGGAAAACTATAAAAAGCATGGAGTTTAATGTAAAATATTGCGGAACCCTGTGCTATGCGTGATCTGACACGCTAATCGTCAGTGTTTTGACATTTTATCGATATCCAGAATCCACATAACCGTCACCACAAAAAAAAAACTAGAAACCCACATTCCTTTGCACACTAATCATGAAAAGATCATGTGAAACAAAGAAGTAAGTAAATAACATCCCGACTTAGCATTTCCGACTGCGTTCCAGTGACAGAGTCCTTTCCATCCACTGCACTTTGTTTTCAGCCAGTGGTCCAAATTAGGAGGCTTTTATTTATTGCTTGTAAGTTTGTTAGGTTCAAATCTCGGAAGCCGATATGATGATGGAGACAGCAGGCGGACAGCGAAACTCCTCAATGGATTAAGGAAGTTAAGCGTGGTCGCGAGGAACAGTCGTAGTTTCACCTAGTTTCTAAAACGTTTGAAAGTGATCCTACTGATTTTATTGAAATAAACACCTTTGGTTTTGAGTGTTTTGGGCTACTTTTCATCAGTAGTAGGTTCGGATTACTAATTTTACAAAAGCTTGTTTTTAAAACTATACTTTAGACAAAACTCTTATTATGCCCACGACGCACGCCTTTTTTTCGTGATAGTTGTTTCATAGTGGGATTAAAAGAAATTTATTTCGGTCTGATTTCCACTGATATTCATTGTGTCTCTGCCCTGCTGGCTTATGATCATATTATAAAAATCGCACTTTAGTAATTTATACTTAAGTAGTTTTTCAAAGTGCGTTTGGCTATCAATACCTTATAAGGAGACTATGAACAGATGTTGCATGTAGAGTGCGCACGCGCAGCATCATAGAGCATGACACAAAGGCGGCTGCAGCGGAGGCCCTGTCACCGGCTATCGGCGCGTCCGGCTCGCCACAAAGCCCTACAATAAACATTTACAGCACGCATAAAACCCTGACTTTTTAACCCGAGTTATTTGAATTAATATCAATTCGGAGTTTCTCAATGGGCTTTACTGGTCAAACTTTAAAGCTTTACGACGGCCACAGAATTGAGAAATAAAATTTAATTGAAATGTAGCCCCAAAAAGTTTGATTGCGGTTATCAGCTTCCGAATTTGAATATTTACACTGAATAGGAATTAAACAAAACCTAGTCTAATGATGGTGGGGAGCGTGATTGTATCGACACCTCTGTACCATACCGCAATTACACCTGCTCTGCTACTGACTCATCATCATCATCATTCATCAACAACCTGTAGAAGTCCACTGCTGGACATAGGCCTCCCCCAAGGAGTTCCACGACGAACGGTCTTGAGCCCTTTCCATCCACCGACTTCCCGCAACCTTTAGAATGTCATCGGTCCATCGGGTGGGGGGCCTTCCAACACTGCGTCGCCCGGTTCGTGGTCGCCATTCGAGAACCTTTACTCCCCAACGGTTATCGGTTCTGCGAGCTATATGGCCTGCCCACTGCCACTTCAACTTGCTAATTCTGAGAGCTATGTCGGTGACCTTCGTTCATCTACGGATTTCCTCATTTCGGATCTTATCACGTAGTGAAACTCCGAGCATAGCTCTCTCCATAGCACGCTGCGCGACTTTGAGCTTGTATATGAGGCCTATAGTTAACGACCAAGTCTCAGTGCCATAAGTCATCACTGGCAACACGCACTGATTGTAGACTTTCGTCTTGAGGCTCTGCGGTATCTGCGACGAGAAGATGTGACGAAGTTTCCCAAACGCTGCCCATCCGAGTTGGATTCGTCGGTTGACCTCTTTGTCGAAGTTGGACCTACCTAGTTGAATCGTCTGACCCAAATAGACATAGTGGTCTACAACTTGAATAGTATCGTTCCCAACTTGTACCGGTATGGGTGCAACATGAGCATTGGACATGATATTAGTCTTGCCCATGTTCATTTTAAGACCCACCTGTTGAGAAACGTTACTGAGGTCTCTGAGCATTGCGCCAAGGTCCTCCAGCGATTCTGCCATTATGACTATATCATCGGCGAATCGAAGGTGAGTGATGTATTCGCCATTGATGTTGATGCCATGTCCTTCCCAGTGCAGAAGCTTAAAAACATCCTCCAATGCAGAGGTGAACAGTTTCGGAGAAATAACGTCTCCCTGTCTCACCCCTTTTTGCAATTGGATAGGATTTGTGCTCTGGTCCTGGAGTCGGATAGACATGGTGGCCTTGCTGTACAAACACTTCAACACTTCGATATACCGGTAGTCGATCTGGCACCGCTGTAGTGACCGTAACACTGCCCAGGTCTCGACTGAATCGAAGGCTTTCTCGTAGTCCACAAACGCTAGACATAATGGCCGATTATACTCTTCGGTCTTCTGTATAATCTGCCGAAGCGTGTGGATGTGGTCTGCTACTGACTACTCCAATTAAAATGTAACTAATTATAACTATTAAATTAGAAAACACAGGTGCACCAACTGGAACGTTTTATTTTACAGCGGTCAAGTTATCTTCGTTGTGTATTCGCCGTATGTTATAAATTCCAAGATTTATTTAGATTTATTGATACGAAAATGTGCCAAAAAGTAGTTTCAAGTTATTAAGTGTAATTTAACGCATCAATCTTTAGATTTACATAAGAAACTTTATGACGTTTTCATAAACATAACAGTTTAATATATTTTTAATGAATAATTTTAATTGATGGCTTTTTAATTTATTTTTGTTTGAATAGTAGGTATGTAGTCATATCTGTTGTAGTTGTAAGTAAGTGGTAAATGAAGAAACAAACAAAAAATGTTGTCGGGCCTCCTGAATTATTTTATTGAAGGTACTAACGAGCGTGTTTAGAAAAAAGATTTTTAATCAAAATAATTTACAGTGGAAAATAACGAACAAGGTTAACATTATCTAAAGGTAGCTTTTCAACATCGAAGGCAACCAAACGATGTGTGTCAACAGTTAGGCAAAAATACAATTTAATTTTAAGGTCGAATCTTATTGATCATGTTTCGCTGGTATTTGATTTTAGTCTATTGTTTGAACAACATATCAAGGCTGATGGTTGTATACATGCCAAGTGATAATGAAAACTCAAGTTTGAAGCGACGATGACGCAAGACCATTAAAATACTTTAGTTGAGTTTTCGGCATCGTTCCATTTGCGCGCCGCTCTCGGCCTTCATTACGCAGCCATTCCGCAAACTTTGGAATTGGAAAAGAAAACACGGGCCGTATTGTTTCAATGGTTTCAATATGGGTTCGGCCGCTCTTGCATTTGATAATTAGCACCTCTCGCCTCACATCGCGGCTGCCGAGTGCCGAGTGTCGGGACAATTGCTCGATGCCGCACATAATGCTTACATTTATCGAAGAGAGCGCCATAAACGTCCAATCACGGGACCAGGGTCCATTCGGAATAACCTTCAGAGCCACTCGTTGTTATCTTTGATATTTTATAGGGATCAGTAAAAGCCGGCACTGCAAAGCGATTAAGCGACATTCCTCATCCATCGATCCGGTCGCCATCACTCCGAGGCGAGGGTTGCATCGGTTACTGAACGCGGCAATAGATAGAGGGCATATTACGGCTAATTAAAATGCGATAAACAGTGACATTGTCTAACACGCTTTGATCATTTTGTGTGGTTAGTCTTTGGCGGCGAGTTGGTCCGAAACCGGGGCCAGCACTCGCACGACATATTATTATTTAGCCTGGCCATTAAAAAGAAAATGTTCGCAATTCATCTATACAAGTTATGTTTAATATTTATACCTCATGGAGTCGTAAAACGATGAATAATGACGCTGCGGACGAGTGGGCTAGCGCTGTAATTACTTCGTCTTTTATACACACATGTTGCTTTCTTGTTGTTTCATACTTTAAATGTTGTAGGAATACGATACGAACCTTATAGTGGTACTGCGAGGCGGACGTAAAACCAAATTACGAGTATGTACATTACTGTCGGGTCTTCCAAGCAAATAAATAACAGTATTCAATAAAGTGAGTGCCGGCATTCAGTCTGTCTTTATAACTATGAACACGTCATACTTCGAAGATAATATTTATTTACATTTGGCCTGTGATTTTTAAACAATAATTATGTAAATTTTACGATAGGTGAGTCGGCGGTCCAAGTTATTTTTGTGTTGTAAATGGTAAGTAAACAAAAAGGATGTAGCAAATAAAAAAAACGAAGAATATCTCAAAGAAAACAGACTATTACAATCAGTGATTTCAATGATATTTGTTGTTTGTTGTCTATACTGTCATCTAATAGTACCCATTTCAAAACTTACGATTTCAGTAAAGCAAGAGATACCTAAATGAAAACAGCCTATTGCAATTGGCTATAGGAAAAGGCCGGCACGCGCGTTGATGTCTTTTCTATAGGCTTTCTATCCTAATTGCCTGTTATGTCGGAGTTACTGCCTACAGTGTAAGTTTTTCATGTCTCATAACGGAGGTTTTATAGCAATTTCAAGCAGTATTTTGCCTTCCTTGGTGGATATTCAATAATTCCACACAAATAAAACTACGTAGGTAGGTAGCGCAACTTTGATTGGAAATGCTTTAAATAATAGTTTGGTTCATGTTTTTTAGAATAATTAGTGTCCAATTTTTATAATAGCGTCTAGATAAAAAATCGTAAGAACATAAAAACTTAAAAGTTTTAGCGAGAAACTCTATATCTAAGATTATGTTAAGACCAAGACCGCGGCACAAAACATTATGTTTCCAAAAATTACACAAAAACAATAAAAAAAAAAGCAGAAACATCTCGTAGCATTGCGTAGACCGTCTACGATGTCTTTTTGTAATGTTTGGCGATTCAAAAGACATAAACGCGTTTAATTTTTCTGCTCTTTATAATGAATCAAACTTTAGGCCTACACAGGGTTAAGGATCGGAATAAAGATAAAAACATTGCATTGTATTAGGACATCTGCTGTAATTAATGCTCGATTATGCTCTTGAAAAATAACTGGTCGACATACCACAGTGTCGAACCAAACGTTTCTGTTCCACCTTTATTATAAGCACTGGCGAAGAGTGGAACGATCTGCCAGCGTCTGTTTTCCCGGACGAGTACAATCTAGGAGTCTTCAAATCTAGAGTGAATAAGTTCCTTTTGGTAAAGCGTGCTCCATCTTAGGCCACATCTCACTTGCAAAAGTGAGCTGGTGGTCAAACGCCTAACCATCTCCAATAAAAAAAAAAAAAAAAAAAACTGATAATGAATTTACCGGCGAACTCAGAATACAGAAAAAACGACTTAAGCGGCGATAGTGCCTAAGAGAAGAAAGGAACCTGTCACGTATGAAAAACTTCCGACTGCAACAAGTGGGCGTGTGTCAAATATTTGGACATGCCTCTGACTACCACTCTTAGAGATATTCAAGAATCTGATCACCCGGAGCTCTGAAAGGATGTTTACCACAGACATAAAAAGGCGTCAGCCTATTTTTTTTATATTCCTGATTATTTTTCTTTTGTAATAAATGTTGAGTATTGGCTTATGAAACTGCGTGGTGGGTTAGGTTTTTCTCTAACTGACTTGTGATTGGGTAAAGTGTTGACATCAAGCTGATGAGGAAACCTAATATGACACAAAATACTTTTCGGGAGGTGTGCTGGGACATTGAACCAACGTAGCAGGCGATAATAAGCTCTATCAACATCGTCGAGGGATCGTGCCGAGCCAAACTCACAATATAATATCCGGCTTATTTGCCATCGCCGTCGGATTCCGTGAGACTTTCCGTTTGTACAGACAGCGTAGGTATTAAATAAATATGTATCTGTGTAGACATTACTATGTACAAGTAGGTAGGTAGCCATCGATGTTAGTAACTAGTAAAAAGTCCTGTACAGTTTTTTTATTCATTATTCCTGTTATTCAGACGTTATTGGGTCATTCCAATAATTATATATTGATAAAAATCAGGGAGATATTTTTAGCCGTTTTGAAAACTTAGTTCTGCCATTTTATTTTCTATTTCTCGAGTTTTGGTTTTGGTTGAGTTTTGGTGTGAATACCCTATCAAAAATTACCTAAATCCCTAAATCTAAAATAACTAACCTATGAAAGTTATTTTAGAACTGAATTCATTCAATATCCACAAATTGTTTCGGTCGTGATTTCAAGAGATGAGATAGAAAGAAAGAAAGAAAACATGTTTATTTGCTCCACAACGCATACTAAACATTAAAAAAAAACACAAATAAACATACCTAAAACACATAAAAGCTTGCAGCTAAATGTAGTTGTAGGCACAGATCAAGTAGGTACATATAGGTAGTATGTAGGTGCGTTAGCGTTAGGAGATAGCGTTTTTTTAAGTTTTACGGGACAAGTAGCAATCCCTAGGAATACAATTTATATGGACCAACTAAGCCACCTATGGGCTCTATATATATATATATATATACCAACGAAAGATTACCAAAATCGATAAAAAATTGGCAGAGTTAAATATTAACAAACACACATAAAAAACGAATTGAGAACACAAAATAATAAGATTTGTTAAGACTGGGATGCCTAATCAATAAGTACCGGTTGCATTGTATTCAATGTGGGTTGTGTGGGTTGTGTAGGTACAGTGAGACCTGTATTGTGAAACTTCTAATAATTTCCTCTGTTTGGAAAAATATCTTTGCCTCGGCTTTAGTAGGCATGAAACGAATGAAATATGTAGATCTCTTTCGTGTCCCTGGTTCATTGGTCTACTTTCTTGTAAGTTAGTCATCCGCTGCGGTAGCAATTAGTAAGAGAACGTGATCTAGGGAATCTGAGCCGTGTGACCGATTATGGTAAAATCAATGTGGGGAAAGGTTGCCGTATTGTCAAAGGATATAAATTAATCAGGCGGTTGAGGTTTGAAAGGTTAGCTGAAAATTAATATATTTTTCCGTTAGAATCGCACATGCATGCATAGGCAAAGAATTCACATCTGGTGTAAGTTATTCATCAATTATTTGTTCATCTACAGGATGGCGGCTTCGCACATCCTGAGTGCAGTAGAGCCGTCGGTTGGAGGTGGCGGCGCACCGCGTAATGGACGCGAGCGGGAAGTCAACGTGGCACTCGACGATAGAGACCTCTGGGTTCGCTTCCAAACCCTCACCAACGAGATGATTGTCACAAAGAATGGAAGGTATGTTCAGTGTCTTTGCTCTCCTATAAATCAAAGATGTTTATCTGCCCGTCTATTAGCAGGTTGAAGTGGCAGTGGGCCAGCCATATAGCTCCTACGACATTGTGAAGGTTGTGGGAAGTCGGAGAAGGCTCAAGATCGTTCGTCATGGCACTCTTTGGGGGAGGCCTATTTTCAGCAGTGGACTTCATGAGGCTGATGATGATGATGATGATCTGACCTTCCTACTTCCTACACATTAGTGCGGAGTAGAGCCGAGGCTAACCGCTAGCTCAGATCAACGCTACTCGACGATAGAGGCCGATAGAGTGGGTTCGTTTCAGACCCTCAACAAGCTCAGAGATCTAAATCCGGGGCAAAACACTAGTATATTTTTGATAATTATTATCAACCCCACTATCTTAGTTGTACCCTCCAGCCTCTACCTAATTTGTAAAGTCAAGATGTATTTCTCATAATGAGATCCATAACACCTCTATTCACTCGATTTAGCATTAATTAAACCGCAATCCGCTTATGAACTCTTTGACATTGTTATATTTATGTAACAATAACTACTTTGCATTGAACATAATGGCCGTCTCTATGTTCCAATATTGTAAACAATCGCGCTATTGTAGCTGTAAACCTATGAATTACTGGGAGGTTAAATAAAATAAACCCAGGAATAAAACGAGTCAAGTTTACAACCTAAGTACTTTGGGTTAATAGCTGATGAGGCCTTTGTTGCTCCGAGCTAAAAAAATATCTATGAGCAAACGAGAATAAAATGGAACAATAGGTACATCTTACAATATTGTTTATGAGTTATGGCTAAGTATAGGTGTCCTCATAAGAGAAGTAATAAACGGGCTTATTAAATCATGGTATTCCTCTTGTTATTTATAGGATCTTACATAGTATTTTATAATAGAGGTCGGTAATCCTGCTCAACAATATCAAAACGGCCTATGAAAATCGTCAATATGCATGTACTAATCATGATTGTATAGCCTTGTGTTTCGTAATGCTTTGTAGTAAGTTTTGTAAAATATTCATCCAGAAGATAGAAGCAGACACAATAACGTCTGTACCGACAACCGACTTATCAAACCACACCACAACCACCAGGTTAGGTTAGTAGTAGGTACGATCCGACCCTGAAATCAAACACTATAGGACCAAGGCAACCTGTAGGTAATTGTATTGTTTGGGCAGTTATTGTCTGTAAACATTACTGAGACGCTATTCAGTAAGACAGAAAGATGGCCCACCTGGCTGATATAAAAGTGAGCCCTGCGGCGTCTATGCAGTATTTATTTTGTTTTACCTACTAGGCATCTAAGTTTACCTACTTTCTTTTAAGGTAAACTACAAAGTGTAGTAGTGGCTGAACAAGCACCCTTTATTAACATGTGAGGATGTGATCAGTGACTGTACACGTTGCATAGTCATTGTGCTAACCGGCCGGCCGGCGGCTAGTTTTCAGCTATTAACGCGGTAGGTCTTACTTATTAACGCAGGGTGGCTAAATGGTCCTGCCCGGCGCATGCGTGCGTACTCCACCCTTGAGGTAGTAACTACTAGATATCCTTGTCTAAAGCAGAACGCTATCGAGATCCAAATCTGAAAGGATGTATGCCATGCTCGGTGTCTAACAGTCCTGAGCTTGTCCTACTAATATAATAAAGGCGAAAGTTTGTGAGGATGTTTGTTGTTCAATCACGCCGTAACGGATAGATAAGTTTATTGACCTAGAATAGCATAAAGGCTACTTTTAATGTAGGTACCACGCTTGCGAAGGCGCGGGCGGAATCTAGTATTTTATAATTTTCAGACTCCCAGTTTCAATATGAATGTTTCACGCATGTTTTGGGGCGAGAATGTTGTCGATTCTGTTGCTGTATTTTACAGCTCTAAAACTCTTGCAGTCCCTTTCGTATACATGGAAATAACAAGGACGGCAATAATTTTAGCACTGTCAAATTATTTATTTATTTATTTAGACGTGTAGCTTTCGCTGATGTGTCTACATTACACTGTGTCGAAATTGCAAGTCAATTGTCGTGTCTGGTTCACATTTTTGAGCATTGATTTATTAATTCGTAGCCAGTTGTCGAGCTTGATTTTTAATGAATCGATAGATGTAGCACAAACAACATCTTCCGGTAACATGTTCCGTAGTCTATGTATCGGCAATAATTTTTAGGCAATTGACGCATTTATATGTTTACTCAAGTAATTCCGTAACTTATGTTTGACTTAGCGAATTTTTTGACTAAGAACCTCAGAACCTTATGCTCTCTGAAAAATTGCATTGAAATCGGAGCATCAGTTATCGAGTCACCAGGAAATAGATATGAACGAACTTAAATAAAACCTTTATTTTTAACCGGGGCCCATACATAATAAAGTTGGGCCTTATGATGCCATAGGAACCGGGTAGGAGAATATTTAGTTATTTAATAGGTAGGCACTTAGCTAAGCTACTAGCTCTGTCTCCAATATATTTTATACCCTCAGCTATTGACACCTCGGTTTGGTATCTGTGTTTATTGTAGTTGCACCTTGATTTAGTAGGATTCATTGTTTGTCATTTACGAACTCTGCGGCCGGCGGCGCGACGTCGGGCGAGTGACCGGCTGAAACAAGAGCGGTTTCGGTTGCCTTCGGATAAAAAGCATTGCATGATTTTCAAATATTTGTTGATCGTTTTGTTATGGTTGCGCACTTCACTCCATGAATTTATTGGCCAAAAAATACACTTTTTGGGCTTCATCAGACTTTGGTGAAGCCAATATGCTGTTACATCACCATCAAACATTGTTGTCTGACCAAACATAGTAATTCTGGTGCACAATTTTTGTCTGTAAAATCTGTTGTGGATCCTAGAGTGGGGTCAGGACTCAGTACCTATGTGGCTGTTGGGTTTTTTATGATTTATCTATTGTATGTTGTAGGCGAATGTTCCCCGTCGTAAAGGTGACGGCTAGCGGACTGGATCCGACGGCGATGTACACGGTGCTACTAGAGTTTGTGCAGGTCGACTCACATCGATGGAAATACGTCAATGGCGAATGGGTAAGTAAAAAGAAACATACATAGTCACCGAATTGAGAACATATTCTTATGCTGAAATAGGAGATTAACAATCCGGTGGTATTATATTTTATGTATAACTTCAAAAAAAGAAGGTTGTCATTTCTGATCTTTATTATTAGTACCTACCTAACTTCGTCTGATTTCAGAATCCTCAAAGATTCGTACATTACACGTACATAGGTACACGTAATTAATTTGTAACTCGATGCTTTATTGTTACATTCTTTTCAAATCAGACTGTGTTTTAGGTGCCGGGAGGTAAAGCAGAGGTTCCTCCATCTAACGCAATCTACATTCACCCAGAGAGTCCCAACTTCGGTGCTCACTGGATGAAAGAGCCGATATCTTTCGCCAAAGTCAAACTCACTAACAAAACCAATGGAAATGGACAGGTGAGCCAAAACATCCTAATCCTTATTTTGGTTGTCTGGAAAAGATCGCTTTTTGCGATAAGGCCGCCCACTGTAAGTAATATTTGTTGTTTCTCCCTTTTGTTATTTTCCTTTGTGTACAATAAAGAGTTTATCTATCTTTCTATCTTATCATACTGATCTCTTTCTAATTATCATTATCACCATTTATCAGCCATAGGACGTCCACTGCTGAATATAAGCCTCCCCCATAGATATCCAGAGCGTCGATCTTGTGTGGCCTGCACCCATAACAAATAACTTTCGAATCTGAATTCACCAATATATTGGCCTCTACACGCCTCTCTCAGCAACCAGAGAAAATATCGGGATCAGTGCTGCCAACTCGACTAAAGCAAGTTATGTCTTGTTTTTTCCTCAAAGTTTTTGTTGTTATCACTGGCCTTCGATTTTAGGCAGTTTCGATATGGATTGGTTGGATCTATAACAGCATTTTTCAGAAATAGCCCGAAACGGCCTACGAATTCTTTGCTCCATCCCTAGCCGATGTCGTTTTTAGGCATGCCACGAAATAACTCAAATAAACTTTTTAATAACCGTTTTTTTTCATGAAAGTCTTATCTAGGGATTCCAGTGTTCCAGGTAACATCGTTGATTACGCATAAATACGAGTTAGTTTTGTCAGAGCAAAAAGCTTTTGATGGTTTAGCTAGCTAGAGATAAATAGGTATTAGGCGCTTACTTTGGCTTTATCAACAGAGTTGTAGTAGAATGCTCTACCGCACTCGTAATGTTTTCCCAGAGATCTCTATGAGGTGTCATCGCATCGTTACAAATAACTGATTCAGTTTATTCAAGCCGGAAGATTTAGATTACCGTATTCATTTGTAAGCCGCCTACTAATGATACAAGAGCATTAACAGATTACCTGGCTTTATTTACAGCCGCATCAGATTATGTTCCTGACCGAGCATAATTAGTTAACCTACAGCATCTATCTACTGATTGAATATTTATTTATTGCATCCGCCAAAGAGGAAAAGAGGGATATTGTTTAAAATTCAAGAAAATTACAATTTTATTTTACAATAACAATATTAAAAAAAATATATATGTACTTACACTTTTTTTCTAATTTATGATATATGCTCTGGTTTTTAGATAGCTACGGGCATATCTCTGATGCATCATTATCCATTTGTCCTTTAATCAGGGCAGTCTCCTTGACCTGTTTAAACGATATGTCAGCCACCTTCTGTTCTATTAGTCTGGCTTATGTAGTATATCCATAATTTCTTCTTTCCTTTCCTTTCACCTACTTACTACTTTCTATGAAGTTCTTGATAAACTTTTATGTCTAATAAGGGCCAATCATTTTCTCTTGTTTAACCATTTCTAATGAAACCTTTGAGTTTGACCTGATTTGACCCCAAAACAGCACAGATTTCTGCATCAATGAAAAAGTTGAATTTCCAAAAGTCGTAGAACAAACTTAATTGCCAATTGGGAGTTCAATAAGCCCCTTTCGGGATAGAACACATATAATGAATCACTTTTTAGAACCAAAAAACTCGAATGCATCAGCATCCTTCATTGTCCCGATGATCCTTTTGGAAAGTAGGAACAGCTGTGGGAACATTAGGCTGATTATGCTAATGTATTTTATAACAGAGAGTTGAAGCGGAGGTGCCACAGTGCTACAGTTCGTGGCTACCGCTAGTTCCGAGAAGCCAGTTCTCACGCTCGTATGTGGTGCGAATGATATACGAAAGCAAACATCTGATACATCCAGATCCATATGTTGACATCTCGGTGTGAAATCTGTAGCTTTACCAACTGTTTAGCGGCTGCCCGTACGCACTATCATTGGTAATAATTATTGTCTTTGCGCTATGTTTACATTACACTGTAAGTTAGTTGCCCCCTAGACAGTGTGCTAATATTTACTAGCTGCACTATTTTTAATATGCAGACCAGTTTTCGCACTAGCCAATTAAGAACCTGTAAATTAGGAATTGAAAGCCATTCTAGTCGGAAGCCCTCCCTGCATAAATCTACTCCACCAGGGACTGACGAATGACTATTACCTGACTGGCTGGTACCTACAAATGTTTGTGTTAATACTGTTTCGAACGCCAATGACTGAAAAATGTTACATTGTTATGTAATCTTTGGGATAATGTCGTACATAGGGTCGCAACCCCTCTCTACTTTTGGTATCGTTAACTAGGAACCTTTTACGGAAATTATAAGACCTCCCTGTTTTTTTCCATAGATAATGCTAAACAGCCTACACAAGTACGAGCCCCGAGTACACCTAGTGAAAGTCGGCACCGATTTGCGCAGGATAATGACTTATCCATTTCCGGAGACACAATTTATAGCGGTGACTGCTTACCAAAACGAAGAGGTCACTTCACTCAAGATAAAATACAATCCCTTCGCGAAAGCGTTCTTGGACGCTAAGGAGAGACCGGAGGGATATTATCAGAGGGACTTCGTCGGGACGCACTATCCGCAACAAAGCACGTCGCCACACCAGTATCCACAATGTAAGTAACCTAAGTCCTATATGCGAGATCTTTTATGATACTCTCCTTCGTGTTTACCTACAACAAACTCTACTTCCCGAATGTAGGTCTTAAATTACTCTAAGATAAGAGCATCATCAATAATCATCATCAAGCTGCCTGTAGAAGTCTACTGCTGGACAAAAGCCTCCTCCAAAGAGATCTATGACGAACGTCTAGAGCCTTTTCGATCCACCGACTTCCTAAAACCTTCATAACGTCCTCGGGCCTTCCAACACTACCAGTTCAACTTGTTCATCACGTAGTGAAACACCGAGCATACCTCTCTCCATAGCCCGTTGCGCGACTTTGAGCTGATGTATTATGTAGGAGGCCAATAGTTAGCGACCAAGTCTCAGTGCCATAGGTCATCACTGGCAGCATGCACTGATTGTAGACATTCGTCATGAGGCTCTGCGTTATCTGCGAAGAGAAGTTATGACGAAGTTTCCCAAACGCGAGTTATGTTCATCGGTAGAATCGGTACCTATAATATTTTCCATTTTATTATGGTACCGAACGGTGATGAGCATAAATCGGTATGAACGGTGAAAAAAGTATCCCCGTTTCTAAGGAGGGGTCGCGGGATCTAATACAAAATCATCTCCCTGCTTTCTTATCCCACTTCATGTGGGGTCGGCACATCATGTTTTCTCAGTATATGTCATTTCAGTATTCACTCCATTCTTACTCATGTCGTCTTTCACACATTCTATCTATATCGAATACAGCATGAGTCGGAAATTTTTAAATATTAAAAACTTGATGATATTTTTATACTTTCAGTCGGTGGCTGGTTTGTAGCGTCACAATCGCTCTACGGCAGCAGTAACGCGGCGTCAAGAAGACCAGCGCCTTACCCGCCCAGACCGCCTTCCAGACCTCGAACACTTTCTCCGCCATGTAAGTATCTACCTAACGTGCAAAAGGTAAAAATCGCCATCGCAAGCAACCTACGAACCGAGGGTTAGCCAGTAAGTAACGCAATTCAATGAATTTTTTTTCTTCTTCTTTGTTAAATCAGAACCAAATTACAGGCAGACCAAAATATAAACGGAATTGACTGTCTTGAAAACTAAGTATACCTAAATGCCAGGACCTCCGTTCTAATTTTCGTAGAAAATATTTTCCAATCTTTATTAGTTGTTCATCATTTAAGTCGATAACATGACAAATAGACGGAAGTTTTACCAGAAGGGTTCCGTTTTGCCTTTTGGTAACAGAACTTTAATTAGATATTTTTAGCAAAAACTAAAAACCGACTTCAAATTCCTGAATATTTACAAGATTAATATCAACCTCTTTTTTTTGTTATCAACCTCTTTGCGTTTTGCTTACCTACTGAGGATGTCATTGCCCACCTACACTTTCGAATAAAAAACAAAAGTAACTATGACATCCATTCATCATCAATAATAACTCTTACGTTACTGACTGACTGACTGAGCAGAGCCTACCTACCTACCTAAAAACCTACATTTTCTGAAAAATTGTAATTTTTTTTTTTAATGCAGATCTTATATCATTCGTTTCCATTTTTGGGTATACCCCTGACTCGGAACAAGTCTGAGCTATATTTTATTTTTCAGCTACCTACAGTACTGCAGAAAGAACAACCACAGCGCCCAACGGCAGCAGCTACACCTGGGCGAGCGGCAGCGGCTACTGGAGCTCCGCCCAGGGACAGGGGGGTGGGTCCCCCCAGCCCCCCTCCCCCGCACCATACCGCACCCCCCCTCACGCATACCCCGCGCCGATAGAGTACACAGCGCCACCTAGTAGCACAGCCCCATCAACTACGCCTCTGTACCCTCTACAGTATGACACGACAACGCAGCATCACGCGCCGTATTACCAGCATGCGTACGCGCCGTACGCTCACCATGCGATCGAGGATATCTCTTACTGGCCTAATAGGTAAGATTTTATTATAGGTATTTGCGAAATCAATGTGATCAAAGTCGTTCCTGCTGGTAACATAAGTAGCCTTTTATTGTGAGATCACAGAACTGGAAAACATATTAGGAATGTATTTCTGTGTTTTTTGGTGCAGAACCAATGACACCATGACCATTGCGTAACGTTCGAATTTGAGGGCAGCTAAAGCGCTTTGACAGTTGTGATCATAGTAATGGCACGAAGGCGACGCGGTGCACCGCACTCCTGCCTCGCCCACAAGGCTTCCTATACTAAGTAGGTTCGGTTGTTCTGTGGGGTTACCACTTTAAAAACGGATAAATATTTTCTGTTTTTTCTGTTTTCAGCCTCAACAGCTACGGTTACCAGCCATCAGAATACGTCGGCACGGGCGAAGTGCCATACGGCTCGGAAGGCATGCCGTTCGGCCCCGCCGGCCCCGCACTCGAAGCCGCCACTGGCGAAGGCCGGACCCCTCCACCCGCACCTGAACACCCCCCCGCGGAACGAGAGTACAAGTTCAGTACGGAAGAGCGTCATTCGCCCTGTGAAGAGGTGCCTTCTCGCTCGCCGACTCAGTGAAACTTGCACTCAGGCCCGTTTAAATAAATCGCACTCAAACTTAAGCCGAATACACAACGGGCGGGACGGGACGGGGCGGCGGCGGCGGGGCACTGCCGATGCCGCCGGGGCGGTAGACTAGGGGTGCCTCTCACGCCGCCGCCGCCGGGCGGGACGAAGACGACGAGATACCGCTTTTTGCGTTTTCTAATACAGTTCAGCATATTACAACAAGCTGAGGCCCATCCATCGTGACCATAGTACTGCCACGAGAGACCGTGACTTCTCGTCGGTAATGTCGTCGATCCCTCTGGTGGGGGACCTTCCTACACTGCGTCGTCCGGTTCGTTGCTGCCATTCGAGAACCTTTATACCGCAACGGTTGTCGATTCTGCGAGTTATATGGCCTGCCAACTGCTACTTTAACTTGCTGATTCTAAGATCTATGTTGGACCTTGGTCTTCTACGGGTTTCCTCGATTCGAATTTTATCACGCCAGTGAAACTCCGCATAGCACTCTATTGACCATTGCGCGACTTTGAGTTTGTGTATGATGCCAGATTTTAGTGCGATTTAATAATACAGACCTTTCGACACAGATACTACCTAAAAATCTATTATAGATTTGCCATGTAAATTAATGTACCTAGGACCTAGTAGTAAATTTTGTTAAAGGTATTATGTATCTACCTGTGTAGGTGCGTGTGTGTAGGTATGTGTTGTGTTATAGCCCAATAAGTAGGTATCTGCTTAATGGTCTATATTTGTAAAAAAATGCCTTGAAAATGTACCACAATTATTGAGATGATGACACGAACCCCACAAGTTCACGACTTTTAATTACAAAAATACATGCCATTGGTAAGAAACTCCTAACGTAAAATATTATCAATCAGGAGTTCTGACACATGTTTGATCATCATTTAATTTGGATGCTGACTGTACCCAACACAGTGGTACTCATTTGTAGATTGCAACTTTGGGAACTAAGCTATTGGGGCTAGGCTATAGGTAGGTAATTCTACAACTTGATTTCCCATAAATCTCATTAAAATAATATGTGTAGGGATAGAATCAAGTCCAATGTACCTATTATTAAAAGCTCAGAGCTTGTTCTAACACATCAGTGCCTTGTACCTATTTATCTTTGGTAATAAATGCTTAGGAATTATTTGTTTACTATAAGATTTGAATAGAAGAAAATACTATGTAGAAGGTAATTATTATACATACGATTGCAATAAATGAGAAGCTATTTTTAATTGCAAAGTGAATTGTAAATTTTCTACAGCGTTTAGAAAATAAGTACCTATGTATCTACATAATAATATTTAATAGTTAAATAAATTATAATTATTTGAAGAGTAGCATACTTAGTATTACTAAAATATTAAATAATTCATTAATATGAATATTAATAATATTCATAATGATATTAATTTTTTTAATTGTATTCCTACCTACGTACCTACCTACCTAATTAGGTGCCTAATTAGGCATGACTTATTATTAGCAAATAAATTAATTAATTTGTCAAAATATTATAGAATCAGCCGTGGCTAAGAATAGGCCCCTCCGTATCTACCTATGTCGTAAGAGGCGACTAAGGCCACTCGTACACGACGCTACGCAAAAGTGAGGGATCTCATTAGAAACTAGAGTTGCGTACTGATTGGAAACTCTGACTCGTCCACAACGCTACTGGAATTTCCTGAAACTCAGTCACTCAGTACAAGATTTTATGTAAACAAAGTTTTGAAAACGAAAATAATTAACATGACTAGTGATAATTCGAGCGATGACATGGAATTATTACTTCTCCAGTCACAAAGACGTCAGAATCACTTATAATTAGGTACTTTTTATTCGTTCATTTTTCCACAGTTTCTCGAAACCAGTCGCCTGGCCAGCATGTCGAGTCGCCAGGTGACTAGTTACAAACGCGTTCCTTTTGAGTAGCGTCGTGGACGAGCCGCAATTGAAATTCTAGTGCTATCGCAGTCAGCCTACTCATAAGTGACTACAGTTTTAGTCGCGTTCCTTTTGAGTCGCTCCGTGGACGAAGGCGCTAAGGGAAAAAAGCTAGGGGATGAGCAGCAGCGTCCCTCATTTTAACAACGATAGCTGCGCTCGCCAACCCGAATGTCCAGCGTGGTGAGTATGGGATAATCCCCCCACATGATAGGAATTCGCTGTCTGTGGGGGAGGCCATGTTCAGCAGTGGACGTCATACGGCTGAAATGATGATAATTATAACATCAATTAGAACAACCAATATCGGCGCGATACTTACGAGTTTGTCAGATTGTTTTTTTTTAAACGACGACGACATTATGGCGGATTTTTTTTTTTAGTTTTGGCTTACGCATTTCTCAATATTCTACTTCTGCAAATGATCCTTAATATCCTACATGATATTGTGTGTTGTAAAACAACAATTTGTATTCATGTTTTTTATTTCTCTTTCTTTGAAGAGGGCGGGGAATCTGTCATATTCCAAAGTGCCGTTTTGTCAATGGTTCAAAATAAGGGCTATTTTTTTTCTTCTTAGTGTCCAGGCCATGCATAATACTAAACAGGTATATTGTTACAAGTTTACAAGAATAAGTTAGCAAAGCGCGTGTCGATTACGCTTAGATTAGGAGGCAAAATAATGTGACAAAAGCTTGAAAGCATCTTTCAAGAATGGCATGACACGCCACCTATAAAGTTAAGTTAGGATTGCAAGAAACAAATGACATTATTTATTCCTTTTTTTCTTTCTTTTTACATTTTTCGCCGTTTTTATTTTGGCGTCACCGTCGTCTGCTGTTTCAACTGCCGCGAAGGAAGAAGGGTAATGTTTTTACAGTCAATATTGCCAGTCTCAAGTAAATAAGAATATCAAGTTTGTTCCGAAGAAAATGGTGGCGGTTTTCTTTAAAACTTCAAACCACATTTTTAGTCAAAAAAGAAAATCGCTTAATACACTCCCGTTCTATTTGCTTAAACTCGTGCAAACTTTTATGATTAAAATACCACCGAGATTACACACACACTAAAACTCAACAAAACACGAGAAAAAGAAAATAAAATGGCAAGTACATACAATTCTTTTTTTTTTTGAAGTTTTTTCTCTTTCGGGCTGGCTATGGCATCTAGGCCTTACCGCCAAGTCTTACGTTTATATTTCTTCATAGTTATTTTTATGTTTCTTCTTCATTTTACTTCTTAGTCATGGTCAAGTCACCGTCAAGTCAAGTCAAATTCAGTTTTAGTAAGATATGATGGTGGCTATTTACTAAAACCATATGGGACCTCTAGGCGCCAACTCGAAAAATGACGATACACGCAATCATTTCATTTCACTTCACTCTTGCGGTTTACTCAAACAATATTACGCAATACACCACCATAATCACATAATAATATTCAATTTAACACTAGTTTTGTAAAATAAATTGAGAGCACAACATCACTTTCTCAAGTTCCCGCCAAAAAGTCACAATTCAATCGATTGAGATATTCGCCGTCCCTGTCATCTATCAACACGTTAGGTTACTGGTTAGGTGGAAACTGGAAAGGCATAAGATGCCATTGCCACACATTTTTGCGAATCAAATCAAAAGGCAAAAAAAAAAATCTAGCATATCTTCCTTAGTCCAAAGACTATATAGTACACTACGTGAGTTAGTCTGTGATCACCATCACAACCATAGAGTAATTTTGTATAATATACATACATCATCACAACCTCGGGAGTACCCCTTCGTCCACGGCGCGACTCAAAAGGAACGCGACTGAAACTGTAGTCACTTATGAGTAGCCTGACTGCGATAGCACTAGTATTTCAATGCGCGTCCGTCCACGGCGCTACTCAAAAGGAACGCGTTTGTAACTAGTCTCCTGGCGACTCGACATGCTGGTCGCCAGGCGACTGGTTTCGAGAAACTGTTGAAAAATGAACGAATAAAAAGTAATTATAAGTGATTCTGACGTCTATGTGACTGGAGAAGTAATAATTCCATGTCATCGCTCGAATTATCACTAGTCATGTTAATTATTTTCGTTTTCAAAACTTTGTTTACATAAAATCGTGTACTGAGTGACTGAGTTTCAGGAAATTCGAGTAGCGTCGTGGACGAGTCAGAGTTTCCAATCAGTCCGCAACTCTAGTTTCTAATGAGTTCCGTCACTTTTGCGTAGCGTCATGGACGAAGGGGCTAATAGTGCACAGAGTAATTTTGTATATTATACCGCACCGGTAATAGTGTTCTGTGATCACAACCTGACAAAAATACTCTATGATCACAACGATAGAGTAATTTTTGTATATCAAAACACGCACGAGTAAACAATTTAATTTGTGCCGATGATTGTGCCAAAGAAGAGTAATAATTATTTATGTTAGTTTTCGACTTTGATTTTGTGCTGTGTCTCATAAGCTCTTTGATATGTGCAAGCAATAAATATTGTCATCATAGACGTTACTTTTTTATTTTTTATGATATTCTAGCTAAGCCTCAGATGAGATGATCACCGCTCTAATGCTGATATTTCTCTAATAAAACATTGCTAACGCAAAGCCAGATTTGGATCTTAATAACTAAACTATCAGTGAAATGGAATCAACAGTTTCTGTTTCAAAGGTGAGCTCTAAAATGATGGATTTCCTAGGTTATTTAATATCATACACAATAACTTCAGTTACAACTATTTTTCGCTGTTTCAGGGTGTGTTCCTCTTCCCAAATGGACATAATAAAAATAAGAGTAATAGAAAGAAATCAGGACATCCACTGTTTGAGAAAATGTTCAGAAAAGAAGCATGGTACTTATGCTACAAGAGGAATTGGGATACCATTGAAAGGGAGCTGAAGGTATGTATTTAAAGGTACTTTACGTAAGGCAAGCGACTTCATTCTTGCAGTACCCGTTTAAAAATTAGCCTTTATCACTCACGGATAGTGCATCTTTCTATTAGTAAAAGAATTTTTAGAATCAGTTCATTGGTTCTAATGATTTTGTACCTGTATCATCATCATCATCCACAGCCTGACTTCACCCACTGCAGGGTATAGGCCTCCCTTTGTATGTGCCATTCTCCTCGATCCTGTGCAAGCCTCATCCAACTGCGGCCCGCGATGCTTGCAATATCGTCTGCCCACCTCGCTGCTGGACGACCAACGTTCCGATATCCAGTTCTTGGATGCCATTCAGTTAATGCCTTACTCCACCTGTCATTACCACACCTTGCCAGGTGCCCTGCCCAACTCCATTTGAGTTCCGCTATGCCTGTATACAAACAAACAATCATCAAAGAAAGTATACTAGTCATAGGCCAGTTTTCAGGGCCACCATAATTCAACCTGGTCACTGACCTAATACAGGTGACCAAGAAAAAATCTGTGATATGAAAGCAAGTAATAAAAGTTTTATTTATCCCATTCCAAAAGGGCTGAAAATTATGCTACATGAATGTGTACATGATGCATCTACTTTTTGGGCATCATCATCAACAACCTGTAGAAGTCCACTGCTGGACATAGGCCTCCCCCAAAGAGTTCCACGACGAACGGTCTTGAGCCCTTTCCATCCACCGACTTCCCGCAACCTTTAGAATGTCATCGGTCCATCGGGTGGGGGGCCTTCCAACACTGCGTCGCCCGGTTCGTGGTCGCCATTCGAGAACCTTTACTCCCCAACGGTTATCGGTTCTGCGAGCTATATGGCCTGCCCACTGCCACTTCAACTTGCTAATTCTAAGAGCTATGTCGGTGACCTTCGTTCTTCTACGGATTTCCTCATTTCGGATCTTATCACGTAGTGAAACTCCGAGCATAGCTCTCTCCATAGCACGCTGCGCGACTTTGAGCTTGTATATGAGGCCTATAGTTAACGACCAAGTCTCAGTGCCATAAGTCATCACTGGCAACACGCACTGATTGTAGACTTTCGTCTTGAGGCTCTGCGGTATCTGCGACGAGAAGATGTGACGAAGTTTCCCAAACGCTGCCCATCCGAGTTGGATTCGTCGGTTGACCTCTTTGTCGAAGTTGGACCTACCTAGTTGAATCGTCTGACCCAAATAGACATAGTGGTCTACAACTTGAATGGTATCGTTCCCAACTTGTACCGGCATGGGTGCAACATGAGCATTGGACATGATATTAGTCTTGCCCATGTTCATTTTAAGACCCACCTGTTGAGAAACGTTACTGAGGTCTCTGAGCATTGCGCCAAGGTCCTCCAGCGATTCTGCCATTATGACTATATCATCGGCGAATCGAAGGTGAGTGATGTATTCGCCATTGATGTTGATGCCATGTCCTTCCCAGTGCAGAAGCTTAAAAACATCCTCCAATGCAGAGGTGAACAGTTTCGGAGAAATAACGTCTCCCTGTCTCACCCCTTTTTGCAATTGGATAGGATTTGTGCTCTGGTCCTGGAGTCGGATAGACATGGTGGCCTTGCTGTACAAACACTTCAACACTTCGATATACCGGTAGTCGATCTGGCACCGCTGTAGTGACCGTAACACTGCCCAGGTCTCGACTGAATCGAAGGCTTTCTCGTAGTCCACAAACGCTAGACATAATGGCCGATTATACTCTTCGGTCTTCTGTATAATCTGCCGAAGCGTGTGGATGTGGTCTACGGTACTAAAGCCTTTGCGGAACCCGGCTTGTTCGGGAGGCTGGAAGTCGTCAAACCTACGGGCGAGCCGGTTAGTGACAACTCTCGAAAACAGCTTATAGACATGGCTCAGCAGCGAGATGGGCCTATAATTCTTCAAGAGGGTGTTGTCACCTTTCTTGAAAAACAGTACCACCACGCTCCTGTTCCACGCCTCAGGCGTTGTACCTTCGAGGATGACGGAATTAAATAGCTTCTGAAGGACTTTAAGTATCGGTGTTCCACCCGCTTTCAGAAGCTCTGACGTTATTCCGTCCTCCCCCGGTGCCTTATTGTTCTTAAGCTGTTTGAGGGCCGTCCGGATCTCGTATAGGCTGACGTCCGGGATGTCTTCGGTATAGTGCCGGGTCAGACGGGCTCTTGCATCGCTTGCCGTGCTTGGAGCAGGACTTTGCGATGAGGTGTACAGTTGTCCATAGAACTTCTCGAGCTCTCGTAAAATCTCAGGCTTCGACGAGACGATATTGCCGCTATCGGTCTTCAGTTTCGTCAACTGACTTTGTCCAATAGACAGATCTTTTGCGAACACTTTCGAGCCTTTATTGCGCTCTATGGCGCGTTTAATACAAGCTGTATTAAAAAGGCGCAAATCGTGTCGCATGGACTTAGAGATCTGCCTATTGAGCACGCCGTATTTCGACCTGTCCACTGAAGAATGCAGTCTCATTTCGTTTCGCTCAACCATGAGTTTTAGAGTGTGCTCAGAGAGTTTCTGGGTTCTATTTTTACGGTGGGTCTTAAAGAACTCCGACCCAACCGCTTGGACAATTTCCACTAGCCCGTTGTTCAGCTCGTCCACTGTTTCGCATTCAGCCAGGCTTTGGAAGCGATTTTGGAGTTCTAACTGAAAGCTCTCGGGGTTTTGAATTTGGACAGGACTTGGGCGAAGAGTAGATTTCATCAGACGAGACCTTTCCAGCTTAATGTTGATATTCAATGAGCCTCTAACCATACGGTGATCACTGCCGGTTTTGACCCTGTTGATCACAGAGACGTCATTGAATATTTGCTTCTTGGTCGTCATGATGAAATCTATCTCGCTTTTATAACCGCCGGGGTGCAGCCACGTCCATTTTCTGGACGATCGCTTCTTGAAGAAAGAGTTCATCGCAAAGAGTCCCTCCTTCTCCATGAAGTCGACCAAACGCTGACCCCTTTGGTTTCGCTGTCCAAATCCAAATTGCCCCACTTTCAGTTCATCGCCGTTCCTCGTGCCTAGCCGCGCGTTGAAGTCCCCCATCACAACTGTAAAGTGTGTTTTCGAGGCATGCATGGCATTTGAAATGTCATCATACATAGCCTCCACTTCATCGTCTGAGCGTTTTGAGTGTGGGGCGTATACCTGTATGACCTTCAGCGAATACCGTTCGGTGATTCTGAGTATAAGGTATGCCACCCTGCTCGAAACGCTCACTATCTTTACAATATTGTTGACGAGGGACTTATGGACGAGAAACCCGATACCGTGTTGGGATAGCTGATCTCCCTCCCGGTAGTAGAATAAGTTGCCGGAATTCAGGATTATCGTGTCCTCCCCCTCTCTTCGGACTTCTGATAATCCTATGATATCCCAGCGCAACTTACTTACTACTTCTTCCAGCTCAATCAACTTCTCGTCGGTCCTCAACGTCCGTGCGTTGAAAGTTACCAGGTCCAGGGTTCGTGGGGTTTGGTAGCTGGGCCTCTGCCGGGGATTCTTAGCACCCCCTGCTCCGCCGTTACCGTGGCTGCTTTTACGTGGCTACTTTTTGGGCATTGTACTACTATTTATTCTGTGACATAGCCTGGTTTTGTGCATCTTCCAAATAGATTTCTCTAATCAACAACTGACTGCCCCGTAAAAAAAAAGTGTCATGTCTGGAATGCTTGGAGAATCAGTCATGAGCCTATTTTCTGTATGTGCTCATCATCATTATAGGTTGTTATGCTTTTTTAAGATATTGTCTCCTTTTACAGGATTTACATCTTAAAACATACAGCATGCTGTTGAATGATGTTGTTAGTTTTGTGAAGCAATCTTACAGCAATGATGAGACTTCTACCCTGGATGGAGTTATACCAAGTGCAACACTTTTGACAGGAGTGAGCCAGCCCGATCACGTATCCCAGTTTGCAGCTCTTATAGACATGATCAGGTAAAGTTAAAATGTTTGAAATCTCCGAAATATGAAACTTTTTAGACCTGCAACCCGACCATTAATTTAGGGCAAGGGCAAATATTTTATGAGATAGAAGCCGGAGGTCTCCATAGTAGCTTGTCGTAGCCAGTAACCAGCAGCTTAACATGGCCTCCTGTCATATAAAGCTCTGTTTATATTCACTATCCTACTTTGTTTAGTTCATAATAAAGTAGTAATATTATGTACTAACAGGCACCTGCGGCTTCTAAGGTAGTTCTACATTAAGGGATGGGGCAACAGATCTGTTGAGATTCCAACCCAATCTCACTCAATCTACAAAATTGTGTTTCAGGTATGAGATAACACCACATGTTGCTTTAATCAATTCCCAAGATGCATCCAGTGTGAAACATTTGGTGGAGAATGCAGTTTGGCAACTTATCAGAGGGCATGATACTTTGGTTAGTATGAAATCCACTTGATACAGTACATACAATAAAAAAAAACAGTGTAATTTTTAATGTAAATCTGTTTCAGGATTCATCTATAGATGATGAAATTGGACAAAATAGGAGTAAGTTGAAGAAGAATCAATGCACTATGAAATCACTGAAGAATTGGTATCAAGCCAAATATTTAATTGCTTCCCCTAAGAAGAAAAAAGCTAACATTGTGAATAGATCTCTAGTTATCATAATTCCAGATTTTGAGAGCTTCAATTGCAATGTGTTGCAGGATTTCGTAATGATCATAAGGTATCATCAGTTCATTACTAATTAATCACACTAATATTATAATTCACTACGTGATAAGACCTGAAATTAGGAAATCCGTAGAAGAACCAAGGTCACCAACATAGCTCTCAGAATTAGCAAGTTGAAGTGGCAGTGGGTAGGCCATATAGCTCGCAGAACCGACAACCGTTGGGGAGTAAAGGTTCTCGAATGGCGACCACAAACCGGGCGACGCAGTGTTGGAAGGCCCCCCACCCGATGGACCGACGACATTGTGAAGGTTGCGGGAAGTCGGTGGATGGAGAAGGCTCAAGACCGTTCGTCATGGAACTCTTTGGGGGAGGCCTAATTCTAATTCTAATTCTAATCGGGGGTGGTTAGACCTGCACTGACTTCCCGCTGTGGGGTGTTTTGTGCATTGTCCCCCTATGCTAACCCTACCCCAGCCAGCCCAGCTCCTTAAAATAGCGAAGCAGGACTTTGGGGGAGGCCTATGTCCAGCAGTGGACTTCTACAGGCTGATGATGATGAGGATTATAAATGTGGAAAGTAACTTTGTGTCTCTGTCTGTTCCTTACCTCTTCACAACTAAAAGGCTGAACCGATTTTGAAATTTGGTGCTGAAATAGCTACTTTTTATATATGGCATTATATGGTGGTGTTATGGCTACTTTTTAACCTGGTACCGCAGAAAGACGATAGTAAAGAAATAGAAAGATGAATTATTGGTCAAATAAATTGATTTTTTTATTTATTTTTCATTATTGCATTATATACAAAAGAAGGGCTTAATGCCATGCCATTTTCTACCTAACCAATTTTTTAGGTAGGTAATAAATAGTAGACTTACGGCCGGTTTTTTTTTCAGCTCTTACATACCGACTTTGCCAATAGTGTTAGTGTTTGGTGTGGCAACAGCAGTGTCTGCCCTTCACAAATCATTTCCGTACCATGTGTCATCGAAGTTGCTGATCAAAGTGTTCCATACGCACTCCTCACCTGTGTACATGAATCAAGTAAGTTGCCTTCTTTTTATCCTTCAGCTGGTCACTGCTGGGTTAATGCTACTTTTCTATCTATAGCCGAATCCACTGTCTCTTCGCAATTTTGTCTATGGGGCAGGTGGTCTGTGATGTGTGCCTTGAGATATAACTACTACTCGTACTAGCGGCTGCCCGCGGCTTTACTCACATGGTACCCAAAAAATGCCGTCAAAATCGGTTTAGCGGACAAGAAAACAGGAGTTACAGGGAGAGGCCTGTGTCCATATAATATTCCCCCACTTCGAATTAGAATTAGGCCTATGTCCTGTAGTGGACTACTTCAGGCTGATGATAATATGAAGATAATGACTCAATCTTGAATTTTTTTATTTTAGGTGCTAGAAGACATTTTTCTCACCCACAACAGCCCCTTCCATTTATCGGGAAAAGCCTTTGAGCTGCTAACAGATGTGTTTCTTTTTTACGATTTCTCTGTCACAGGACTTGTTCAGAGCATAAAGGTAAGGTGCACAAATTTTAGTTGGAAAATGTATAGTTAAGACTCAGCTTAAGAATACAGAGTGGCGGCGAAGAGATTGATTCGCTAAACAACACTGGAATCATGAATCATCACTCAGCCTGGTGATTTCAGTTTTATCTATTAGTGTATAAGGCTAAGTTTGAATTGTTTAGCTAATAAGTCCTTTCGCCGCCACTGCTTCAAACGCCTTGTCCAGGTGACTATATATATATTTTGCAACGCCATCTTGTTCAGATTTGATGAATAAGTTAAAAAAGCTGACGACCGTAGAAAAAGTAATAGTCTAATGCGAATGGAGCCTGGAAATTGGAATGGAGCCTAACGTGAATGGAAATGGAATGAAGCTAGTTAAACATTAATTCGCATACAGTCCGCGGCTGCTCTCTCATTCCCTTTATAAAAAGTAGCCTCTACAGTCTACGCTATACGTGGCACAAACTACATATTTATTCCAAAGTTTAATCAAAAACGACTAAGCCGGTTCGACATTGAGCAACAAACAAAGTCAAGTTGTTCATTTCAATAAAATCGCAATAAATATCCTCGCAACTTCCACATAGTACTAATGATGTTTGTTCTGTGTTAAATATATATCTATTATGTATATCAATCTCTGGTACCCATAGTACAGGCTATGCCTAGTTTGGGATCAGTTGACCGTGTGTGATATGTCCGGAATATTTATTATTATTAATCATTTTATTTTCCAGTATTGTATGATGGAGCATTATTATGGGGACAATCTCAAGTCACTTTGTTGTGACCCACACCGAATTGAAGAAGCTATAATGAACTTGAGTTCTGAAGAGTTAGAGAGTGTCAGACATCTATTATCCTTCAGGCCATTCGTAGAGCGACAGGATTGTGGAACGAAAATAAAACTGTTGGAAGACAACAACTTTCTGAGAGACGCTTTGTGCAAGGAAATGAATAAGCTACATGATTATGTTTATAGCTTTTATCTATGTGTCCGGTTGTTATCGGCTATTGTGAAAGACATGCCAAGAAATGTCCTGGGAAAATCTGTAAGTAAATAAAAGTGAAACTAATGGCCTTACTCTCAGACCTCAGTACCGTCTCCCAACAGGTGGGTCTTAAAATGAACATGGGCAAGACAAATATCATGTCTAATGCTCATGTCGCACCCATACCGGTAAATGTTGGGAACGATACCATTCAAGTTGTAGATCACTATGTCTATTTGGGTCAGACGATTCAACTAGGTAGGTCCAACTTCGACAAAGAGGTCAACCGACGAATCCAACTCGGATGGGCAGCGTTTGGGAAACTTCGTCATATCTTCTCGTCGGAGATACCGCAGAGCCTCAAGACGAAAGTCTACAATCAGTGCGTGTTGCCAGTGATGACATATGGCACTGAGACTTGGTCGTTAACTATTGGCCTCATACACAAGCTCAAAGTTGCACAACGGGCTATGGAGAGAGCTATGCTAGGAGTTTCACTACGTGATAAGATCCGAAATGAGGAAATTCGTAGAAGAACCAAGGTTACCGACATAGCTCTCAGAATTAGCAAGTTGAAGTGGCAGTGGGCAGGCCATATAGCTCGCAGAACCGATAACCGTTGGGGAGTAAAGGTTCTCGAATGGCGACCACGAACCGGGCGACGCAGTGTTGGAAGGCCCCCCACCCGATGGACCGACGACATTGTGAAGGTTGCGGGAAGTCGGTGGATGGAGAAGGCTCAAGACCGTTCGTCGTGGAACTCTTTAGGGGAGGCCTATGTCCAGCAGTGGACTTCTACAGGCTGATGATGATGAATGGCCTTACTACTTTGACTTAAGGGCTTAGCTCTTGTCGGTTTAATGTTGCAATGGTCGGTGTAATGATAATGGCGTTACTTATAAAAAAAAACCTGTCAAAATATAATACTTAAAGTATTGCCATCTCTTACTATAACGAGCAACGCCCGACCCCCACCCGATGGACCGACGACATTGTGAAAGTTGCGGGAAGTCGGTGGATGGAAAAGGCTTAAGAGCGTCATAACGTTTTTTGGGGAGGCCTTTGTCCAGCAGTTGACTGCTACAGGCTGATGATGAAGATGACTATTGCACAATGATTCACCATTAGCTACTTATTTATCACTAGCTTGCACACGCGGCTTCGCTCTCGTGGTACCTAGATAAAAGTATAGCCTATATGCTATTCTAGGTAAAGAACTCTTTCTGTTCCAAGTTTCATCGAAATCGGTTTAGCCGTTACGGCGTGATTGAACCACAAACTTCCAAACATCCTCACAAACTTTCGCATTTTTAATATATAGATTATCCGATGATAAAAATAGCCTGTGTACTATAATCTATCTCTGTGTTCTTCTATGTCGTTCAGCCGTCCTGGCGTGATTGAGTAACAAACATCCATCCATCCAAACTTTCGCATTTATAATGGTAGTAAGATGAGTAGGATTATTAGGATATCAGGACTAGGATAGGATATAAGGATTTAATTCTCTTATTTCTTGTCGGCAGGTTCGAGAAATCTACACAAAATGTGCAGCAGAATGCATAACGAATACGCCAGCGTTCAAAGAATGCATGCAGCTTTTAAGTTTTCAGTCCCAAGTGAAATTAGTTGAGAGTATCAAAAGTGCCTTGAAAGTTGTGAATACCCACTTACAAAACGTCTCGCCAGTGAAGCCACTGCGCTCGACGCCGACCAAAAACAATATGAGCAATGTAATCCTGAATAAAGATGTTGGGGATAATTTTGTAAAAGCTATCCGAGTACATTTGCTTACGTTTTTGAGGCAAATAGAAAATGCGAATACTGAGGCCACTGTTATGTCTAGAAATACCGCTGAGCCTGAAAAGGACGTAGAAAACACTCCAGGGAATAGATATAAACTCAAAGAGGTAAAAAAACATCCTATTCTTTTAACTGTTAGAGAGCTAAAGCGGTGCCTTATGTTCCGAAAGCTATTGGTTCGAATCCCGTTTGGGCACTTATATATTTCATTAGATATTCGAAAATACAATAAACACATACCTAACAATAGAATGTACGCAATACACATTGTTGTGGATTGCTAGGTAGCTACTTACAGCGTATTAACTAAAAGTTCGAAAGTGCTTTCAATAAATAAATGACTCCGGTACCCCACGGACTGCGGTATCCCACTCTGGGATACCGCAACACCCAGACTAGGAACAAATATTTGCTGTATTTTGTCCCGAAGCGGTGTTCGAACCCGCACCCCGAATTTAACTAGCTTCTGAACTCAGTAAGAAAGTGGATATCTGCGTCTGCCATTTTCAAGGTGCAGTACAACTTTGCGGAAGTTACACTTAGTAACTACAGTTATAATACTTATCCCAAAAGATGATAAGGCGATTTTTGGGATGATACACAAATAACTAAAAAACATATGTATGAAGTTTGGAGTTATATGGCTGTGAGACTTGGACGATGACACAGCGGGATAGAGAGATGCTGGAAGCGTTTGAAATGTGGTGTTGGAGGGGGATGGAGAAAGTTACAAATGAAGAAGTTCTAAAACGAATAGAAGAGAAAAAAGGTTTTGATTAAGACCGTACAAAACAGTAGAGGAAAAATGATTGGACATATACGACATGACAGCTTCTTGAAGAACATCATTGAAGGAAAGGTAGAAGGAAAAGTTAGGAAGAGGAAGACCAAGAATTAGTTATATGAGCCAGATAAAGGAGAAGATTTCCGTCATGCCGTTTATGGAATTAAAACTGGCCGACTGGCCTCATAGCTCAGTTGGTAGTAACTCTGCCTTCTGCGCTAGAGGTCGCGGGTTCGATTCCCGCACTGGACAAACATTTGTGACTAACACAGATGTTTGTTCTGTGTCTGGGTGTTAAATATATATCTATTATGTATATCAGTCTCTGTTACCCATAGTACAGGCTATGCCTAGTTTGGGATCAGGTGAACGTATGTGATATGTCCGGAATATTTATTTATTTATTTATAAAGGAGCTGGAAATATCAGAATGGAGGAAATTGCATCATTACACCGACAAGAGCTAGGCTCTTAAATATTATAATAATAACACAAATAACCTTTTGCAGAAATTGCTAAAAGCCACGCGCGTGGACAAGGTGCAATCGGAATTCGACATGATCCGGTCCCGGTTCATCAACTACCTTGAAGAGGTGTTCAGCAAGGGGCTGGCGGCGCCGCACACGCAGCCGTTCCACGAGATATTGTTCTTCGGCGACGTCGCGAGCGTGAGGAAACAGATCGTGGGCTCGCCGCGCGGCGCGGTTCACACTGCGCTCAGCAACCCAGTGCATTACCTGCAGGTACTACGGATGAACATTACATTGAATTTTTCGTGTTTCAATTTAACTGGACATTTCACTGGGCAGAAGTTATTAGTTTTGTTAGATTTCATGATTTAAGACGCAATGTTTTTTAAGGTGATACATGATATGTATGCTAACAGAAAGGGGCTTTTTTTATTAACATAAACAAATATTAGGAACATAAAAAATTGAAATCATATTTTATCCTGAACTTTTTCAAATAAGCTGTTTTTGGTTTTTATTGTGTATTATATATTGTTGTTGAAAATAAGTTACACTAACCGAATCACATCGGAGTATACAAATAACATAAAACTATAAAATATGTATACAACATTACGTTATTCAATTTTTTTTAAACCTTTCTATCTTATTTACTTAGTCATTTTTAAGTTTTTTAGTGTAAACAAGAAATATAAGGCTTTTTATTTTATATTTTATTTTATATATTGTTGTATTCTTTTTATTGTATTTCATTAGTATTATTAATAATATTTAGGTACTTGAACGTCCCTCTATGATCACTTCTCTCTGGCCTCAAAGGTTTGCTGGAAGAAAACCTTTTTTAGGGTTAAGCTCGTCTTTGTACATACCTTTCTTTCTAATAGCTGTTATCTGTTTTTTCTTGTGTACAATAAATAATAAAGAATTATTATCCTTTTCAGTGTTCGTGCTGCCACCTACCATCAACAGACAGCGTGGTAGACACACTGCCAGATGTATGCCTCGCCTACAAGCTGCACCGGGAGTGCGGCAAACACATCAACCTGTACGACTGGCTGCAAGCGTTCGCCGCCGTACTGAGGCCCGAGGCGGACGACGAGCAGAGGCATCAAGACGCGACCGTACAGTAAGCAATAACACTTAGCCCCTTCGTCCACGGAGCTACTCAAAAGGAACGCGTTTGAAACTGTAGTCAATTCTGAGTAGTCTGATTGTCGTAGCACTAGTATTTAAGGTGAGGGTTTAATTGTTTTATGATTTTTGAATTGTTTTTTCTCACTGACCGCAAACCGCACAGATAACTTGAGCATTTTATTTACGTAAATCGAAGACAGAACGCGATTGGTAAAACTTTTCTCGATAGATTTATTTTTTTAAGTTGGGTCCTCTGCAACAGTTTTTTCGAAAATACTCTGAGAATATCTAACAAAAATAACTTTTTTTTAAATATTGTGTTAGAAAATAGCATTGGGTACCTAAATCCAAGTCACTTTTAAAAAAAAATAGATAGTTTTTAAGATAATCGATATTTTCTTATATTTCGCTTACGTCGATTAGTTTCGAGCGCCTTCTAACGCTTGCTATCTCTTTCCGCATTCAATAATAGTACATAGCGCTGTCACTTTCTTCACTCCGCCCACTCGACATTTTATTATGATTTGTGTAGCGCCTTAAGTGTGAGTCGCCTGAGTGACTGAGTTTCAGGAAATTCCAGTAGCGTCGTGGACGAGCCAGAGTTTCCAATCGGACCCTAATTCTACTAATTCAATGACTTGAAAATGATAATCGCATGATAATGATCGCACCATTATCATTCAGTTACGATTGTCGCCACCTTCGTTTCTTTGATTTCATTGGTCCATTGGTTCCACAATGACTGCCATTGAAATACGACTGTGATAGCAGAATTCCAAAAGTGTCAAAAGTGGTCATTTTGCCATTGAATAACACTTATCCACCAGACTGGTAGCCAGTCTTAGCTGGCGTATTTTTTAAGCAATAACACTTATCTATTGTACTTACAACTATTGTGACTATAGCTATATGGTGCTGGTTTCATTTATACTACTCACCGTTACTAAAACTACTGCTAAAAACAAGAACTACAGCTTCGTGTGGATAAAGCATGGTAAAATCCATGTACGCCGTGACGATTCTTCAAAAGTTATAGTAATTAGACACGAAAACGATTTAAACAAGATTGTTTAAAATGTTGGCAACACCATTGCTTCATATCGAACTCAATTTTAAACTGTCTAATTACCAGTGCTTTAGTTCTGCTACTTCCTAAAATGTTACGTACCTCTGCCTTGCTGATGACCTGTCCTGTCCTGTTTTATGCTAGAAAATATGCACATACACCTGTCTCGCTCATACATATGCATTTTATATTTGTTTGCTATCTACTTCGCACGCTTAGTGACTATTGCCCGTCTGTTGTTTTACAAAACTACCCTCGCACACTGTCTGAGAATCACATAATTCACTTTCATAACTACTTGCATTATTACTCCGGCACTAATATACTGTTTCGTACTTTGTGGCTATGTTTATTTGTTTGCAATGGTTTCATTTAATGGTCATAATCGTGATTTATGCATCTATTATCAGAACGTTCGCGGACTTAGAACTAAAACGGAATCGGTTTATCGTAAGGTTTGTTTGAGCTCGTATGACATAATAATATTTACTGAGACATGGTTATTAGACAGCATATCTAACTCTGAGGTATTTGATGATCGGTACTTAGTATGGCGTCGCGACCGCGATTATAGTTTTACTGGCCAATCAAAGGGTGGTGGAGTGCTGATAGCCACGCGTAAGGACTTACAAGTTAAACTACTACCGCACTTTAATTCTTCAGCGGAAGATCTTTGGCTTTGTGTGCGCCTAAAGCAGGCAAATACGAGAAAGTGGGTGAATATGTATATTTGTGTAATCTACTTATGTGATCAACAAAATGGCATGCCATTTAGTTCTCAATTGAGTAACTTTCTCACAAAACTTAACCACGTAACCTCGATTAACCCTTCTGATGCATTTTTAGTGGTCGGGGACTTTAATTTGAGTGGAATTGTTTGGTTACCTACGGATAATTCTAGTTATTACCCTTCAAATGTTTTTACCATGGACGAGTACTTACTAACTGACGAAATGAATGCCTTGAATCTTAGTCAGTTTAACGGAATAGTTAATAAAGGCAGTAGAATGCTAGACCTAGTATTTTCTAACCTATTGATCTCAATATCTGACTGTCCTGATCCGCTTACGCAAAAAATTGATGATCATCACCCAGTTTTATTAATTAATACCAAATCATTTGAAACCCCCCTTCTAGACTATGCACCGCGTACACGATATTTATTTGATAAGGGCGATTTTGAATCAATTAATATCGCAATTAATGAAATTAATTGGCGTAATGAGTTTTCAACTCGTTCAACCGATGATTCAGTTTGTTTTTTTAATCAAACTGTATGCGACCTTCATGGCAAGTTTATACCTATTAAAAACACATTCAACCGTTCCTATCCTATATGGTATAACTTGGCTCTAATAAAAGCTATTAAGGAAAAGTATAAGTATTTAGTAAAATTCAAAAAATATGGTAATAAATCAGATGAATTAACTTATAAGCTTCTGCGTGAAAGAGTTAATAGGTTAGAATCTACTTGCTACCAAAACTACATTAAATTAACTGAGGAATCTATTACTAAAAATCCTAAACATTTTTGGACGTATGTCAAGAACAGGTCCCAATCACATTCTATGCCTAGCTCAATGACTTATAATAATTTAGATGTATCCAGTGGCGAATCGATTTGTAATGCTTTTTCGACCTATTTTCATTCTACTTTCCTTAATTCAAAATTAAGTAATGTATCAACCATCACTAGTGACCCTCATGCCGATGCTCAGTCCGCGCATAACATTACTTCAGATATTAGTACAATAGAAATTAACCCTATTGAAATTAAAACCATGTTAGAGAAATTAGATACAGCTAAAGCACCAGGTCCAGATCATATTTCGTCCAAATTCCTGATAAGGTGCGCATCTTCTATTGCACATCCTTTGGCTATTCTGTTTAATAAATCACTGTCCTCTAATGTTGTACCTATCATATGGAAATCTGCATTTATTACCCTAATTCATAAGAAAGGTTCTAAAACGGAGGTCACTAACTATAGACCTATATCAAAACTTTGCATCATAGCTAAAGTCTTTGAGAGGATAGTGTATAATCAAGTGTACTCTGCCTTAAAAAACACCTTTAGTCCCTTTCAACATGGGTTCTTGAGAGGCAAATCTACTGTTTCTAACCTCATCCTTCTCAATGATTATATCACTGAAGCAATGGATAATGGTCGGCAAGTCGACGTAGTCTACACCGACTATAGCAAATGCTTTGACAAAATCGACCATAATATATTGATATACAAGCTTGCCCAGTCGGGAATTCGAGGGGACTTGCTAAGGTGGTTCTCATCTTATATTGATAATAGATCCCAGGCTGTTGTTCTGAATAATTATATATCTAGTTGGGTTCCTGTCCCTAGTGGAGTTCCGCAAGGTTCTCTCCTTGGTCCACTTCTTTTCATAATTTTTGTTGCGGACATTGATTTGTGCTTTAAATCTTCAAATCTGCTGTGCTTCGCTGATGATATGAAAATTTTTTCTACTATATCATCCATTAATGACATGATTGCCCTTCAGGCTGACTTAATTCGTTTAGAAGAATATTGTCGCATCAACAAGCTTGAGCTTAATCCCTCTAAATGTTCTTTTATCACCTTTACTCGTAAGCTTAATATTATTTCTTCAAACTACACCATACAAGGTCAAGTACTTTTGAAAAACGATAGTATACGCGATCTTGGAGTTCACCATGACTCTAAATTGCTCTTTGATATCCATATTGATAAAATAATCAGTAAAGCTTCAAAAGCATTGGGATTTATCATGCGACTTTCTAAGAGCTTTACAGAAGCTAAAACATTTAAAATACTATATTGCACGTTTGTTAGAAGCCACCTTGAGTATGCGTCTCAGGTATGGAACCCATGCTATGGTATATATATTGATCGTATTGAAGCTATTCAAAGACGGTTCTTGAGATATTTGTGCTATAGGGTAAAGGTCCCATATCATACTAGTAACTATACTAACCTCTGCAAAAAATTCCATTTTCTACCACTTAAAAACAGACGAGATATTGCTGATTATTTGTACATTTTAAAAATTATTTCTAATGATGTTGATTGTCCGGATCTACTTCAAAAAATCCAAATCAATGTACCACGAAGAGTGCTTAGGCAAAATCCTCCCTTTGAGGTTCCTGGAGCCTCCACTAACTACAGGCAAAATTCATATGTATTGCGAGCGAGTGATACTGTTAATTGTTTTAGCAGGTTGTTGGACATCGATCCATTTAGTAGCAGCATTGGCAAGGCAAGGCGGAGCCTAACCCGTCATTTCTTTAGTGATTAATTTTATTTTTATTGTTTGTTTCTTTTGATCAGTTGGGTGTTAATGTATATGTATGTATGTGTGTCTGTGTATATATATATATATATGTATATATACATAGACATACATATATATATATATATGTCTTTCTCTTTTTTTATTATGTTATAGTTGTAGTAGCATGCAACCTGGGTATGCTTTATGTAGTGTTATAGCAAGCGTTCACATTTATATTGCTATAATACATCTATTAGCGAAAACCTGTTATTGGCTTTGTGATGCTATTGTAGTATTTATGTAAATTAACTTTAGCTGTTGGTTTTCCTCAATAAATAAATAAATAAATAAAATAAATAAAAATATTTTGTATTTTTTCAGATTGCGCTTCACACGAGCCGTTGCGGAGTTACAATTTCTCGGATTTATTAAATCATCAAAACGAAAGACTGATCATGTTATGCGCCTAACTTGGTAACCTTGGTAAAGTAGATGTTAATAATTAAGCGTATTTATTCAAAAGCCGGGTTCTCACATTCGAGCTATTACTGTAACCGTTGCAGTATAGTATTATGTTATCTGTGCCGTTGCAGACACAGTAAGGTTGGCGGTCCACATCCAATGAGCCGCTGTGTTCGATTGAAATTAAACTGACAACACTACTCGTGGCCAGTTCGCGAACCAAGTACATTATACATTACGGTTTTTAGTTAAAATAATTCTGGAACCGTTACGGCTCGCATATGATTAAGCGGCTTTAGTTGTCTTTGGCTTGTTTGTCATTTTTATTTTTAATAAAAACGTATTGTCAGCTTTATTTTGTTTATTTTGTTTTTAATAGGATCCATTGTTTTATAGTAGTAGATAGTGGTTATGCTTCAGTAGCAAGTATGCTGGTTGAATTTAATGAATAGTGTTTCGCTGCGTTAAATGATCGTTGAGACACAATACTTTGTAAATCGCATCTTAGCATGTTCTATATATCTAATATACAATCTTACCTGAACTATGAAGTCATTAATATTACCGAATGGAAGCTCACGCTATTACGAACATGGTTTTTAAATGTTGCTATTTTCGGTGTATGACAAGAAACCATACGGCCTAGAATAGAAATAAAAATCGGTTTGGAATATATGAACAAAGCTTTTTCATATGACATATATGTATTTATATGACTTTTATTCTTTATACCCCCTATTGGACCCCTATATCATAACAACCCCTTATCCGATTTAACTCATTATTTTTACCAATTCTTTGACTTAATAAATTCCATGCAAATCAGATTGACGGTTCGAAAGTTACTCACTATTGCAAAATTTGGACATGCAGGTGCCAATTTTTTTTTGACGTGCCTCTAACTAACCCCCTTAGACATCTTCAAGGATCTGATCGCCTGGAGATCTGAAAGGTTACCACGCTTAGGGATAAAAGGCGTGAGCCAATTTTTTTGGTCTTGTCATGATATTCATTTATTTGCTTATATATCTACCTACGTTACATCTGATAAAGCAAATTCACGTCAAATTAAACAGAGATGGTACAACACCACCATTTTGACTTGAGTTGACATTAGTGATTTAGACCAATTACCAGAGCTAGACCCGGTTTTGCTTAACCACGTTTCATGATAAGAAACAGCTAAATCTTGGTCCTAACCCGAGTTTATCGAAAGTCTAGGATAAAATTGGTTTCGTTATAAGACCGATTCTAATTCTAATCGGGGGTGGTTAGACCTGCACTGACTTCCCGCTGTGGGGTGTTTTGTGCATTGTCCCCCTATGCTAACCCTACCCCAGCCAGCCCAGCTCCTTAAAATAGCGAAGCAGGACTTTGGGTCGTTGGTAACATTCTCTCAGTATCCCTGAATGCGGCGGTATCTGGGAGCCGCTTCCGATCACGGCCCGCAGACCCGATGTGGTCCTGGCCTCTTCCGTGGCTGTACAGTGCAAAATTACGTGCTCTACTGTTTCTTCTCCCTGTAGGCAGCCCCGACATAATCCGCTGTCAGTAGCCCCTGTCTTGTACAGGTGATGGTTTAATTCACAGTGACCTGTGATGATGCCCACCAACATTCGCAGGTCCTCGCGTTTCATCTTTATTATGGTGTTGGTGGACTTCTTGTCTGGGCCCGGGAGCATGAGTTTCGCCTGCTTACAGTCCTTTCTGCTTTCCCAGAGCGTCTGGTGCTCTTTTTCAAAGTGTTCTCTTAGTCTGTTTTTGATTTCCGCCGTTGGTGGATTTGATAGGCTCTTGTCCGCTTCTGTAGGAACAAGTTTTGCTCCTTCTTTTGCCAGGACGTCAGCCCTGTTGTTGCCCAGGTTTGTGCTATGACTATTTGTCCATTTGATGAACACTCTATGATTCACACTTAGTTGTTGGAGTGCATTATGACATTCCAGTATCGATTTGGACCTGGTGTCTTGTCTTTGAAGAGCATTTATAAGTGCAGCACTATCTGTTGTGAAGATAAGATGTTGTGTGCATGCTAGAGATTTCCCTCTTTCCGGCACAGACTTTAATGATGTCAGTATATCTTTGGCCGCCAGATGTAGACCTATAGTTTCGGCTTGTAAAGCCGTGGTGGTTGTGTTGAGTGGCTGAGCCTTACAGAGTCCTGTTTCAAGGCAGTAAAATAAGACCGATTGTGTTTGTTATCAAATGAAATGGGCTTGAAGCTTAAATTCAAATACTTTAACTTTCTAAGACTAACCTATACCTAAATAAGATCAAACTAAAAAAATTAAGATTTTGTGTAGTTGGGTTTTAGTTTTAGGTTTGCTTTGTAATATCTTCTCGTCGCAGATACCGCAGAGCCTCAAGCCGTAAGTCATTGCGTGTTGTCAGTGATGACTTATGGCACTGAGACTTCGTTGCTAACTATTGGCCTCATACACAAGCTCAAAGTCGCTCCCTGTACACTGCGTGATAAAATCTAAAATGAGGAAATGCGTAGAAGAAAGCGAAGATATTCGTTCGCTGGAAGCACGAAGATCACCAACATAACTTTCAGAATTCGACCAAACTTATTATCATGTTGGATACCTACTAATTTCCGGAATTCCTGTCATGTTGGGGGAATTTGCCCATACTCAACACGCTGGGCAGGCGGGTTGGCGAGTGCAGTTAGAACGTCATTGGAGGTACCTATACCTAATCGGATATCTGTCGGGGAGGCCGATGATCAGCAGTGGACTTCAAACAGCTGGAATTATGATACCAACTAAAACCCAATTTATCTATAAACAAAAAATAAAATGCATCGAAGGTCTTAACAATGGTCGAAAAATGCTAAAACCAGACTTAATTATGAAGAAATATATCTGCTTTGTGCTGCATAGTGTCATAGGTTGAAACCTCGGTGTTTAATTACTTAGTAGGTAGGTACGTATAGGTAGTTAAAAGTTCGCATTACCACCTACCTGTGTCGTAAAAACTAGACGACCTTGAATTGTAATTTCACAAAATAAAGTACCTACTTACCTACCTATGGATCGGATCTGACCTCTACAAAGGTTAAGAGCACATCACTTTTATTTGTGTCTTGTATAACCCGTGGGACAAGTTTTACCCTATTTAGACAAGTTTTTGCAAAAAAAAAAATAGTACCTGTCCCTAGTTTTGCATATTTATTAACTTTTTTATATGTGACCTTTTAAATAGTTAGATATGCTTCTTTTTTAGGTACCTGCCTAGTCATCTTCAGAATCTTTTTACGTAAATGTTTATGTTGTAACGTTTTAGGATGATTATAAGATTATTCCCCACTGGCTGGCGTAGTCAGCTACGATCGACGTAGGAGTAGAGGTTTCTAAGAAAATTCAGTAATCCCCACCAAGTTAATTAGTAATTTCAATTACTACTCTGTCCACTCCATTGATTTAAGGTTAGGTTCTTCTGTTAAGGCTAGTTTTTAAAAAACAATAGGTATTGTTTATGTTATAGTATTAAAACATCTACTCAATAAATACGAAAAATAATGCAGTAAGAATTTTATTCAGGTAAGTAGGTAGGTAGGTAGGTAACTATGCCACGGTCGTTACCCGTTGTGTTGTAATAATATTTCGATGCGTTTTTACGTAGGTAAGTTTATTAAATAGGTATTTTAACGATATTATCATTAAAAAAATTAGCCATAACAGAATTATGTACTTACCTTAGCTAATGGATAATTTGTTTATCCACAGAGGTGAGAACAATTAACCAATATTTGTTAGGGGTTTCATTAAAAAAGTCCAGAAATCCGTACCAGTGGCGAGTGGTGGAGATTTCTGGACTAATCCCAAATTGCAAGGTAGTCATGCGATCTCGTTTGAAGTTTGTAGATTCCGGAATATTATTGATTGAGCGAGCGAAGCGAGTGGTATCTCTCTAACAACTTGGCCGAATCGGCGCGGCGTTGTATGAACTTATATTTATTGTTAAGGTGAGGGTTTAATTATTTTATGATTTTTGAATTGTTTTTTCTCAATAACCGCAAAACGTACAGTTTTGATTTTTTAAACAAAGATAACTTGAGCATTTTATTTACGTAAATCCAAGACAGAAACGCGATTGATAAAACTTTTCTCGATAGATTTATTTTTTAAAGTTGGGTCCTCTGCAACAGTTTTTTCGAAAATACTCTGAGGCTCGTATTCAGAGACACGACTCAAACTTTGATTTAATCACAGATCAGCTGAACTCTATTTAAGTATTGAATCTCTTCTCAAACATAGCTTTTATTCAAGAACGGTACTTAAACTACTCTCAGCTGAATCGATTCTCAAATCTGTACTCAAATGTTCTCGTTTACATTTTGATTTATTTATAATTTTCGATCCGTTTTACGCAGAAATTCAAACAGCCAGGGTGGAAATAGAATAGAACAATAAAGTGAAGTATAAATATGCATCACAGTACGTGTAACGGAACGTAAATGTCATTTGATTAATGTCAAATCAAATCTAAACTCAAGCACTGATTTCGTCTGATTGACGTTTCAGAATAAGCATTTACTCAGGTGAACTGTGATCATTGAATCTATACTTAAATACTGTCCAAGAATTAGAATCTCGACTCAAATCGAAATTTAAGTACAGATCAATGCTTGAGTCTTGTCTCTGAATACGAGCCTGAGACTATCTAACAAAAATATTTTTTTTTAAATATTTTGTTAGACAATAGCATTGGGTACCTAAATCCAAGACACTTTTAAAAAAAAATTGATAGTTTTTGAGATAATCGATTTTTTCTTATATTTCGCTTACGTCGATTACTTTCGAGCGCCTTCTAACGCTTGCTATCTCTTTCCGCATTCAATTACAGTACATAACGCTGTCACTTTCTTCACTCCGCCCACTCGACAATTTATTATGATTTTTGTATCTCTTAAAGCATAAATTACGAACCATTAATTCGAGGAACAGGTTGTCTATCAAGACTTGCTGGTTGTACATATAAGTGCTTATGAGCTAAATCGACCAAGGAATTCTTAAAATATAGGGGTCCAAAAAGAGGTAAAAAAAAGTGTTCTACAAATACATGAAGTGGGGTGTCATGAAAGTATGGTATCATATACCATAAGAAAAAAAAAATTAATTCTAGGCTATGGTTTTTAAGGTACCTACAAAGAAAATCGTACCCAACGTTTGAAAACCAATAGGTATAACGTGAGCTTCCATTTGTCAAAGTTTCAATGACGTCGTAGTTTCAGGTAAGATTGGATATCGGACAGAACATGCTAAAATGCGATTTTATAAGTTTTTATAATCTTAACTGTGCCTTAACGATCATCGAAGCACGAATATTTACCAGCTATCTTGAGATCTCCGTTCGGGGCGAACCGGTAGTTAACGTAATAAATCATCATCATCATCATCATCATCAGCCTGTAGAAGTCCACTGCTGGACATAGGCCTCCCCCAAAGAGTTCCATGACGAACGGTCTTGAGCCTTCTCCATCCACCGACCTCCCGCAACCTTCACAATGTCGTCGGTCCATCGGGTGGGGGGCCTTCCAACACTGCGTCGCCCGGTTCGTGGTCGCCATTCGAGAACCTTTACTCCCCAACGGTTGTCGGTTCTGCGAGCTATATGGCCTGCCCACTGCCACTTCAACTTGCTAATTCTGAGAGCTATGTCGGTGACCTTCGTTCTTCTACGGATTTCCTCATTTCGGATCTTATCACGTAGTGAAACTCCAAGCATAGCTCTCTCCATAGCCCGTTGTGCGACTTACGTACTACGTAATAAATAAACGAGCATAAATCAGAAAATCCCGACTCTTGGAGGAAAACTGTGGCCGACGGCGACACGACGGACGCGACGGTGTAGTCGCCCACGATGATGCCTGGCTTAAACTTCAAGCGCGCGTTGTAAGGTATGAACGAGCCTCTGACCTTGGACCTTATAAACCTACGTGTCATAAAACGCACTCGCAGCAGTTGTATGAAATTGTAAGGAAGAATTCAGACCGGCCTGCGTGGTGTGGTGCGCGTGTGCTTGACTGGGAATTTCATGAAGGTATTAGGTACTAGTATTACAACCGCGCTGCGTGCACGCTCACTTCACGCGCACGCTTCCTATTTTCTCAGGCTTAATATGGCTGTGGGTGCCGCTACTGTATGGGTCTTTAGTCACCAACGAATGTGTATGTTTGGTCCAACCTGCCTTAAATCATCTCTCGTAGATGAAAAACCAAGGATGACGATATTTTATTTATTACATTTCGAACGAAAGTAGCCTCTAAGGGAAAAACGTTTATTCTTTCACTACACTGATTCTTTCACCGATGGTCATAGGCCCTTTTCAGGGCCACCATACTTCAACCTGGTCACTGACCTAATACAGTCTGACTTAGTGTGACCAAGAAAGAATCAGTGACACGAAAAGCAAGCAATAAGGAATTTTAGTTACTTTGTGACTGTCAGTCCTACGTGTCAGCTACCTTTATAATTATTTACGTAAGTAGGTACCTTAGTATATTTGTATTAGATAATAAAGCCTTCGAAAAATCGTACTGCGTGAACGCGAGTACACAAACGGATGACTAAACATACTTTTGCCTAGCGTTGTACGTATGTGTAGGTGCACACTCGTAGCAATAGAACTTAGACCCTGTCTGTGAGTAACGATGACCGAATCCGAATATCGACATCGTATGTTTGCTGTCATTTGACATTACGTTAGATCACAGGCGTAATTGTTGGTATAAAAGATTTTGTGAAGATCTCCTATTCATCAGTCGCACATTTGATTGCATCCAAATCAAGTCTCATCTCCAAAATGAAAATGGTACGTTATTTTATAGATTTTATTGAAAGAACTAAAAGAGTTTATTACTACTTTTTATTAATGCTAATGATGCCATCCTGCACCAAAGTCTTTAGTTCCTATTTGCTTATCTCTCTAGGACTTAGCGATGCCAGTTTGTATGGAAATGTTATTCCTAAGTTATATAATAAGTATAGTAATATTGCTTACTACCTACCTAATAATTACCCTGTTTGAGTGCTCGTGTAATTTGTAAAAGAACCTAATCACGTTCTGACGAGTGTGAGTGCCCACGCAAACCCTACGTGGTTTTAGGGCACAAAATCAATAATTGTAACTGTTATTTAAAAAAAGTGTAGAATGAATAAAGAAAAAAAAATGTGTGACGAGCTTAGAGTTTGTTGCAGAAATTACCATTTTTTATGAAGCAAACAGGCATACCTTTGATCCATGATAAGCTATGATGGTAAGCGGTTACAGTCGTCTAGACATCTGCGATACCGCCAGTGGCATTGCTGATGCGTTGCCAGTTGCCTCCCCCGATATGTAAATAATAATAAATAAATAAATAAATATTCCGGACATATTCACACGGTCAACTGATCCCAAACTAGGCATAGCCTGTACTATGGGTTCCAGAGACTGATATACATAATAGATATATATTTAACACCCAGACACAGAACAAACATCTGTGTTAGTCACAAATGTTTGTCCAGTGCGGGAATCGAACCCGAATGTGTAGGTGCAGTTTTACGTTAACGCCCAAAATATTTTTTCTGAATTGTTTGTGTTTTGTGTGTAGATTGTAGCAGTCGCGCTCGCTTTCATGGTCGCCTTCGCCGCCGCTCGCCCAGGCCCGGGCCCGGAGCAGGAACCCACCATCCCAATCGTGCGCTCCAACTTTAACCAAAGCCCCGAAGGCGGATTCCAGTTAGAGTAAGTACCTATATTTACGATGTGATTCAGTGAGACAGGACAAATCTTGCTACAAATTATGGTTTAGTTCGTCGATGGAACTGGGGTGCTATTGTTTAAGCAAAATGGTAATGATGTTCGCAACTTTGAGGATGTTTTTACCAACTATATCCATATCCGAAACGCTTAAAAATGTACAAAAGTGAACTTCTTAACCTCAATTTCTTTCTCTTCATGTTTGAAAACCTTTCGAGGTGATGCTAAGATCGTGAAAATCATCATCGAAGTTTCGATCGTCATTTCCATTTTGCTGACACAATTGCTATGCTGGTGTAGAACATCCAAATCACCTTCCCTGCTATTGAAGTACTCATAGAATATGGGACCTAATAGCATATTAATATTTAATTTTTGATAGTGTTTTTTTTTGTAACAGTAAAATTTCCATAATTTAATGTGTAGAATTTCCATGATTATCTACGTTATCTTAATAATCTTGTTCCGACAGTTTCAATCTGAGCTTTCGGTAAAGATATTATTTAAATAAGACATCATTACGAAAAATTTGGTGGCAAAAGTGACCGATTTTGGCTCTCATACTATCATTTGGACCAACGACATTGCGAAAGTTGCGGGAGGTCGGTGGATGAAGAAGGCTCAAGACCGTTCGTCATATCACCAACTCTTTGGGGAAAGCCTATCCCTAGTCCAGCAGTGGATTTATACAGGCTTAATGATGATGATGACAGTTATTTGAATATGTTTGCTTAGTCTAAATTGTTTTTAGTACCAAATTTTTTTTTTATATCTTATTCATCAATCAATCCATCTGCAGTTTCGAGACCGGCAACGGCATCGTCCAAAACATTGTCGGTGAGCTGAAGCAGGTACTGGACGAAGACAAAAAGCCTCACGAGGTGGTGGTCTTCCGCGGCTCCTACTCGTACCCCGGCGAGGACGGCAAGCCCGTTGCCATCACCTACTTCGCTGACGAAACCGGCTACCACGCTGAGGGTGATGCCATTCCCAAGCCCGCAAGGAGATAAGCATCTAAATCCGGCTTGTCAGAACGCTATAGGATAGGAACGTTGCCATTGAAAATGATAGTGCATTATAGCATCCGATGCATTGTCATGTTTGTTAAAGTTGATGCTCACTGCCATATTTTTTACGTTTTTGTATAATTTTGTTGTGTTTTGATGACGCGACTCAAAATGAAATAAATCTTATAATGTGAAAAATTACTTTGATTTTACTGTAATTTCTACCAAATCTACCAAACAACAAGATCTACTAAAAAAATACCTATAATCATAGAAGTATCTACCTATAACTACACGTCTCTTATCTGTTATTCCCAAGCATGAAATCTATGAAGAAGTGTAAGGGATACCAGAGGTACGTCTAAAAAATACATTTTGCACTTGCCCACATTTTAAAGATTTTTACAGAAAGAAACGTAAGCATGTTAGCGCTTTTTTTTAATGTTTGTCACTAATCGTGCAATCCTGAGTTACACGAGCGCGTAAAGATGCGCAATGGAATTCCTTAATTGATTATAGACAGGCAAATAATGGAAACTACTTACATTAGGTAGGTACTAATGTAAGATTTTTGTCCTAAAACTTGAACCTGTTTTAATTGCCTACATATGCTCAGTTTCTTGCATATTTTTTATTTTTATTTTTTTTACTTGAAAATAAAATATTACAATAATTTAGGCACTATCCACCATTCTAGTAAACGAAAATCATTTTCGTTTACCACCAGTAAACGAAAATGACTTACGAATTTTGACTTACCAGATACTTAATTAACTAGATACCGTCTTGTATGTGGTAAGGAACTCAAGCTTCAGAACTTCCTACTAAAATGTTATAAATGCGAGAGCTTATAAAGATTTTTGTAAATACATGAAAATGTTGTTACTCAATCACGTACTGTACGGCTCGGAATGTAATTTGGCATTTAGGTAGGTAAGTAGCGTGAAATATTATACAGGCTACTCTTTGTTATGGGTACCACGTAAGCAAAGCCGCGGGCAGAAACTAGTACCTATATCATACATAACTATTAAAAAAAACTAAAATTTAGTATGCCTAAAATGTAAAACGTTTAAAATGCAATTCGTATGTATGTAGCAAAACATCCTGTCAAAATTCAGACTTCGAATAATCGTTTCGAGTTGTATATCTCGAACGAATAAATACTTTCCTAGGTACCGAAGTTATAATCTACTTGATACTGGAAGTTATACCACTTGAGTTTGGTTAGTATAATAAAATTAATTTACAATAACACTTGCTCATAAAGTGGCTCTAATTTCGCAATTAGGCACATAATGATACCAGTAATCAAACTGTGACTTGTTCATTGCTATTATTCACTAGTGAGTTATACTTAGGGTATTTTTTTATTCTATTGGTTGAATGCCACGTTGGAAGCAAACAAAACAAACAAATATCAAGGTTTAAGTAAGTATACGGCGTCGGCTCTCTTAAGACCCTCAATGACCCCTCAGCGGTAATCACCAACATAACACACTTATACCATAATGTACTATTACAATACAGTCTCCCAACAGGTGGGTCTTCAAATAAACATGGGTAAGACACATATCATGTCAAATGCTCATGTCGCACTCTCGCCGGTACATGTTGGTAACGATACAATGCAAGACCACTATATCTATTTGCGTCAGAAGATTCATCTAGGTAGGTAGAATGCTTTGCCAAAGAGGTCAACAGACGAATCCAATTCCGACGAGCAGCGTTTGGGAAACTTCATCATAATTCTCGTCGCAGATACCAAAGAGACTCAAGACGAAAGTCTACAATCAGTGCGTGCTGCTAGTACCTACCTAATGACAAATGGTATTGAAACTTGGTCGATAGCAATTGGCTTCATATAATACATATTGATGAACACCATAATTAAGTACCTACCTAAGTATAAGTTTTGCTTCGCTGGCCTGAAATTAGGCTAAACGTTTTGTTTGAATCCCACCAGAACTAAACATTAGCCCAGGATAAAAGTACCCTTTCACCTAAGTAACTTATACCAAACATGAACATACTTTTTCGCATTATCATGCGAGTATAACCTATGTATTATGTAAGAAGTTGGATAGGTAAATAGGTAGACTTACTTCTCTTAAGCCCGCCCGCATTAAGATTTATCGCTAAGTACGTCCTAATCGAGGAATAAATGTCTAAGGTATGAACATAAAGTTAAGTGCTAACAAAGCGTTAGTATACAAGTAGCCATACAAAAGACATCAACGCGCTCCCCGCAGAATAATAGAAGTGTTCATAGCGTTCACTGTTCTTGGCGAATTGCGATACACAAATAAACTATGTCTATCTTTCGGTAAGATGGGTAACCCTTTGATGCTAAAATTTCTCAAGTAGCTATTGCGACACAAATAGAGTAAAAGTAGAAACTGGAATTTAACCTTTTCAACCAATGAAATTGGAAAGTGAAGTTCGAAAAGGAACATCTCTAGATTTTTTTTAATGAGTTGGTCAATTGAGACCAACATAACATTGTAAACTTACCTTCTACCTGGTATAAATTGCATTCCATTTCTTAACTACATCAGCACCTCAGACAAACAAAGAAAAGAGGAGGAAGGGCACAGCGAGATTTTCTCGTTCTGAATTGGAGCAGCCCGCCTGGGGAGGTACCTCCGCCTTACAGAAGATCGCAGCCAAATAACATTATTTGTTTTCAAATAGGGTTGTGTTCCTGCGATGAGTAAGGTTGCCAGAGCTCTTTAGGGGGAGGGGGGTTCGGGGTCGGCAACGCGTGCGTGATGCCTCTGGTATTGCAAGCGCTCATAGGCTACGGTAACCGCTTACCAACAGGTGGGCCGTATGCCTGTTTGTCACCTCAGTAGTATAAAAAAAAAAAAAAAAAAAAAAGCCAAAGGATTTCTTTTAATTGTTTATTCGTATTTATAATAGGTACCTATCACAAATTGCTTATGTACATAAGTTTCTACCTACTATGTATAAAACACTACAAAACAGTGGGCAGTTTGGCATACAATTAAGAGTATAACGACAATCCCGAAAGTAGAGTACGAATAAGTCATATTTTATGGCACATTTCAATAAGTCCGTTTAGAGAGGTAAGTTTAAAGTTGTGTTGATAGTTGTTGCTAAATTATGCTTATCTCCTGGAGACGGGCTTGGGGATGGAGTCTCCTTCTGCGTGGAAGCCGGTCTCGTCGGCGAAGTAGGAAACGGAGACGGGCTTGCCGTCCTCGCCGGGGTATTCGTAGGCGCCGCGGACGACCACCACGGTGTGGGGCTTGTTCTCCTCATCGAGAGCTTCCTTTAACTCACCAGTCTCGGACCGGACGATGCCGTTGCCGGTCTCGTAACTATGGATAGAGAAGTACATCTTCAAATGTCCCGATTGAAGCGAATAATAATAAGTTACAAATGATAAATATATATATTTATATAGAACGCGTACGTAGCCCACGTGTGTATATAATTCTATACAGGTGAGTTTTTTTTTCAGGGCCACTTAGGCAAAATCGAAAACCGCGAGAGTACGCGGCGCGATTTAGAAAAAAATAAGATTTTACCCCTTTAGGAGCTGAAATTTGCAAAATTCTTATTGCTGCCTTATTCTTATAGTTTCGAAAATTTCATGATCTGTCTGTCTGAGAGTGAATGAGTGAGTGGACTACCCTTTTATATAATATATTAAATGCACTATACGCGACACGCTGCTACGATTGCGACGCTGATCCTCTTCCTTTGGATGGAAGGGGGTAATACATGAGAGACGCGAGTCTGTTTGAGACGTCTGAGATGTGTGCTCTGTGTAATTAAGCCCTCACATAAGTACTTACCCATATTCGTATGCGCCATCAGGTTGTTGCTGGTTGTTGGAGCGCACAATCGGGATAGGTTCCTCCTGCACCGGGAGGGCGGAGGCGATGGCCACGAGGGCGAGGGTTACTGCAACAATCTGTAAAATAAACAACTCATTGTAGGTAGTATTCCCTTGAAAAATTATAACTAAACTTCAAGTCTATGAATCGTCAGTCTACTATTGATAATTGATATAAAGATAAATAGGTATCTACCATTTTCATATTGAATGAGTTTGGTTTGCTTCGGTTGACACCAAATGTATGACTGATGCCTGAACAGTGGAGCCAAATTCTTTTATATACGTATGGCATATCACCTGCATTCTAACGTAGTGTCAAAATTTAGCTAATATTTAGGTAGGTAGGTACCACATAAGTTGATGTTGTTATACCGGATTCCAAACGATGCTGTGATGATAAGTTTTTTATTAGGTAAGTATTACCTATCTATTTTCTTGAATTTTTTTAGTTCCTTCTTTTTACTTGTCTGATTTAGAATAGCTGGCCTACATGGCAACAGGTCGTGGTCCAATTAGTTTTAACTGAATGCATGTATTCCGCTTACAGCTAAATACTACAAAATTAAATAAAACAAAATAAAATAAAATGGTATAATTTTAGCCCGGTCGTGTACCAATGAGCTTACTATTCGAAAAATGTACTAATAATGTGTGTGTGTGTGTGTGTGTATGTAATGTTTTGCTTAAAACTGTGAAGGAAAACATTGTGCGGAAACCAGTGAGTATTCTTAATGCGGTGATGGGCTTGCAACCTGTCACGTATGGAATACTCATCGCCTGGAGATCTGAAATGTCTACCATACTTAGGGACAAAAGTCGTAAGCCGTTTTTTTAATGAAATTAGATATTTTTAAAAACTGACTTCAAATTCCTGAATATTCACAAGATTAATATCAACCTCTTTTTTTTGTTATCAACCTCTTTGCGTTTTGCTTACCTACTGAGGATGACATTGGCCACCTACACTTTCGAATAAAAAACAAAAGTAACTATGACATCCATTCATCATCATATCAATAATAACTCTTATGGTACTTACTGACTGACTGACTGACAATCAAACGTAGTGGTTTTATTCTCTTTGAAAATCAACGCAGAGCCTAACCAAAATCCTAAGAGTATGAAATTTGTAGAGTAGCTTCCTGTTTTAACGTATGGGTGCACAGAAAGAAATTCCCGACACACAACCCCTAAGTTTAAAGTTTATGTAAAAATAGCAGCAACCGAACGAAGTCGCGGGGATGACCATACTATACCACAGTCGACAAAAAAAATCGGCATGTGGTGATTTCAAGAGAAGATGACGTTTTTTTTAAGTCTTACGGGACAAATTGCAATCCATCAAGAATTAAATTGGAATAAAATATATATAAAATGGGACCACCCCGGGATCATACTCTATACACCAGCGAAAGAATCATCAAAATCGGGTTACTATTGGCGGAGATATCGAGTAACATACACACAAAAAAAAACAGCTGACTTGAGATCCTCCTCCTTTTGGAAGTCGGTTAATAATTTACTAATCTTCTTACATTATTACGTTTACTAGCTGAACTTGATATTTTTTTCATCTTTTGAGAGAAGTGAAGTAAACTTCATTTATGTATGTTGTAAAATAAGATCGTTAGTCAATTATCGACATTACTTCTATTTCAGTTTTATCTGCGTAGACCCTTAGGGCTAACCAGAGTTGGAATCAGCTAAGACCTATTTGATAAACCTTTCTTGGACCGGCCACTAGGTACGCAGAGACTCCATACCAACTCCAGGAGAGTTCATGACCTAACCGACCTACTAGGTAAGGATCTATTTGTAACGTACACTAATACACCGGAACTTAACAGCTGTTTTCCCTAAAGGGCTGTTTATCAGTTCTGGCGACATAATAACAGCCTTGGTGGCCCCGGCTGAAGAATAGGCCCCTCCATATCTACCTACCTGTGGATGTCGTAAGAGGCGACTTACAGTAAAAAGCTAGAGGATGGGCAGCAGCGTCCCCTATTATCAACAATAGCTCGAACAGCACTCGCCAGCCCGCGTGCCTAGCCTGGTGAGTATGGGCAAATCACAGATTACTTTTGTATGGGCAAATTCTCCCCATATGATAAGAAGTCGCTTTGGAAATCTGTGGTGTGTGGTGTGTGGTGTCTCATGTTCAGCAGTGGACATCCTACGGCTGAAATGATGACTAACAGTCATTTGGTAGGCCTGAAATCCGTCTCTAGAGTTAATGGCCACCTGCTTGCTCATACGAATAATGAACTTGAACTGTTGACATTGGATCAACGCATTTAATTAAACTCTTAACGAACGATACACCAAAATAGTATTTAAATAATACTGAAATACATGAATGGAATTTAAATTACCTTTAATACGTGTATTAGGGACCCACACAATACATGTTTGACCTGTTTGAACACGTATTTTATGTAACAATTTGGAGGTTTCCTATATAAAAGCTTTTTTTTGATCTTGTTTTATCAGTATCCTTTACGATAGCAGCCAAAAACCATCTCATCACCATGAAAATGGTAGGTAAAATGGTAGATTAAAATAATTATTATTTCATCTGACCAATATGTTCGTGACCTTTTTACAAGTACCTGCGTGCAGTTGATCTAAGTGTTTGTTTGTACAGATCATTGTTGTCGCCCTCGCCCTTGTGGCCGCCGCCAGCGCTCTACCAGTTGATGAGCCACCCAAGATCATCAAGTCGCTCTTTGAACAGCAGCCCGAAGGATCATATGTCTATAAGTAAGTAGCTGCAAAAGGGGACCGCTGGCCCAGGTTCGCCGAAGATGTGACATTATTATTTCATCCAAAATTGAATTTTAAGGTCATAAAGGGGTTCTCTTATGTAATTATGGAGCCTGGCATACTAACAAGTTCACCGTTTTCGAAATCGTATTACATTTTTTGTATTGAAACGAGCAAAAATGTACAGTCAACAAATTTAATTTGTAGTCATCATGTTAGTAGTTTCTCAATAGTCTGACAATTCTTATTTAAATTATCGCTACATAAACCTCGGTGGCGTTGCGGGCAAGTGGTCGTCTGAGACGCAAGAGGTGCGGGTTCGATTCTCGCTGCGTGTCAAATGTTTGCATCATCTGCAAATATTTGTTCCGGGTCTGGTTGTTGTGGTACCATGGTACTCGTAGTTTCTGATACCGACGACACAGGGAATCCTAGTGTTGGGTCAGGACTATGTATGTGACTGTTGGGTTTTATTTATTTTTTATAGAGTTTTTATAGCTCAAAACTCTTTCTCTACGTAATTGCACCGTAGATTTAGTGTGAACAGGTTCTAAAGTGGCCTGCAAATCAAATTGGTTGACTGTACATGCAATAATTGTAGGTTAGGATAAATAAGATAGCAATTTCATCTCAACTTATGGTTATTATTTACAGTTATGAAACTGAAAACGGAATCTCTCGCCAAGAGAATGGTGTACTGAAGGAAGTATTCGATGAGGAGAAGAAGCCTCACCAGGTCGTAGCCGTCCGCGGCTCCTACACTTACATTAACGATCAAGGCAAGCCGGAGACTGTCAACTACTACGCCGACGAGACCGGCTACCACGCAGAAGGCGACTCCATCCCCAAACCCGACTCCAGAAGATAAAAGTCTGACTTACCCTACCCAATTGGCTCGTCTAACGGACTGACAAACCACCAAAAATGACTCTGAAAACTCTCAGTAAGCTGTGCTGTGGTAGATACTCGCATGTAAGGTGTTCTACCTACTGAAAGTACATAATTAAGTAGATGTAAGTAATCTGTATAATTGTGGTTACATAAAATGTTTTATGTAAAGTTATCTACTGTGTTTCGTTAATTTTTTATCCCTTCTTTTGGTTTGTTGTTAACACATTGTTACCTTCCTACTTAGATGATGTTATTAAAATTATAATGTATTTGCTATTTCTAGCAAAAATGGTGCAAACGATTTTTTTCACACTACTCCAGCCAGTAAGATGTCGTTTTTTTCCTAACCAAGGGCTTACAGAAGGTTCTAAATTCGTTCTCAGTTCTGCGCATTCTGTTCATTGTCTAATTGGTTAACTATTAGCGAAGATATTTTACTCTATAATTATTTCACTGGTGTATACAAAGAATGATTCCGAGGTGGTCCTTTGTAATATTATTCCTGTGGAATTACTACTTTTCTCGTCATCATCATCATCATCAGCCTGTAGAAGTCCACAGCTGGACATAGGCCTCCCCCAAAGAGTTCCACGGCGATTGATCTTGAGCCTTTTCCATCCACCGACTTCCCGCAACCTTCACAATGTCGTACTTTTCTCATAAAACTTAGAAAGCTCATCAGGATCAGGTTTTAATCTTAATGCGAGATACAGATTATAAGTATTATGCATTCAATTAATTCAGTTCCACAATAACTTAATAATAAAAAGGTGTTTGTTGCCTGATTCTTCTAGGCTTGGTCGCGAGGAACAGGTAGCTTCACCTAGTTCCAAAGTGATCCTAGTGATTTTATTGAAATAAAAGCATTTTGACTTTGACTTTGACTTTCGTAGGTATAAGTAGGTAATTATAAAAGTGGGTGCTTGTTTCTCTGTAGGTACCTAAGTAAATTCACCCATGAAAAGCAAGAAGCGGTAATATCCCTAACTGATGATTTTCGTGTTGGGTTGTTAAATGAAGAATTTCGAAGCTCCCAAAGTTATACAACAAACTTTATTGCCATTGGGTGTAGATTCGATTCGCTCTGAAAAGGGTACATATTTTGAATCACTTTGTGTTTATAAAACACAGCGGCTGACTGTCTAGCTAGGTGTTATTCTGGGATCTATACTTGAGCGTTTCATGCTAATTATCAAATAATACTTATTTGATAATAGACAAAGGAGTATCATCATAGTGTATGCCTACGTAGGTATAGTTAAAGTAACAAAAGTACAATGTTAGTGCCCAAGTTACACACACGCGGAGTCGAGAATAAATGCTAGTGCATCATGTATTGCGTTTTCTCTCTAAATTCTTGAGTGCTTAAAATTACTAACATTGGGTTGAAATGTAACATTTCAACAACTTCAAAGCGGGGAGAGACACAAGAGGTGCCTCTAAAATTGTATCCAATAGGCCACCTGTGGGTATTTGTGCAACGTAATTGGGATAATGTTTAAAGGCAAAGCGGCTAACATTTACCGTAATTTAGGGTTGAAATTGCTAAATGATTTCGACTTATCGTGGTCGTGCTTTTGGGTAGAACCTAACTCTAACTATGTCTCGGTTAATAACAGATGCTGGGTAAAACAGACGTGTGTGAGCATCACGTTTGTGCTATGGCACAACAAAAAATATCAGCACAAAGCAACCCTGCCACCTATAAATGGAATATTCAGATCCCACGGTTCAGTATCACTTAGACTGCACACTCGGGTTTGACGAACAATAAGGTAAAGCAGACGAGCTTATTGATTGAGCGAGTGAAGAGAGAGAATCCTATTTGTTTTAATTTCTATGAGTTCGTAGTTCAGGAAAGATTGGTTGTTATATTCTATGCTACTAATCCTACTTTAATATTATAAATGCGAAAGTTTGTGAGGATGTTGAAAGTTTAGATGTTTGGATGTTTGTTAGTCAATCACGACGTAACGGCTCAACCGATTTCGTTGAAACTTGGAATATATAGAGTTCTTTACCTAGCATATAGGCTTTTTTTATTTAGGTACCACGCGAAGTCGCGGTTGGAAGCTAGTAGTAAATAAAGATGCTATTTCAAAGATCATCAAAGCACTAACTGTTATGGGAAATAGCGAGATATCATTTCGGGGTGAACCACTAGTAATTCAAGCAGTGATTCATATCAATCGATTCCTGTCATGTTCTGTTCTACCGCTCATTATTTCAGGATGTTGAAAACCTTCACATGCTTGGTGCTCTGCTGCACACTCTCTTCAGGCCAGACGTATCCGTTTGTCGCTCCAGCAGCTCCTGTCCCTATCGTCCCTCCCGTGAGTCCCATTCTTCCTGTTGCCCCTTTCAGCCCCACCCCCAGACCGCTGATCCCAGGCCTGCCAGGGTATAACAACCCGTATTACAACCAGTATAACCGCGTGCCTGGTGTGCCGGGGGTGCCGGGAGCTGTGTTGCCTGGTACGATCGTGCCGATACTGACTTACTCCAATGAACACGCTGGAGATGGCAGTTACGCTTTCAGGTTTGGAATCAAACCCTGTTTCTTGTAAAAATTGCACACCTAATTTATGTTTTTCTAAGAAGTAACAACCAGTAAGGTGAGTAAAGTTGCCAGAGCTCTGTGGGGGGAGTGGGTTCGGCAACGCGTGCGTGATGCCTCTGGTATTGCAAGCGCTCATAGGCTACGGTAATCGTTTACCCACAGGTGGGCCGTACGCTTGTTTGCCACCTCAGATGTATTAAAAAAAAACCACGACATAACGGTCGTAATATCATAGTGAAAACATTTTTCAACTTTACGTCACAGAAATAATGATCATAAGCCGCCGCTGTAATATTTTGCATAACGATATTGTTATGATGATCATCGCAGCTAAGTAAACTAAAGCTAGATAATAGCTCTACAATTAGGTATAAGCAAGTATAAGTCTTGCATTGTATTTTTTTCAGTTTCACAACGGCTGATGGAAAACAGGCGCAAGAGAGTGGTTATCTGAAAGATGCGTTTATCGATAATGCTGGCGAACCTCAAGGGACCCAGGTATTTTTGACTTACTATATAAATTAATATCAATTGCCACATGTATGATAGAGTATCACTTTAGAAGTACGACCGATTTGGCAAATTTATTTTTCGTTGTGTTCTTAATTGTCTGGACAAGGTTCATTGAGAGATTTATTTTATGAAATTCACGGGAATTAACGAATATTATAAATGAGAATGTTTGTAAAGATGTGAGGACTGATGATGTTTTATTCTTTCACGCCGCAATCACTGAGCGGATTGGAATTTAATTTGTCATGTATGTGCAAATAGCCTGTAATCTTAGTTTAGTCAGCTTCACGCGTATCGATCGGTCATGTCTTTTCTGTATATAAATCCGACTTAGATGAGAGGATGGAATAGGTGCTGGGCAAGCCTACTCCATATAAACATATCCTAGACACTACAGCGTCTTGTGAGTAAAAAGTTCCACCTGACGCTGGGTAAGTCATCTAGAATTGATGCTATAAGTTTTTACTAATAAAGAGGAGCTTTGTAATGAAGGAAAAAATGTATGAAAAAAAACAATGAAATATTGTTTTATTCTTTATTCTTTATTGTACACAGAAAACACATACAAAAAACAAACTAAATGAAAGGACATGTACAAAGGCGAGCTTAACCCTAAAAAGAGTTTTCTTCCAGCAAACCTTTGAGGCTAGAGATAGGTGGTTATAGAGGTAGGGTTCGTGTACAAGACCAATGAATAAAAAAATTAAAATAGTAGATGTATAAACAAACTATTCTAACAAAATATACTTATATTAGATACCTAAATATAAACTTATCACTATGAACAAACTACTTATATAATAATATTATAATATATATACCTACTTGTGAAACAATAAAACAAATATACAAAAATATATATAATTTAAATACCTACGTACTTACAGAGATAGAAAATGCTCTTTTGCCTTCCTCTTAAAAACATTAACCGAAGGACTATCGCGTATGACATGTTTTAGCATTCATCCTCTTTGGTTTGTCACTGATTTCAGGTGTTAAAGATTTTTTTGTATGAAATCTCATTGGTTTCAGGTTGTTCAAGGTAGTTACGCTTACATATCACCCGAGGGAACTCCTATTCAAGTCAGCTACATTGCTGATGAAAATGGTATGATTATCTCATTTCTATTATTTTTAAATGAAGGAAGAAATTGAGTTATCTTCTAGTTTGTTAAAGTAATTTCTACTTACACCTACTTTTTCTCTCATCTTTGGTTCAACCCACGCATCTTTAGGTTGAGTGTATTTTAACAATCCCTTCACACTAACGTTATTTTCATGGCAAGAATTATCGAATTTGATTAGGTAAGGAAATTTGAAAATTTTCATTAATATTCTACTTACGACATTCTTAAAATACCTGTCGGATCCCAAAAAAAACAATTAGATGTGCGCTGGAATCTAGGCATTCTAGCTGACTTTTCTCTGACTTACCTGAATATCCTAAATACATCTTACGTTTTTTACGATATAAAAGTAGATTTAAAGTCATATGTAACGCCGTTCCATTCCAGCAATAAAGAGTGATGGGTATATGTACCTAGGGATAATCTCCGTAGTAGTCCAAGTATCTAGCCCACTGGACGCTTTCTAACATTAGTTCTGAGTTTCTGCTCCACTTTTATTTTAAGTACTGCCAAAGAGTGGAATGATCTGCCTGCGTCTGTTTACCCGAAAGAGTACAATCTAGGAGTCTTCAAATCTAGGGTCAATAAGTTCACTCTGGGAAAGCGTGCTCCATCTTAGGCCACATCTCACTTGCAAAAGTGAGCTGGTGGCCAAAGGCCTTACCATTATCAATAACGAAAAAAAAATGTTAAAATGATTTTCTTTTCTGTAGGGTTCAGAGCATCAGGCATCCACATCCCCGCCGATGGGAAAGCGGTCGCGGCTGTCCCATTCATCGCGGATAGGGAAAAACAAGTCCTGGATCCACTATACAACCGATACAACCCATTTACCGCTCGCAACCGCTACAACTTGAATGGGAAATACAGCAACCCTCGACCTTACGACCCGAGGTACCAATACGAAGCTGCAAATTACAACCCACTTTACAATAACTACAACTCTTACGCTCCACCGGGAATAAACCAGAACAAGAACGAATCCAAAAAATCTGCTTATAATAAATAGGCTTTGAACCGAGGAAAAACTGATTGATTACTTGTTGTAACTTAGAAACTACCTGCATAAACTAAGGAATACTTTGGTAATGAGGCTTTACTTATTTATAGTGTACTTGGATGTAGTATTTAGTTTGCTTTAATAAATTCTGTGATAACGTCCCATTTGTGACTCGATAGTAGATAAGTTCACTAGCAAGAAATGTATTAATTACTGTATTCTGACCACGGGTTCACTCGCCTGGTACCCGAATAAAAAGTTATCTTTATCACTATCCGGATTTTTTTTTAAATATATCCTTACAAAAATCAAGCCGAGTGAAGAGCCAATAAGTGAAAGAAGGACAAACAAATCAACACACAGACACCCCGTCGTATCCTACTAATATTATAAATTTGTGGGTCAATCACGCCGTAACAGCTCAACTTCATTGAAACTTATAAGAGATAACTTATTAGAGTTCTTTACGTAAGTAAACTACAGGCTAATTTTTGTCCAGGTATCAAGCGAGAGGAGCCCCAGGATAGTTAATAATATTTGTTAGGACTACTACCATTTGTTACGTCAAGGAATCAAATTGACGATTTGACCTTTGAATTTTGAGCTTTAAGATCGTTAAATTGTACTACGAAAACTTTAAAATAAATTCTCATTGAAAAACCTGTTGCCATTCTGTGGAAAAATAATACAAAATGCTGACCCCAAACGTGTCATAAGTTACCTCTACATTTACTTAAATTTTCTCACTCGTATTCAACGTGCTTACAACTAACATTTAACAAAAATCGATCGAGCGAAAATCTGTTAAATAACTTGGACGAATCAGCGTAGTATCTTTGTTTGTATATTTAATAGAGCATAGCTTTTGAATGTTAATCCGATCTGCATGGAATTTAGTAGGTCAACAGATTATACTATTAATATTGGTTGGTAAGAGTATAAGTTAAATTAGCCAAGGTTGAGACATAGGGGTCCAATACAAATATATGAAGTAGGGTGTTATTTGAAAGATGTCTTTGATCTTATTTCTATACTAGACCTATAACCGCGACATCGCGAGAACCACTAGTACCAAGTAAAAAAATATGTAGGCGATGTTATACGATGCTTTTGTCATACACATCATAGAGACAACTGTATTGATTATTATCTAAAAACATGTGTAACTAACTGTCGTCACTGCAACTACATTTAATTTAATCAAGTTATAAGTTATTTGTGTGTAAAGGTTAGCTTCTGCAAATACAAACTCGCAATTAGGCGTTGGTAACGTTAGCACCTTCTCTTCTTTCTGTGTCCTTTGTGTAGCGAGTATTGTTGCGCAGCCTGCTAAATATATTGACGGACATGTTTCGCAATGAACTGAATGTCCCATCGTTGGTAGGTCATACAAGTTACTTGCACTTATTTATAGACACACTAACAGACACTAAGACAGACCCATTTAACGCTGGCATCAGAATTTTCTTTCTCTAGGAAGACGTATTAAATGCGAATACGTAAAAAAGACATGTTGGCTTAATGGGAGGTACCCCTTTCTTTTTTTACGGACTTTCGATCCGTTAGCATAGTATACCTAGTAATAAGAACGTACTTTACCTCTATTGTTGCTGGAACTCCGAATCTCTGTATCGGAAGCGGGCGTTGGTGTCTGCGACACAGTTTTTATACTTCTGCAGATACCATCGTTTACACTTGTTATTATGCTACTGTTTATTGTTCCACAAATATACATATTTTGATATTTTTTTTGATTGTAGGTCCCGGTTTCGAACCCGGTCGAGAACGATGAGTTTGTCTGTTCGAAAAATTTAAATGCGCATTAACACGTGCTTATAACGTTAGGAAAACACAGTGACAAAACCAGTAATTATTCTCATAAGCAGCGATAGGCTTGCAACCTGTCACGTATGGAATACTCACTACTGCAAAACGTGGGCATGTATTGAAATGTTTAGACGTGCCTCTGACTACCCCCCATAGACAGAATCAGAACGCCCGGGGATCTGAAAGGTTCTCTACCATACTTGGGGATAAATGTCGTGAGCCATTTAAAAAACAAAAGTTATTGATTGCAAGTTATACCTGCAGGATAGTTCGTTGCATTTATTTTGGTAAAAATCTTACGATAGTTTTTGGAGATACAGACCTAAATTCACTTAATTTGGAGTTAGTCTTCGTTCAGATTAAAACGTGATAAATGATCACTACATAAACGCCTCTGTCAAAGTAACTTGTAATTCTGACGGTAGGTAGGTATACTATAAGCTATAGGATATTTAATTCAAGACCATATTTTGTTTTAAACAACCAGCATGAACAAAGCATGGAACTATAATCACTTATGACAACTGGCTGCTTTATGACGCTGTTTTCGCATATTGGTATTAATTCGTGTCCATTATTAATTGCAGTAGGCGTAGTAAGTATAAGTTTTCACGCAATTTGCCGGTTGAAGTGAAGAGTATTCATTTCAGATTCACTCCATCCGAAGCTTGTCGAATCGGCGTTCATACATAATCCCCTATTCGCTATTCGACTGGCCTCATAGCTCAGTTAGTAGTAACTCTGCCTTAGGCGCTAGAGGTCGCGGGTACGATCCCCGCACTGGACAAACATTTGCGTGCACAGATTTTTGTTCTGTGTCTGGGTGTTAAATATTTATCTATTATATATATATATCAGTCTCTGGTACCCATAGTACAGGCTATGCCTAGTTTGGGATCAGTTGACCGTGTGAATATGTCCGAAATATTTATTTATTATTATTTATTTATTTATTCCAGTTATGTTAAAGTTAGAGATAAAGTTCACATATTCGATTCGCTAGCTAATGTGCACTGACTAGATAGACTTACCAGGTTGACTACAAAGAAACATAAAGAGCTTTCGTATTACATAAGTACACGTTAAGCTAATAATCAAAACGGGTCATCAGTGATTAACTAAAATTATCAGCAGATTGCTCTATAGCCGAAAATGTTGAAAGCGACAAACGAATTAAAGAAGGCAAGGCGTACTGAATCCTTGCACCAAACTGGTTCTTTCAACACTGGTGCATGATTATTATGGTTTTTATAGGTAAACGGAAAATCTAGAAGTTTGATGCACTGGTACATTTAGAAAGCGCCCGCTAAGAAAGTGAAAACTCATACCCACCCTAGGGATATCAAAGTTTGTATGAAAGTCCTTAGTAGTGAGGCGTTATTTAACATCCATTATTTATGCGTTATTTAACATGTATTATTTATTTAAATCTATTCTACAAATGCGAGATATATTTTGACGACCAATGAGCAAATATTCAATGATGCGTTTGTGATCAACGCCATCAAAATCACCGTGGTCACACAGAAGCTCAAAGTCGCGCAGCGGGCTATGGAGAGAGGTATGCTTGGAGTTTCACTATGTGAAAAAATCTGAAATGAGGAAACTAACCAAGGTCACCGACATAGCTCTAAGAATTAGCAAGTTGAAGTGGTAGTGGGCAGGTGATATAGCTCGTAGAACCGACAACCACGGGGAAAAAAGTTTCTTGAAAGGCGACCATAAACCTGATGACCAGTATTGGAAGGCCCCCTACCCGATAGACCGAGAACATTGTGAAGGTTAATGGATGTTGGTGGATGATGAAGGCTCAAGAATGTCCGTCGTGTAACTTTCATGTGCAGGACTTTGTCGAACAGCGGACTTCCTCAGGCTGACGATGATTGATGAAAAGAAGCCAGGGCGAGTATAACATAAGAGCCATTACATATTTGTATGGCTACTTGTTTTTAACATGTGAATAAGCTGGTAATGTAATCCTACCCAAATCTCTCATAATAATATTTGTAATGCACAATGTAATACAGTAACTTACGATTTTTATTTTCTGAATTCAAATCTGAAACTTTAGAACCATACCCGATTGAAAATAAGGTATGTTTTGGATTAACCGCGCCTATATTCTGGCGGTAACGAATGACAGAACTGCAGGGACGGCTGTCCCTTGATGAGAACATACCAATAAAGTACCACAATCTGCACAGATGTGTAATTGCGTCAAAAAAATTCTTATAAATACTGAGGGGTGCATCAAAAATGCATCATTACATGACCTGCAATCGGCTTTCCATCGCCAATATGAAGTGTATAGTAAGTTTGAAGATGTGTTTTTTAAATTTAAAAAGTTTTGTATGGATATTCAAATATCTAAAAATATTGTATTGCGCTCGCACTCATAGGATTTGTGAACCTTTTCTAGTATTCATAAAACGAACTTACATACATGCGCTCAATCACCTGTGTATTGTGCGTTCGGTTTAATAAAGCTAAACTAGAGAAAGTACATACAATTTATTATTTTCTTCCAGGTGGTTCTAGTTTCACTGGTGGGTATGGCGCTGGCAGACGTCAACAGCTTTCAACATTTGCAGCCGTCACCAAACTTCCTCATACAACAGCAACAGCAACAGCAGACGCAAACCACTGAACCTATTCCCATCATCAGGCAGGAGCAGGTCATCAACCATGATGGATCTTATCAATGGAGGTCAGTACCTGCTAGCCTCTTTACAATGTTACAAGATCAAACCGACGTAAATTTACTTGAAATTTTGTTAAAAAGGTTAGAAATTTCATTCAACTTATTATTTATTACTGACTCGCACTCGGAGCTTTGCTCCGTGGAACCAAGATAAAAAGGTACTCTGTGTCACTGTTAATCCACGCAAAAAAATCTTCTATCCGTTGCTCAGTTGTTGCGTGAAAGAAGGACAAACCAACCAACCACATACAAACAAATAGTTTTAAATATTCTAATATGCATTTCTAATATTTAATACCCATAATATTAGGATTGTTTGGGATCGACGAAAGTTTTTGTTTGTCTAGGAAATATTTTCATAATAAAACATTATTTGTAGCTACGAGACTGGTAATGGCATATCAGCTGAAGAGCAAGGGTATGTGAAGAATCAGGGCGTGCCCGAGCAGGAAGCACAGGTGGCACAGGGGCAGTACCAATACACAGCTCCCGATGGACAGGTAACCAACCACCCATAATCACTAACCGTCTACAACCTATATGGATAATATGCTGCATCTTGGTTTGGAATCAGTGGCCAAGTTGTCAAAGTGACGTGGACATAGTTTTCTACAAAAAACTGCCTTATGAACGTGACCGGATTCGAATCCATAACCAGAAAGAGGATCAAAACAGTGGTGGTTTCTCCATCCACCGAGTTCCCGCAAACTTTACAATGCCGTCGATCCAGCTGACCAACACTGAGTCATCCGGTTCGTGGTCGCCATTCCAGAACCTTTATTCTCACAGCTATTGGTTTTGCGAGATATTTTTCAAATAGCCATCTTAAAATTCTATATTGTTGATGTGTTATCTGATAAAACTTAGTATTCATACAATTTTGACCTATTAATTCAAAATTTCCACAATTTTGACATAATACAAGTACAAAATTAATGAGGTAAGCATTTAAGCAAGTTGTGTCATTATTACCTATTTATAGAAGTTAGGTACCTATCTGTTGTTAAGCGCGAACCGGATGAAGACAAGATTCCTCTGGCTTTAATTGAGTAAAGTTGAATATTAATTATATTGCACGTCTGCCGAGATGGTACTTCATATACCTACCTATAAGTGGCGTAATATCGCAGACATTTATAACTTTCGAAAATCCCGGTGCATTCTTTTTACAGTGTTATTGCAATACAATGACATATCATCATCATTAGATCAGCCTGAACAAGTTCACTGCTAGCATAGGGCCTCTCCCAAATAGTGCCATGACGGTCATGAGCCTTTTCTATCCATCAACTTACCACAACTTTAAAAATGTCTTCAGTCCATCGGGCGGGGGGCTTTCCAACACTGCATCGCCTGGTTTGTGGCTGCCATTCGAGAACCTTTTCCCCAACCGTTGTCGGTTCTGCGAGATTATATGGCCCACTGAACTTCAATTTGCAAGAATTCTGAGAGCTATGAAACCTCGTTTTGCCTTGGTTTTTCACCGGATTTTCTCATTTCGGATTTTATCACGCATTGAAACTCCGAGCATGCTCTCTCTATAGCCTGTTGCGCAACTTTGAGCTTCTGTGTGAGACCAATAGTTAGCGACCAAGTCGCAAGCGCTATATGTCATCACTGAATACAGAATGACAGGAACAAACTCTTATTCATGGACTCTAGACTTAGAAATGAATATTACCACCTATAATTGCGGGATTACTAGCTTTTTGTCTTAATTAATTTGGCTGTTGTTTATCTGTTTTACCCTTGTGGAAGCCTACTCCATAAAACACGTCCGAGCGTCCTGTGATTGGTAAAAAGTTCCACTTGACGCTATCATCTACAAGTAGATTTTATAAGGTCTTACTATTACCTTTTTGACAAACGACTTGTCTCTTCATACATATTATATTAGGTGCCTACATAATTAACTCATAACCTCAACTTAATTTGTCAAGCTAGGCTCTCGATAAAAGTGCCTAAGCTTATTAATCCTCCATTGGATTCAGTTGAAGTAATGTTTTTTTATTTTTTAAAGGTAATCCACCTGCAGTACATCGCCGACGAGAACGGTTTCCGGCCTCAGGGGTCCCACATCCCAACTTCTCCGCCAGTTCCAGAGGAAATCCAGAAGGCTTTAGACTACCTAGCGACTCTACCACCGCCGACTGAAGATGCTAGCCAGTACTTGCGACGTCCTTAGAAATAACCAAATCGATATCAATCTGGCTGTTCACAAACACCGGTGGCTACCTAACTATAGGTAAGATGACATTACCTATTAAAAACATCTGTTAAAATAAGCAGTACCTTAGTCTGAACAGGCAACGATGCACGGCCGATTTATGTGTTGGTGAACAGTGGTGTACAAAATAAACTATTTGAGCTTTGATCTTAGGAACCAGAGAGAGGCTATTTAAAAAAAAAGCAAATATGAAATAACTCGATGTGTAAGCATTGTTAAAAAAAAAAAATAGATTTACAAATCCTAAAATATAGATGCTTGTTGTTGTTATCGTTATTTTAAGCTTGTGTATTATTTTGTCTATCGTATTTAATACAATGTTTAGTGGCGGATGTTCCAGAACATTTTAGGGGCGGCAAATTTGGGGTCTTTTGATAATCGTCTTATTGATAGTTAAAAGATTCCTCTAAGACAGTTTTCTAATGTCTTGCAGAAAGACTTTTACAAGACATGTTTCCAAAGACATTCCCCTCATCATTTTCACTGTACATTTATAGGTACCGTAAACTTCTATATTCTATGGTAAAACAAAAATAAGGCCGGCGATATTTTAAAACCCATGCTTGAGGAACTCGTAGATCCGCCACTGACAATGTTTTTGTAATGATGTGATATTTTTAAGTATAATACAGTTCTGATAATTATCACCTTTTTTATTTGGTACCTATTTTATTACATTCTATTTTTCATACATTTACAGAATAGTTAATTTTCACCTGGGTTCTGAAAGTTGTTAGTTCAACAATTTAACACCTCACTTTCATTTCAAACTTTCGTGTTTTCATGGTTTTAGCAGAATTGAATGGCCAATATTTTTGAGTACCTAGGTAAAGATTATACTGCGTTTACACTTTTGCGTTATTGAATGGGAAAATCTTGCTGGATAACACTAGACAGTCAGTATCAGTGGTCAGTTGGGCCGTTTGCATAAACACAAATCTGACAATAGGCTTAAATATCTGTCATGTCATGTCTGATCATAAATTAAAGCTTATAAATGAGGGCGTTTATCGAGTAAAACATTTTCAAGTTCTCTTCAAGTGATTGTTTTATTAAAAGTACCTCCTACCTTTTGAATAGTCTGCATATGCAAATGCTTACATATTTTGATTAGTTGATAATAATCGGTATTCGTTCGTATACATTAGAGCCGGTGAAATATTGCTTAACTTCTGGAATGCAGCGACATCAGACACAATAAAAAATCAATTATCATACAATAGAAAATCTTTCGTCTCTTCCAGATCTGTGTCTTAGCAGACAATTAAAATCCTTATATTTTTAAAAGATATGCACATTTATATCCAATAAAGGTAAATCTGTTTAGATGGCAGCAGTGGACTGAATTTACCAAAAGTCTGAAGAAAAAATCTAATGTATTATAATATTGCTATAGTGCTTACAGCTTTCATTTTATGACATTTAATTACTGTTTCTGCCAGTCAAAATTATTACTAAAAAAATAGCCCGCACCTTAAGTAAACTAACTCGTATTACGAGCCAATATCTTATTTTATGTGCATAACACAAATATAGGTACCTACTTGTTGGCTTATTTGAGTAACTCATATGTTTCTAGCAACTGAATTTGTTTTAATTTAACTAAGTATGGTCGAATAAAACCTATCTACATTCATGTTTACATCAAAATATTGCGATGAGATCAACATTGACATGCCACCTACACACTTTGACCTCAAAAGACTCAGTCGTTTTTGCACTACCCAAAGTAGGTACCCAAGCAATCTTTGGGATCAGCAATTAACATTCTAAGATAATGATATGGTACAAAATGTCTTGGCGTGGCATGGCGTTTTGATCGTACATTTTCAATTACATATAGCTCCACGATAGGCGACCCCGACTTGGGCAATAACTGGCCGGTTCACTTTCCCCAACTCTCGTGTCAAGGTCGCGTGCTCATCTCAGCTTCACTCAATAATTTTCTCAACAACTTCTCAGCACAAGAAAAAAAAATTAACTATTTGTCACGGCCAGTTTGAAGGTCAGTCTCGATGAGCGATAAATCAGATATGATGAATTTTAATGGCCGTGCGTGAGGCTAGACCGCCGAAAGTTGTTGAATAATCAGTAGTGGTATGCCGGACGAGGTGTCATCTATTTCAACTTAAAACTAGATTTAACATTGACATTGAACTTGTATCTTGAAGGAAATTAATTTTACTAATGTGGAGCTCTAAGGAAACAGAAGAAGAACTCAAAGCCTACTGAATTCAGCCCTGTGACCTAAATATCAAAATAAAGGTTATTTGCTGTGCTTTCTGAAGGACATGTCGAAAATATTAAATTTGCTGTTATTCAAATATTCATATTTAGGCAATACTTAAACTTACTTATAAAATGGCCGTCGAATATGTATAACTTATAAATTATTATAGGTATAAGTTTATCAACAAATATAAAGGTTATAGAGGTTAAAGCCGCGACTTCTTGCGTAATACAACTCAGATGCCTTTTTGTTTATTTTCTATCGACTTTGCTTGGCATCCTTTTGATATTATTGTCTAGTTTATTTGGTTTAAATCTTTATGTGCAGTTTAATTAAACTTATTATCTCTATCTACTACCATCAAACGTTTTATTCAATCTGAAGTCGAAATTCAAGGTGAAAAGCTAAACTGGTAAAATTGGACCAATCAATCTACGTAAGAGCATAGTGCTAGATCCATACTTACGTTGTTATTTCTCATACAAATTGCCAACGTTGCTATAATTTAAATATTCTATCGGTTGGCCAAGCGCGTGTCGGACTTCGCACAGTAAATACTTATACATAGCTTCACCTCGTTTCTCAGACGTTTCAAAGTGATCCTAGTGATTTTAATAAAATAAACGCCTTTTGACTTTGGCTTTGACTTGACTCTAACAAATGCAAACTTCAAAGCTTTAAAACGGATTTTCTTGAATTAATTGTCTTGTTGATCTACTTATTGCATAGATATGCAATAATTTAAACTAAAGTTACTGAAAATTTACTTTGACTTACACTGTGCCAAATCGCCATAATATTCCTAGTTTTTGAAGTAGTCAATAAGAAAATCCTTTAAAAAAAGTAAATCCATAATGTATACTATTTCCAAAAGGGTCTACACCAAATGGTTATAAAGTTCCACGACTTTTTAAAACCGATATAATTCAGTAAGAAAATACTATGCAAAAATCTGCTGTTTTGTTTTTGGCCAGTTCAAACTCAATTATCAGCAGATAAAACTGTTACCTAAAGGTATCAATTTTGAAATCGAACTTCTCGTTAGTTTAATGATTGGTAAATTAGTGAAATTGATTATTATTGAAGATGATAAAAAGACCGAGGAAACAGGTATTTTGACAAAGATCGGGAAAATTATCTGAAATAAAAATAAAATTATAGAATAAGCCCATGAATAATTCAGGATAGTATACTAGTTAAGGAACACGTTGTATTACGAAAAATTGATTCTTGTCGAGCAATTCTAATAGCGAAACGTCTGTTTCGCTAGCAGAATGAAGGTAATTGCTGAGTTTGACTTTGGGGTTTGAGTGGTGAGCGAATACCGCGTACCTCAGCCTCAAAAATTCAGTAGAGGTAAAGATGATTACGAAACTACTGCGTTTTCGCGACGGCGATGTGCTATGCTAGAAGCCTGACTACATACGGACAGATATACGTACAACAACAATAAAGGTTCCTTGTCGGACTTTGGAACACTAAAAATGCCAATAGACACGTATCGCCATCTTCCGATTAGTTAAAAAGTTAATTTTACGTATAACTAAGATAAACATATAAAGCTTCGTCTTCTGTGAAAAGATTTTTTATAGAAACAGGAGTTTATATTAATTTGAACTATGATTCAAAATGTCAAGTGACTTCATCGCATTACCATAATCACACATCAGTCATCCATCTGCCACTCCCAACAAATAAGAGTAAATACAGCAACACCAAAATCTGCCTGCAGACTTTCTATTCCATAGGCGAGCCTACAATACTATTTACATAACAGAAATGAACGAAGTCCTTTGTTGTCTGAATACCTATTCATGAATTCGCAATCATAGGCTTTATGATAGAAAATTAACGATATTATGTTCACTGTATGAGAAACGGATCAATTGTGTAGTGTACTGGTGGATGTCATAATGGCCCTTGTTGTAACTGCGTCTTGTTGACAAGAAACACTAAACCACTTAGCAAAACTTTAAACCATTAAACTTTACCAAAAATATAATTTTAATAGTTATAATACGAAAATGCAGATAGAAGCATTACTTAAACGAAAGAATCCGTAGCTCTTGACATATGAGTAGCTCTCAAAATAAGCAGAACCGACAACCGCTGGGATAAAAAGGTTCTCAAATGGCGATCCCGAACCGGACAACGCAATCAAGTGTTGAATTTAATTTATTGTGGCGGACAAACTTAACATTACATTAAAATATAATTTCTTGTTAACCTTTAAAGAAAGACAAATACAATGACCTCATTAGCATGACTGGTACCTAAAATTTGATAAAAATTATAAGGTAAGCTTATTTCGAGACTCATAAAAATTCATAAGGATGCTGCTTTTTTTTGAACATTAATAATAGGTGAATACAACATTTAAGAAAAATACAAAAAGATTTCTCCAGGGCAGGCAACGCATTAGCAATGCTCCAGGGGTTGCAGATGTCAATAGGCGACGGTAACCGCTTACCATCAGGTGGGCCGTAAGACTGTTTGCCTCCGTATAACAAAAAAAAAAGTTACATTGAGATTTCCCTGAATGGAGCAATTGACTGACCCATGGTGCAATATTAATTAAGCAGGAAGTTTACAATTACCTCGTGATAATTTCACCCTCATGAAGATAAAGGAAAATCAATTGGCGAATGCAAAATAAGAATTTGACAAAATGTTGAATGCTAATGGTGACGGTTGAGTTGATTCTGAACAAATGGAAAATCCGTTAGGTGGCTGTCAGGCATTACGTCGCGTTGCCCCGCCAAACTTGTCTCCATAGGTGCTCGTAAGTACACGTGCCGAGGTAATGCACCCAATGTTTACTTATTTCATTTATTTTTGCGACATACCATTCAGTTTTGAAATTAGGATTGCAGGGGAGGTGGCCGAATGGTGCTAACTATAAATACTAAATTTTTTGGGATGAATGTCATCAGTCGACTTCCAGTCCTCATCTACTCCTTCAGCAACCACCCAAGCCTAACAAAATGAAATCTATTGTAAGTGATAATACATTTTTTATAAGTGCTTATTTGTTTAGGATTCGCAAGAAAGGAAGACTTTTAAAGACCAACCAAAGTATCTATTGTAAAAGTTCAGTGACAAAAAAATATTTAATATCAGCAAAGTCGTTCTTTGAGTGTTTTGGAACTGATCCCATTTAAACCATGTTCAAATTGCCTGCGATATGTCATCAATACGTTTGATCCTTCATACAATTAAAGTTAATTTTGAGGTTGTGCGCTTTAGCTGAACGATATCGAAGGCACCAAAAGTTTTGAATTTAATTTTAAATAACTTATACGCCGTTTGAACACAGCTTTAGATGCGCTTTGGTCTTAAAATTGTGAAAGCACTTAGGCATAGCTATTTGTTTTACTAATTTATATAATTTTGCAGGTGTTGGTGTCTTTGCTGGCAGCCGTGGCCCTCGCCGCGCCCCAGGCGCAGGCACCCACCCAGCCCATCCCGATCGTGAAGGACGACAGCCAGGTGAACGGTGACGGCTCCTACTCCTACGCCTACGAAACCGGCAACGGTATAGCGGCGGACGAGAAGGGAGAGTTGAAAAAGGTCGGCGATGTCGAGGCTATCTCAGTCCAGGGAGAGTACCACTACCCCGGTGAAAACGGCGAGACTATCTCCCTCACCTACACTGCTGACGAGAACGGATTCCACCCAGCTGGCGCGCATCTGCCCACCGCCCCCCCGGTTCCCGAGGCCATCCAAAGGTCTCTGGCCTACCTCGCCACCGCCCCCCCACAACCTGAAGCTACACAATAGATTATACATTTTGTGAAGTTATAATATATCTTTTGTTTTGTTGTACATTATTTTTATACTACAAATTAAAGAACACCTGACCGTTACATCCATTAAAATTTTATTTTAATAACAAAACCCTGGTTTAAAATATGAGTAGGTTATTTTTCTTCTTTCAATTCTACTCAACCATCTGTAGCAACTTCGATGGCCCTATCTGTTGTCTCATTAAGGTCCTCCCAAGTGGACAGGAAAGTAGGTGCCGCATGACCCGTTCGGAGGCTCAGCACTCACCTAACAACCTGGCTGCATGAGGTATAATCGCCTTATGCAGCCAGGTTTTTTCTGCGGCGGCCAACCTCAATGACTCATATTCAAGTAGTACTCATATAACTCAAAAATATACTATGGATTTAAAATTTTAATTAACTATGTTACTTGTATAATAATAGAGGTACTATAAAATATACAAATTCACCTAATCGGGTGGTATTTCCTCGCGAGGTGGACGAATTGTAGAGTATTTTTCAGCAAGCTGGGCTTCATAATGAACAAACCAGGGTCTGCAAACAAAAAAATACAAGAAAACAATTTTTCGATATTCATTCAATGTGCAGGGGTTCATGTCAGGGGTTATTGTGCCGTTGCTTGCTTGTATGACGATTGATCAGAAATGTTAGTATACCAAAACAAAAAATAAATACATGTTTACTATAAATAGCTATTTAACGATGGCCGTAAATAGCAGTGAGCATTTATATCAAAAAAGAAAACAATTATTTAAAAAAAAATCTCTTAGGGACAATAAAATTACTATACACTATTTACTTATCGTTATTAGGCCAAGATTAAATGAATAGAAAACATAAAGTAAAGGGCTCTCAGCTTATACCCCCAAGCATGGAAGACATCCTCACAGATCCTTGAAGATGTCTAAGTAGGATAGTCAGAGGCATGTCCAAACATTTGGCACATGCCCATATTTTGCATAGTGAGTATTTCTACTGACAGGCTGCAAGCCCACCACCGCTTATAAAATACTAGTGTCCTCACGAACTTTAATAGAAAACTCACGAACGAATGAACCCATAACCTTCGAATCGAAATTCGGGGTGCCTTCCATTAGGCCAACACGGCATTTTGGGCTAAAGAGGGTGACATGACATGTCGATAGATAACCAATAAATAACAGTGCAGTGTTCAAAAGAACAGCAGAACCTAGTTTCTATCTAGAAGCCGTTGCTGACTAGCAAACTCCCCAGGCAAGTTTATGACATACCTACCCGGATCTCTGATAAATGCCTAAAATGACCGTCACCAGAAGTGATTACTAGCCTATATACATAACAAAATTGATGGTGTTCACTGGAGCTAATTATTACACTTGCACTATGTAGTGATGATCGAAAATAAAGGTACAATAGTAGCCTCAGAGCTCGTTTTTTTTCACACCTATTTTTCAGCGCCGTGACCTCCCAACGATGAGATCCCCGGATATTTTTTGAGCTATCCTCCTTCATCAGTTGTATTCTATTAGGACGAAGCTGTCAAACGCGCTTGCGGCCAGCTGATGTCAGCACCTACTATCTACCCACCGCGCACCACCGGCACCGCCGCGAATGACTCCGCAGGTCCTGCACGTTGTAAGCTGTTTTCGCAAGGCTTCCGAATTTGGTTCGAGAAAATGCGGGTGATGACTGATTTTAATGTTTTCAAATGTAAAATGACCCCCGCGGCTCCTTCCGGGCCTGTCCACGCCGCACCCTGCTTGATAGACCGAACTGAATTCGGATGAAGTGCAGAAATAATCCCCATCTTCGCGTGGCTCAACGCACTGCGCGCTGTCTATGCGTTCGTGAGGCCTTATTCACAGATGTCCCCACTACCACAACCATCACGAAATTAAGCACTCCACGAAGGCAGCACCACCGTCCGTAGAAATGCATTTTTTTGAGGTTTACTTAAAGCTTACACTAAAGTCTTGGGCTTCCTTTCGTGCTGCAATTAGAAAGGTATTCACAAAAATTCAACCCCTCAAGGTTCAAGCGTCTCAAGCAAAAGAGGCAACTAAAATTTTGGCGTTGAAACTGCTCACCATTTCCATGCTTGCCGCCGCCATCTCTGTGAACTGACCCTAAGGGATGCAGCGGGGTCTTAGAGTTTCTAAAAATATACGACTGAAGTGCGAATTCATATTGAGAAGCCTATAACAAAGATTTATTCTTAGTTGGGGAACGCCTTCAGATCCACAACTAAGTATAAACCTTTAAAGGCTTTTCAACGCACACACTATCTGCCAATTCAAAGGGGGGTTTTCCACTCACTTTTATTTCAGCGTGATTACAAGAATTGACATGTGTTTACCTGATAAACCATGTCTTAGTCGTAACATTCCTCAGGGTTTTTAAATTATGCAAACCGATAAATTAGCCTCCTGGCTCAAATTAACCGTATATTCGTTAATTAGTAAGCCATTCTAGTCATCACGCATGTGTGTGTGTGCATGACTATAACGTAGGCTCACACATATTTTGTTGAATTTATTGTGACGTGCCTTATGGTGCAATACCTTCCAGAGGTGGAAGGCGCACACTGACCCATGCGTATATATACCGATATACACTGTTAGATCAACATTGTCTTGTGCCTTCACCGACAACTTCTAATACAAATATGAAGACCATTGTAAGTGCCAGTGATAGTGTTTTCATAATAATATAAAATATGATTACAGAAATAGATTGTGAAACGTGCGAAATGAACCTTGTGAAGTGATGGAAGTTACCCAAATCCTGCGATAAACAAAGTTCAAGAACTATTTTGGATATAAGCGACACGCACATGAGCTACACCACCGTGGAACTTAAATATCTTGCCTTTGTCTTAGCAGAGAACCAGCGTCATCACATGCTAAGAAAACTTGTAAATATCCTTATCAATGATTTCATTATTCCAGGTATTCTTGGGTTTCCTGGCCGTGGCCTGCGCCGCTCCCCAGTCAGTGACAGAGCCGATCCCCATCGTCAGACAGGACAGCGAGGTCAACCCCGACGGTTCATACCAGTGGTCATACGAAACTGGAAACGGCATCTCTGCTGACGAGAAGGGAGCTTTGAAGGATATCGGAGCCGAAGAACCCGCCATTCAAGTTCAGGGACAGTTCCAGTACCCGAGCGAGGATGGCGGCAACATCCAGCTGACTTACATTGCTAATGAGAACGGCTTCCAGCCGTCTGGAGCTCACCTTCCCACCCCTCCTCCCATCCCGGAGGCTATCCAGCGCGCCCTCGCGTACCTCGCCACTGCCCCTCCCCAGCCAGAGAGGCGCTAACTTACATTCAGTATTAGCTTATTTTTCATTTACTACAAGCCACTTGTTATTTTATTTCTGTTTATCATTTCACATGATGTGTCAAAATATTTGCGAAGTAAATTAACAGGAGCTTTTGTGTACCATCTTGCCAATAGATCATTTCAATGTTTTACAAGGACTTTGTACCTATTTCACTGATGTATAACATTGAAATACTTATTTTATATTTTGTAAATATACCTACTAATGGAAATATTATCTGTCTTTGTTTTTACGAAGCTTACCTAAGTTGAAGATCAAAAATATACCGTTTATGTGAAATTAACACCAATGCCAGGCACTCAAGGCAGCGTCCTGTAATTGAGGAAAATAAAAAATGGACCAAGTCAGAAATATTTTTTTTATTATTATTATTTTTAAAAATTTCACCGACGCTTGTATTATTAATCTAGAATTGATGTAATAAGGCCTTAGGCACACCGTAGTTGCAAATAGTGATAATATTGGATACAAAATGTGGAAACTATCGTTCTCATTTGCTCAAATCAGTAAAACCTGATTGGTAGGGAAAGGTCGTAGGTACTTGCAAAGTCAAGTATTTACTTAACTTAGCTCAAAGTAATTACCATCTTTTACAAATATTAGATTCTAACAACAGTTTCCAATACGTTTAAGTAGAATGGAATTGAAGAGGTCCATTACCTCAATTACAAGGTTTGTTGCATTGGAAATAAGTCTTTGCCTTCATGTGTTTGAGGAACACAAACGTGCTTGCGAATAAACAACTCACAAGTTCTTGGTGTAATAAAAAGACTCGAATAGGTATGAAGAGCGCTGGAAGGTTCCGTGCCGAGTCGCTACCTCGTAAAGTATTTAACCCTTCAAGCTTGCTTGAACGCACTTGGTTCACGTACTTCGGATCCTAAATTTAAATGTCAAACTAGCCAGCCCGCCCGCATCTTCATCCGCGTGTTCAATTATGTTCCTACCTTGATTCATGTCACTTCGTACGTACTAGAGATCTTGATTTTTCCACCCTGTGTCGTAATACGCCACGAGGCTTCCTACACACGCAGGGCGCGAGCTATACCCATACCAATTCAGAGTATGGCGTCTTCGAGAGTCCACGAAATCCTAATGATATCTAGCTCGCATAGTATATGACGTCAATATCTTTTGACTGAAATGTTTAAATTGATTGATAGGAAAAAGAAAAGACAGGGGTTTTTACGTTATTTCGGTCATTTTTTATAATTTTTATAAGGATTTTTTATTAGGACTGAAATTTGAGGAAATATTCCTTGAAAGGAATATTAAATATAAAAAAAACTGAATTGACAGCACATTAAACAATTCATTTTTATGTATTTAGATTCAAAAGTACGCCATCTATAAGCAGTTTTAAGAATTTGTTATAAGAAATTAGATTCACAATTTAGTTTGTAAATCAAGTTTGTAAAACTTCATAAAAATATCTCACACATTAACGAGATGGCGTTGTCGTAAAGTTTTAGCAATTTTTCTACTATAATGTCACTGTCGTAACTTAAATTACATGAAAATATCTGCCAAAAGATTGAGTTAATTATAAATTAACTAGACCTATTAGTAACGTGAAAGCTGACTAAAGCCATGTTAAAACTGCGTGCGATAAGCTATCTAAAATTCATTTCAAAATTATCTTTCTGCTAATTGAGTTTGAGTTTTAGCGGCTTGCAAAGTCATTCAGCTATACAAGGTGATTCATAATAATGTATGCTACCCTGAAAGGGTATTATTCCAGATCCAATTGGTAATAATTTTGGTTCTACATTTGGAAATTCAGAATTTTTCATTGAAAAAACTCCATGCAAAAATCTGCTCTTTTGGGGTCAAAAGATGATAAAACGACCAAAAATAGCTAATTTGAAAAAGATCGCGCAAATATCTGAAGAATTTTAGAGTTTTTTTCCGCTAAAATTCATAATTTTTCATTCCCTTTTTGGGATGTTATACCTACATGTTATGAATAACCTTATATAGCAAGCCCTCAAATGTGAAACTCTTAATTGACTTTAATTTTAACAATTTTTTAATCGACCATGTTCCCCAACACATAGCCGGGCTCTTACCATAACCATCGGTTGAGATGAAGGTTGATGAGATGAAGGTTGAAGCGTCACGATACAAAAGATTTCAACGCGCTCGTTCGTGGTGGTATTTTGTGGTTTTTTAACCTATAAGTTATTCAAGTAAACTTTATGTGAAACTCCGCGGCTTCCGGAAATCCGTAGAAGAACCAAGGTTACCGACATAGCTTTCAGAATTAGCAGGTTGAAGTGGCGGTGGGCCGGCCATATAGCTCGCAGAACCGACAACCGTTGGGCCCCCCACCCGATGGACCGACGACATTGTTAAGGTTGCGGGAAGTCGGTGGATGGAAAAGGCTCAAGACCGTTCGTCATGGAACTCTTTGGGGGAGGTCTATGGTCAGCAGTGGACTTAATCAGGCTGATGATGATGATGATGAAATAATAATATAAAAATATTTGCTTGGATTTACACAGTAAAAAAGTAAGTAAATGGATAAGCAAGAGTTAACGTTGTACGAATTACGATTTTTTTTCTGTTGTATTTATAAAAATATACGTACCTAAAAAATATACTACATGTTCCGTAACTAGTATACTATCCCTAAAGGGACTTCTTCTATAGACAAAAAAAAATTGCGAAAATAAATAACATATCGATAAGTATTCAGATTATTTCCAATCATCCTTTAAAATGTAATATAAGCTGTTTGATCTTTTTATCATCTTTATTAGATAATAATTATAAAACATACGGGAAGTTCAAATCAAGATTTTACCAACAATAGCAGTGCTAATCTAAAATCTTTTTCAATGAAAAAATTACATATTCGCAAAATTCTTAAAATAAAATGTATTACTTAATTGAATGTGGAATAAACCCTAACCGAGAGCATCGATGTAGTGGTTGTAGTAGCCCCGCCCCATCTTCCGACACACAGGTCGTGGGTTCGAATCCCGATCGTACACCACTGGATTTTCCATTCAGAACATGCATGTGCGCTATACTAGTGCTCTCAAACGATGAAGGGTAGGATAATAAGGAAACTGGCATGTCTTAGAACCAATAAATTTGAGGACATGTGATATGTTCACGAAAGGAGCCTCTAAGAGACGCACTTTAATCCTTTCACTAAATTGATTCTTTCACCTACGGTCATTAGCTCATTTAGCTCTTTTTAGGGACACCATACCTCAATCTGGTCACTGACCTAATACATGATGAAAAAGAAGCAGAGAAGCACGTTAAGCAAGCAAGCACTTAAACCTAGACGTAGATGGTCTGGTGTATGAAGCTCAGGCGCAATAACATATTTATTGCAAAAGTGCTAACGAACAAAAATTTGAATAGGCAAATATGATACCATGCGTGTTATAAAGCAGCTTGCGTGATTTCTGACTGTAGATGGTATTAGAATGACCCTGGTGACCCGTTGGCTGGCGCTAATAATACTTGTTGACATTTAAACAAGCAAACTAGTTTCATAAAAGCACAGAAAGTGTGTTTTTACAAGCAGTAGAGTAACTTCAAAGAAATTAACCTTTCAAGTACACACGCGCGCAACTAGACGGGGTATTTTGACACAATATTTTCAATAAAATGTAAACTCAATATAAAATTCACTTTATCAACGAACTTGATTCTACCCGGATAAAAAGTAGCCCGTATGTTATTCCAGACTATTTGCTACAGACTCTGAAACAAAGCGATAGGCCTAGAAAAATAAATTACAGTTAATTATTATTCAGTCAGTCAATATTATTTTCAATCCTGTAAAAACCACCTCATGAATCATTTCTTACCTATGTTTTAAAATTGCCTGCTTACACCTCCGACATGTAGTATTTAATATAATGCAGTTCAGACAAAAAAAGTGATAATTATCTTCAAATAAAACAATAAAAGTTCATAACATAACTTCCGCTTGTATTTTTACTCACAATAAGGATTAAAGTAAAACAACAAAATTAGGGATCTAATATGACTAAGGTTTCGATCAAAATAATGTCATTATGTTATCAATGTGAGAGGACTGAAAAAATACATCCTACAAATGCAAGGGCTACCCTAAATAATTGTTGTCGTTCTTAGTTTACTTACTGCTTGTGGAGCAGTGCATTATACCGTGGTTTGTGGAGGATGATTTTAGATATGTACTTAAGTCACTTAAGTTTTGGATTAGCTGATTTTCCAGATTTTTAAAGCAAGTATTTTGAAGGTCAACTAGAATTATAATTCGAAGAAATGGACGTTGTTCTTTACATAGGTAACCGTCTTTTTCGAATAAAAGTTTCAAAAATATGAGTTGGAGTTGGCGAAATGGGTGTTCACTAGTTGTTAAGTAGGTACATTTCACCCTAATATAAGTCAATATCGGGTTAGGCCCATCCGGCTTATCACATTAATCATTCCAAACGTCTGCGATGAAGTGTCTTGAATCTTTACATTAAAATAGTATTAGAATTCTCGTATGAGAAAAGGTAGGAAGGAATCGAGAAAAGGTATGTTAATGGCCATTTTTCTGCTCATCTTGGCGAGGAAATTACTGCGCCCTTGATTATATTATAGTAGTAGGTATCTACCTGCACAGTACACATAACTTAGTATGTTCATCCTGTGACAGTTGTACGATGCCATAGTCACGCATAGGCTTCATGTCGTCATTGGCATAAAGTTCGAAGGTAATGATGATGTCATACAAGTTCTTATGAAATAACACAAAAATTCAGACACGCCAACTGATTTACATATCCATAAATAGATTTAACACAATAACTAACTAAATTCCCTATTATTAATTATTATATGTGTTCAGTAATTCATTAATATATAGCAACACATTTTCAGACACAAAACATTCAGACATTAACCTAACCTTTGAAGTGAATGTTGACTTTTGAATGCGACTGGCCTCATAGCTCAGTTGGTAGTAACTCTGCCTTCTGCGCTAGAGGTCGTGGGTTCGATTCCCGCACTGGACAAATATTTGTAACTAACACAGATGTTTGTTCTGTGTCTGGGTGTTAAATATATATTTATTATGTATATCACTCTGATACCCATAGTACAGGCTATGCCTAGTTTGGGATCAGTTGACCGTTAAAAAAAAAAAAAAGGATGTAGTATTTTACTAAAATTTTTACAAACGAAATAAAAAATCAATAATTAAAAAAGCATTTATTCACTCAGAATTCATTCACACAGTTAAGTAGAGTATAAACGATACAATTAAAGAAAACTACGCCTCGCCATACACATTTGATCCTCGGTAGCCATCAGCTGCTCTCAGGCGATGAGGAGAAGGGCAAAGATAATTTTTATAGTATGTTGGTATGAAATCGAGCTGGAGTATTTTACTCCCAAATAATGACGCATTTTTTATATTTGATAAAAAAAGCTACTTACATAACATAAAAGAAATATATTTGTCTTAACCTATAATAGAACAAATTAATAGAAAAAAAAAATTAATCTTCAAGCGAGCTTATCATTTGCTATTACAAAATGTTCAGGCACCACCTAATATTTGATCATTTTGCGCATCGCTGTGATTTTGCTCCATGAATTTAATTTCTCATTCAATTATGATTTTCAAACTATATTTTTTACTGAAAATCACTATTTAGAGAGGAAAAGTAATTGATAATGTCTTTTGATGTTTATTCTAGGTGATATATTACTAAACATTGTAAAGCTGAGTTCAAAGGGCAAGGCACCGGGCGGCGTGCTATGTGACAAATCGCACGCCGTTTTTACCTTATCGGTGTAGTTTTAGAAAAAAATCAGGTCAGGAGTACCCTCAACCAACGAGCATGTATGATGTGATGAGAGTGAGTGAAGTAAAATGAATATGTCATGATCATAGCAAGTGGAAAGACGTGGGCTCTACCAACCCCTCTGGGAAACAGGCGTGATTTTAAGTAGCAAGCACGGTATCGGTATCCAAAACCTACCCCTATATCGAAAGCTACCACCTAGCTACTACCTCCCACTATTCTACTCATGCAAAACAGTTTTCAATGATTTATTTAATTACATAATCAAAAGTCCCTGAGCATCAAACAACGGTTGCTTCCCATATTCATATTCATATTCTTTATTAAATACCTGCTACAACAGTTGATAATATATAATTTATGCACAATTAATAGTTATAGTTTGATCAACTCACAAAGCCTAAGCTAATAATATTGCTAATCAAAAGTTGAAGATGACACGCAAAGCCTATGAATAATCTATAAAATCAAGGCCACACGGAGAGTCAATACCCTCATATTTTATGGCGTGATTTTTTACCATCTAGTTTTATTATAAAAGGATCTAACATCCTTGGGAAGGCACCTGTTGTTTTTGGGAATCACACAGACACGGATCTCATCATAATGAAATTCTTGGTGAGAACTCAGAAAAATAGATAATAAAATCAGTAGTCAAAGTCATCTAATTAAATAACGAATAATTTTGTAATAAATAAATCCTTCTTCAGGTACTTGCTCTGTGCGTGTGCGCCGCTAGCGCCGCTTCTTTCGGCTACAAGCCATGGCAGCCCGCCCAGCAGGTCGGGCAAGCCTTCGCCCAGGCTTCGGTGTCCGCACCTGAAGCTGTCTACAGGTCCGTCGAGCAGCCCGCTGTTAAAGCCGTGCCCGTACCTGTCGCCGTTGCCAAGTCTGTGGCCTACACGGCTCCCGTCGCAGTCGCTAAGACCGCCGTCTTCACCGAGGAGGCCAAAGCTGGGATCCTCCGTTCAGACAACAATGTTGAGCCTGACAGTTTTAACTACGGGTAAGTTTTTATAATTGGCTTTTAAAAGAATCACTGTGGCTTTTTCTCAAGATTCAATACTCATCAAGTTTCTATTAGTTAGGCACCTAGTAGAGGAGTTGATAATTAAATGCAATAAAGAATATTAAAAAAGGTTGGTTCCATAGGTGGGTACTTTGGGCTCTCATAACAATAATTTCAGCCATAGGACGTCTTTGCTCAAACTCAAACTTAAAATAGCACACTCAAAAATAAAATAGCATTATTTTTCCTATACCCTACGGATCACTAAAGAGAAATGTGATCACTACGTTTAAGTAACTAGAGCTAAGTGTAAGGACCGCCCATTTCGGGTAAAGCAGCCACGTCTAATTGCTTATTACTCTACTAACTGTTTAATTTATTGTTGCAGCTTCGAAACTCAAAACGGAATCAGTGCTCAATCCTCTGGTAACCTGAAGAATGTCGACAACAGCGAAGTTCTCGTAAGCTATAATCTTGTCAAATACCAAAGTCAAAAACTGTAGCAATTTTCGCTACGGAAGCTTCAAATATGGTGGAAACGGTTGATGTTATAATCTTGTCATATGCCAAAGTCAAAAATTGTAGCAATTTTCGCTACGGAAGCTTCAAATATGGTGGAAACGGTTGATGTTATAATCTTGTCATATGCCAAAGTCAAAAACTGTAGCAATTTTCGCTACGGAAGCTTCAAATATGGTGGAAACGGTTGATGTTTTTTACCAGTGTAATAAATACGTAAAATTCCTGATTTTTAATGATTCATTGAAATCACAAGAATAATTTTGTATCGTCCTAAAAACTAATAGAATTTTCTATTGCTTTCTATTGCACGGTGGACAATACCACCAAAAAAATATTTAGTTAGTTCAAGGTATCAAGTTTATTTCATATTTTTGTGTATTTTTTCTATTTCTAGACTTTCCAAGGCTCTTACCAGTACATCTCTCCCGATGGCACCCCCGTCCAGGTTTCTTACATCGCTGACGAGAACGGCTACCAGCCCAAGGTATGTTTATTTTGTGATTGAGAACAGTCAGCACCAGAAGAAATTCATGACTATTTCCAAATTTTTTTTTGGACAATTTTTTTTACAATTCTATGATAACAAGAAATCAAAATGATAATTTCGTAGATTTCCTTCAAAATATATTTTTGGAACTTTATTCGAACATTTTTTACTTCAAGTTGACTGTAAAATCAGATGAAAATTAGTTCTACTCAAGTGCTAACTCTATTTAATGTTTCAGGGCGACCTCCTCCCCGTGGGCCCCGCCATTCCCGAGTACATCGTCCGCTCACTGGAGTACATCCGTGCCCACCCCCAGAAGCTCGAGAACTAAAAGTTCACCATAATACGTGAACGGCAATTCGAAAACAATGACTAAGACTGAATTAATGAATCATCGATTATAAAAAAGCATTTAAAGGGCAATTGCAATAAATTATTTTGTACCATACTGGGTTGTTTTGATTTCCTAAGCTCTACTAAACAAAGGCAGGATTCACTAGCGCGGCAGCTAGCAATCACCAATACATTAGCTGGCTGTTTAGAAGCTATTTAGCCTCAACTTTGTATTTAGTTTATTTTTCTACATAAATGTTAGTTACGATGGCTGGTCGATTGTGTGTTTGTGAATAAACGCGAAAAACCTGTATAATGCTGTGCACAAGTATTCCTGTGCAGCTAAGCTCTAATAAAAAATAGGCTCACAATAAGTAAATATTGGCATGACCCCAAAGCTACTAAATGTATTGCAGTACTTGTGGTTGTCAAGGGTGTGGTTGTACAGTCAAGGGCTGGACGTACAATATTCTTGTACAAAAAAATAAACGGCTCATTAATTGCTCTAAACTGCAAAGGGCCTCTCTTTTGCAGTTTATAGCAATTAATTTTAGTACAGGATACTAAAATTATTATAAATATAACGATATTCGTATATTATCGGTCAAAAATATTTCATGTCAAAAATGTAGAGCAAGACTGTTTGGCTCTACTAATGAAAGTAGTTTAGAGCCTTATGGTGCTGAGACTCTGGGTCCGTGTGGAAGTGGGCCTACTGGGTTTTCAAAACAATATCATAGCGTTTGATCGAAGCGACGCGTGACCCGTGAGCTGGCTCCTATTTGGCCCAACGCATAGCATTGCCATCCAGTGTGGAAATTCCACCAGCGTCTTGGGGAAGCTTCCGACTAGTAGTGATCTAGATCAATTGATAGATCGCTCAACAGTTTTTTTTGTATTTAGTAAATATTAACTTGTATTCGTTTTAATTTTCAGTATATAAATAACGTTAGAAAAATACTTATTAAAGACCGTTACAAACGATCTATAGATAGCACAATTGATCTAGATCTCTATCAGTCGGAAGCGTCCCCAAGACGCTGGTGGAATTGCTACGCTGGATGGCAATGCTATTCCGTTGGGCCAGCTCTCGGGCCACGCGCCGCTTCGATGAGACGCCCTGATATAATTTTGAAAACTCGGTGGGCCCCGTTTCTCCATGGACCCAGGGTTATAAATAACCTTTATTAATCAAAAAAGTACGTTTTATGAATCTAGTGACTACATCCTAACCTGATAATTTGTGATAAATTTATTTTATTTTATTTTGTTTGGTAAACGAACAGTACAATATTCCACTTAAACCAAAAACTTATAAAAATACACTAACCAGTAAAGTTTTCTCTATAAAATAAACAATAAAAGCAAGTGAACAGACTTAAAAAACAACAAAATATTAACAAATATAAAAAAAATTACATAATAAAAAATAAAAAAACAAACATACAATTTTACCTAAATAAAATTAATTAATTAAGGTTTCTCAATAATGGGCAATGCTTTGCTTAACTTCTCTGCGATACTTGGGCAGAGTTATGTTAAAAATATCAATATCTAGTAGCACATCATTATAAACCTCGCATACTCTACTCAGAAACATATTTTTTCTATAATTTGTGTCAGAAATGGCCGTCCAAAATGTTCTTTTTTTGCGCGAAGATAGGCGCGGACAGTTAAAATTTTGCAGCAAAAAAGGAGACTCAATTGTACTGGAAATGATTTTGTGCAAAAACATTTGATCCCTGACAGTGCGACGATCTTGGAGACTAGGCAAACTATCAATATAAAAATTGAAGGATAACGATATTTACAATGCTTCAAAAACTTATTTTGTATCCTTTCAATTTCATTAATGTGAACGTTGTATTGCGGATTTCAAACAGTGGACGCATATTCAAGAATTCATATGCAACAAACACGGCTTGGAGCCATATATATAACTAGCTTGCGCCCGTGGCTACGTGCCGCGTGGTACCTACATAAAACGTCTAAGTTATATTTCAAGTTTCAACTAAATCGGTTAAACCGTTACGGCGTGATTGAAGAACAAACATCCAAACATCTTAACATCCTAACAAACTTTCGCATTTATAATATTAGTAATAGATAAATATCACACAAATGTTTGTCCAGTGCGGGAATCGAACCCGCAACCTCTACCGCAGAAGGCAGAGTTACTACTAACTGAGCTATAAGGCCAGTCGAATTGGTGCTCTCGGTTTTTTCTTGTGTAAAATAAAAAATAATAAATATGAATTTGATTAATTTGAAGCTCTATTAACATTCACATCCCCTCATCCATGAGGAGTTGGGAGACGTAAATCATGGATTATTAGATTTTCTCAATATTGAGAATAAATGGCTATTTCAAGGCCTCTGCTACATGTGTCATCTTTTATATAAGTAAATATGACCACCACAACTAAATTATTAATTATTTGAAAGACGTATTCAAAAACTAGGATTTAATTTTATGGTAAATTATTGTATGGAAAAGCAGAAACTACTGTTAGTAATTATTAGATCAGTGTCTCTGCGTTTAAAATAATTACCATAAAATGTCCTAGTCAAATAAAACTAAACTCGTCAGAATCGATAATTTTGTCGTTAATAGGGTGTGGATTTTAAACACACAACTCAGTATTATGTATCATTATATACCTATCATTAAATGATTACATATATATGTATATAATAATATGTAATCATTTAATCCTAGTTTAAAATTCGCAAGAATGCGAAGAGGAAGCCAGAATTAGCGGTGCACTGCCGATAGAATTCATCTCGCTAGTAAAAATTCCCATTGGCGTATTTCTGAATGTATTCCTCAAATTGAATATCCGTTGCTTTAATTGATAATAAACTAAGCTAGGACTTTGACCTTGGACCTTGGGCGTTGTAGTGTATGCCTTACACCACGCTGGTTCCTAGCAGGACAACTTCCTCGTTATTATTATATCACATAATAATATCTCACAGTAACTTCCCGCGCGCCTGCTCGTGCCGGCTTGACCACAGACTGCCTGACTCCCAGAGAGTATGCATCCATCTCTCTATCTCAGGTGTCATCTGTTATCTGTCACTGTCAGTTGTCCCCCGGAGACAGCATAAGTTAAGGAATGCAGGTATCCTTAAATACTAGTCACTACATCCCTTCCTTGTTAAAATAATTTTAATGAATCTATTTTCGATCACCATCACTTTCGCTAGAAGTAATGCTTTGGCGAGTAGACCGATTCTACCGACCCTCACTACCGTTCTTAGCTTCTATTAGACAATTCAACTACCACTGAAATAAGGCGTGTTATTTCAAGTAACTCAGCCGCGTGATACCCACCCCACAGTGGGGGTATTGCTTGATAATTCGATGACACACGAGTCGGTAACTGAACGCAACCCGTTCGTGAGTTCGTTTACTTCAGATGCCGGTAGCTGGTCAATATGACTGAGCTATCGTATCACTACGATGCTGAAAGTAAGGGAAATAATAATAATAATAATCTAGCGCATCCCTTTCGAGAAGAAGCCTGTAATTAAAGCCCGGTTACCCGATGTATACCCGATAGCCAGATCATTTTAATCACTAGTAGGTACATTTGGACATCCATACCCTGATCATAACTTAGAACCTACTATGCCTCTACCTCTTTCCCTCCTTTTTCTTATTTTATTTTTCTACTCTTTTTTTTTGAATATACTAATTGGCCCACCGGATTCTTGTAGTCTAATAGGAACAACCACTTACAGAACATCAAAGTCACAGCAGTCTTGACCTAACGCCAGTATCTCCTGTGCCGTCAGGTATTAAGAAGCAGATATCAGTTCATTATAATATACTAAAATCTCGTAAACCATTTAAAACTGAACATAATTGGTCACTAAATTTGCTACTCAAACATGGTTAACTCCTTGGTCCACCGCTAATCAACTTATTGGTGTGCCTTTAAGCAAGGGCTTTTTAACCCCTTTGGTCCACACTTTGCATCCAATTTAGTGGAATACCTCCCACAACCAATTGAATGGCAGGCCCTTTGGTTCACACTTTGCATTCAATTTAATAGAACACCTTCCCCAGCAATTTAATGCTGGACGTCTGACCAGCAACCTTGCAACCAATTTAATAGTACGGCTTAGTCAGACTGCCGCCAATCCAATGACACGCCGTGCCACCAATTTAATGGTACGCCTTCCCATCAGCACATGTGCAACCAATTTAACGGTAAGCCTGCGCTCGACAGCATTCAACCAATTTAATGGTAAGCCTGTGTGACCAATACTTGCAACCAATTAAATGGCAAGCCTGTGTGACCAATACTTGCAATGCAACCAACAAAATGGCAAGCCTGTGTGACCAATACGTTTGCAACCAATTAAATAGCAAACCTGAGTGACTAAATCGATTATCTTGAACGTTAAGCTACCTTTTCTTCCAAAAGTTGCGGTTTATTTGAGAAATGCTGACTATTTATTGTGCTCTTGAATATAATGAGTAGTAGTTTATTTAGATTACCCTTTATTTAAACAGGGTTCATAATGAGGCCCACATGATTCTAACATGGTATTAAGCGTTCATACATCTATGGTCTCGTTATGTACGTATTTCGATATTTGTTACTATTATCGAGTCGTGGAAAGATGCTTTAACGAATTATCTTTCAAACCAATATTTAGGCATATCGAATTTCCAATTCTCATGCATGACAGTAGGCATTCGATTTGACGAATGTTCACTAGGGCTTGCAAATATTCGAAACTGTAGTATTCAACCATTTTTTGGTGGTATTCGAATATTCGATTGCAAGCCCCAATGTTCACTAAAACTCGCACTAGTGTCGGTCGAGTATGAACACACCCTAACAACAACAATCCCGAAACACTTTTCATGAAACCACGTTTAGCGTTTGCCCGGCTGGCTGTCTTCTCAGGAGTTCGGAATTGTTAGTAAAACGACCACAAACACTAGACTTTTAATTGGACATACAAATACACTTTTAACACAAAATAACTAAATATAATATAAATAAATATTCCGGACATACCACACACGGTCAACCGATCCCAAACCAAGCACAGCCTGTACTATGGGTTACTGTATCTGTGTTAGTCACAAATGTCTGTCCAGTGCGGGAATCGAACCCGCGACCTCTAGCGCAAACTAACAGAAAGCAATTAAACACGTAAAACCAAGGAAAGTTCTCGAGCCGAATCTTCAATCGCGGAATCGCGAGGGCCGCCTTATTCTTCCTCACTCGCCGCGCAATGGTGCTAGTCGTGTAGGAACCGTGGCGCGTAGGAGAGACAGAAGTGTCGTCGTCGCCCTCGGCGCGGCATGTTGCATTTGAATTCAAATAAGTAGACTGATTAGAACCGCGCACTATACACGTTACAGGTTTTGTGAAACACAAGTGTGGTCGGGCAGTACTTTTGTTTTGCCGCTGATTCTGAAGATTTATCTCTAAGATTGATTTCTTGTACCAATCACCTAGATATTACGACGCTACTGCGGCGCTGATGACACGACAGCGCCGCCGCCGTCTCGTCGTCCGACTTCTATATTTTGTCTTCCTTCATACAAAGTATGAGTTTATGGTTCATAGGTACTTCTTTGTGATCTTATCTCAACTTAACACGTTCCTCCGTTGATGTACCTTATACTAAAGAATATCCACTGTTACTAAACCATATTGTTTTCTGAAGTTACTTCCACCAATTATCGTTCTTCACACATTATCCATGTTGATGTCCAGATAAAATTTCACCGCTTCATTTTTCCGGGAGTCCTTACTTCTGTTTATGCTATTTGACCATCCACTACCTCTTCGTCAAATAAGTACGTAGATAACTGCCATCGTACCTACTTACATGAGTTATACCTACTTATAGTATCTATCTATGGCCTCTTGGTGCCGCTACTTATGTATGTGCGGACTACCCTAGTACTGCCTCGTCGCGTCTCCAGATCTAGTAGTTTAATAAGTTGTATACTCATGTATAAAATCTCTAAACATTTCCATTCTTAATATAAAACATTTTTTAGTTTAAGTTTTCTTCCATTCCACAACAAAATTTGAGTTTAAGTTTTCTTCCATTTTCAAAACTTTACGCAAGGTTTATGGTTTTATTTTGGTTTTGCTAATACCTAAGTACTAACAAAATGATTCCTCAACCATGCAATTATAATTAGGCACTTATCTTCCTCTCCTTTATTGTGAACCTGGCGACAGTTTATATATCGCCATTGACCTCTAGACCGCCACCATCTCGGACACAATAGAAAATCTATTGTCTCGTGTAAATCTGTGTTTATGCAGATAAGGTGTTAATTACAAAGTACATAAACTTATACCTATCATGTAAATTACAGGTGAAGCACATATAATACATTGTATACATAGAATGAGCTCTTATTATGGTGGAAAGTCATTTACCATTTGTCATGTGTTGGGTATCTTATCTTTCAATTAGAATGTTTTGCTCTGATAATGATATTAAGAAGCCAGGATAACAATATGAGAGGAAGTTTGTGCTTTTTTATTTCTACATTCTATTTGCACTCTTAATCACTAATTGTCGCTAGGTAATTGAATTCTAGCATGTTTGAAATTCTGTTTATTGACAACTGTACCTACATCTGCCAAGATGCACCAGTATAGATAGCTGAATCGACCACAAACAGAACAATTTGCATAGACAGAGAGTTATTGAGAACCCATGATTCAAGGCAACTAAACTGTTACCTATGTTAGCTGTCCATACCTGGTCAATATACCTACTAATTTACTAGGATTACTCTAGCTACCAAGAGGATCTCCTAATGTGCCTCAGGTAGGTATGTTAACTTACCTAGTTATTTGGTACTTATATTATTAGTAGGTAGCTAGCTTCTTTAGGTACCTACTGACTTATAATTAACCGGGATATTTCAAAGAAGTAAGTTCTTTAAAATACTAACCTTGAGTCTTTTTTGAACAAGAGTATTTCCACTATCACTGAACTCTGCCAACAGTTGTTTGAATAATCAAGTAACTAAATGTTAACATGTTTTTTCTTTCAAATAATCCATTCTCAACTCAGGAAAATTTGGGTTTAATTTTCCTTTTATTTTCAAACGTATGGTGGGAAGGAATTGGTACTTTAGTTCTTACCTACTCAAATAATTTGTACACATATACTAGGTAAAAATACTTTGACAGTAGGTATTATCTTGTAGGTAAGTAAGTTCCAATCATCGTCCAGGTATATTACCAGTAATCTTACATTACCTACCGATCTCTTCATTTAAAGCCTTCATTCTTATTTTGAAATGGTAAATTAGTTCCATGATTGTTTCTGCAGTTTGTTTTACACGCATCACTTTCAAGTCGCACCCATGATAACAACTAACCCCCATACTTATAAACGAAACGCAAGCAATGCTTAAAAATATCCCCGTCTGTATTATCATTGCTTGTCAATAGCAAGAGATGGCAATACCTTAGCTCAGCTCCCATATCTATGACCCCAAGCATTGTCCATCCTTTATCAGATATTTATAATTAAGGCTTCAGATTTTATGCTCCAAAGTTTGTTTAACCCTGCATGATATTACTTTCAATAAAGGTTCTACATTAACCTTAATTCCCATACCTTTTTATAATTTTTTTGAAGAAAAAAAATTATATTTTTCATTTTTACAAGGATCTTTGGTAGAATACACCAACCGTCTCGTGCCAAAATGTTTGGCAAAGAAAAGATAAAAAAAAACTATGCTTTATTTTTGCCTTTTCTATCAGAAAAACACTAAATATTGATTCTTGAATCCTTGTAGCATAAAAATGACCTAGATAACCAACATAGGATATCACAGTAGGTATAATTTGCAATAAGTTAGCCTACACAGGATGGTGGACAACTTTTTGTGAAATTGTTTGTTTGACCGATTCGTACTTATGTTCTCTAGATTATACATAAATACCTCGTTATCCTCATCGCCATTTGTAGTGTATGCCTTACACCACGCTGGTTCCTAGCAGGACAACTTCCTCGTTATTATTATATCACATAATAATATCTCACAGTAACTTCCCGCGCGCCTGCTCGTGCCGGCTTGACCACAGACTGCCTGACTCCCAGAGAGTATGCATCCATCTCTCTATCTCAGGTGTCATCTGTTATCTGTCACTGTCAGTTGTCCCCCGGAGACAGCATAAGTTAAGGAATGCAGGTATCCTTAAATACTAGTCACTACAGGCGTGGCTCCTGTTCGATGCTTTATCTAGGAGGCTGGTGGATGAGACCAATGACCGAAGGGCTGGTGCGTACCTCGGACAAAGGATCAGTATTGCGATGCAACGAGGTAACGTCGCCAACCTTTTGGGCACGCTGCCTGTGGTTGGTGATCTGAACTCTGTTTTCTACTTGTAGTCGTAGTCGTAGAAAACATAGTTCATTCCTAGTATAATATTATTTTAGCTTAATTTTCAACTGTTATTATTATAATTTTTCTGTTAATAAAGATTTTTCATTACCCAAAAAAAATTATAATAGATACAATGATACTCAGAAATCCGTATTTTTCTCAAATATTTTTACATATTTGCTTTTCACAATCACAAACAATTAATTAGAATTTTGTACAGACTAACCGTTGGAAATAATGTCTCGCGAAACTTACATCCCCAAAATATTTGGTACATCTTCACTTTAAATTATATAAAATTGTAAGATCAGCCATCCAGTGTATAAATTATGAAACAATGCCAGTGCCAATCAAAAGCGCACAGTTTCATAACTTGCGAATTAAACTTCTTGAAGCTTGCAAAATCATTCATCGTTTGTATTGTTTTGTCGTAGTATAAAACAGGGTTGGCGAACACCGTCAATTCATGCGATGAAAATGTAATGCTATATCTACAGCCTTTCTAAGAAATCTTACCTTACTTAAAGAAGGGTAAGAGGAATAAAGTTGATAACTACTCCTATGTTTCTGTTTGATATACGTATACTTTTGATATTGTTATTGTCTCAGATGTCCAGGACCCTTCAAGATGTCTGTCATAATGACGCGCACTTGAGTAATTAACTAATTCACCTAAAGTCCTCAGAATACAGAAAAAAAGACAGAAATGACGTACGATGAAATTTGTACGAGCTAATGTGTCGCTAAAAGGCATTGCGCATCCCCCGTGCTCACCTTTTTAATGTTGCAAGTTGGGAAACGGTGTACCAATTTTAGGGTAATTTTTGTATGTTGGGTACCCAATTACTTAAACGGATTTCTTCACTTTAGGCCGCCAAACAATTGTTGTGCATAGCAAACGTGTGGTACATGCAGCGCAATTAGTTTCAACCGCAGTGCAATCCGTCCCAAATTTTATCTCCAATAATTTTACTCAGATTATTCTATACTTCGTCGTAAAAAACAGGCGTAGCTTCACCTAGATTATCAGTAGGTATTACCTACTTAGCTAATCATTTATATTATAAATTATTATAAAAGACAGACAGAGAGACGGTTTGAAATTGAAATAAATAATGCAAGGTATAAGTACAGTATATGTAATTACATATATTATTATTATATAAAGACAGTTGAAAACACAAACAAAATGATGGTTTCCAAATCTCTGGTCGCGTCGTTTGTATGATTTTAGTCCATTGCGCTCTTCTTATTTCATCAGTGGGTTTCAACCTAAAATTTCAAACTACAATTTTACCCTCAAATATAACAAAAAAAATTGGGTGAAAATGTTTGCAACACCTTTTTTGAATGTATGAATTTTAGCAATTATTTATTAATTAGTGATTACAAACTCTAAATGTGCTACTTACATGTGAAATGTGATCCCATCTTTTTTTTTAACACGCCCAGCCGAATGTTTGCAGGTAGGAACAGCACACGATGGCATATTTAAATTTTTTTGTGACTCCGTACGATTCGACGTCCACAGATCAACTGACATAAACTACTCTTCATTGGATTAGTTTTAGTGGTGACAAGTTTCACGCGTGCTATGCTTTCTGTCGTTTTTTCTGTATTCTGAGTTAAAGTCATAATTTACGCATTGTGAAAATATAACAAATAAATCTCTCAAAAAAGAGTAAATTCTAGGTATGAATATGCAAAAATTCTACGATACACTAACAATTATCTGACGGACAACCACAACCCCTGGAAACGATTGCGATGTGTGATTGACATTTCTAAAATTAGACCACTAATGGAATCCACGCAACTTTTATAACTATGTTTATAATAATAAATTGGCCAAGCGCGTGTTGAACATGCACAGCAAAGGCAGCTTCCGATGTGAGTTAAAGAAGAGAGCTATCAGCTATGTTAGGTATAAAATATCACACGCCATCTTTTTATGATTGCAGGAATATATTAAAGCTACATAAACACCATGCTATTAAAGCTCCATTACGAGTAATGGAGCTTTTATAACATGGTTACGAAATTGACTACTATTAATGGACTACTTATCTGTGATCGTTTTTCTTGTAATTTCAGTATACATGCTACTATTTTTATTTCAGGTATTCTCAAATAGCAGCTAGGTAAGGGACACGTCTTGACTCTTGAATATTTATTAATCGGGTCTCCGTATCGAAAAAGTGTTTTTTTAAAACAACAGTTCAACGATAACCCAAACGATGAGGAATGCAAATAAAATAGTACTAATAGACGGACAGACGGACTATAACTATAAAGGTTCCAGTCCAGACTTCGAGACCACAAAAAATGGAGTGTTCTATAATACTTTCAGACACTTCCCAGAAACTTAGATATTGAGTGAAAAATTTAAAAATATAGAAGAAACAAAAAAATGACTTCGTTTGACTGATTTTGTTAAAATTATCGTTAGACAGTAGTACAAACCCTTCAAAAATCAGTTTTAAGCGTTCCTTTTTTCTTTAGAAACGGAACCCTACGAACGTGAATTTTAATAAATATTGAATAACCATAATTTTTTGCAAACGTAAGTGATGAGACTGATAAAATATTCAAAAACTTCACCAAGGCCATTGTCAAAAAGTCAATACCCTCTTAATCTATGCCTGTTTTCTAAACTAATAATAGTTCTTATATAAAAGGAGAGAAATTCTATGAGATGTTACCTGTTGTGTCCTTCAGTCGAACAAACGCAGACCTCATCAATATGAAATTCTTGGTGAGATATTTTAATAACTATTTTCTACCCTAAAATATAAATAAGTTTATGCATTATTTAAATTATCAAATTTGAAATCACCACGACTCTGCGCCCTTAGTACCTTCTTAGCAGAATGTTTTAAACTTGAAAAACTTCATCATAATAATATATACTCGACACCACTTGGTAAACTAATTGGAAATCACGCATAGTGGACTTTTGAGTACAAATGCGGCGTACTTAAATGCGAATGCATTTAGCATAAACTTAAGTAATAAAATAAATAAATAATAAATAAATATTCCGGACATATCACACATTGTCACCTGATCCCAAACTAGGCATAGCCTGTACTATGGGTACCAGTAACTTTATTTTTTAAGGTACTTGCTCTGTGCATTTGCGCCGCTAGCGCAGCTTCCGTCGGCTACAAGCCGTGGCAGCCAGTCCAACAGGTTGCCAAGGCATTCGCTTCGGCCGTAGTGACCGCGCCTAGGGTCGTTGCAAAAGATGCCGTCGTTGAGCCCTTCAAGGCTGTCGTCGTTGAGCCCGTCAAATCTGTCTACGAGCCAGCGGTCAAGTCTGCCGTTTACGTCGACAAGGACGCCAACGCTGACATCCTCCGCTCAGAAACTGACGTTGCCACCGATGGTTTTAACTATATGTAAGTATAAATTCTTCTTAGTTTTACTTCCACCCACGGCTTTGTTCGCATGGTAAAGTTTTCATGGTTTTCCTGGCTTTTTACTACAAACCTGCCAAATATCATTCCAGTACGTTCAGCGGTTGCGGCGTGACTGAGTACCAAAAATCCTCACATCTTAACAAACTTTCATATTTATAATATTAGTCCAAGACCATAGCCTACACTACGCAACAATATTAAACGAAACATCTCCTAGCAGTACCTAATAAGAAAAATAGATAGATCATTTATTTGACGTATATCACATAAATAGCACAGACAGGTAGAAAAAAGGCGAAACGAACAATCAAACAATTATTTAGCAACAACAAAACTGGTATTAATTGAATCATGTTTTTGTTTTAGCTACGAAACCTCCAACGGAATCTCTGCCCAGTCTACCGGTGCTCTGAAGAAGGTTGGCAACACCGAATTCCTCGTGAGTACCTATATAAATATCCAATTAGTTTCATCCATTAGGATGTATGGGGACAAAACAACACCTTACTGTCCCAATAGCCAACCTCGCCTGCACGTGGTGCATCCTGCCGAATAGCAAAAGAGGCTCTGGCGACCGGTTGATGGCGGAATAGCCCTTCCTGATCTTACGCAGTACCTAAATCTTCTGGCCGCTGACGGGCAGCAGCGTCTGCGGTGCAAAAGTCTGTGTCCTGCGATCGCCAACCCGCCTGCCCAGCGTGGCGATTATGGGCAAAACCCTCCAAATGCAAGACACAACGAGAAAACGGCCCCCAGTTCCCGGTCGCCCCGCTATTCCTGGCCAAGGTGGCGGTCATGGTAACGGTGGGGCAGGGGGTGCTAGGAATCCCCGGGTTACGGTAGGCTACCAAAAACAAAAACAACTGACCTTGGCGACGTATAATGGAAGAACTCTGCGACTTGATGAACATTTGGCACAGTTAGAGGTGGAACTGGAGAACATAAGGTGGCACGTACTCGGGCTATCTGAAGTCCGAAGACAGGGGGAGGACACCATAACTCTAGAGTCGGGCCATCTTATGTATTTCCGTGAGGGAGACCAACTTTCCCAAGGTGGCGTGGGGTTCCTCGTTAATAGGGTCCTAGCAGATAACGTTGAAGAAATCTCAAGTGTATCGACCAGGGTAGCGTACCTGATTCTCAGACTATCTAAAAGATATAGCCTGAAAGTGATACAGGTTTACGCACCCACTGGTACACATCCTACTGAAGAGGTGGAGGATATGTACGAAGACATATCCAAAGCCCTTCACAACACCACCAAAGCTCACTTCAACGTTATCATGGGGGACTTTAACGCTAGAGTGGGAGTACAGACATGCAGCGAATCGAGATTAGGGCCGCACGGGGTCGGGACTAGGAATGACAGGGGGCAAATGCTCGTCAACTTCTTAGAGAAAGAGGGTCTCTTCTTAATGAACTCGTTCTATAAGAAGAGACCACACAGAAAGTGGACGTGGCGAAGCCCAGACTCTGTCACCAAACATGAGATTGACTTTATCATTACGGACAAAAGACGCTTATTTAGGGATGTCTCAGTGGTCAATAGGTTTAACACGGGAAGCGACCACAGAATGGTCCGAGGCACCCTAAGTATCGATGTCCAGATGGAGAGACGCCGCATGATAAAGTCCACGCTCCGACCTAACCTCCTGCAGATCAGTGCGGGCTCCGAAGCCTTCCAGAATAAACTGGAAGACCGATTTGCAGCCGTGGAAACCACAGAAGACGTAGACGAGGCACTCCAAAACATCCTAGGAATCGTACGGGAAGAGGGCGGAAAGTTCTGCAGTATGAGTCGTAGTGGCAGAAAATCGGATCTCTCAGATGAGACATTGCGGCTAATGGCAAGACGACGCGAAGAGACTCAGGCCACTTTGTTGCAACGGGCGGCCCTCAACAAGCTTATAGCAAAGCTGGTAAGACGTGATCTTCGGTGCTCCAGCACACGCCGTATAGAGAAGGCGATTGAGCAGAATCGAGGATCTAAAGTGTTCAGCCAGCAGCTTGGAAGGAGCCATTTAACGAAGTTAAAAACATCGGACGGCCGCATCGTCTTGTCAAAACCGCAGATTCTCGCTGAGATCGAGGATTTTTATGGTCGATTATACGACTCTAATGCCTCTCGCCCTGAAACCGATAGTTGCGATTCTAGAGCCACACTTACACGCCACTTTACAGACGAACTGCCGGATGTCAGTGTGGACGAAATTGAGATGGCACTCAGGCAACTTAAAAACGGAAAAGCCCCCGGCGATGACGGAATAACATCTGAACTTCTGAAAGCAGGAGGAGCTCCAGTGCTAAAAGAGCTTCAGAAACTCTTCAATTCCGTCATTCACCGCGGGAGAACTCCGGAGGCGTGGAACAAGAGTGTAGTCGTCCTTTTCTTTAAGAAAGGTGACAAAACACTGCTTAAAAACTATAGACCCATCTCACTCCTGAGCCACGCCTATAAGTTGTTCTCGAGAGTCATCACAAATCGTCTAGCAAGAAGATTTGACGAATTTCAGCCACCCGAACAAGCCGGGTTTCGAAGTGGTTATAGCACCGTAGACCACATCCACACAGTGAGGCAGATAATACAGAAAACCGAAGAGTACAATCGGCCCCTGTGCTTAGCATTTGTGGACTACGAAAAGGCCTTCGACTCCATCGAAACCTGGGCTGTTCTGGAATCTCTACAGCGATGTCAAGTGGATTATCGTTATATCGAAGTGCTGAGATGTCTTTATGAATCCGCGACCATGAGTGTTCAAGTACAGGACCAGCAGTCTAATCCAATCCAATTACGTAGAGGAGTGAGACAGGGGGATGTCATATCCCCGAAACTCTTTTCTAACGCATTGGAGGATATGTTTAAGACGCTGGACTGGAAAAATATGGGCATAAACATAAATGGCGAGCACATCTCACACTTACGATTCGCCGATGACATAGTCCTGATGGCGGAATCGCTGCAGGAGCTGCAGAACATGCTAGACGGCTTAGCTGATACCTCTCAACGAATCGGGCTCCGGATGAACATGGATAAAACTAAAGTCATGTTTAATGATCGCATACATCCGGAACCAATCGTCGTACAAGGCCACCCACTCGAAATTGTGCAGGAGTACGTTTACCTCGGGCAAATATTGCAAATGGGTAGACACAATTTCGAGAAGGAGGCTAAGAGAAGGATTCAGTTGGGCTGGGCAGCGTTTGGTAAGTTACGTCGAGTCTTCTCGTCGCCTATACCACAATGTCTGAAGACTAAGGTCTTCAACCAGTGCGTCCTACCCGTGATGACTTACGGTGCCGAGACGTGGACACTCACAGTGGGGCTCATTCACCAGTTTAAGGTCGCACAGCGAGCTATGGAACGGGCTATGCTTGGTGTTTCTTTGAAGGATAAAATCCGTAACGAGATTATCCGACAGAGAACCAAGGTCATCGACATAGCCCAGAGAGTTGGCAAGCTGAAGTGGCAGTGGGCTGGCCATATATGCCGAAGAACCGACAACCGTTGGGGTAAACGAGTTCTTGAGTGGAGACCACGTCTAGGCAAACGTAGTGTGGGGCGCCCCCCGGCTAGGTGGAGCGATGACCTACGAAAGGCGGCGGGCAGTAAGTGGATGTCAAGGGCCGAACACCGGGCTCAGTGGCGTGTATTGGGGGAGGCCTATGTCCAGCAGTGGACTAATGTGGGCTGATGATGATGATGATGAATTAGTTTCAAAGGGTAATTGTAAATACTGGCTACCACCAAATGCCCGCGGATTCGCTCGTGCGGTACTCGTACTTATATAAAAAAGCATGTTTGTCCTTCCTCATTTACTTAGAGCAAACTAGCTGACCCGCCCGCAACTTCGTCATCGTGTTCAAGTATGTTTCTAACTTGACTCTTGCCACTTCGTACACTTGATTTCTTGATTTTCCGCCCGTGTTACAAGTGTACGGAAGCCTAAGGGAGCGAGCCCTACACGCACAATTTCAAAAGGATTTTCTCCTAAAAGCTTCAAAACCAATTAATTAAATACTATTATTCATTCGGTGGTGCCATAGACTAAATTAGCGCGCATTTGTCGCAGGCTATAATATAGTTACTTAGGACTCAAGCGAAGCCAACTCAATATTTGTACATCATGGTTCATCCAACATGATGTACAAATATTGCGTTTTCGGAATGAAAAGTTAGTTTTATAAAAATAAATATGGCCCTAATTCACACAGGGATAGTGTAGCTTTCTATTAGAATTTATAGAATCTGTTTAATAGAACTTCCAGAGATTACCTCCTACATAAAACCAAACAAATTTTACCTTTTATAATATTAGTGTAAATGTAGGTCAATCAATATTTTAATAACTAATTAAATTTAAATTCAATAAGTTCTTTAAATGCAATATTTTTTTATGAATTAAATCATATTTTCATTCGTGCAGGCTACCCAGGGTGGATACAGATACGTCTCTCCCGATGGCACCCCCGTTGAGGTGACCTATGTCGCTGACGAGAACGGCTTCCAAGTCCAGGTTTGTACTACGTCAATACCATCGACTTATATTGTTTCCTTCATTAGTACAAGTAAATAAAAGTGCCCTTTATTTTATAGATTTATTCCACGTCAATTCACAGTTTTTCTTTTCTTGTGTTTTATTGGAATTGGAAAAACCACGATCATAGCGTAATAGTAAAGCTGTGTTCTAAGAGCGTGCAATATGTCGTCTTCAATTTATTTGATATTGATCCTTTTGCCTTTTAATAAAGTTACTTTTGAGTTTGACTTTTAGGAGCTTGTGATACCGTCTGAGCTATTTAAAATACACACCCTCAAATGACAAACTCAAAATTGACCTTATTCGGTAGAAGTAGGGCTCTTTTTTATGTGACATATCAAGAACATATCGTTTAGCACGTCTAACAACTAACACCTAATGATTATGTTTCCGACAGAGCAACGCCCTCCCCGTGGGTCCCGCTATTCCTGAAGCCATTCTTCGCTCTCTGGAGTACAACCGCGCCCACCCCTCGAAGGAGGTTGAAAAATACTAAACTGAACCAACACGAATCATGCTGAATGAACTGAAGGACACTGGAAATTGAACACTAAATAATTTTATACAGAAAATTTAAAAATGTATTGTTCTGAGTAGGAAAATAAAATCTGTTCTCTAGGTTGTTGTTTTCATTTAACTAAATAAAGCCCTTTAGGGTAGGTTGCGCTGCCTTGAATTTGTCCTTAAAAATAATTTATACAAAACAGAGCCTTCTGAAGCCTTATCGGCTATAGCAGCTATAACACTGTCCAAACTAATAAGCAAACTTTCTCAACAAAATTAATTTGCTGTAACATGACTTTCGTCTTGAGGCTCTGTGGTATCTGAGACGGGTAACAATTACAACAACAGCTTTGTATAATTAAAACAAACTTATTATAGCATGATTATCATTCTTCCAAAACCGCGCCTGAATTTATAAGAACCAAGGATTTGTCTGATACTGCAATCATAGTTTTTGTAGGCGCTCGCACAAACTTGATGTGAACATTTCTCAGACCAAATTCATGACGAATTCAATGAATTTATACAATTTGAATTTTTACAATTTTGAATTTATTTTTTTAGTTTACTCTTTTGGTGCCAGGACAGACATATTAGCTCGTATAAAGAACCACATTATTTTTACAGCCCTATTTCATGCCTAGTTCAGTTCAGTATTCATAAGGCGCATAGTAAATAAAAAAAAAACGCTACTTATAATCAGTTGATACGCACTGATTTTAGTATTTTATGACATCTTCTATCAATAGCCATATTTTTTAAAACAATAATTCTTAATTAATATTATTTTTATTTTTTGATATTACATATTATGTGAAATCAAAAAAAAAAGTCAACTGATTATAAGTAGCGTTTTTTTTTAAATGAACACGGTTTAACTGACTAAATTCATTAATGAAACAGTAAGTTAATAACCGCATAATTATATTGATTTCAATCACACTATAGTTATACCAGCACGGTTTCACTCGCGTGGTATGCAGTACATAATGATTTTAGTTATTACAGTTTTTCTGAAACTTGTACTTGTCAAATTAGCTCAGTCTGTTGATGCTTTACAAACACACCAGATTTACACCAGATTTACACCCCTTTTTATCCATTTAAATATTTAATGTAAAACAACCACTAGAACAATTATTTAAAAATATTTTATCAATATTAATAATAATTAAAAAAATATCTTTCAAAGCTCTTTCAAAAATATCTTTCATAATGATATCCATAATGTTTAAAAAATGCCTTAAACAATACTCTTATAGAAAGATAGATAGAAGGTAGATGCTAAAGTAACGTTAAGTGCCTTCACGGCTGAACGGCTGAACCGATCTTGGTGAACATTAAAAAATAAATAATAAATAAAACATTATTTTTAAAAAATTTACCGGTTTCGATTCTTGAGTGTCGTTCATTTTTTTGAAAATGAATGGATACAGTTTTTTCTTATCTAAAATCGACGATATGGTTCCTTCGAACAAATTTCACTATCTCTTATTGATTCAGACTTCTCCATGCTAGCCTTCGCTTGTCGTGTCACTGATTCTTTCTTGGTAATCCTATTAGGTCAGTGACAAGGTCGTATATGTCACTGATTCTTTCACCAATATGATCATAGACCCTTTTCAGGTCCACCATATCACCTTCACTGAATAGCTGCTAGCTACTACTTAGCAGCCATCTACTGACTACTGACGCAGACCAAAATCTCTCGCTTAAGATGATTAAAGAGTAAGATATAAATACTTATATACAAATATATAATTATTTACTATCTCTAGCCTCAAAGGTTTGCTGGAAGAAAACTCTTTTAAGGGTTAAGCTCACCTTTGTACATGTCCTTTCATTTAGTTGTTTTTTGTATGTGTTTTTTGTGTACAATAAAGAATAAGGAATAAAGAAATACCTATAAATACTTCATAGCTAGTCATCACGACTCATACGCTTCTTATTTACTTGATGGATCACATCCGCCATATTAAATTCGTGGTCGTAAAACTACGTGGCTTTGAAAATGGTCTATATTTTTATTTAACAATGACATTTAAAATATTATCTAGAACATAAATTATGTAAAACCTGTATTTTATACGACGGTTTCGTTTGCGTTTTCCGACTGCGGCTTAAAACTAAATCGGGCAAAAATTATAATTTCGCTGCTCTGCTCGCTGGTATTTTTTTTGCTTTCGCACCCTGATGAGTCAGTGATCAAGTTTGAGTAAGGTAGCCTTGAAGGGCCTTGTGACTGATGAACTTGATGGCGAAAGAACATGCAAGGTGAACGGACTCGATGCACCTCGCCTCTTTTCATAATGTACCACTAAAACGGTCATTTGAAAGGTTAACGCTGGAGTTTTTTATTTCACCCTTTTGGGTATGAATTAGAAGCGTGCAATACGCCGTGCATTCTCAAATACCTGCCCCAGCGTCGTTTATTAAAGTTGAAATCAGAACGCGCTCCGAAGCGGCTCTTTTGACGATGCGATCCTTTGGGAACCCAATAAATAGTTACCAACAATTTATCACCGTGGTGGCACCGGCTGTAGAATAGGACCCTCCATATCTCCTACCCGTGGAAGTCGCAAGAGGCGACTAAGGGGAAAAGGCTGGGGGATGGGCAGCAGCGTCCATAAAGATAGCTCTAACTGCGCTCGCCAACCCACGTGACCAGGGTTGTGGGTATGGTCAAATCCCAGGTTAGGAATTCGCTCTGGAAATTTGTGATGGAGGCAATGTTCAGCCGTGGACATCCTACGGCTGAAATGATGATCAACTTATCAAAGATAAAACCATATCGATATACCATAGAGTTCCAAACAATGATTTTTCGATTGTATAAAAATGTAAAAATTGAAGCTCAAGAGATTATTGAGATAGTTATTAAGATCCGGACGATTTTGTGTGACCAGTTTCATCTCGTATACATTTTTATGGTATTATATGATGCTCAAAAGTTGCGTGGTTCCCTTGGTCCTGTCAAGAAAATTATGTAAATGGCCCCTCCTTGTTTTATAATCGCGCATAACATCTTCACACCTACACGCATACTTTCCGGAGACTCGCGTCAGATATGGACACGTACCACATAAAGTTTCATGTTTTATTGAGCACGAATGGACTTGAATTTATTTTTTCAAAACCTTGGCACAATAAAAACATAAAGGAAATAAATCCTTAGTTTACATGAAACAAAATAACCGAGATTCTGCCTGTTTAACTACACTAATAATTTTTATTTTAATAACAGTTAATATACTGGCCTCATAGCTCAGTTAGTAGAAACTCTGCCTTCTGCGCTAGAGGTCACGGGTTCGATCCCCGCACTGGACAAACATTTGTGTCATAAACACAGATGTTTGTTCTGTGTCTGGGTGTTAAATATTTATGTTTTATGTATATCAGTCTCTGGTACCCATAGTACAGGCTATGCCTAGTTTGGGATCAGTTGACCGTGTGAATATGTCCAGAATATTTATTTAATTGTTTGTTTAAATATGCTACGATTTTGATCCGGTATCCCTAATCCCTAAATTTCAGGTATTCCTAAATACTTGTTTGGCCGGTAGAGGGTTTAGTACTTGTCTCTTACAAAAATGACCACTTCAAAGCTTCATATTTATTAATCGATCTCCGTATCGAAAAAGTGTTTATGAACCTCCTAATATTTTTGGAAGACCAGGGAAATCGCATAAATTGTGGTATGCCAATAAAAAAAAAACACCTACTTCTCATGTAGGGCAGGTACTTCGAAAAATGCTATACTCAAAGTTTTTATTTCACATCTTAGTAGGCGTTTTCATTATGACTTTTTTTTAGCAGGATTCATTATTTTAGCATGTTTTGCACAAGTTTTATCTGGAATCCTACGGTATTTTCAGATTTTTATACAACCTTAACATAGATATCTATTGTATGGCTATGAGTAATAATTAAATGTATTGCAAAATATAGTTAAAGGTATAGCTTTGTGTTCGATGCAATTACATTTAACAGTTGTCAAGAAAAAGCGTATTAATAGCGTTCACCAAAGGCTATGCTCGCGTGAACCCGGTAAAAAAAAAAACAATATTAGTCAGGGATAGTGTAGTACAGAGATTACCCCCTAATCGTCATTTTCATGACCATCATCATTTCAGCCGTAGGACCTCCACTGCTGAACCTAGACCTCTTCCATAGATTTCCAAAGCGAACAATCTTGTGCGGCTCGCACCCAACGGATCTGAGCAACCTTTAAAAGAAGATCTCTGGCCGAAGGGTGTTGTGTTCCGTCATTTCCGCGGGCGGATACCTACTGCCACGGACAATTCGCGTCCCACGTCGCAGTTTCTACGTGGCAATTAATTGTGTTATTTTGTTATTATGTATGTTAGTCTTTAAGGTATATATGTATATGGGCCGTAGGATAAGAAGATTCCATCTGTTTTTTATTCTATTGTTGCCTGAAATAAAGTTATTGTATTGTATAGTTGTATTTATTAGCTTGTCTTTCCAACCCCCCATATAAATACAGGCCATATAAAGACAGGCCTCATAGTTCAGTTGGTAGTAACTCTGCTTTCTGCGCTAGAGGTAGCGGGTTCGATTCCCGCACTGGACAAACATTTGTGACTAACACAGATGTTTGTTCTGTGTCTGGGTGTTTAATATATATCTATTATATATATAAGTCGCTGGTACCCATAGTACAGGTTATGCCTAGTTTGGGATCAGTTGACCGTGTGTGATCTGTCCGGAATATTTAAAAATAATAATAATATACTAATAAATAATATTGTAGATTACCGCCCATAGAAACAAACTATACATCTTTACAATGTTAGTGTAGATGTAGATATAGCGTTATGGATAATTAGATTATATCTTCTTCTATTATATTTAAGCTTTATGGAGTTCGATATACACTCAACTAAACACATTAGACTTGTTTTACAAGGTGGCCGTAACTCGGTAGTTGACATACTCTTCGAATGATGGATACGGCCATTTCTGTGAGGATATTGATACGTTGACCTATGAATATAATATTAATAATCCCTCAACTCAACTAAACACAGACATGTTTTACAAGGTGGCCGTAACTCAGTAGTTGACATCATCATCATCAGCCTGATGAAGTCCACTGCTGAACATAGGCCTCCCCCAAAGAGTGCCACGACGAACGGTCTTGAGCCTTCTCCATCCACCGACTTCCCGCAACCTTCACAATGTCGTCGGTCCATCGGGTAGTTGACATACTATTCTTATAATGGGTACGGCCATTTCTGTGAGGATATTGCTACGTTGAGCTATAAATATAATATTACTAATGCCTATGGAGTTTATTATACACTCAACTAAAGACATTAGACTTGTTTTACAAGGTGGCCGTAACGCGGTAGTTGACATACTATTCTAATGATGGGTACGGCCATTTCTGTGAGGATCTTGCTACGTTGAGCTATAAACATAACATTTAATGTGTTCCATTCACACATTACCATGTTACAACTAAGGCGACATTCATAATACAGGTTATTTATACACAATAAATAATTTTGTCATAACTAGGATGAAATGGCTCTTCAATTATCATTTACCTGCTATTTATTGAACAAATTTAAGTCTTGTGGCACAAAAATTTAGGCCAAAGATCATTTATTCTCATTTTTGTAAATATGTTTTATATAAAAAAAATTGAATAGACACTATAGGTTTTTTTAAAACAATTTGTACTAGGTATATGATGTAGTTCATATATTAACTGAAACTTTTCTCATACTACCGAGGAAACTTTTTAGGTATATACTAATATATCTAGTAAATCTCATATTTTCCAATTAGGCATAGATGGACAGGAGGATCTATAGGAGCTGCATCGCTTGGAAATACATACCACTGGCGTGGAGAGAAGTTAAGGTTATCTTCCTCCCAAAACCAGGCAAGTCTGACTACACACAACCAAAGTCATTCAGACCGATCAGTTTGAGCTCATTTCTTCTCAAAACTCTCGAGAAACTCTGTGACAGACACATCCGTAGCGGGCCGCTGGCTAACAACCCGGTCAACAAAAACCAGCACGCGTATCAATCAGGCAAATCCACTGAAACAGCTTTACATCAAGTTGTCAACAAGATTGAAAGTGCCCTGGAAGACAAACAATCATGTCTGGTCACTTTCATCGACATTGAAGGTGCATTTGATAAGACCACCTTTCCGAGTATCGAAAGGGGGCTAAGAGATAAAGGGGTTGATGAGAACCTGAACGAATGGATAACACAAATGCTGGCCAACAGGGCGGCTCGGATCGAAAGCTCCGAAATTACACGTTGTCTCGTAACAAAAGGATGCCCACAAGGAGGAGTTCTGTCACCCCTACTCTGGATACTCGTAGCAAACGAGCTCTTAGAACTACTAAACAAAGATGGCATCCTTACAATTGGTTATGCTGACGACCTAGCAATCATGATATCGGGACTATTTGAATCAACTCTATGCGAGAAGATGCAAAAAGCTCTTCGTGTTGTGGAAGCATGGTGCCATAGGCACAGCCTATCTGTGAACCCAAACAAAACTGAATTGATTCTTTTTACTCGCAAAACGAAGAAACTGCAGGCACTAGACCAGACCTACCATCCCTATTTGGAACAAGACTGACTTTGTGTAAGGAGGTCAAATACCTGGGCATATGGCTGGACAGCAAACTTCTATGGAACAAGCAGCTTGACCATGTCACGACAAAGGCTACAAACGTGCTATGGCAGTGCACACGTGCCGTGGGCAAGGACTGGGGATTAAAACCGAAGCTGTGTCTCTGGATGTACAAAGTCATGGTTAGACCGGTGCTCATCTATGGCGCTGTAGTCTGGTGGCCCCGAACTATCCTAGTTGCTGCTATCAATAGGCTACAACAGGTCCAAAGACTAGCATGCTCACTCGCAAGTGGGTGCACAAAATCTACTCCATCGGCGGCACTCGATGTCATACTGGGGCTGGTACCACTTCAGCTGCACATACAGCAGGAAGCGATGGCAGCAGCACTAAGAATAAAATCCACTAACCAGTGGAAAGGTGACAACAGAACAACATATCATTGCAAGATACTTGACAAGGCGACAAAAGTCATTCCGGAGGCCTTACGAGGCACGGACAGAATCGCTACTTCTTATTTGGTCAACAAATCGTACGAAGTGGTGACTTCGGAGCCCGAAGGCATCTCAAGTTCCTCATCTGGGCTGCCCACATACCACATATACACAGATGGAGCCAAACAGAAAACGGGGGTGGGCTGTGGCTTTTACTGCCCTGAAACGGGACTCTGTAAGGCTCAACCACTCAACACAACCACCACGGCTTTTCAAGCCGAAACTATAGGTCTACATCTGGCGGCCAAAGATATACTGACATCATTAAAGTCTGTGCCGGAAACAGGGAAAGCTCTAGCATGCACACAACAATTTATCTTCACAACAGATAGTGCTGCACTTATAAATGCTCTTCAAAGACCAGACACCAGGTCCAAATCGATACTGGAATGTCATAATGCACTCCAACAACTAAGTGTGAATCATAGAGTGCTTATCAAATGGACAAAGAGTCATAGCACAAACCTGGGCAACAACAGGGCTGACGTCCTGGCAAAAGAGGGAGCAAAACTTGTTCCTACAGAAGCGGACAAGAGCCTATCAAATCCACCATCGGCGGAAATCAAAAACAGACTGAGAGAACACTTTAAAAAAGAGCACCAGAAGCTCTGGGAAAGCAGAAAGGACTGTAAGCAGGCGAAAGTCATGCTCCCGGGCCCAGATAAGAAGTCCACCAACACCATAATAAAGATGAAACGCGAGGACCTGCGAATGCTGGTGGGCATCATCACAGGTCACTGTGAATTAAACCATCACCTGTACAAGACAGGGGCTACTGACAGCGGATTATGTCGGGGCTGCCTACAGGGAGAAGAAACAGTAGAGCACGTAATTTTGCACTGTGCAGCCACGGAAGAGGCCAGGACCACATCGGGTCTGCGGGCCGTGATCGGAAGCGGCTCCCAGACACCGCTGCATACACGGATACTGAGAGAATGTTACCAACGACCCAAAGTCCTGCTTCGCTATTTTAAGGAGCTGGGCTGGCTGGGGTAGGGTTAGCATAGGGGGACAATGCACAAAACACCCCACAGCGGGAAGTCAGTGCAGGTCTAACCACCCCCGATTAGAATTAGAATTAGAATTAGAATAGATGGACAGACGTTCTCTTTATAAATTTATGGACATTATGTCTTAAGAAATATGATCGGAGCTTAACTTCAAATGTGTTCTAATCCTAATTATTATGAGGCGTCGCTCAAGTATAGCTATTGTAAATGTTAAGGCTAGCTTATACTTAGCTGTTTTAAATGTTAAGGGCCTTAAAAATAATAAAAACATTATCAGAGGATCTTCGTGGTCTGGTTTTTAATGGGCAGTCGAGTATTTTTACGTGTAACGGAAGTAAAGCACTTTAAAAAAAAATGTACAAGTGCAAAAAAAGAGCGTCTTTGTAAAAGGCTGTAGTCTCCAAATAGTTATTAATAAGGAACTATAAGATTATTTTGAATGCTTCATCTATATTAATTAATTGATCAATGAAGGCTGTTTTGTAGTGAACCGTTTGATAATTTTAATGACGAATTTATAATCGAGATTTTAAATTTGATTGATAGCCACTTAAGTTTATTAAATTAAGGTACAAATTGGCATAAAACCTAAGATACTACTAACATACCGCCTTACACTTATCATCATTGTCCTGTCCAGTCCATATATTTTTACATGGAATGTAAAATTTAATGGTTTTACAACGAAAAAAAGCTTCAGGTGAAACATGAACCAACTCTGATTCTTAATATTGCCAACAAAAAAAAATATTCCAAGTAATAACTAAAATTACAGAGGATGTTCTGTAATTACCCCTATTTTTTTCCAGAATTTTGTACGTTTTAAAGCCTCGAATTCAGCTTGTTCTTTGCTTTTGTTCCTTTTGTCTAGTCAGTTTTATGATCCGTAATACTGAAGATCGGTCGGATGATGCTGATTATAAGAGTAGGTTATTAATTAGTCAGTTATGTCTTTTGATGGTTCTCAAACTATTTAGAAAAATCTATCCTGAGAATGACAGAATGTTCAGGTAAATATTATATATCATTAACAAATAAAATGGTACTCACTAAGAGAAAAGTTAGGACAAGTTAAGTATACGATGAAGTAAATAAAATATTATAAGAAAAATTATAGTAGGTATAGAAAAAGAAGAAGTGAGGTAGTTATGCTGCAATCTTATCATTAGGTATCGTAGTAACCATATATAATATTAAATCTGTCGTAATTTCTACCTTCATGCTAGGTACGTGTACTAATGGCGGTTCACAGATAATTTACGGAAAAGGTTATTTTTTGTTAAATTTTATGGTTTGATTGGTTAGCCGTTGACTAATATTTTACGTATGCACTTATCCTTTTTTAATGCTAACTGTTCTTTTAAAATACGAATAAGACATTTTTAAGGCCGACCCAAACAGACTTCAAATTCCTGAATATTTACAAGATTATTTTCAACCTCTTTTTCTTGTTATCAACCTATTTGCGTTTTGCTTACCTACTGAGGATGACACTGGCCACCTACACCTTCGAATAAAAAACAAAAGTAAGTATGACATCCATTCATCATCAAAAATAACTCTGACGGTACTGACTGACTGACTGACAATCAAACGTAGTGGTTTTATTATCTTTGAAAATCAACGCAGAGCCTAACCAAAATCCTAAGAGTATGAAATTTAGCAGCTTCCTGTTGTAACGTATGGGTGCACAGAAAGGAGTTCCCGACACACAACCCCTAAGGTTAAAGTTTATGTAAGTAATAAAAATAGCAGCACCGAACGAAGTCACGGTGATAACCATTCCATACCAACGTCGACAAAAAAAATTCGGCAAGTCGTGATTTCAAGAGATGATGGCGTTTTTTTAAGTTTTACAGGACAAGTAGCAATCCCTCAGAAATTAAATTAATATGGGACCACCTCCGGGATCATAATTTATACACCAGCGAAAGAATTATCAAAATCGGTTTAGTATTTTTTTTTTCTTCAAATTTGGAGTCATGTTTCCTATAAACAAAACCTTCTTAGTATAAAAGTAGTGAAGTACATTCTTTAAACAAACATTACAAGAACTTTGGTACTTTTTCGATATCAATGATACATAGCACACGATACATAGTAGGTACTCATGCTATTTTTCAGCCTCAAATTATTCTAAAACTAAACTTTACTTACAGACGGTGCTTGAAAAATAATCCTCGGCTTAAAGATTGAGAACCGATGCATCATCAAATCCAGCATCAACCAACTCATTATAAATGGAAGAAACTGTCCAGTAGAATTCTAAAATAGATTAAAAAGGTATAAAAAGGCGTTGATCAATAGAAACTCATTCAGGTTGTTAAGCGCGCTTGATGACAACAGAAATGCGCCTTCTTTTGGTAAGTCTTGCAATCTCGGTCGGATAATAATGCACAGTTGCGGTGAATCACTGCGGTGTGTCATACAAATAAAGGATATTAAGTAATAATCATTAGTGGATCTAAAATTTATTTACGATCAATTGACTCTTCTTTGCTATTTAATAGGATTTATAAGTAATTGCTTACTTGTTTAACTATTATAATTACGTGTGCTGGAATTTAATAGCATATTCATTGTATTTCAGGTTATTTGTTTGTCTTTGACAGCGGCCCTTGCGGCTGAAACTGGAAAGTAAGTCAAGTACATTTTTGTAGAGTTTATTAATTATATAGAATTGTCTAGTAGTACCCTAGAGTACTATTAAAATCGGTATTTTTTGCGGGTTTTCATTCACATTTCTATTTCAACAAAAATATAATTACTTTTAATTATATAATGAGTATTTTAGTAGTGTTTTTATTCAACTGTAAATATTCATTTGGCCTTTTTCAGGTACACTCCTTTCCAGTTTTCCAGCACGACTAAGGCGCCCTTCCAATTATTCTCAACTCGGGCACCAGCTCGTTACGACCCTTCGTACTACGACCCTAGCCGTTACGAGCCCGGCCGTTACGACGGTGTTGGCAAATACAACCCGGCTAGAGATAACTCCGGCCGTTACATACCCGACGACTCTGGAAAATACAAGTAAGTTGGATTGTTAAGAATATTGGAAATTGTCAGCATTCTATCCGTACATACTATCTGGCAATATTTCGTGCTCTTAGAAGGAATCATCATCATCTTTTCAGTCGTAGGGCGTCCACTGCTCACCATAGGCCTACCTCATAGTTTAGAAAAACAATCATTTGGGAGAATTTGCACATAGGTAATCGCCACGCTGGGAATGCGGGTTGGCGAGTGCAGATAAAGCTTTTGTTGTTAAAAGGCAAAGCTGCTGCCCATCTCCTAGATTTGTTCTCTTAGTCACCTTTTACGACATTCACGGGTAGAAATGCAGGGGCTTATTCTTCAGCCAGAGCCACCACGGCAAAATGAATAGTTTGGCGAAATTGTAGACAAAATGGTTGAAAATACTTTTATTAATGATTCATTGAACTTGACACGTTACATCACACAGGCTATCTTCCACCTTAGTCATGTTTTGTGAATGAATTGTGTGAAATTTGTGAATTAGTTGTTTTACTCGGGTGTTAGACTATCGTATAGTCTAAAGCTCATTCCTTCATCATCATCATCATCATCATTTCAGCCGTACGACGTCCACTGCTGAACATTGCCTCCCCCACAGACAGAGCGAACTCCTTATCATGTGGGAGGACTCGCCCATACTCACCACGCTGGGCATGCGGGTTGGCGAGCGCAGTTAGAGCTATGGTTGTTAAAATGAGGGAAGGGCCTATTCTTCAGCCGGGGCAACCACGGCCATTCTCCAAGCTCATTCCATATAAACTACAAAATCAGTTTTACATCATACGAAGCACTTTCATATGGTGCCTACTTGACGCTTGTTTTACTTACGTAGGAGTCTAAAAACCTCTTTTGGACCTTTTCAATAAGGCCTAGACTTTGATTCACACGGTTTGCAAAATTTACTCAGTCAGTTATTCGTAAAAAGGTAACAGATAGATAGAGAGACAAAGAAACAGAGTTAGTTTTCCATAAATAATATGTGCACGAAAGGAGCCTCTAGGATGTGCACTTTAATCGTTTCACTACACTGATTCTTTCACCGACGGTCATAGACCCTTTTCAGGGCCACCATACCTCAACCTGGTCACTGACCAAATACAGGATGACCAAGAATGAATCAGTAACACGATAGGCAAGCAATTAAGAAGTGTCATGTGTCGATATTTCAAAGCGCAAACTTGTTAAGCTCAACGCGGAAGCAGAAGTGTGAAGATGGTAGCTCCGTTAGTATAATTAGGTCGTCCGAGCGTCACTGAGCAACTGTTATTTGGTATGGTCAAGGACGACATAATTTTTATTCATTTCTACATAATTTCCATATCATTTAAATTGATTTTGTGATCTTATTCGGATAGGAATTGTTTTTATGAATTGCTAATTTTAAAAATTTTGATGGCATGTATTTATCTATGATGTAAAATTTACAGCATAGAATGTGCCATTACATAATTAATCACGCAAGATAAACTTCAAGTACGTAGAAATTTTACGATCTTGGTGGCGTAGTGGGCGGCTGCCCGTCTGAGACGTAAGGGGTTCTGCGGGTTCGATTCCCATTAATAGGACAAATGTTTGCATTATCTGCAAATACTTGTTTGTACGATGTTTGTTCTGTGTCTGGGTATTAAATATATATCTATTATGTTTATCAGTCTCTGGTACTCATAGTACAGGCTATGCCTAGTTTGGGATCAGTTGACCGTGTGAATATGTCCGGAATATTTATATTTATATATTATTTTTTTAACTTGTATTGGGTCTGGGTGTTGTAAAGATAAGATAAAGATAATTTTATTTCGGTAACAAACTTCACTTATGCTAATGTACATCAGGTTTTGTATAAAATGTGATCGTTGGACCTGGTTGGAAAACATAAGTACCCAAACTAGGAGATCCTGTAATCAGTGTCATCCTGTGGAGATGGCGTACCTATGCCCCCGCCGGAACCGGTTGGACAGTAAAGCTAAATAGAAATTGATTATGTGTACGTCTACAGGTAAAAAAAGTTTAATAAGTTGTGGTACCATGGTACTTGTAGTTTCTAATACCCACGACACAAAGGGGTCCTAGTGTGGGGTCAGGACAATGTATGTGACTGGAGGGTGTTATTTAAAAAAAAAACAATCGTGGATTTCATCACTGACAACTGAACAACTGGGAATACGGGACTCATAGCAGGAGCTGAAACTTTTTTTCTTTAAAAAAAAATCAAAAATGTATCCTGAGATGTCCGTTTGTAGAAATTTACTTCATCATCATTAGCCCACATTAGTCCACTGCTGGACATAGACGATGTTAAATGTTGCTTACCCATACCCACTTAATAATGTCCGCCTGTACCAAAGTTTCAGTTCATGCGTAACTTTTTAAGACGTCTCAGCGATTAGGTGCATTTTCATATAAACTGACATTGCTTAAAGTCAATGGCGTCCTTAAAGATAAGTATGAAGTTAAAGATTGGTGGAGACTCGTCAAATAAGGTTTTTTTAAGAACACTCAATCAAATATTATAGTAAAAATAATGTGAGTTAGATCTCATTGTGAGTTGGAAATAAATTAAGAACCACTGTATTCCAGGGTTTACTTGCTATGGTTTTTGTTTGGAAATATATTTGATTATTACAATATGTAGCGATGTGATTGTTACAAAAAATATGATTGGATCATTTAACTTCATCGTTTTGCAGGTAGTATTAGTAATAAATTTGAACAAAGTTTAATAAAATATTAATAATAATTAAAAAGGTGGGTATATTTTATTTAATTTTGGTGTTATTGAGCTAATAAATACAAGCATTCATAAAAAGGTCAATTTATGATATTTCCAAATAAATGGTGCATCATGCTATGATGAATTAATTCATAAGACCCATCCTTCTTTTATGATAATGTCAACTTTAAGATGTTCTAAAAGATTTTTATATAAGTTGATACTTGATTCAAAAGATAAAAACAAATGTATACTAACCTACATGAACAAAATCTTCCGAAAATTCAGCTATTTTAATTTGTAAGATTTAAATTTGTACTATACCATATAAATTATAACTAACACAATTTTGATTTTCTTGGTATATTCAAATTTGGAAAAAGGCAAAACGGGCCTTATTTATACCAAACTAGATTGCAAAAATAACTCCTTCTCTATTTCTCCCTCTCTCTTTCTGTTTATTACCTTTTACGACAAAGTGGCTGAACCGGTACGGATATAGCTTGGACTCTGAAAACAGGATAATTTTTATCCGGGTATCGCCTGAGCGAAGCCAAGGGCAGTCACTTGTATGTATAATTTTGACTTTATTAGCGATGGGTTTTTAAAAGTTCATAAGTTCAAGTAAAATTTCAATGAAATAGGTTCAGCAGTTTAGTCGTGAGAAACAGACAACCAAAATACATTGGCGAATGACCCGGATTCGAACCTACGACCTTTGGTTTGGAAGGCCACTTGACTACTACAACAACACCTACTTTACTGGAGAGGTGGCTCAAGGGAATATGATTGCATTTTCCAGCGGTGACCGTGGTGACCGCGGTGGTGCTGGCGGTTTCTACACCGGATCCAGCGGCCCCGGCGGCCCCGGAGGCCCAGGCTCTGGTGGCAGTGGCGGAAGCGGTGGCAGCGGAGGCAGTGGTGGCGGTGCCGGTAGCGGATATACAGGAGATAAGAACAAATACAAGCCTGATGGCAGCGGTGGTTTTGAGTAAGCTTTTTTTCATCTTGACTTAAATATTTTCAAGCATTTACTTGCGGCTTTGTTCATGTAGCGTCTCACTAATATTAAAATCCACAGAGGCCTTGAGTGGTTAAAAACTCCGTTACTATGATCATAGAGCTGTAAACATCCCTTATTGCTTGCTCATTAATAAAGGGGCATATCTTCTTATAAAATATCGAATTTACAAAAGTTGTCAAACAAACTTTAATGCCAAATGGGTGTAGAGCAAGTCCATTTCGTGATAGTATGCATACTCACCTTGTATAATTTGTATTATTTTGGGCCCTAGTTGCTTAACAGAATTCAGTAAGTTGAGTATTGGTTTTATATAAACTAAACCACCCCAAAAATTTTGCTTAGAATAAGAAATTTATTTGGAAATTAAAAAAGTGTTTATAATTTCCAAACAAATCTCTAATTAGCGTTATATGATTGAAATGATAACATAAATAGAGCTAAAAAAATAGAGCTTTGATCGCGAAAACTCTCTTTTTCCACTTGAAAAAGGTAAAACCTCCTAAACATGGTTTGGAAATTAGGATTTAATACAAAAATTATGTTTTCCTATTTGAGTAGGTACTGTTAATGATTTCAACAACTGATATCGCTGACAGTAAGCATTCGATTTAGTTACTTAATTAAAGTTGTGGTGTTTCAGTGGTGACCGCGGCGTCGCCGGTGGTTTCTACACTGGCAGCCCGAACAGCGGAGCCGGTGCCGGCATTTCTTCCAGCATTAAGCCTACGCAATCCGGCGCTGGTCTCGGCGCGGTGAACTACGGAAACCCTTCCAACTACGGTGACTACCAATACAAGTTTGGACTCATTCGCTATGAAAACGACATCCAGCCCGAAGGCTACCACTACATTTACGAGACCGAGAACAAGATCCTCGCTGAGGAATCCGGCCACCTCGAGAAGATCGACAACGAAAAGGACGCCCTCAGAGTGAAAGGATTCTATGAGTTCACCGCCCCCGACGGCCTTGTCTACAGGGTGGACTACATCGCCGATGAGAACGGCTTCCAACCCTCAGGCGCTCATTTGCCCAAATGAATCTAGTCTAGCTGTACCTACCTACTTAGTACCTGATTTGTTAAGTTTGTGGTTTGCACAATGTACCTTATTAGTTATAGCAAATAAAGAAGCTACCTATTCATGAATATTATTTTTTATTACTCTCTTGCCATTAGAAATGTTTCAGACTAAAGTTCCAAATCCCTTCACCGCTTTAACTGTATTTTGCAACGAATGATCCATACGAATCCAACAATGGGGTGTGCAATTTTTGGAAGATCTGAAATAAGTAGTTTTGTTCACCCAAGGTTTACTGATTTAGGTTTTTACGGTACTACAATAGTGTGATAATTGCTTTATATCGTGATTCACATGAAATGCATTGGTATGGAGTCTGTCATGTTGCTTGGTAGTTGTTAGTGAACCCACTTTCATATCTTTTAGTTAGATCATAGGTTAAAAGCATGTTGTGCACCAATTAATTATTTTACTTGAATAATAATACGCACAATATTTAGTTATGCTTACTGCATACCTCAATATTGTGGTACCTCACAAGGGGTGACACAATATTGAGGTGATCCTAGAAGAGCAGCACGATGAACTATCAATTATTTGCTGTCCAAATATTTTGTATATGAGAATTTAATTACGTTAAATACATGGATCTAACGTTATTAAATTTTCATATCACTGCTTCTTTTTTGGTGATTATATTAATGATAGAATATCATGGTCTGATGTCGCTCTGCCCCCGATAGCTAAAATGCCATTTTGCAGTGTATTTACTGTTTTTGCTTGATTTTTTTTTTATCCTACTTAGTTGGCAAACAGGCATACGGCCCACCTGTTGGTAAGCGGTTACCGTAGCCTATGAGCGCTTGCAATACCAGAGGCATCACGCACGCGTTGCCGACCCCGAACCCCCCTCCCCCTAAAGAGCTCTGGCAACCTCTCTGGCTTTATATTTTAGTAGGTATTATTTATATAAGTTTTAGGTATATAGTCCTTCAAGTATAGCGTGTGCTGCCCTTAGAACATTTGCTGAAGCTCACCAATTGTAAATTTTTAAAATATTATAAAGCTTTTATTTAATACTTGATTATTTTTCTTTTGTACCTCACCTGGTTCGATAAGCACCACAATGAAGCTCTATCGAGCAAGCGTAGCTCACCGACGACGTTTTCAAATGATCCTAGTGATTTTATTGCAAAAGACACCTTTTGAATTCGAATTTTGAATTTGGTCAGTATGGCCAGTCAATGACTAGGTAATGTATATGGAAAGTGTCTTGTAAACGATGGTGAACGAACCAGTGTTCAGAAAAGAGTCTGTGCGCTCGACAAGAGCTCCTTGCGTGCACGATGACTCAAAGCTAAATAAAGTATAGGTATTCACGGCAGGCGCCGGCTGGCGCCGTTTATCCCAATAATGTAGTGGATTTTTAGGTACATCCGGTTCAAAACGACTTCTTTAGCTAATTTGTATTAAATAAATAAATAAAATAATAAATATTCCGGACATACACACACGGTACACTGATCCCAAACTAGGCATAGCCTGTACTATGGTAACCTGAGACTGATATACATAATAGATAAATATTTAAGACCCAGAACAAACATCTGTGTTAATCACATAAATGTTTTTCCTGTGCGGGAATCGAACCCACGACCTCTAGCGCAGAAGGCAGAGTTACTACTAACTGAGCTATGAGGCTAGTCAGTAGTCATGAGGCATTAGGTCTCATTAGTTGATAATTGAGATCAAGAAAGCGAAACTTATTTTCTACGTACTTATTACAATCTTTGTAATATCATCATCATCATTTAACCAATCAATTGATATACAGAATACTTTAAAAAAAGCCTTAGAGAACCTGAGTGAATAAATCCATTAAAAAAAAGATAATTATTTATGTTTACAGTAAAAAAAATGTATTTTTTTAATTATGGAATTTTAATGAACACTATGGTTACTTAAGACAGATGAATGGATGAGAGAATAAATAATAGAGGCTCTAAGCATATCTTGTAAAGGTTAATCAGTAAAACAAGACTAAAGATCAAGGCCTTAGTAAAATGAAATAGGTCATTTATTCTAAATTAGATTAAATCATGAATTGATTTTGGGTGAGATCTACTCGACTGCTAGGCTGGTGACGACGGCTAACTGGCTGGTGTGTCTAAATGTATAAAACAGTAACGCTACTAATTGTTTAACTGGCTGAGAATCAACGGATCGAAATTATATTTTGCATGGATATGATTAAAGATGTTAGCGTGATATAGCCTCGTATTATATTAACACTAGCTTGCGTCCGTGGCTTTGCTCGCATGGTACCTTTAAAAGTAGCCTATATGCTATTCTAGGTAAAGAACTCTGTCTACTTATATCAAGTTCCATCGAATCGGAGCCGTTACGGTGCGATTGAACAACAAACATACAAACATCCAAACATCTTAACATCCTTAAAAACTTTCGCATTTATAATATTATATAGTAGGATGGTAGGAATTAGGTTATAGTAGTTACAGTAGTATAGTAGGTTATAGTGAAATGTTAAAGAACGTGAAGTGAAAGCTTATTAAAAACTAAGAAAACCAGGGATGATAGAAGTATAGACATAGACTATATTTTGTATATGAAGACCTCGGCGGACCTGGCGTAGTGGGTGAGTGTCCGTCTGAGACGCGGGTGCGTGTACGATTCCCGACGCGGGACAAATGTTTGCATGATTTGCAAATATTTGTTCCTAGTCTGGCTGTTCTGGTACCATGGTACTCGTAGATTCTGATACCCACGACTGTTGGGTGTTATTTATGTATATGTCGCAGCCAACTATAACTATACTATCATTATTAGCCGTTAAATTAACAGCCTAGCCGTTTTACTAAATGGAGTTGTTCAAGTAGCGTTCTGAATGATATTCAGCCGTAGCATCTAATACAACATTTAATGAACTCGCTGGTTCATGCTTAGGGTATTTTTATAATAGGCTTTGGTTAGGTTAGGTAAGAGTTAGTAGACCAGCGCCACCGGTGCCAGGGATAGCTCGCTGTTTATCCGGGTACACAGGAGCGAAACCGCGGATGAAGCTAGTCGTCTATATTCTCCACATTGGTTACAGTGTGGTTAAATGTAAGTACGGATCTCCAGAGACTGATAAGATACAGGTGTAAAAAAGGGTCATACAAACAGGTAGGTAATAATTAAGGGTGTGTGAGACGAAGAAGGCATTCATCTTCTGGAATACTTGAAACCCTCACTGTCAATTCAGCTGAACAAGAGAAAGGAGCTAGATGAGCGAACCTTACCCTTACTTTCTTCATAGATCAAAAGTTGAGCGAGTATTCAAAATCAGTCTTGGAGTCTTGAGAGTGGTGGATTCCAATTGAAATATTAAGGTTGCTTAAAGCCAAATTCATTGTTGTCTAGATTTTTTTATTTTGACTGTAACATCAAGGCATTAAGCACTATTAACATTGAAAACATCATCATTAATAAAAAAGGTGAATTCGAATATATTTCAAATAAGAATGCGATTAATGATGGCATATGTCTACGTGCAAATATAGGCGAATATCTGCTCTTAATTATGAAAAAAAAGCTTTAAATTTATTCTTATAACGTTTTTGACCTCATTCTTTATAAGATAATCACCATCTTTTCGATTCGCTATACAACGTAGCTCGGGCCCGAAATTTTTGAGCTAAACAATATCTAAAATAGGTATTTTGACATCTATTGGTAGAGGAATAGAGTTCGTAATGTCAACCAAGTCAACTTAGTAAGTCAGCGGTCCTTATTGGAATGAGGTTTTCAGAATGCGGTGGGCATATATTGTTGCATTTTAATCATTTTTGTTTTATGCAAATCGATGTGTGAAGTGGATCCTCAAACATTCTATAAGAGAATAACGACTCTCTTGCAGGTCGGTCGTCTCGGACCTACGAGTACTTCAGTACTGCACGCGGTCCGATTTTTTATTTATTTTATAAAATCAAAGTGCAAAAGTGAGTGATCTTTAGGATCGTAACGGAACTATTATAATTTTTTAATCTATGTAAATTCATCTGCTGACCTCGTCACACATTGATTAAAGGATTTTGTTCCACTTCTTGGTATGTATCAAATGATATTTATTGATCATTAAAATGTAAATTAAATGTCAAATAAGAATAAGATGATATTGAGTATCTTAATCTATTTCCTAAAGATGCCACCAATGACACATTACCTGACACACATTCTGATCTAGTTTCAGATCAAAAGCATAATTTGTGGCGTCGACACTCGACCGACTGCACAGCGAACGCGCCGATAGGTCGTCTGTGAATAATAATTTATTGTTGGAAAAGGATTTACACTACAACAATGTTGCGTGTAGTCAAACTCGTAAGTAGTTATTTTATAAATTTTACATGCAGAAGTATTAATTATGCAAATGCAGTGTCAAACAACACGTATGTTAGCACAGAAAAATACATTTGACTGGACATTTCTGATTAAATGAAAATAGCTTACATGCTTTGGCTCATTCCTGGAATTAGTTGATCTCTTATGGTCAGTTTATATGGATGTTCTTGCTGTATTTACTTCAGTTAGTTACCTAATTCTGTATTAAGTGGCTAATTCATTTGGTTCACGATCATTTATTCTTAGCATTAAAAACATAGGAGTTTATGTTAAAATGGTCTGCTCCGTGGTTCCCTTGGAGAAGGGTAGGCCTATAGTGTGGGTCGTTACTGTTGATACACTAGCGCGCTTCCATTTTCCGGGGGAAGGTGCGGCGGCGGCCGGCGGCGGCATCTCGATAGGAATTTAACCTTTTTGGATTGAGTCCCAGGGTCCATAGGGAATGGGGGCGCTCCGGGTTTTCTAAATAATATCAGGGTATCTGGTTGAACTCGAAAGCTGGCTCCTTTTTGACCCATTGGATAAGCATTGCCATCCAGCGTGGCAATGCAGCTAAAGTCTTGGGGATAATTCCAACTGGTAGTAATTCCCTGTTTCTTCTGTATTTCGTAAAATAGTATAGTTTTAATTATCTTTCTGTATACAAATGTATAAAAAACTAAGTACTGACCTACTTACCTATATTTTGAATATGGCGAGCCATAAATGGAGACAATTTTTTTCTTAAATTTCAGATTTCTTTGGTATCTTTACTGGTTGCTATCCAGTGCTCTCCATTTGATGATGGAAAATACAACCCGAAAAAGTACAGAGTTTACGATGATGGGAAATATTATAGACCCTTAACTGAAGGCAAATATATTCCTGGAGATGAAGGACGTTACACATATATTTACCAGCAAGGGCTCTACCCCACTGACGATGGAGATTACAGATACATACATCAGACTGGACCCGATGGTGGATTTGGTGGGGAAGGAGGGTTCGGTGGGAATGGTGGTAATGGAGGTAACGGAGGATTTGGGCCGGATGGTCCTAATGGACCCGGTGGGCCTGGTGGCCCTGGAGGGCCTGGAGGACCAGGAGGTCCCCCAAGAGAAAACAAATACATCGGCAAACAGATTTACGCCAAGCGGTACCCGTACATTCATAAAGTTATCAAGTCATTGGTTGACAAATATGTTTCTAGCGATAACTTCGGTGAAGATTTTGACAGTAGCGTCAACCACTACAGAAAAGTTTACGCTGATAAAGATATACCAGTGAAATGCAGATATTTGATGCCAAATAACACTACGGAATTCACTACTCAGTACGTATACCAATGCCTAGAACACATACTGTAGTTTTATGTCAGCATCAATAAACTTACAATTATTTTTATTTTCAGATACCCTCCGACAGTCAATGTCCCAGACGGTGAAAAATTCGGGTCTTACTACAGTTTCAGAGGTACCAAACTTCTGTCGGATTCAATCACCGGCAAGCTAAAGCTCGAATATGAAGTGTTTGTTAGAGTCGTTGAAGTCAACAATTAATATTGTGTATTATGGTTAGGACAGAACATGTTTATATAAATCTCTAAATTAATAAGAGCGATGACAGATATGTTAGGGTGGAGAGCCGCTAAAAGTTGGTGTAATAATTAAAAAATGTAATAGTAAAGCAATGAGCTAGAAATGTTCGCAACTTTATACTTAAATCTTACATTTTCAGATAAGTGATTCAATATTAGTCAGTAGTTTAAGGACCGCGTTTTTAAATTATTTCATGATAAAGGTTTTGTTTTATTTTTGGATCAGAGGACAGAAACCTTAGGGCACTGACATTTTATTACCCAATAAATTCTCTTCATTCTTTACCTCACTAATGATTCACGATTATGACGACTTCTGTGGCTCGCGGTTGCGCAGGTATGTTGCGGATTTGATTCCTGGAACAAAACTTAGATCCGTCTGGATGTTGTGGTGTTACAAAATTATTATTATTTTTTCATTAAAAAGCCTTCTGATTAGGCGCTAGGAACCCTAATGTGGAATCATGACTGTTGGGGACTGTTGTTTCAAGGGAGTAAGAACTCACAGTATATTTTTATTTATGGTGAAGAGAAATCATATCAATGATTCAGGACAAGGTGCACAGCCTCACCTACTATAATGTGTAATGTATGCACTAAATTATATTCGATACGAGTATGATTATTTTGCGCGTTAGGGTAGACAATGTAATCTTGATTAACGCGAGAAGTATTTTTATTTGCAAAATAATTTTATTCAAATATAAGTAGGTAATAAAAACTGTGAACATAATAGTTTTTTTACACCAAACTACTACGCTATTTCATTCATAAATTTAAAGAAGCTCCTCAGAATAAAAATTGCGACATCCAATGATATAAATATATACTAGTGGTTCGCTCCGAACTGTAATCTTGCGGTGTCCAGGAAAAGTTGGTGCTTCAGTGATCGTGTAGGCACAAATAAGATCAACTTAAAAAATCGCATCTTTATCATGTTTTTACTAATTTCCAATCTTACCTGGACAATAAAGTCATTGAAACTAAACAAAACGTTATATTGGCTTTATTATATTACTAATAAGCTGTGTCTTAAAACCGTAAGGCCTAGAATAAAAATAAAAGTCGTTTTGGAATCTTTGAATAAAACTCTTACATAAGACACACCATTTTATGTATTTTCTTTCCATTTTTCCTTTTAGACCCCTAGCAAAACTTAGCAAAACCTTGACCGATTTAACTCATATTCTTACCAGCAAAGTTTGTTAATCTACAACCTGTTGATCTACCGAGTTCCATGCAGATAGAATTGACCGTTCAAAACTTTTGCTCTAACAAATATAAATACAAACATACAAATATACAACGCGCATTCCTCCAAGGTGTATAAGAGATCTTCGCTCGCTTCGTTCGCTCGATCAATAAAATAAGTTGTATAAAAATGTTGTTATGTTGTATACAATAAAAAGTGTTGATATTTTGAATAGTCGTTTAGGAAGATAATTATAATAAATTGGAGTAGAGTTGGACTATTAGGTAGGTACCTACTGTCATTAAAAATAGAGCGCTCACTTCAAAGCTCGGTCTGCGTGAAATACCTATGTATTATCAGCGTGCGATATCTATAATAGGAAAACTGCTTCCAAATCACTCTTTGCTACTTTCTCGTTCCGGGCGCTTTCCTCTGCAGTCGCCTGTATCCTCCACATTCCTCGTCCCCTAAACATAGCAGCGGACTCGTAACACTACCACTACTCCACCAGTGCTATCTTTATTTCAAGTATAAACTCATTCGGCAACTCATTTGACAGGCCTCATAGCTCAGTTGGTAGTAACTCTGCCTTCTGCGCTAGAGGTCGCGGGTTCGATTCCCGCACTGGACAAACATTTGTGTGATGAACACAGATGTTTGTTCTGTGTCTGGGTTTTAAATATATATCTATTATGTATATCAGTCTCTGGTACCCATAGTACAGGCTATGCCTAGTTTGGGATCAGTTGACCGTGTGTGATATGTCCGGAATATTAAAAAAAAAAAAAAAAAAAAAAAAAAAATTCATTTCCGTAGGACGCCTTAGCTTAAAGATCACAGAACCGAAACCATTGCGGAAAAAAGGTTCTCGAATGGCGACCACGTTCTGGATGACATTGTGACGGTGGCACTCTTTCGGAGGCCTTTGTCCAGTATTGTACTTCAGCAGCTTGATATGATGATGATGAAGTCTTCTTACCTAGTTTTATGGAAGATCTCGGGCACATAGTGGGAGAGAGCCCAACTAAGACGCAAAAGGTGCGGGTTAGATACCGTGGCATGACAAATGTTTGCATTGATCTGCACATTTTTTTTCCGCGACCTCGGTATCATGGTGCCTATTCGAAGGTTCTGATAACTATAACAAAGGGAATCCTAAGTCAACGAGGACTGTTCACGTGCCTTGAAGCTTATTATTATTACTAGCTGACACACCCTCGACTTCGTCCGCGTTTTTAAGCACTTATGCATTTACCTAAGTATACCTCTCCCACGTGAACCTTTTGTTTCTCGGGATGATAAAAGTATCGTATATCACTACGCCTAGTTGCACCAAAATGAGTACGTGATGCTCTTTGGAAAATATAAACCGATTATTTTTATGCAATATCCTTCATTTATTTAACTGTTTATTACTTTATCAAAATTATACGCAAGCTTATCCTATTGTGTAGGTAATTCGCTTCATCATCATCATCATCAGCCTGTAGAAGTCCACTGCTGGACAAAGGCCTCCCCGAAAGAGTTCCATGACGAACGGTCTTGAGCCTTCTCCATCCATCGACTTCCCGCAACCTTCACAATGTCGTCGGTCTATCGGGTGGGGGGCCTTCCAACACTGCGTCGCCCGGTTCGTGGTCGCCATTCGAGAACCTTTACTCCCCAACGGTTGTCGGTTCTGCGAGCTATATGGCCTGCCCACTGCCACTTTAACTTGCTAATTCTGAGAGCTATGTCGGTGACCTTAGTTCTTCTAAGGATTTCCTCATTTCGGATCTTATCACGCAGTGAAACTCCAAGCATAGCTCTCTCCATAGCCCGTTGCGCGACGTTGAGCTTGTATATGAGGCCTATAGTTAACGACCAAGTCTCAGTGCCATAAGTCATCACTGGAAACACGCACTGATTGTAGACTTTCGTCTTGAGGCTCTGCGGTATCTGCGACGAGAAGATATGACGAAGTTTCCCAAACGCTGCCCATCCGAATTCGCTTGCATCGTGGATACTATCAAAAACAATATAGACTATATTATTTTTGATACTATTCGACACAGGACACACTTGCCGTGGTTGAGACATTGAATAGTGGGACTTGTGCACAAAATTTCGCGCTTTAACGTCATGATGAACCAAACCATGCCTTGAATGTCCAATCCTATCATAAGCAGCTTGTTTCTTTTCTTGTCATTTTTTAAAAAAATGAGAACCTTCCTACCTTGCGTGCACATCCTCTCATTTCAGTAATGTCAAACGATCAATGCTGTTTTGAGTAGGAGTCGAAGGAAATATTAGGTTTCCTAAAAAGTTTTGCGAGAAGAATCAATTTACGATATATCACGGATCAACCCATATATGTCGCAGCCAAGGTAGCCACAACAAATAAAATTAGCATTTTCTAGTTCGATTAGATGTATTGTCGCAATAAATACTCCATTTTTGATTTCATGATTGTATAAATAGAAACGTAAGGCCAAAAAGCCTATCATTCTTTCTATTAGTTCTTATAGGTTAGGTACGATGAAAACGATTTCGGTGAGTTTTTAGAAAAGTATTTTAGAATAAAAATAAAAATTAAGTGTGGTGACTGCTGCTTTTACTGGAGTTTATTGCATTGAATTATTTTTTGAACACTTGGGTTTTCTAAAGAATATTTTTCGTCATTTTAGTATGTAAAGCTATATGGATATCTAAGTACCAATCCATATATGGTAAGTGAGGTGTAGCTATAATTTCAGCAGGGGCTTGGCGCAAATTACTGATGTACTTGATGTTATTTTACCAGATTACCGTCCTGCTCTTGGCAGCGATCACCTTCAGCGGCGCTGTAGACGACGGTCGCTACCGGCCCAGCGAGCACGGGAGGAACGATGGCGACTACATACCTGCGAATCAGGGTTATTACCAGCCGTCTGCAGATGGCCGGTACAGCCTGGCACAACGGAACGGCAAATACGACCCAATATACTCCGCGTATCGGCCATCGGCGTATCTCAAGGCGCTGAACACGGATCTTTTGGCACCTTTCGTCAAATATGGAGACGGGTAAATAATATTTGGAATAGATCCATTTTAACTATAAATCTGCAGTTTTGAATCTAAGCATGTACAAATAATCCTTTTGTAAAACGAAATGCTAAGTTTCCTTCCAGATTGTCATAGTAAATGTCTGATAAAACATAGTATAGATACCAATAATAGGAACTCTACGAAGTAGTTTTGAATAGGTTTTAAAATTTAAGAAAATTAAAACGGATTTAAAATAAATAATACCTACACTACAACGTTGATTTAGTTGAGTCCTTCGCAGAAAAGATTTCGGGGTTATTTTCGGCCAAGTTTTTGGAATTGAGACACAAAATAACACAGTATATTTCAAATTAGATAAGTACCTATGTTTATTTTTCAGTGTCGACAATACTGCCTACGCTTCTACACCGACTCCCGTAACTTATCGTCCACCAGTCATTCCTGTGTCAACATTCCGACCGATTGTGTACTCTACAGCGACACCCACAATTCATCCCTCATATACCATAACCAATTCTGACAAAGCGGCCAATATTGTACGACAAGAGAATGATGTCGCCCCGAACGGGTACCACTACTCCTATCAAACCGATAATGGTTTAGTTGCTGAAGAATCCGGTGCTGTGGAGCCGCCGGCGAACGGCGCTGGAGGCACTCGAGTCAGAGGATTCTATCAGTACGTGGGAAGCGATGGATTGACATACAGGGTGGATTACACAGCCGATGAGAACGGCTTCCGACCAGTTGGGGCGCATTTGCCCGTATTAGGAGCGAAGTAGATCCTTCAGAATTCAGGATGCTACATATCTCTACCAAACGAAATGTATGTGTGTAATAAAGTATTAATAATATAACTATCTTAACATCATTACTTTTTTCATTAGTGTAGAGAGTAAAGATATTCTCCAAGAGGTCATTAAGTCATGATTGAATATAATATGTCTTTATTTTCTTTAACAGCACCATTGAGACTTATTTGTTTGTTTTTTTAACCTTATCTGAGTCGTTTTATAGCAGCTTAGGTGGGTCCGCATTCTTGTGCCGGCACAAAACAAATGAACCCGGGTTCATAAATATTATTACAAGGAAAACGGTTTTAGGCATCTTTTGAGACGTCATGGGTCTTGCACGAGGTATCCCTTCAGAAGTATATTAATAACCGCATTGTTAAACTTAGCTGATTGAGATTATTACTCTAAGGATTGTAAAATTAAGATTGAGACAAAAACAAATTAAGATTATTTAAATATTTAAGAATAAGATATATCTTTTATTGATTTAGTTGAGTCGCCCCTGTGAGTGGATTTAGTTGAGTGGATTCTGACTGGCTTCATAGCTCAGTTGATAGTAACTCTGCCTTCTGCGCGAGAGGGTCGGATTCCCGTACTGGACAAACATTTGTATGATTAACGCAGATGTTTGTTCGGTGTCTGGGTGTTAAATATTTATCTATTATGTATATCAATCTCTGGGACCCATAGTACAGTCTATGCCTAGTTTTGGATCAGTTGATGTTGTGTGATATGTCCATAATATTTATTTATTTATTTATGAGATTAAGAACAAGAGACTCGTTACCTTACAGCTAGTAAGTAGGTATAGTTTTCTATGTATAATAAAAATGAGAAAAAAGGATTTCGATAGAATTATTGACCTTGCTGGTAAATTTTGCCGATAATTTTAAAGGCTTAGCCATTTTGTACAAATAATCTTTCGAAACCAATCAGAACAAAGTTCAGTTCGATGACAAGTTACAAAGTTGTATGATTGTTGTTTGATTTATCACCCTTGTATTTAATTATAACACATAATACAGTTTAAATCATTAAAAAAACAGTACGAAAGATAATAACAGGTATTTATTAATCAATTGACTGCGTTATATTTTTAAAGCGACATCTTCATCTATTAATCATAAATTAGGTCATTAGGACGTTATAAAAACTAAAAAAGGTTTTTGTAAAAGCTCTATCAAAAATTAGGAGTTAAGGTGCTTCTTGCTCTCTAATAGAAATACATGGTTGGATATACTTACAGTGAAAAAGCACTTAATAAATTACCTACCTATACGAAAGCTATTTCGGAGCTGAAATCATTGAATGCATACCTTTTAAAATCTCGCATGAACACTTCTGCATTTAAGTAAATTCCTTATCAAGCCGCAGTAGGTATTGTCCGTAATAATTATTACTAGCTAGAATATAGGAGAAACCATTTCGCACCAGTAATATTTTGCAAATAACACTTATTCTTTCCGCATCCAGGAAATACTGATTTACCTGCGTTTTTCCGCTCAATCACAATCACAATCAATGAATATTATCACATAAAATAGTTATGATTTAAGGTAGATTCGACCCACATTTATTTTATGCTGATTCGTAACATAACATCCGCCATTCCGATGCACACAAATAATGCGTTTGAACTGATATGACCCCAAAGCAGCAGATTTTTATATGGAGTATTTTAATTGAAATCAGTAGAATTTCTAAGTTTTGTATAATAATTAAGAAGCACCCTGCATCAAAAATATGCTATGTATCTATATCTACTTCTAATTCTAATTCTAAACGGGGGTGGTTAGACCTGCACTGACTTCCCGCTGTGGGTGCTTTGTGCATTGACCCCTATGCTATATCTACTGATGAACGTGCAAATATAAGGCCTGCATCTCTTTCTAGTACCACAGCAGAAGCGCTCGTTACTTGAAATTTAAAAGATGAAACTACAGATTTATATTTATATGTTGTTATTACACCTTCCTTCCTTAACTGCGTCATCCAGAGTGTGTGATCATCAGAGAGCTAATATCGGAGATATTGGTTCTTCTACGGATTTCTTCGTTTGGGATTTTATCATGTAGTGAAACTAAAACAGCTTTCTCCATAATCCGTAACGATTTTACGATATAAGCTTGTGTATGAGACCAATAGTTAGCGACCAAGTCTCAGTGCCATATGTCATCACTGGCAACACGCACTGATTGTATACTTTCGTCTCTGGCTTCAGGCTCTGCGGTATCTGTGACGAGAAGATATGACGAAGTTTCCCAAACGCTGTCCATCTGAGTTGGATTCGTCGGTTGACTTCTTTGTCGAAGCCTGACCTACCTAGTTGAAGACACTACATCACTTCAATTTACCAGTAGTCGATCTGGCACCGCTGTTAAGTGACGGTAACACGTCACTCAAGTAAATCGAAGGCTTTCTCGTAGTCCACAAACGCTAGACATCATAATTTCAGCCATAGGACGTCCACTAGTGAACATAAGCCTCCCCCATAGATTACCAGAAACAATAATTTTGAGAATATTTGTCAATACTCGCCAAGCTGGGCATGCGGGTTGGCGAGCGCGCTTGTTATTGATAGGGAACGCTGCTGTACATTCCCTAGCTTTGTTTCCCGTAGTCGCCTCTTACGACATCCACGGGTAGATGTGGAGGGGCCTAATATACATAATGGTCGATTATACTGTTCTGTTTTCTTATAATCTGCAGAAGCATGTCGATGTAGATTTAGTATGTATAGGTACGATACGGCCTTTGCTGAACAGCTTATTGCAAATCACATGCAAATATAATACCAGTTTATTTTTATTTACAGGCCCTTTGGATCCATACCTAAATAAAATGAGCTTTCGTTATCTTTGAATCATTCCGAATCATAACATATATTAAATAGTCATAATTAGACTCATCTTATAATTTTGCACAGCGGCACTATGGTTACAAATATTAGTTTATAGTAACAAGTTAGTAGGTATACTCGTTGCCGGCGTCTGTGTTTCCGAATACCTATAATTTGGGTATCTTCAAGACCAGGGTGAATAGGTTTCTTCTAGGCAAACGTGCTACACCGTAGACCACATCTTTACTTAACATCAGGTGAGATTGTGGTCAAACGTTAGTCTATTTCGTATAAAAAAAAAAAAAAAAACAAAAACTATTATAACTTACATTAGTATCTCTTGTTTTTTTTATTGACTTTTTGGAAGGCCTCGTCAACAATAATAGATTTTAATTTATTTACAACTGCAAATTAAATATGACAATATCAATGTCATATTGCGTAAAAATATTTGGTGGATTGGTATAAAAGTTAAAAATACATCACCGATGAACATTAGTTGTCGAACAGTTATTCAGAAACAATGAAGTTTGTTGTGAGTTAATTTTTGATCTATGAGTGGAAAAGTTCCACAAGTGTATAGTTGTAGTAAAATACTAACGTATTTTCCAGATTGCGTTTGCCGCTATCATAGCCGTTTCATCGGCGCAATTCCCTGGATTTGGAACAAGCGTCCGTCCAGGGCAATACCGTCCTCCTGTGTACCCGTCACCGTCGCCGCCACCCCGCCCCATTGTGAACCGGGTGAGCGACGACGCGCAGGCTAAAATTGTGCACTACGAAAACGACATCAGTCCAGATGGTAGTTTTAGATACGCGTTAGTACCTACTTTAAATAATTATGTTATTCTCATAGGTCCTCAGATGTAATAAAATTAATCCAACTCTGATCTTTAACTGAAATGAATACCTACTACATAACTATTAATAATTTTCATTCGAGCTTGGGCAGGTCTCATTCGCAGGAATACGCGGATATAGCTTTTCCTCCGTTAGATTAGCATATTTGTAGGTAAGTATATCTAGTGATGATACCAGAACTGAGCCTTGTCAAACATGTATCTATAAATATTAAAATCGCATCCGCTCGATGACAAAATAAATAATTTACGCAAGAATCCATCACAGATTTAAAAAACCTGTAGAAGCTTAATTACATGCAGCTTTGACGAGACCTTGATGAATAAAATTGATGTTAAATGTTGAAAAAATTACATTGTTAAATAGGTAAAAAAAAAGACTTGATATTCGTATCTTGACTATATTATATTGATGATGAGATATCTATAAAAAGGTCAATACAATGTTTCTCAATAATAAAAATGAGATGTTTTAGGCACGCATCAGATAACGGCATCGCAGCTGAAGCTCAGGGCACTCCCCGTGACTTCGGTGGTAACCCCCCTCTAGTACCAGTGGTCTCTCAAGGCTCCTTCTCCTGGACGTCTCCTGAGGGTCAGCCCATCTCCATTACATACATCGCCGATGAGAATGGATACCAACCTCAGGTAAATTAGGAACTGCCTTATGAAATTAGTCTGAAATCTATCATATTTCTGCCGTTGTCCCACATTATGTGGGGTCGGCACAATATGTTTTCTTCTTCAAGAGTGGAGGATGAAAACATATTGTGAGACCCGAGTCCGTTAAGTTTCGTGAGTACAAAATTCACTTGGCATCGTGATAAGTGAATAAAAATAACAAACACCCAAGAGTCACATACAAAGCTGTTCTGACCCCACACAAGGATTCCCCGTGTCGCAGGTATCAGAAACTACGAGTACCATAGTACCTAAATCACTTTCTGGCCCTTTGACTATAAAAATAAAGTAATTTTTTGCATGGATCCAAAATGACTTCGATCCGTTGCTCTGTTGCTGCGTGAAAGAAGGACAAACCAACAAATATACACACTTTCTCGTTTATAATTTTAGTTAGGTACGCGACACAAGATTGCTGAATAATTGAACTAATTCGACCCCAAAGCTGCTGATTTAGCATAGTGCTTTTTCTAATATAAAAGTTGAATTTCCAAGAGTCGTACATATAACTTAAGTTACAGCCTATTGCGAGTAGAATAAGCCCCTTTTGGCATACTATGTATTATGTACAATATGTATTATGAAACACCGTGTATAATACTATAACATTTTTTTTATTTTATGTTTATAGGGTGATGCCATTCCCACTCCTCCCGCAATTCCAGAAGCCATCGCGAGGGCCCTTGATTACATCGCGAGAAACCCCCCAGCACCTCAGAAGAAGTGAAATGCTACAAATTTTTGAACCCCATTTACCTACCAATTTTAATTATTTATTAAGTACAGCACATTACACATAATGCATAGTTCCCATAAACAGAGTCATTTTATTTTAATTGTCGAGACAGTTGAAACCTTTGTTAATTATGAATGGTTGTAATGGTTACAGCTCAATTATCCGACAACAATGTAACTTTATAATTTATTATTATTAAAAATGTGTTCCAAGTTATTTTTCTTTTTTTGTTGCCTATTTTTTTCAATGTTGGGCAAAGGCTCAGAATTTCTTCCACGTAGGACTTAAACATAGGGGTTCAAAAGTGTACACTGCACATAAAATACGATGCGAAATACTCGTATAACATCTATTCTAATCTCATCTTATCATGCCTCAGTACGAATTTGACCTACATATCTACCGCAATACCGTTTTGTGTAGACCAAATTTGTAATAAGATATTTTTTACAAAATTAAAAACCTACTTCAATTTCCTGAATATTTACAAGATTAAAATTAACCTCTTTTTTTGTTATCAACCTCATTGCGTTTTGCTTACTTACTGAGGATGACACTGGCCACCTACACTTTCGAATAAAAAACAAAAGTAAAATAACTTTGAAACTAATTTCAGATAACGTATCGTACACCTTTTGAACACGGCTTCAGACGTTGAAGATACGTTAATAGTTTAAATTCTATCTGGGTGAACAAGGTGGAATAAGTTCTTTTGAGGTTGACATAGTAATGTTCATCAAACCATACTATCCTATCCTACTATCCTATTTCCTACTAATACTATAAATGCGAAAGTTTGTGAGGATGTTTGTTGTTCAATCACGCCCCGTAACGGTTCAACCGATTTCGAGATAAAGTTATTTACTTAGAATAGCTACTTTTTATGTAGGTACCACGTCAGCGAAGCCGAGGCGGGAACTATGCTATGCGAGGGTTTTAAAAATATTTGTTTTCATATAATTATTTGAATAAAGTTTTTCGAATGGCAACGACGACCTGCACGTCGCAATATTGCTAGCCTCCCCCCACCCGATAGACCGACGACATTGTTAAGGTTTCAGGAAATGGTGGATGGAGGAAACTCATAACCGTTTAAATAATTTACATATTTTACCTAAAAAGGCTTTGGCTACCTGAAATGAATAATTGAAATGAATAAACCTATGCATTTTTAGGCAATTTCTTCCTAAGGGTTCCTTCTCAGACTTCAGAAACCTAAAAAGTAGAATGCCTTTATTAAGCTTATCCAAGTTACAAAATTAAACAGAAATTTCTTATGACCTGCGCCTCTAGACAAAATAAATATTTATCGATTCCAACAAACGAATCGACAGATCAATTCCATAAATTTTTGGACTTTTCTACTAGAGCCCTCTAGAATAAAATCACACATTTATATATCACTTTGATGAAAGGTAAGATGCAGATCGCAAAATAAACTACATGTATTTTGGTCTTAGTAACAAAAAATATGTATTTATTAAATAACTTGTCTAGCAATACTGTGATCTTGATATAAAGAAGCGATTGTTCAACATTTATGGACAAATTATAAAATTAGATCACACTTTAAAGTGTCATAAAAGTCCAACGAAATCGAAATTAACAGTTTGTGTTGGTAATAAAATAAGGTTGTGAATATGAATATTAATGGGCCTACAAGCATGAAATTTTACACATTATTTTGATAATAAAACTAGTCATAAAATTGCTTGTGGTCGCAGCGAATTTATAACAATTTTACATAACCTTATATTAATATAACAATACAATACAATAACTTTATTTCAGGCAACAATAGAATAAAAAAACAGATGGAATTTTTTTACACTACGGCCCATATAGATAAATAAACACAATAACAATGTATAAGGAGGATTTGTATTAAAAAAATGGAATAAAATAATTTTTCATTCATTGAAGGAAAAAATATAGTTTTTCTTTGAAAGTAGTATCCATAAAAGCATTTTATCATAACTTTAATCCATTCCATAATAAACAGGTATGACGGAACCCTAAGGCTGATTTCCTGTAACTACTATTCGACTCGACTCGACCAACTACTACTCGTAAACTAGTAAAGCCTTCTTAGCTGTTATTATCTGTGGTTTTTGCTTGTAATTTCAGGATATTTATGCTACTACTTTGATCATCTTTCAGGTATTCATAAATAGCTAATTTCTAACATAAATGATCAATTCAAAGCTTTTGATTTATAAAACGGGTTTATGTATGTAAAAAGTTTTCATAGAACCTCCTTATCTTTTTGAAAGATTTATCCGACGATAATCCACACGATGGGGTATGCAAAAAAAAAAATCTCAATTCACATGTAGAGGAGAAAAAGCCCGAAAAAAAGTTCCACAGTTTTTTACAATAGATTATAGTTCTTCACCTATAATAGCATCTAGATTACTTTTTATCAAGGTACCACGCGAGCGAAGCAGCTGTTGGTAGCTATTCACCAATAGTCTGCGAGTAGAATGGCTGAGTCGCCGGATAGACGGACACATGGATGAACAGACTTCCATGGCGAAACTATGGGTCTTTAAACCCCTTCTACTGTTGTGTCGATGGTTCAGGGGTACTAAATCATTTTTGAGCAATACTCCGCCATTGTACAGGCACGGCATTGTCTGTGGCGTCGCGTCGTCCGCAAACAATGCTGCACCTACTTTCGTGCATACAGTGCCCTCACACCTGCACAATGAAAGACCTTTACGACGACGGAACCCTAAAAATTGATTTTGAAAGGTGTTGTTTATTTTCAAAGTGATGCAACAATGTCGAGATTATATTAAAGATAAGTCACACAGTAAGATTTTTATTTTATAGTGAGTTGACTGAATTTATAAACTCCCAAAATTATAAAAAATATGCAAATTAAATAAAATATCTCATCGAAATTTAGATCATTCATACATATTGTTTTGCATTGATGTTTACATAATAATGATATAAATTTTCGTTCAAGGATTTAAACTAAAAGACACTGACATTTCTTGTAACGACCGTATTCACTGCCGAAAACCTAACAATAGCACAGATTATTGATTAGTACTGACAAAAGTATCGAAATCATATTGATCAAGACTGGTTACCTACAGAACTACCACTAACTCTATTTATTATTTGTTCACGATAATGTGAAGAAAATAGCAATGTGGCAGCCGTATCGAAAAAACACGAAAAATTTGTACTTATTAGTTACTAGTGGAGGAGCCCGCAACTTCGTTTGCGTGAAGGTATTTTCATAAAACTTCAAAGCCTACTTACTGCAGATTTAGATTAGGCGTTGCATTTTGGATATCCCTTTCTTAGTGCACCTGTACATTACATATGGAAGCTACCCTCTAAATTTCAGGTTTCAATTTCACGATTTATGGCTGTGCGTTGATTGTCATTTAGTCAAAAGCGTAAGAGTTTCCGATATATTGATGTAGATAGGTGTATTTATTTATAGAACTTAGACAAGCAAATTTTAACCAAATACACAAGTAATAGTCTAAAGAGCGTTGCTCTATAAATTGTAATGTAATTTAAGCAAATTTTTCGGCCTCCATACCCTAAAAACTTAAAATTGATCTTAGTGTTAGTGAGTAAAACATACGTTGTTACTGGCCTCTAGTGCCATAATCCAGGCACTGGCTAGAACTGAATGCTATTTCTTTCGGTAAAAATTGTTAATAAAAATTCGTTTAGTTGTGTTTCTTTGGTAAATAAATGAAAAAATGTACCGAAAACTCGTTAGACGTAACAGTTATCATATCCAATCAAATAACTCAGGTCTCAAGTCAGGGCTACATTACAAAATGCCTGTCTTTTAATTAATTTCTAATTGTGCGATGACCTAATATAGTCGGATAATATTCGGATGGATATAGGTAGGATAGTCCAAGTGATATTTAAAGTAATTTCTAGTCTCACGTCCAAATTATTTAAATGTTATTGCAGTTCTCGCCTAAAAGTGGGTGGTTCCCTGACTGATATAAAAGCTTGCGCAGATTTGTTATCCGCATTCGAACTAGTTCATTGAAGCTAGACAATCTTAGATTTTTAAACATGAAATTCGCAGTAAGTTATTAAAAAACATCTACTGAATTTATTTTAGCGAAATAAAATAACAATTTTAGTATTATAGGAGAAACGTGAAAATGCCGACGTATTAATTTTTTTTTTGTTTACAGCTAGTAGTTTTGGCTGTCGTGGCTGCGGCCAGCGCCCAGTTTAACCAGGGACGGTACAACACTTTCCCAAACAACCAGTTCAGCCGTTACTCAACCCGCGCTCCCGCGTACCGTCCCTATGTCACTAGCACCTTCGCCCCTCCCGTGTATTCCAGCCCCGCTCCCGTGTACTCCACCCCTAAACCCCTAGTAGTCGCCAAGATCAGCCAGGACGCCCGCAACGCCAACATCGTCAAATACGAAAATGAAATTTACCCCGACGGCAGCTACAACTACGCGTAAGGGGTCGATTTTATCATCGACATGTTTATTTCCCTAATTACCTTAGTATACTGTATCATAAGAAAGAGTGGGTCTAAAAACCAATCAGATACATCGTTTGGAAAGTAACATTTAAAGTAGATTTAAGTAATGTTATTATTAATAATTAAGAGGAAATCAGCAGATTAAGGTGTTCTAGAACGATACAGTTTTAGATTACGACCCATTTCAGGATTATCTAAACGTAATCCTAGAATTGGTTATGCAATACGAACATAAAATACATGTGCCATTTTTTTCAACAGATACGAAACCGACAATGGTATCGCCGCCCAGGAGCAGGGTACCCCCCGTGTTTTCGGAGGAAACCCCCCTGTAGCCCCTGATGTAGCTCAAGGCTCATTCTCCTACACTTCCCCCGAAGGCGTTCCCATCGTGGTCACCTACATCGCTGATGAGAACGGATTCCAGCCTCAAGTAAGTTGAACTTTGAAATTGCAGACACGTGGCAGACACTCCACTGGAACTAGTATTGATCTGGCAATGATTATGCTAGAGAAATCTACGTAAACATAGTCCGGCTATTTGTATTTTGTGACATTATATGTCATGACGGGGTCTGAAAAAGTGATATTATGGAGTGTTTCAAGCCTAAAGCTAATTCGAGTTTGTGAGGTGATTGTATAAAAATTCTGTGTCGAGTTTTTAATTTTAATGGTTTCTTGTTTATCAGAGTGCCGCAATCCCCACTCCTCCCCCCGTGCCCGCCCAAATTGCCCGTGCCCTGGAATACATCGCCAAGAACTACCGTGAACAGAAGTAGATAAACTCCAAAATTCTGAATTTTCACCGCCCTGTACAAATACTCAACGTACCTAGTACATTTTTAGTATTCTCATAGATTTAATGTGGTATTTTATACCGTACGATGAATCAATGTGATATTTATACAAGTGTAAATAAAATATCGTAACAAACAAACGAGTTACCTATATGTCTTTTATTTCCAAAACTTACATTACCCAGGCTTTGAGTCAACGCATTGATGTGAAAATGTTACGTTGGTGGATGTTTACTAATTTTCAATCAATTTAAGTTTCTGACAGACAAGCAACAGAAAACCTAAATCAGAAGTATGAAATTTGGGGAATAGGTTCCTATTGCAGTGTATGGGTGTACCAAGAAATACATTTTGGAATTTCAACCCCTATAGGGTTGCAGCAGGTATTGCATTTTGTATGAAAATAACAATCCACTTACGAATTCGCAGTCGAGTTAATAAGTTTTGACAATGAGTGAAACTATTATACGTTATGATAAGTTTGTTGGTTCGTAAAATGACATCATAGTTTAGCACCAGAATTTCCTAGATTGCACATTCTTCAAGTCAACGATATATCGTTTTGTCTGGATCTTTTAGGTGTGGTAACTAGTAGGCACCTAGAGTATTCGTAAATGCCAAACCAGCTTATAAAATAAAAGGCTACCTCTACTAGGACAGCCTCAAGATGGGAATATAAAACAGGAAATCAAGATGTCATCATTATCATTTAAATTGATTTTGCCGAAATATCAATTCTGATTGATTTATGATTATCTATACCTACAAAACAGATTTGACAATACAATGTAACCAAGGTGAATAAGACGCATGCGGATCTCCTAATTATCGATATTATAAATCGATCAAAATAATCAAACATCTACATCCGTTACGAGTTGTCTACAAACACTTTTAGCGTATGAAATAAACTGTTACTAGACCTTATCTATACAATAGGGTAGATTTGTTGGCGTGGCTTCGTAATAAGAGGGAAATCTTTAAGTTGGTACTGTGGCGACAGTAATATGAGGGAAAATAAGAGCAGAGGCACGATTCCGAAATATCTAGGAGTTACTCACTTCTCACCGTGAGACGTGAAAAGTGAATGGCTCACTGTTTTTGTATGGTGTCGATAAAAAGCGCACCTGCAAAAACCGGTAAACGATTCACCTTTCACGTCTTACGGTGAGATCCTTTCTCCCCCATACGTGCAAGTTGTGGAATGAGCTTCCTTCCGAGGTTTTCCCACTAGCCTACAACATGAAGAGCTTCAAGAAAAATACAAAAAGATTTCTCCAGGGCAGGCAAAGCGTTAGCAATGCTCCAGGTGTTGCAGATGTCAATAAGCGACGGTAACCGCTTACCATCAGGTGGGCCGTAAGCCTGTTTGCCTCCGTATGACATTATAAAAAAAGAAGTGATTAACTCACGACCATTTAGGAATCGGGCCACTGGGAGGCTCCTTGTACAGAGTCCCTCTGGGGAATTACAACCACTTTGCCTGTAAACCTGTGCTTGTTGTGTGCTGTGGGACAAATAAATAATTTTACTTTCTTTCTTTCTGTAACTGGGAAGTGGTCACCACTTAGCATCTGGGGCTTTTGATAAAAGTGACCGATTGGGTGCTAATAGATAGGCAATAAATCAATGTCGGTCGGGCCGTTGCCCATAGGTGCGTCCTTGGTTTTTATAGGTGTCACATTGGTTCACAGCATAAGGCATCCCACGCGATTGCGCGGTGATCATCTATCTTAGGATTACGCAATCCATAGATTTTTGATACACAACTGGTTTCGAAGATTAATTTTCGTTATGACCTTAGAAGATTCATTAAATATATATTTGTAAACTGATTTAAAAATCCGCTCTTGTTTATTGATTCATCGCTTGTTTGAACTTTATTACCATCGATTTAAATTCCGCTAAGTTATATTTAAATAATATAAAGAGGCTACAAGTTATAGATAACTTGTGTATTCATTACGTGATTCGTGATCTCGGAGAAGAAGCCAAAAAAGTAGCATAATATATAGTTATAGAGCTGGAGAGTGACATAATATGTCACTCTCCAGCTCTTTAACTATAGGTATACATGCAAAATCATGTCGATCCTTTGCTCCATTGCTGCGTGAATAAAGAGCAAACTAACCAAAAAAACAAACACTCTTTTGTATTGATAGTAAATATATAACATTTATATATCTACCTAGTAAGGAAGGGTCTAGGAAGGGTCCTAGTAAAGGTAGTAAGGAAGGTGATTTTCATCTACTTAAAACAGGAATACGTACAGGTAAGTAAATATTTGAGGATAAACAATATTTTGCTAATCTATAATTATAAGAATCTAAGTCCTGACTGACTGACTTGCTGACTTGTAGACAACGCAAAGCATAAAAAACTGGTCGCAAAGACTTGAAAGGAGAGAATATCTGTCTGACTGCGAATGGGTAACTAAGATAGAATTTCTGAAAATTTAACCCCTTGTAATGAAAAGGGATGAAAACTTTTACTAGGTACTATTAACTTGTATGAAATTTGTAATCTTTTTTTTTTCTTTTATGTTATAACTTGGCTGCGATCTTCTGTAAGGCGGAGGTACCTCCTAGGAGGGCTGCTCCTGTGCCCTGCCTCCTCCAAAAAATCCTTGAACTTTCAAATCTGAAACTTGATATAAATATTATTTTTAGGACAAATAAGTAATGAATAAATTGTCTTTTTTCCAAACTAATCCCTAAAGGGGGTTCAATAGAGTGTTGATATTTTTATAGAACTTTTAAAATCAACGAAAAAAATCAACGTACATTCTAAACCGGGAGTGCTAGGATCATAAAAGAAAGCTTCCTGTGGTAGTGTAGGGGTGTACTAGAAAATGAATTTCTGAAACTCAACCCCTAAGGGGATGCAGCGGGGCTTAAAGCGTATATGTAAAAATAAGAACAAGCGAACGAACACGCGGGGGTTGCTACTTGTCTACGCATAAATACAAAACATGACTGATACGGTAGTTGCGATCTTCACCTCTGCCATCGTGATGCTATGCGGTCCGACTTCACAGGTCGACCTTAGCATTTGATGCAACTGCGACCGAGCTTGTGTTCTATAATTCACCTCATGATTAATGCCGCTTAAAGAGCATTTAATAGCGAATGCCTATTGAACACATCCACATAAGGGTTTTTTTTTACAATGGGGCTGTAACGTCCCTGAGAACTACTGTAGTAAGCTTATACTCAGCCTTTTCTTTGTAGATACTTATAACGGGAGGTTAAACAGTTACAAATATTAACAACTAGCTTCTGCCCGCGGCTTTGCTCGCGTGGAACCTACATACAAAGTTTATATGCTATTCTAGGTAAAGAACTATTGATATTCCAAGTTTCATCGAAATCGGTTGAGGCGTTACGGCGTGATTGAATAACAAACATTTATTTATTTATTGTTAGAAAAACAACAGCGGTTACAAAGTCATCCAAACATCCTCACAAACTTTCTCATATATAATTTTAATAGAATATAGTTTTCGTGCACTATCTACTCTCATCACCACTGGGTGAATAAGCATCGACGAACTAGAAAATAAAAATCTAAAATGAACACCTGTTTTTTTATTACGAGTGGATTGATTGATGACTAGGAATTAGATGCTTATGTTAGTGACAATTAAAACAAGATGGTTAAAATTGAAATTATGTCCACTGGTGAAAAAGTGTAGTAGCCATTTTGGCCTAGTGGAAGGTTCCCCGGGACTTCCGATCCGAAGTATTTTTATTAAATTTTTATATTTGATAAATTACAAACCAAACGTACTAAACTTCTGTATACCCCCTAGACTTCTTCAAGAATCTGATAGCAGGGAGTTCTGAGAAAATGTCTAATATACTTGGAATAAAAGTTGTGAGAAAAATCTAAAAGAAAAAGTAATGTTACGAAAGCCGCGGACCTATTTATTTCCGTGGTAAATGTGTGATAAGTACCTACTACTGCAATTGTTTCTGTTAATGTTACCAAAACTAACAACTAACTTTGTTTTAAATAGTGTTGTGTTCCTGCGGTGTGTAAGGTTGCTAGAGCTTTTTAGGGGTAGGGGGTTCGGGGTCGGCAACGCGTTCGTGATGTCTCTCTCTGGTATTGCAATCGCTCATAGGCTACGGTAACCGATAACCAGCGGGCCTTATGTTTATTTGCCACCTTAGTTGAATAAAAAAAACATTATCTTTTTTAACTCGTTGGATTCATCATCGTCATCATTAGCCCGAAGAAGTCCACTGCTGGGCAAAGGCTTTCCCCATAGAATTCCACGACGAACCTTCTTGAGCCTTCTCCATCTGCGAGCTATATGGCCTGCTAAGTGCTCACTGCTACTTCAACGTGCTAATTCTGAGAACTATGTCGGTGACCTTGGTTCTTCTACGGATTTCCTCATTTCGAGTCTTATCACTGTTTTGAATAAGCAGAACCATTATTTTGTAGGTTAATTATGAGCTTACCATGTTTCACATTACTTAACTACTTTTTGAAAAACTTAGACAAAATAAGGCATAATAGATTAACTCAAATTGTCATATTATATTGAAAAATTATGTATATTTCTGTACCTAAAGTAGATATAAATGTTCTTCATTTATTTTTATCATGTAAAAGTCAAATGTCGTTTTAAATCAGGCGTTTTTTGGGTGATTTGAGATGATAATAGATTACAGAATTTTTTTTTGTAGGTACTATAGCCTGCCTTATAAAACTGGTGCGGTAATTACGGACCGGAAATTTACATAGCCCTAATATTTTGAAGGTCCGAGTTCGGTGCCTAAGCCGTATAATATTTTTTATGTTATACGGAGGCAAACAGGCTTACGGCCCTCCTGATGGTAAGTGGTTACCGTCGCCTATTGACATCAGCAACACCTGGAGTATTGCAAATGCGTTGCCTGCCGAACCCCTAAAGAGCTCTGGCAACCTTACTCACCGCAGGAACACAACACTATTTGAAACAAATAATGTTATTTGGCTGCGATCTTCTGTAAGGCGGAATATTCGTCAAACAGGGATAATGTTCGTACTTGGAAAAACAGACCACAAATGCTCCTATGAGTCATAAACTAGAATCATATTTTCCTTTATCCTGAGTATCCTCGTAGAAAATATAGTACTATTTTTCACCTCTATATTGTCTTTCGTGGAGTATGCTCGAAGTTTCACTGCTTGATAAAATTCGCAATTAGGAAATCTGTAGAAGAAACAAGGTCACAGTATCATCAAGTTGAAGTGGCAGAGGGCAGGCCATATAGCTCGCAAAACCGACAATTATTCGGGCATAAACGCTCTCAAGCGGCGACCACACACTGGACGACCCACGATCCCCACCCGATGGACTGATGACATTGTGAAGGTTGCGGGAAATCAGTGGATGGAGAAGTCTCAAGACCGTTCTTCGTGGCATATGGAAGCATATGTCCAGCAGTGGACTGATGATGTTGAAGATGATCCTCTTTTCTCTCTTCTCTATGAAGTCCACTACTGAAAATAGGTCAAAAAAATGCCAGGACGAATGATCTTGAGCCGTCTTCATCCAACGACTTCCCGCATCCTTAACAATGTCATTGGTCCATCGGGGACCTTTCCATATTGTATCATTAAAGCAAACAAGCCTAACTTAAGTTTGGATGGAATGCGTGACATCGCCAGCGACCAAAACCACACCTCAAAATGGCTATTATTGAAAAATCAACTAATGTTAATTTTTACAATTTATATTCCTCTGCGATATTGACAATATTGAATCGATAAAACAAAAGAATGACTACATTTAAATATCTAGCGAGGCATAGCGCTATATTATTCGATTAATAAATGATGATTAATTTAGCAATCATTTAAAATTTAGTTAACCTAATCGTGACTAATCGTTAAGAACGTTGGCAATTTGTTTAATTTAAAGCCAAAATATACCACTAACGAGTTTATTACATTATGCCAATGACTCTACCATGAATTTTGTTTTCTTCTAAAGGAGATTGATGGTCAAGGTGCTCCCCATACTGTTCCTAAAGTTGAAGAAAAAGTAATGGAACGAACACCAAGCCTTGTACATTTGGAAAATACTCGTAATAGGCTTTTACTACCTTTACCATCATAAATTTAAGATCAATTTATTTAGAAAATATATTAGTATTAAGTTATATTCAACTAGCTTCCGCCCGCGGCTTCGCTCGCGTGGTACCTACATAAAAAGCCTATATGCTATTCCATGCTATAATCTATCTCTGTACCAAATTTCATTCAAATCCGTTCGGCCGTTTAGCCGTGATTGAACCACAAACATCCAAACATCCTCACAAACTTTCGTATTTATAATATTAGTAGGATGTTCTATTTCCAAAAAACTTTGACAAGTACGACGGTAATTCTACGCCAAACAAATGAGAATGGATAGCTCAGCGGATGATCATCGCAAAAACGCCTACATCTCCAACACATTTTGACATAAAAGGCAAATAACTTCGTCTGTGCCAATAATCGTAAATACCATCCTTATTAGGATCGGGATGAACTCGAGACCTCTTGCAGAATTCCACAAAAAATACTCGTTTATTGCAAGCGGCTCATCTTGAATTCTGAGATTGCGTTAATGTATCAATCTTTTATCAAGGTCGATAATATAAATATTTGCTCTTTAACTTGAATTCATAAGTCCCTCATACATTTTTTTATCTCGCTTTTTCAGTGTCAAGCGCGTCACACACGGCAGCTATAATGAAAAAATGTATATTATAGCACGATACATCTCATTACATCTTTCCATAGAAACCGTCAGGAGACCACACAGGGCAGCTATAATGTATCATTTTACATATTCGTATCTTCTGACAGTTTCTATGGAAATATGTAATGAGAGGTATAATAGCTATAATATACATTTTTACATTATAGCTGCCGTGTGTGAAAGGCTTCAGGGCATGTAACATACACATTGATCAGATATATATATTTTCACATAAACTCGGAACATTTTGAAGTAAGTAAGATTATTTGTACTCAGTTTTACGTGATAAGGTAACATCAAGTTGAAAATTGGTAATTGATATTGATCATAGAGCTCGCTTCAGACGACATCGTTGCATCCTCTCGGCGCCATTGCATGCTACTAACATTTCAAAAACTAGAAATGTGCCCATCCCTGAGCCAAAGTTCACTTTTACCTGCAATCTATTTCGCTTTATTCTTCGATTTAGCTAGATTTAGGATCTCACTTAATGGAGAATTTATTGAATAGTATGAGCAATACGTTGATGTAGTAGCTAATATGTATATTCACAATGGCAAGAAATGTATGTTTAATACATTGATCTTTGAATAAACTTTTTATTATTTTTTAACTAGCTTGACTATAATCTATCTCTGTGCCAAATTTCAAACAAAACAAACAACCAAAAAGATATTTATTGACATAAAATATTGGACAAGTAAATGAATCCATAGGCTCCCGAACTAGTAAAAACTGTGTTTCAGGAGCCAGTGGCTTCTCCATGATATTGATTTTACAATAGATATTATAGATTATAGAGCATAGATACAAACGTTTTTACTTATTATACATTTTGAAACAATAGAAACTTAATCAAAATTTCATCTAGATCCGTTCAACCGTTCTGGCGTTATTGAGTAACATCCATCCATCCAAGCTTTCGCATTTATAATAGTACCTTTAGTGGGATTCGTTTTTTGCTATTGTGAATCTTTAAATTGGCTACTACATCAACGTTTTTGCTCGTACTATTCAATCAATTCACCATTAAGCGCGGGTCTGCGACAAACAGTAGCAAAAAGCTAAGGTTGAGGTCGCATTGCAAATGTGAACCACAATATAACAATGCTTTTAACCAGCTAGCACAAAATGGTATCACGTTGATACCGATACTTTTATCCTAAGTTTGATTCTGTTAATTAATAACTACCAGTTTATCCTTAAATAAAAATTAATTTTTATAGAACAACCAGGATTTTAATGGACAAAGATTATAGTCTGGCTTTTTCATAATCGTAGGTACCACACAAGTGCAGGCGCGGGCGGAAGCTAGTATTCTATATAATAAATTTTTGGAAGGAAAATGGAGGACTTCATGCAATGTTGAAGCACGTTATAGTTAATAGCTTTTCCTTTTCATAGTTGTAACAGTTAGCTCGCTAATAAGACACTATGCTATGCAACATACTCATAACGATGCATTTATTTATTCTCACGTGCTCTGTCTAGAATACCCGTGGCGGGAGTGACCACATAACTTCAGTGAGGTGTGAGACCGTCCCACAAAGGATCCTTCTAATCGAATATCTACTTAACCTTAACAAAGCATAGAGCTTAGAGAACAGCTGATTGACTTTTGTTCTCACAAAAATGCTATTCCACCGGTTTTCTTGTCATAAAGAAATAAGTTTTATATAAAATATACATTTTATGGACATAGATTTAGTGTATGAGTTAGTTATGAGTCAAAAGCGTGCTACTACAAATACCAAAGATGCTTTTATCTCGCTATATAGAGGATCAAAGATAATTTTTAAAATTTCGAATTATATTTGTCTGTACACCGAACTTGAAATCATTGGTCCATATTTGCGGCGGACTCAAAAAGTAAGATTGTCACTATAGTGTTTTAAGAAAGTTATTCATGAAACTCGGATCGAGCATTTTTATGTGTGTTGGCTGTTGCTCGCTGCGTCTTTGTGGTAATCTAATGAGATCAACCTCAGCAGGTATTCGCATACTCTATCCAGTAGTCTTTTGTGCACGAAAACAATACTGTAATATTTTATTGTTCCGAATTTGGTACGATGACCGCTTTCGTTATCATAAACGCTATCATCCCCGATTCGTGAAAACGGTCAACGTTACTAATGTAATTGAAAGTTTGACACTCTTGTTGTGAACATTTTGCGAGTCCGAACTGATCACTTGTAGTGACTAGTATTTAAGGATACCTGCATTCCTTAACTTATGCTGTCTCCAGGGGACAACTGACAGTGACAGATAACAGATGACACCTGAGATGGAGAGATGGATACATACTCTCTGGGAGTCAATCAGGAACCAGCGTGGTGTAAGGCATACACTACATCACTGATGAAATACAAATGGATTGTTTTCTACGAAACTTAATTCAGTTTCAGGTAAAATATTTTAAATAATAGGAATTCGCTCTGGAAATCTGCGGGGAGGGCCATGATCAGCATTGTACGTCGTACGACTGAAATTATGGTGATGATAATAGTAAGCGTAACGTGAAATACTCGTGCTTGGGGTAAAGTTATCTGTGACATTTTACATTTACGTGGCACTGATTAGCTAATTAAGGCATTTCACACGTTGTAATTTACCATTACAATATCATGAGGTATAGTAATTATGGGAATAATATTCGTACGTTTTGTACCTACTCGGTAATTATAAATGGCTACGACATTATAAATGCGAAAGTTTGGATGGATGGATGTTTGTTAATCAATAACGCCAGAAAGGCTCAACCAATTTCGATGAAACGTACGCAAGCTAGGTTTGAATACGTGGCAGTTTCAGCACTCTCTCTGAATAACTAGGTGAATAGAAAAATGACAATTTTTTCTACTATAATTGTCTTTGCTATAATGTTTCCACGTAAGCTGAATGTCTACATAATAAATATATTAAATGAGTCAACAAGGGCTACAGCATTTTTTCATAATCTTATGATACGAGGTGTTTTGCAGTTCCGCTGAGCATGGACCATTTCAGCACGGTGCACATAAACTCATGGTACTACCAATGTTCCTAATGGTAGTACCACAGGTATTATTTATAGTTGGTTTGTAGTACTACCAACCTGGTTGGTTGTCATCATGGTCATTATTGTTCAGCCGTAGGACGTTCACTGCTGAACATAGGCCTCCTCTATAGATTTCCAGCGCGAACGACCTTGTTTGGCATACACCCAAACAATCATTGGGGGGAATGCCCATACTAGCCACGCTGGGCATGCGCGTCGGAGTTTCACTTGTGATAAAATCCGGAGTGTAAAAATCCTTAGAAAAACCAAGGTCACCGACATAGCTCTCAGAATTCGCTAGTTTAATTGGCCTGTGGGCAGGCTTTATAGTTCACATAACCGACAACCGTTGTGGAATAAAGGTTCTCGAATGGCAACCACAAACCGGGTGACCGAAGCAGTGTTGGCCCCCACTCGATGGACCGACGACATTGTTAAAGTTAGCGGGAAGTCGGTGGATGGAAATGGCTCAAGACCGTTTGTCATGGAACTCTTTGGGGTAGGCCTATGTAGGCCTATGCCGCGCAGTAGGCTTCACAGGCTGATGATGATGCTTATGAATATTCCATGTTGAACATTAGGTCACAAATAAACCATTACCAGATACTCGTCAAAGCACTAGCTTTATAATGTATGTGCAAAAGTAGGTGTGCAAACACACGCATGGCCAGTTAACAGCACGGCGCAAATAAAATTGTAAAATGTCATGCGCAGTGGCATCTTCGTAGCAGTTTGTTTTGCATTTGACATAAAGCGTGCGTACCATTTAAGTGTTGGGTTTGGTTCGTTTTACGAGACTTGATAGTTATTCTATTGTACCTCAGACGAGATAATGTTGCAGTGAAGGGCCGAATCCAGTTGTAGTCATGTTATAATGAAACTACTGATCTCTGAAACATTTAGACAAAAATAAACATGTACAATCACCTACTAAGATGTACCTACCTATACATTTCATAATTTTCAAAATTATGCCTTTAAATAAATACCTATGCACACAACGAAACCTCAAAAATTACCTACCTATGTACCTAACCATAACCTTGCGCCATTTTCAACTTTACTGTGTACTAACTTACCACTTTAATCTGTATTTTAGCATCATTTTCAAAATGATACCACAACAGATTCATAAAATACCTTCATTTAATGATATCAATGATTCATGAAATGTAAATATCTTAGTGAAGGTGACTGTACTTCAAAAACTTTTATAGTAAGTGAAACCAACAATAAAATGTAAGATTGCAAAAGCAAGGAATCATTTATAAATATATTATACATTAGGGATTTGTTTTTGTAGTAATGAATAAAATATTTATTGTTCCAGATAGATGAAGGTTTAATATAAGTGCCATCATGCATCGGAAAATCAAAGAATCTGGTTATACAGCGTTGTTTGTCATTCGTGCGTCATTTGTACCACTGTGCTGATTGATCTTGCACTTGTCAACATCACGGATTTTCGGACAAAATTTATACTCGGATATAATCTAGTAACATAAACTAAACTGATATCACTGACATTATTGTCATCGAAATTGCTGTCAAAAAGATTGATTCTTTTATTACCTTTCAAAATTTCCCTCATTACCATTTAAAGTCATGCATGAGCCAAAGTTCATCAAATCAACAACCACCGACACATGACAAAAAGCAACTTGCATCAGTTCAAAACAATGAATTTTCATGTGAAACATACTTGTTCGAACATCAATAACAGCTAGAGTCGTTATTCGGTTTACGCACAGAACAGCCAAACAACAGTCTACTTGGTTTACGAGTATGAAGTGCTAATTGCTTGACAAACGATAACTTAGTCTTTGCACGTCGGGAAAGCTAATAAAGAAAAAAATGTTTTCAAAAAAAGGTTTTATAACATTGAGCTGATTAAAATGAGCGAAAACAGATAAAATTACTCTTATGTTAAACTCAGACCACTGGCTACGAGTTTCCACCCGTTCCCCGCGCGATCCCAGCACATCACACCCCGCGTTCCTTAAACACACAGTGGAGTCACATCAGTTATATAGCCAAAACGCAACCTATGCGGTATCCTATCTTTAAAACAAAAAATAATTAAAGAGTGGTCTGTATTGAATGGTTTACCTATAGGCCTCAGTGCGGCCCTGCGTCACAGGCAGTGCAGCTCCCTCTGCTGTATGCATCGTCTAGACAAATCCGCGTCTCTATAAAAGGGACTGGTGATTAGACGGCTAAGTACAATCCGGCACAAACGCCGCGACCGTCACCACATGGGATATATCCACTGAAAACTGCTTAATAAATAATGGTAAGTCAACAAGTACTAAATACAGTTTACACATTACACTTGTGTATTGCAAATGACCTCAATTATAACTGTCAGGTAGGAAAATTTAGGTTTTTTGCTGGTGACTATTTTCGACTGTGTTAGTGTCATTATTTTATTTTGTGTAATTGTGCGTAAAGTTGCATATGCAAAATAAGGTGGATTGATGCAATCTAAAGGTTGCTGGATATGTAATCTTTACCTTTGGTATTGCAGCTAGTCTAACTGAATACCTATGACCTCAAATTAATAGATAATAACCATCGTTTACAGCCGCACCTTAAACCAAAATTGAAGTTAAACAAAAGACAAAAATACGTATAAACATGTGTAGGTTTTTTTTTTATCCAACTTTAAAATCAAACCAAAACCATAATAAAACGGGTACATAGCTTATCTCTGATAGGTTACTCTAAAAAGGTATCGATAGGATATGAAAAAAAAATATATTCATGGCATAGGGCTTAGCTCAGCATCACAAAACAGTTTTGAAATCGAAATAAAAAAAACTATGCCCACTATCAAAGTGCGATAGATCTCTAAATGAGCGTCAGAATATACGAGTAGCTCATCGGCTGAAACTGACATATTTTTTCTAGCTTCTTACTGGTTTTTGTATAATATATTTATTACAAACTTTACAAAATAATTTAATAGCCAATGAATTGATAACTTTTTTATTGATTAAATAAATCAAGTACACCTTAGCCAATAATCCGACAAAGAAGAAACTAAATGCTACCTCTTCGTAGCTTTTTCAGAGGAGCTATTTTGAAGCTTTTTCTGCACGTAAGGTCGATAGGTGATAGGGCGTACGGCCCGACTCCCTTCTTATGCAACATTTCTGCATGTTGCATTTGAGTAACCTTTGCCAACATCGACGTTGTTTACCTTAGTGACATGCGCGTGCGCATCCTACTACCTATACCATAAAATAAGGCTGGTATAATTTTATATTTAATGAATTTGGCATTTTCATCCAAAACATAATAGTAACTTATTTACTTAATGGATTAACAAGTGGCCGGTCATCCTTAACCTTTTAAGTGAAAAGTCTGTCCTTATCTATTTTATAATGCATTTTGATATTACTAGTCGTTCGTCCCGAAATGGAAATCTCGAGAAGTTCTGTATAAGGTTAGGCTCAGTTGAATCTTAAAAGAAAATATGAAATTGATTTTTAACTTCAAAGTAGGTATGAAACGTAAAATTAAGGCCCTTTCATATTACACCCTACATGCACCTAATATTTTTACGCTCCTTTACCCCCTTTTGCCACATCAGTTATCTTTGGACAAACTTACTTACATATAGATACGTCGTCGGCTCGTTCAACTTGAGTTGGATATTATGAATTAGAAGTTGCTGCCTGCGGCTTTGCTCACGTGGTACAGTGTTTAAAATGTAGCCTATATTTATTTCACGCTTAGGTAAATTCTAAATTTCATCCAATCCGTCGAATCCGTTCCGTTCGAGGTTACGGCGTGATAGAGTAACATGTAGGTTACATTATCACAAACTAGCGTCCGCCAACGGCTTCGCTCGTGTGGTACCTAGACAAAAAGGTGTCTAAAGTTTTTCCAAGCTATTTATTACGCACATGCCAAATTACACTTGTTTTTTCTTGGTCTTGCAGGATTGCGTTATGGTCAGAAACGAGGTTCACGTATGGTGAGAAAGACCAATGACCGGCGGCGGTGAAAGAACGAGTGAGTGCGCCTTTAGGGTTCCTTTTATGCACTTGTTACATAACTTCGAATTTTTAGGTTCTATGATAATGTTTCCGGTTTCCGCACAACATTTTCCTTAGCCGTACTCGCTTGCACTTACTTAATTACCGTTACTGTAACCATTGAGTTATTAGGACAAAAAACTATAACTTTACATTCAGATAGATGAGCGGTACTCACGATCTCTAGCTTTAGCCACGCAGATTGTTGTTTTAAATAATTTTAGAAATAAATATGAGAAATCCGTCCCTGGACACGTAAAGGCGTGCGAGAGGCTAATTAGACGCGCACCTTTTGTTTTAGGACGCAGTACATTGTGTTTTCGAGGCAATTCTCAAATTCTATGACTCGTTCCCACAACTCAATCTACTTGCAAAATATACTGCCGACATCTGCATTCCAAACTGTTTGAAGGTATTTACTAAAGTGGTTGGTACTAAATTATTGAATGGACTTAATTATAGGTATGACAAACCACAAATATATATATTTAAAATAACACATTTGAAACACTTCATACAGATGTCTTCATTTGTTTCTTAGTTTTCATGGGCGGGTCAGCGTATATTGCCAACAGCATCTACTTAAAACGAAAGTAAAACTTATATCCGTTACTATGATATACCCTACTTATATCATACTTTATGGATTTGTCCATGATGAGTAGTGAGGCGAGGCAACCTTTGTAACTTTATCTCTGTAAACAATCTGCGATATAACTATACATAGTCATAGTCATCATCGTCATTTCAGCCGTAGGACGTCCAGTCCACTGCTTTACACAGGCACCCTCAGATTATACTACGTACAAGCCAAATTTCATTCCAATCGCTTCTTCAGGGGTTGTAGCTTGAAAGAGTTACAACCATCTATACATCCTCACATGCTGCATAAGTCACATTAAGAGTATTTTATAGCGTAATGGAGGAAGCCTGTGGCGAAGTCCAAACGCAGAACGAGCTCATGAAAACGACACGTAGCGAGGATCGAATAGAGATGGTGTTTCAAAGTCTTTCTACCCCTGACTAGAATTATTACTTTGACTGCAACATGCCCCAGCTACTTAAAATAATAGGTAATATAATTATACAGCACAGAAACAGGTAGAAGCGTAGGTAACTAGTGACATCTTAACTCTGTGCGTGTTGTCGTGATCGCTTGAAGGTCAACGCAGCCGGTCAAATGCCTTCGTATGTGTCTTCTGAAGGTAAAATTAGAGCCCCGTTCAAAAACTATAAGCAAAGTCTGCGAATAAGAAATCCACTCCGTCACCATGCCAACCGTGAGGTAAGAGAGTCGCTTGAGAGAGAGTTGCTTGAGGGTCGAACAGTTGGAGTTCCGCCACAAAGTCAGTTTCAACTCCTTTGTGGTAAAGGTACCGACCGAACATCTTTCGACCTACCTAAAAGAAGATCTCTGGCCGAAGGGTGTTGTGTTCCGTCGTTTCGGCGGGCGGATACCTGCTGCCACCGACAATTCACGTGCCACGTCGCAGTTTCTACGTGGCAATTAATTGTGTTTTTATATTATTATGTATGTTAGTCTTTAAGGTATATGGGCCGTAGGATAAGAAAAATTCCATCTGTTTTTTATTCTATTGTTTTTCTGTTGTTGAAATAAAGTTATTGTATTGTATTGTAAGAGAGAGTGAGGCGACTACGGAGCGAGGATAGTGGCGGCGTATCTCGCCACAAATTTGTACCGAACCTGCGAAAAGTCACAAATAGTCCTTTCATTCGCATCATAATTTATGTTCGAACCGCCTCCTAAGTTTAACAGCGCAACACATGAAGCAGAAAACTGAAAGGAATCACAAGGAGAACAATCAATATCGGCAAGAAAATCCAGTAAATGAACGCATTCCTTACTGCGTTTGAACGTACAATTGAAATATAAGGTGCCGAGTTCCTTGATGCGCAGAAACGCACTGCGTTACGTTGATATTTGTATCGACACATCATTGTATTGCGTGTCTGCGTTTGTACGTTGTGTATGCACTGCGTACGTACGCAGCAAGGAACGCGTTCATTTACTGTATTTTCTTGCCGATATTGATTGTTCTCCTTGTGATTCCTTTCCGTTTTCTGCTTTATGTGTTGCGCTGTTAAACTTAAGAGGCGGTTTGAACATAAATTGTGATGCGAATCAAAGGACTATTTTTGCTCTAATTATCATTACACTTTTTTATTATTTTCATACGTACACTGAGTACCGTTGTACTCAAACACTAGCTCACTACTTTGAAGAATAAAGTTAATTTGGAGTTGTAGTAGAGACAGAGACATTTAGATAGAGTTCTTTACCTTTAGCGTTTAGGCAATTTTTTGTCTAGGTTCCATTCGAGCAAAGCCGCGTGTACAAGCTAGTAGACTTTAAAGAAAGACTAGGTATAATATCTGTGTGCCTGTTATTGTTACAGAGGGTATGCGTTTTACTAGGAGTGGTTGCGGTTGCATTTGCCGCGCCGCAGAAGCCTGATGCAGAAATAGCAATCATCAAACAGGATTTCGACCAGCAGCCAGATGGATCTTATAGATACAGGTCAATAGCCGAGAGCTTGTCAATAGTCATTATTGCTATGATTTGACAATGACAACTTATGTGCTTTTTACGTAGTAACAGTAGAAATATGCATAGAAAACGAATGGCTACGCGCATCCACGGTTTTCGCAGCGAGATTTAGATAAGGCGCTAAAATATTGATAATAAAAGATAAGATAGATAAGATTTATTTATTATAATGTACATACTAAAAACATATGGCATCGCCTTAGTGATAAAAAAAAAACCTGTTGTGATGTTATACTGTATTCAAAATAAATAAATAAATAAAAACTTTAATAGATGTTCCTCGTTTTATCGATATTTTATATCTTAAAACTAGCATACATTATTTTACAGCTATGAAACCGAAAATGGAATAAAAGCGGAAGAAACCGGTACGTTGAAGAAGACCAGTGGCCCGGAAGCCGCTGAAGTGATTGTGGCACAGGGAGCGTTCAGCTACACAGCGCCGGATGGAACCGTCATCAGTCTCAACTACGTGGCTGATGATGAGGGAGGATTTAGGCCTGAGGTATTTTGACAAATTGTAGAAGAAGCAAATTGATAAAATATGATAAAATGAATCCCGGAGTTCGTAAAAAATATAAAATTTTCTAAACTATCACTATAGCTTGTAAATCACGTCAACACGTTGCTCCTCTGCTGCGTGATTGAAAAATAAAAAAAATACTTTTGCATTATAATAAAGTCCACATACAATGTGTCCCACCTACCGCTGTGGTACTCGTACATACAAGTACTTTATATATTGGATTCAGGAATTTTTATTTTATAGAGACTCTCCTATATTTTCCTGTAATACTGTATTCAAAGATTTCAAAAAAGTCGCTTGCCTAAACCAAGATTCGAACCCGCTAAATGGGTGCAACACATTCTGTATTTTAATAATGAGGGTAAATTACAAGGATCAATGCCTTCTCAATTGGACTGGCCTCACAACTCAGTTGGTAGCAACTCTGCCTTCGGCGCTGGAGGCCGCGGGTTCGATTCCCGCACTGGACAAACATTTGTGTGATTAACACAGATGTTTGTTCTGTGTCTGGGTGTTAATATGTATCTATTATGTATATCAGTCTCTGGCACCCATAGTACAGGCTATGCCTAGTTTGGGATCAGTTGACCGTGTGTGATATGTCCGGAATATATATATATATATATTTTTAATTACATAGTATCTCAAATCAAAGGAATCGGTCATGTTGCACGGCCGTGGGATGTACTGTATATTACACTGTATATTTTCATTAGGGATTAGTAATCTGCAATTTTATACTATCGACTTTCCGTCTAAGCCCATCCATTTTTATTGTACCTAGTACAAGTCATTTGACAACTATAATATTATATTATCTATATACATACATACGTAAAATCACGCCTATTTCCCAGAGGGGTAGGCAGAGACCAGGGCTTTCCACTTGCTATGATCCTGACATACCTCTTTTGCTTAATTCATTTTCATTTTGGTTTTTACAGCTGTTTGACTTATTTTAAGCGGCCTCATGACCGTTTTATAATCACTAATAAGATATTTTTTACAAAAACTATAAGCCGAATTCCTGAATATTCACAAGATTAATATCAACCTCTTTTTTTGTTATCAACCTCTTTGCGTTTTGCTTACCTACTGAGGATGACATTGGCCCCCTACACTTTCGAATCTAGTCTTCAAATCTAGGGTCAATAAGTTCACTCTGGGAAAGCGTGCTCCATCTTAGGCCACATCTCACTTGCAAAAGAGAGTTGGTGGCCAAACGCCTTACCATTATCAATAAAAAAAAAAAAAAAAAGAATAAAAAACCAAAGTAACTGTGACATCCATTCATCATCAATAATAACTCTTATGGTACTGACTGACTGACAAACAACCGTAGTGGTTTTATTCTCTTTGAAAATCAACGCAGACTCTACTAAGAGTATGAAATTTGCAGAGTAGCTTCCTGTTGTAACGTATGGGTGCACAGAAAGAAATTCCCGACACACAACCCCTAAGTTTAATGTTTATGTAAAAATAGCAGCAACCGAACGAAGTCGCGCGGATAACCATACTATAAAACAGTCGATAAAAAAAAATTTCGGCATGTTGTGATTTCAAGGGAAGATGACGTTTTTGTAAGTTTTACGGGACAAGTTGCAATCCCTCAGGAATTAAATTAAAATGGGACCACCCCGGGAACATACTCTATACACCAGCAAAAGAATAATCAAAATCGGGTTACTATTGGCGGAGATATCGAGTAACATAAACACAAAAAAATAAAAAAATAAAAAAATACAGCTGACTTGAGAAGCCTTTTGGAAGTCGGTTAAAAATACCTAAGTCCATAAAATTTATCGAGTCTTTTGATCAGGCAGGATGCAGGCAAGGGAAAAATATAACGACCTTTTAGTACCCTACTTAGTTAATATTGTCCTTGAAGAGATACTTGCACAGAACATATGTATGTATGTATACTCACTAGTTCCACCAGGATTTCTTTGTTTTCTGGACATTTTTGATTAAGTTCGCTTTACTGATTGCTAATCAAAGCATTATTATCCGATTTATTACTAGGGGCGTAAGACTTGTAGACCTACAACAGATTCAACAGATACAACAGATTTCTACAGATTGTTGAGTCTGATATAACACTCTTTTATTTATTTCAGGGTGCTCACCTACCTACTCCACCACCGATACCACCAGCGATTCAGAAAGCCCTCGACTACCTTGCCACGCTTCCGCCACCACGGAACTGAAAACCTCGCGATAACCCTGGCCACCTGATGAAGACCCGAGCTTACCACGTACCTACCATGTACCTGTAGACCCCACGAATACTCGTGCCGTTTTGTTAGAGAATTACATTACTGTCTGATTAAAGTGCGTCTTGTGAAAATGTGGCAAAATGTTTTAAATCAGACTATTTGTGTTATTATAATTTTTTAATCAGAAGAAATAGGAAGTTCTATTTACAAAACGACATTTTTATATAAATAAATAAACAATAAAAAATGTATAAAAGTTTAAATATAAGTGGAGCGTCGACTGAACTGTGATAAAAGATGATTGAATAATATAAAACATGTTTTATAAATATATTATTTTTTATTATTAAATAAACGCAACATCAGTGCCAAATGTGCATTGCAAAATGATCTGTCTTATTTTTTTTGCTAGCAAACATAGCTACAACTTGTAAACGAGTTGTTGATAGTTTTTGACAAGAAATATTATATTTGAACGCAATGAACACAAAAACTATTAAACGGATTTTCATATCGTTCTCACCAATGGACAGAGTAATTCATTAATTCATTTACATTTTCTGTAAATTGGCTGTAATATGAAGATGATGTTGAAAATGTCGGAAGAAATCATACAGACTGGGAGCTTTACATATGTTCTGCTACGCTTGCGAAGCCGGGACGGGTCACTTTTTGTACGTTGGTTTTATAACTTCATACAATCTAAAATTGAAAATGACCTATACAGATTCACCACTGGATGATGCTGTGAGAATTTTGATGAGACAGAAGTACAAAAATAACGATGACACTGATTTGCGTTCAAAACATAATAATTGTCATCAAGGTCTTTACAAGAATTCTCGAGTAAAATAGGATCTATCTTAGATTGACCAATAGGCTTTCGTAGAAATATAACAATGATAATGATAGAAAGCAAGAGTATGGTACCTCACGTAACACCGACATTCCGCATACAACCTGTTTGAAAGAGAACGTGAGCACAAGGTCATTGATGAGAACATTAGGGCGCATACACCTACTATTTGCCGGTTTTTATTAGTAATAACGTCAACGTAGACGCTGCGCTAGTGTCTAAGATAAATGTATGAATACATGCATTTTGGTGCATTGAGCATCGGGAGACAAACCTTAAGGCGTAGTTCGGAAACTAAAACAACTAAACCAGTAGTCGATGGCTTTATATTAACTACTTTAGCTTAACATGCTTTACATCTGAACGCGACCTGAAATAATATTGTCCAATCTACTCAAGTTATTGGGTAGATGCATGCCGTCTTTGTTTATGAAAACGATCACGATCTCAGAACAATCGCCATAATCACATGTCAGAAGTTGGATTGACTAGAAACAATCTTCGTATAGACTCTACGTGAGTGGTATTTATAGATTTCCGCAACTGGTTTATTTATTTCTTTATTTATTTAAATTCTCCTAGTTTTCAAGAAAGTTTATAATATCAATATTTTTATTCATTATATTTATTTAGGTATTGTTATGAAAGTAAGTCAATTTCTCACTTTTGAGAAATCTAAATGTATAATACTAAATAGTAAAATAGGTTTTCATAACAAGAAATTCCAAAAAAATACAAAACTACCACACTTCAATATTTATCTGTATATTATATAAAAGAACAAGGCCTGATTCCACGATCAGCGCATAACCCAAACCGCTATTTGAAAGGTGACAGTGACGTGTGTTGCTACATTTGGTTCACTAGTATAGTTGTTTCGTAGGCTTAGTCACAGGTTCCAGTGTAGTGGCAGTAGCCAGATATGCAAGGGCGCGGGCGATGGCGGGTGGGATAGGCGGCGGTGTTGGCAGGTGGGCACTGATAGGGCGGTAGCCATTCTCATCTGCTGTGTACGAGAGACTAAAGTCGTTGCCTTCTTTGTCCTGAAATATAAAAACAATAGTTACCAATTGGGAGTAATCATCATCATCATCATCAGCTTGTAGAAGTCCACTGCTGGGCATTGGCATCCCCCAATACTACTATTTCTCCCTCCTTGGGAGTAATAGTAGATTTTAATTTAATAACTATTATTTAGACTGAGTTAGGTAACGCTCAGCATGGCTCTTGTGTTCAGTTTTGGTTGAGGTGGATTTTACATCCATTGCTAATCACAAGGTGAATAGGTACCGTGTATGAAAATCCACCAGAAACAGCTTCTCCGGCTGCTTCATCGTTTGAATTTCTCATCAGTTGACCTTCAGAGTGTGCTTTTGTACCATCACCCCCTTCATAGCTGAAATAAATAAGTCTAATTAACTGGTTTCCGATAAAATCATTGCTCATTATGTCATCTTATGCAATTAACCTTAGCAATAGAAACAATTATCAACCATTCAAGCGTGTGTCGTACACAGCTAATACAAAGTCATACCTATAATGAAAGTTTCCATTATGCGCAAAGACGTAATTTTCCGAGTTTACTATAGGAACAACAGGATCACGTTCTCGCTTGCCCTGTTTGCTTGTATTCGGCTCAATTCGAGCAGGTTTCTGAGGTTCGACATACTCTACGTATGTGGTTTCAGTTTGGGTTTGAGGATTGGCTGATACTGTATTTTGAATTACCAGTTTTTCGTTTTCGATGCTAGTTTTGTCTTGTTGGTTCTTTCTCCTCAATTGCTTACGCCTTCTATTATTTTTAGTACTAGACACTTTTGGTTGTTGAGGATTTTGCACATTCTCAGGTGCACTGTCATAAACAATTGCCACTGGTATCTGAAATTGAACCAGCCGCGTGCGCTGTGTCACTTTATCATCTTGTTCAATCTTTGCAACCTTTTTTTCGACAGCTGTACTAATTTCAGTGCGTTGCGTTGTTACTGGTTCTTCCTTTGCCACGGTAGTTTGATTTACTTCTTTGATGTTTGATGCTGTTTTTTGTTTAACATCTGGTTTGACAGCTTTTCCGGTCATTGTGTCCTCATCGTAAGCGACCGCAACTGGTATTGGGTTATAGTTTCCAGCCCATGGTGGATGGTTCAAATTGTATCTCCCTTGCACAACACGTTCCTCACTTTTATCATTTTCGTTTATACATATGACCGAATTCATAAGCATAAACAGGGGAAATAATAAACGCATTTTGTAAAACTAAATTAATAACATGAAACTACTAGACGCCGGCAAGTTTGATAGAGTAATAAAGATGAATCAGCAACGAAACTTCTACTAGTAAATTATTAATCAAATGACTAGTTTGACCAGTGGTGGCTACATACTGTTTATCAAAATGTTTACAAAAAGTTTCAATTAAGTGATGATATCAAATCGCATCGGAGTTGTGAATTTAATAGAATATAATTCAATAAAGAAAAAGAATAAAAGAGCCGTGGTGGCCCCAGCTGTCATGTGGGGGGATTTGCCCATACTCACCATGCTGGGCATGCGGGTTGGCGAGCGCAGTAAGAGCTATCGTTGTTAAAATGAGGGACGCTGCTGCCCATCCCCTAGCTTTTTTCCCTTAGTCGGCTCTTACGATATCCGCGGATAGGTAGATATGGAGGGGCCTATTCTTCAGCCGGGGCCACCACAGCCATTCTTATTTACTGAAAGTAAATTAAAACTTATATACACACCGGCACAATTAGCGGAACACAAAAAAAGCAGGATTTTAAAATCTTTTACTTGAGGAACTGGCCAGTTATGATATTTTTTTAATTTATTGTCAAATTTGAAAATAGAAAATTAGATGACATACACTTTTTTCATTCATTTGTTTTATTTTCCCGAACAATACGTTTTGTCAACTTGTTCAAGTAATAACTACGTAATTGTAATTTTTTTGAAAAATTGCACTTTTTGTTTATAAAAGCTCTTTATTATGCCTGACTTAACATCACTGGAAATCATTAGGGCTGATGAAATGAGAAGAAATGGCCATACCTACAGATCGATTGCCTCAAGGCTTCGTCGACCAGTATCAACGATTCATCGCAGCATCCAGCGGTACAGATCGTCTAATTCTCTTGTGAGGAGGAGGGGTCAAGGAAGAAAAAGATGTACATCGAGGCGAGATGACAGTTTTTTACAACTTGGAGTTCGTAGGAATACGCGATTAACGGCTGTACAAGCTCGAAATGAACTGGAAGACATTCGAGGAGTACGAGTAAGTGAGCGTACAGTTCGCAGGAGATTTGAAGAAGTTGGTTTAGGGTCGTATATACCTGCCAAAGGCCCAAAACTTGAGAGACGTCACCGCGTAAATCGATTAAGCTATGCGCGTCATTGGGATTTGAACGAATGGCAGCAGGTTGTCTTTACTGATGAGTGGAGAGTTCTTTTAAAACAGTTTGATGGGAGACAGCGAATATGGAGACGCAAAGGAGAACGCCACATACAGTCTAATTTTGAACACACAGTGGCTTATGGTGGCGGCTCGATTATGGTTTGGGGAGGGATATGTTTGGGAGCTCGCACGGAGTTAGTGATAGTCACAGGAGGGACCATGACAGCAGATCGATACATCAGAGACATTTTAGAAGAACATGTTGTACCATTTGCCCCATTTATTGGTGACGACTTTATTCTAATGCAAGATAATGCTCGTGCTCATAGTGCACAATCGGTACAGGCATATCTGAGCCACGTAGGTATACCGGTGATGCAGTGGCCAGCAAATTCCCCCGATATGAATCCGATAGAGCATGTCTGGGACTTGCTAAAAAGAAGGGTTAAATCCAGAATGCCACCCCCCAACAATCTGAATGAACTTGGAAACGCATTACTTGAGGAGTGGGAGCGGTTGCCTCAAGAAATCATCGATAACATAATCTGTAGCATGCCCAGACGAATGGAAACCGTAATAGGGGGAAACACTCGTTATTAATTTTGCTTTAATTTTATTGTTAAATCATTTAATGCTTACTTTTTTTTTTTTTGTGATGTTTCATAATCATCAAAAAATTTCACTTATTTCAAATTTGTTTATTTTTCAATAAAAATAACGAAGACTTTTCAAAGTCGTTGTTAAAAGATGTTAATCAATTTGTTATTTTGTGTCTAATTACATTTTTGTCAAATATATGCGTTATTATCTCATAGTCTCACTTTTTTTTCTGTTCCGCTAATTGTGCCGGTGTGTATATAAGTAAATATTTACAAAATATACAAGAAACAGTTGATAGTAATTTAATTACGTCTAAAATACTAAAAAACTAAAACCAACTTCAAATTTGACAGAGGAATTAAATTGTCTGTGAAAGCCCTATTAAAATTAGGGATTAAGGTGTTTCTCGTTTTCCATTTACAGCACCTATATAAGGTAGTTGGCATTTCGAAGCATCAAATTCACGTCCTTTTGCTCACATGGGATAAAACTAACTAAAACAAGCTTTAGGCTTTCAAATAAAAAAAAAGTATAACACAATCGTCCACAAAATATGTTTCGCCAAGTCGTAATTTCGAGAGATAATATGAAGGTATTTTATTTTTACGGAACAAGTAGCAATCCCTCAGGAATACAATTTAAATGGGAGAACTTCGGGAAAATGTTCTACACATCTTGATGATTCTTCATCAAAATCGGTTAATAATTGGCGGAGATAAATATTGAGGAACATTCGTATAAAAAAGGCGAATTGAAAATCAACTCTTTTTTATAAGTCGGTATAAAACAAGGAAAGCAACGAAGTATAGAAACAAAGAAGTAGACAAGCAAATCACTCAGTTTTGTTTAGATCCTTACTTTATAATTTGTTCATTCATCAATAGATCATCATAAATAAAGACGGTCTTGTGCGAGCACTCGTGCCCTGAGGCTTCCGTACCATTATACGGGACCGGAATTGATCGCAAATAAGTATAAGTATGTGTCGTAAAATTCTCCACGGGATTTTCCAAATTTCAGCCAGCAGCAACCAAGCAAGTGCTCTATGGTTTTATTTATAATGGGAAATTGATCAATTTCAACTTGATTACAGCCGTTTCAAGGAAAAAAGGCATCGGAGAGATAGAACGACGGACAAAAAAGTGATTCTATAAAGGCTCCGCTTTTCCAAATGAGGTAAGGGACCCTAAAAAAATGCAATGCGCAAGTCGGTATTTTCTTATGTACTGATAAACATTATTGACACGCTTTGTTGAAAGTCTGCGAATCGAAGAATCCCAGCTGGCAAACAGACCTTGTCCAGAGTGTCCAATGAGTTGATCGCGAAGAATCAACGATCATGTCTCATTGTTGACACCTATACGATTGTGCAATTTTTTTGAAGAATACCCGCTAAGGTTGAAGTATTTAGCACACGAGGTTCCACCGGAAGGCGGGGGGAGGATAGTGTAAATAGATGAGTCTTACTTAAAAGTGGTGTGGAAGTAGTCTGGAGTATCACTCAGTAGTCAATTTCTGGAGTGGATACATTAAAGATGTTTCTAAAAATAGTTTGTTTGTATGTCGCGGTGGTGCGTGTATTTGGAGCACCCCCGACGGACGTGGTGCCCTTAGAAAAGCAGCAGCCTACAGTGATACCTATTGTAGAACAGTCTGAAGAATTGGAAGCTAATGGAACATTTAAATTTAGGTTGGTACACATTTTTGACATGTAAAACAAGTGCTCAATATTTTTAGTCGCCTCCAAAACTGGTGGAGTTTCTCAGAATTACTTTTTTCGAAAAAAGTAGTTCAAATAAACTCCACCCGTTATTAATTATTATTAATTAATGGGTTAAATTTTATATCGACTGCAGATTTGTTTTAGTATCAATGTGAATATATTCTTATTTTTTAACGATATAGCTACGAAACTGGAAACGGGATAAAACGTGAGGAAACCTCATACGACAAAGTGCTGCCCAAGGCCAAGAGCGATACATCCAGCGATAGTGAGAATGACGAAAGCAACGAGATCCACGTTCAGCAAGGATCTTACTCTTATACTGCCCCTGATGGTACCGTTATCACTGTGAGGTGAGTATATTTGACTTCTTTATTCTCCTGTCCCGGTACTGAGGCACAATTTTTTTATTAATTCGTTAAAAAATTAAGTATGCTGAAAATCGGAATCGCTATCTAATTGCATGCTCCCAGCCATTAAAGGACATTGGGCAAATTTGTATGGAGCCAGGGCCCCGATTTTTTTTAATCCTGCAATAATGAAACTTTCAGTTTTACATTGTGCTAATCGTGTAGATTTCAAATATGTGCGGCTTTTATTGTAAAGCAGCCGGAGTAAAGAGATATAGGTCGTTAAAGTTTTTTATAATACCTGGTTGACAGTGTACGAAATGTAATTATTTTGTACATTACAATATTTATTTTCAATTCTATGTTGTTATTAGTTTAAAATACTGACAGATCTACGTGAAAAGGGAGGATATTACTGGATCCTGTACGCCTGGACCTCTTCAGGTCGGAGGATGTCTACCATGTAAAAGTATTTTCATATTCAATATCTACCTACCTATATTATGGTTATTAAATAGTACCAAGGATGATACTCTGATATTACCTATTAAACCTAAATAAAAAAAAATGAATAAACATACAATTTTTATTTCAGATTAGCAGTAACCAATGGTATTTAATTAACTGTTATATTATTGATAAACTATGAAATAAAAAAAAATACTACTTGAATAATACACAAAAATCAATCTTTACAAAATATACCTACAGCATTTAACAACTTTTTCACTATCAATTTTTTTTCATTCACTGTTGGAATTTGATAACCATGATGATAACTAGCCCCTTCTGGATTGTTAATAACATGCGATCTTGCTCGTAAGACCTAAGAATCACATCCACGGCACACTCTTCGATGTTCAAACCGTCTAACGGCAGCTTGTTCCGCAGGAACGTTTTGCACCAATGTCATTTTTTAATATCTGTAAAAATAATAGTTATTGTCATTGTAGTTAGGTACCTCATTTAAAATATACCTATCGATAAAAAAGTTACATTACTAGCAACCCCTTTCAGACTTTCGTACGACTAGTTATGCTCATTTTTGCGGCTGCCGAATTTTATATGATGCATCTTTAGGAGAATGCATGCACATGATGCACACCAAACAAGCAGAGACACGGCAGGGCGTTGCGTTGCAATTTAACTTTTAAACAAATAGCGCTGCGCTCTTTTCCTCATCGTACCGCGTTCGATGTGTGGATCTCCTGAGGCTTCATCATCAACAACCTGTAGGAGTCCACCGCTGGACATAGGCCTCCCCCAAAGAGTTCCACGACGAACGGTCTTGAGCCCTTTCCATCCCCTGACTTCCCGCAACCTTTATGTCATCGGTCCATCGGGTGGGGGGCCTTCCAACACTGCGTCGCCCGGTTCGTGGTCGCCATTCGAGAACCTTTACTCCCCAACGGTTATCGGTTCTGCGAGGTTTCATGAATCGTAAAATAATATTACTTAGGAAAATGCAGAAACTTACCTGATGTGGTTAACCAAGACGTGACAGTATTAAGGATTACCGGTGGCTGGTCTTGTACCAGGAATCGTCGAAATATTGAGCCCCAAGCAATAGTGCAATTGGCAATTAAGAATTTCCATTTTTTACTCAAAAACTAAAAACCGGTATATATACAAAAGTACTCTATGCTAAAAACCGAAACGGAATCTGCAAGTCACAAATGACAATGGTTTATTGTGACAGTCAAAAACAATTGATTGCGGGTAGGGTTTGGTTTCGCTGCACTATACCAATCGAAGAAAAGCGTTCGTAGTAAGAAGGTAGCATAAACATAACACGGAAATGACTATTTTCAGCGTTTAATATAACTCCACTGCTTTAGAGCTTTTCATGACTAAAACTACTACTTTAAATTAACATAATGAATTAATTAACTCATCAAATAACTGCAGGTTGGGGCCCACGATTACCCATGTCCTTTGTTTACCTGTACTCGTCAAGTAATCTGTAAGAACGATAGTGTAGGAAAATAAAATGTTGTCCCTGATATAGGAAAGTTTGTTTAAGCGACTCTTAGGGATAATTTATGTTCACACTTTCACATAGTTGACAGTGTTCACTCATCATCATCATCAGCCTGTAGAAGTCCACTGCTGGACATAGGCTTGCCCCAAAGAGTTCCATGACGAACGGTCTTGAGCCTTCTCCATCCACCGACTTTCCGCAACCTTCACAATGTCGTCGGTCCATCGGCGGGGGGGCCTTCCAACACTGCGTCGCCCGGTTTGTGGTCGCCATTCGAGAACCTTTACTCCCCAACGGTCGTCGGTTCTGCGAGCTATATGGCCTGCCCACTGCCACTTCAACTAGCTAGTTCTGAGAGCTATGTCGGTGACCTTGGTTCTTCTACGGATTTCCTCATTTCGAAATGAGGAAATCCTTCGAGCATAGCTCTCTCCATAGCCCGTTGCGCGACTTTGAGCTTCCACCCACCAATCCACACTAGACCAGCGTGGTGGGTTATGGTCCAATCCCCCCGCAGTGTTCACTACTTCACTTAAAATAAAAGTTCAATTTTGCCTAGAGTAAGTTCGTATAATCTGATAGAAAAGTTTTGAAGCCACCCAAAGGCCTCCCGCAAAGGGTCTTGGTTTAACGACTAACATAGCCAGGAAATTTGACTGTAACCTAAACAAATTTCAGGTACATCGCTGATGAAAATGGTTTCCGACCGATCGGTGATCATCTTCCCAAGCCACCATCCAGCCTGGTCGGTGCTTCGCCATCGACAATCTCAGGTCGAAGATCCAAAGCTGCTGACAATAATGAAGGTGGTTCTGCTCCAGTAGCAGCTGTCGCAGCTCCAGAAGCTATTGCTCCTGCACCAGTAGTGCCAGCTATCTCTGCAGCTTTAAAATCCCCGAAAGTTCCTTTATTAGAATCAAGAATAGCTGAAACATCCTCTGCAATACAAGCATCACAATCACAAGAGTCTTCCACTAGTCCTGAAGCCCCTTCAACCACTGTAAGTTCTCCCACAGCTGAACCGTTTGCGTTCACCACTGAGTCAGCATCGTCCACCACCGATCAAGCATCGTCCACCACCGAGTCAGCATCAACCATCACCGAGTCAGCTTTTACCTCTACTCAACAGCCATCGACATCTACCGAACAGCCTACAACTTCTGAGGCAGCATCGACACCTGAAGCATCTTCCGAGTCGTCTACTACTGAAGAGCCAGTATCTACGCCCGCTGCCTCTACGTCAAATGATTCTTCACCAGGGTCTACTGAGAGTTCAGAATCTCAGACTGAAGCAGCAACCACAGCTTCGGCTTAGATTTATTTATAAACTTTAGGGATAGGTATTGCCTTTTTATAAGCATAATTTGTTGTTCCTAACTAAATGGTTTGGTACTATCACTGTTTGTTATAAATAAATCATCTTTTTGACGTTAATCCTCCGGTTTACCCTCTCTTTATTCTTTATTTTTATTCTTTATTCCTTGTGGAGAGTATTTTTAAGTCCCCTTACACTGGACATGAGACTGACAATATTTTCATCGCGTTGCCGTTTTTTAATTCTTTGTCAAAATTTAATGTTCCCTGATAATTTGATTTAAGATCTCTCACGACAACTAAACATAGGTACGATTCCCAGTTTGAGGTATAGTAAGAATAAAGGGTCTAAACCTTGCGTTCCGATTCGAGAATTGGAACCAAGCATCACATTGTCAAGATCAGTCTACAGCTGACTGTTAATTATTCTGTGGTGCTGCATAGAAGAAGTCCTCTCACTTTTATCATATAACTGTAATATGCACCTTAGCATACTTACTTGACTAAAGTATTTTCATATAATTTATAGATTTACGATTTACGTTTCACCTTGAACTAGAAGCATTAAATACTATTATGAACATAAAATTTAAAAACAAAAAGATAGTTGCACGATTTATGACGTTCATTTGTTTGTATCAAGCAGTGCGTAAGTAATACAAATTAACATACCACTGCGTGACATTGTCTGCCGTTTTTCACCTGCATCATAATGGCTAACGTAAACATAATGAAAAACGCCAAACAAATCTTAGTATAAGTAATTGGCCCCTACCTTTTGAAATCATTGATAAACTTAACCACTTAATCATAATCACTCACTCATTTAATGAGCTCAATTAAATTATTTCCGCGTCTTTCTTTTGTTTACTGTTAGAAAAGGACAGGGCAGGAGCTGATAAAGTTAGTGACTGATTATAAAGAACAGGGTTAGTTTGTTTACCTTAAAAGCTCACAAGAAATCAAACGAGTGTTTATCGCGTTCCTTTTTATATTTTATTCCCAACGTTTCTGATTCTGAAGACCAAGGGAGGGTAGTTTCTTCAACTGCCTCCGTTTCTCAACGGTAGCTCCAAATCTGCAGCATAGAGTATCTCCAGTCTACCCCCGACCAGTGCAGTCAAACTTCGGGAATAAATTATAAAAAAGGTACGCGACAAACACCCGTTTGATTTCAATAAGCTAGCTTCCAAGAATTCTGCATCTATAGCTTATCTGTTCAAATACGAAATGTATTTGAACGCTAAACATTAAATATTGGTTTCCCGAAACTTAAAGGTTACGTTTGGTGAACAAATGCATTATTCATAAATATGTTAGCTAGATCAATCAAAAAGAAGACTTATGAGTTATTGGGCTAGATAAAAGTGGGTAATTTATGTATTAGTAGACAACAAATCTGCATGGAAGACCGTGGTGGCCCCGGCTGAAGAATAGGCCCCTCCATATCTACCTATCCGCGGATGTCGTAAGAGGCGACTAAGGGAAACAAGCTAGGGGATGGGCAGCAGCGTCCCTAATTTTAACAACGATAGCTCTAACTGCGCTCGCCAACCCGCATGCCCAGCGTGGTAAGTATGGGCAAATCCCCCCACATGATAAGGAATTCGCTCTGTCTGTGGGGGAGGCCATGTTCAGCAGTGGACGTCGTACGGCTGAAATGATGATGATGATTGTGGCCGCACGCGCAGGTGTCACTAACCCCAAAGCGCATGTTACGAAATATCTTATGTTACAACGGAAAGCGTGCAATTGAAACCGTCTGTCAGACTAATAGTGCACATGAGCAAGATATTGGCCACATAAGCCGTGCTCAAACGGCGTGCGATATGTCATCCAATATAAGTTTATTTATTTCATAATGATCTTTACATCTACCGATAAAAGTCAATTTTGAGTTTGACATTTGAGGGCGTACCGTATAGCTCAACGATATTGCAAGCCCCTAAATTTCAAACTCAGAATTGATTTTAATCAGTAGAGTTAAGGATCATTTTGAAATAAATTTCGGATGACTAACCGTGATATCGCAAAAAAATGCTAGGGGATGGGCAGCAGCGTTGAAGATAACTGCGCTCGCCAACACGAGTACCCAGCGTGGTGAGTGTGGGCAAATCCCCCCACAGGGCGAGAGATATTGAGTTGATCAACTTAGTGACTGATTATGAATAAGAGGCTGTCTGAGTTTTTTCAGCTCGCAGCTCCGTTTACTAAGTCCATGGAAGCTTTTCATAATCAACCAACGTCGTCGTCTTAGTCAAAGTCAACTATCTGAATAGCAACCACAATTTCGAAAATCGATTTGGAAATATACACACAACACACTCGTCATGAGCTCTTAAAAGTTGCAACATGATTATAAACATCATCTGTCTACAAAAGGTTGATTGAAACTAGACATAATAAAAATGTACGTACAAAAAAATGAATCAAATGAGTTTGTAAATCTCTAAACCACCTAAACTCATAGCGTAATAAACACGAAGCTCTTTTTAGTCTCTAACTAAACTATAATGTAGTCTTCTCAGTTTGGTTCCAAGAATGGCTATTATTTACATAGAATTACGATCATGCAATGCAACCTACTGAATAAAATTCCGAAAAGAAACGTCTTAAATGAGATAAATCAATGACTAGAGTATTTTTATTATTTTATTCAACTTCCGTTCTCCCCGTTAATATATTAATGACAAAGCCGTGTTAAAAAGGCGTGCGATATGTCATGTAAACTTTATTTCAAAATGATCCGTCTTCTTTGTAAAGTTTATTTTGAGTTTTACTAGCTTGCGATATCGTTGAGCTATATCGCACACCTTTAAATGTCTGCACTAGAGTGAATTAAGTCAATTTTGAGTTAGGATTTATTGAGGTAAGGATCATTTTGAAACGAATTTTATTCACGTGCCGTCTGAACACAGTTTTATAGAGACAAAGGAAAGTATTTTTAAATTATTTTATACAAAAAGGATCATTTTAAAATGATCACGATTTATCTTTTAACATTTAATGTATATCATCCTGTAATTTTAATATGTTCTATGCATATTTCATACATGGGATTGTGTAGCAACTACATAGTTTTTATAAAGTAGGCACAAAAATAAGATGGCCTACCGAAACCTTATAACCTAATTATGACAGGCATCCAGGAACTATTATTTTAAACCTCTTATTCAATTATAAGTTTCTATTCTTGCAATGAAGCGCATCGTCAGGCACGCCTGGGCAGGCACGCACCCTCTCCGCACACTTGCGCAAGCTGATAACAGATACGAAAATGTTGCTAAAATGACAAGCGAACAACCACACCGCCTAGATTTTATGTAACACCCGTGCATTGGCCCGATGTGTGTAATGTGCGTGGCCGATTGATTGATGCCTATGATTTCTATGGTGTAAAATAATAAAAGACACAATAGCATTTCGAAATCGTAAGCCATGATGCCTAAGTATTTTATTCCATTTGCAAAAAACTTTAATTGTTAGGGGTTATTGAATAGGGAAAATTATCCAAATAGGCAATAAATCTGTAAGTATCCATTTAGGTTATCTTGTTGTATGCTGCTTAGCTATCAAATCAAAAAGTTAATCAAACGGGTGGAAATATGCCATATTGGCTGCACGTGGCTTCACTCGTGCTGACCGTGCTACCCGGATCCACTGAATAGTTAGTAATATTTTTTATTCCACTGAAAAAACTCAATTTTGAGAGCGGATATCGCTGACCCCTCAACATCTCTTAATTTTTTTTGAGTTTATTCAGTATAAGTAAGGTTAATCCTACTTGTATTATAAATGCAAAAGTTTGTGAGTATGTTTGGTTATTTGTATGTTTGGATGTTTGTAGTTCAAACCCGTAACGGCTCAACCGATTTTGAAGAAACTTTGAATATATATAGAAGAATATGTCTTTACCTAGAATAGCATAGGCTACTTTTTATCTATGTACCACGCGAGCGAAGCTGCGCGCTCAAGCTAATTTTATAAAATTTAAAGACGACATATCGCTCACCGTTTGAACTCGGTTTTAAATTAGAAAATGAAACGGACAATGTACATAACCTAGTAAGCAGGTATCTTAATGATAAACGGCATATATGCCATAGATCACTGATGGCACAATAGGTCATTGTATTCACCATAAGCCCATTCAAAGTAGGTACAGCAAATCAGCAAATCATCGATCTTTTCATGATCGGTAGTTGAATCGGCTTATGCTTATTGATTTTATTTAAATTCGGCAGCCATAGTTGCCCTATAGGAACCCGTTTCCATCCGGTAGTGAGCATCAGCAATAAAGGTATGTGCAAAATCGCCACGTGCTTAGCATGACACGTGCTTAAGAAAATAGCATTTACATCATCCTCAGTGTACACAAAATAAGGTGTCATTTTGTTAATAATTAGGTACGGATAAGCCTTTTAAGAATAGAATAGAATATAGCTTTATTGTACACCAAAAGAAAATACACAATCAAGGAAATAAAAATAACATAAAAATAGTGTGACAATGGGCGGCCTTATCGCTAAAAGCGATCTCTACCAGGCAACCTTTGGATGGACAGGATATACAAAGTAGAAGAGGATGGTGGCGCACATAATAATAATAAGTGAAATAAAACTTATAATTTAAAACTACAAACCCTACATACTAATATCATAAATGTATAGATAAGATATATAAAATATACATAATAAATAAATAAATAAATAAGGATCATACTTTAGATACAAATATTTAGATATCAACTTTTATCATAATTTCAGCCGTACGATGTCCACTGCTGATCATAGCCTGCCCAACAGATGTCCGATGCGAATTCCTATCATGTGGGGAGAATTTGCCCATACTCACCACGCTGGGCACGTGGGTTGAAGAACGCAGTTAGAGCTATCGTTGTTTAAATACGCTACTGCCCATCCCCTAGTCCTTTAGTCATCTCCAACGAAATCCACGGGTAGGTAGATATAGATGGGTCTATTCTTCAGCCGGGGCCACGACGCCAAACTTTTATGGGCACACATAATATTTTGTAAGCGAAACACATTATTTCTGATCTACCATGTTCTTCATGAAGAGTTAGTCATACAATAATCACCCATTACTATGCACTTCATGTAATAGAATGTTTATTACCTAATTATCACCCGCAAACATACTTATTTTGATGTTTCGAGTTGTAAGTAATCAGACTATTCTACTCAAATACTAGGTTTTACGATAACAATTTTATGAGTAGCCAACGCATAAAATATGGAAAATAAATTGGAAAATAATTTATTGCTACATAAACAACTTAGATATACCTACCTACCTACCTACTACCAACCACTACATAGAAATTTGTAAAAAAATATTATAAATTTGTAAATATTCTGACTCATTGCCCGTAGTCCGGTTCAGTTGTCCGGTCAACCGGACTACGGAAAAAATATATCTTCCATAGTACTGCGATGTTTTGAAAGATTTACGATAAGCAATAGCAAGTCTCTATAAAGCCGTGTTAATACGACGCGACGTGCAATATGTCATCTAATGTATTTCAAAATGATCCTTATAAAGATACTACCTACTGGGTAAAGTCAATTTTTAACCGACTTCAAAAAAGAGGAGGTTCTCAAGTCGGCTGTATTTTTTTTTGTGTGTATGTTACTGGATATCTCCGCCAATACTAAACCGATTTTGTTTAATTCTTTAGAAGAAACACAACCCTTAAAGATGTGCCCTCCTTTAAGGGTTGAGGTTGAAGTTTGTATAAAAATCACGCGAAAGAAATTGCGGTGCTTCCAGTATAAGCAATAATATGTCTTTAAATAAAAAGTCCATAATTGCAAACCTCAATTCAAAGTAACTACAACGATTAGAATACAAATAGTGTATAGAATTCTCTTTATGGGAAATAGCAAGGTCGCCATCAAAGAAATGTGGGTGTGCTGCAGCTGTGCAGTTCATCGATGAATTGTGTTTGGTTCGGCCTTAATAATAAATCTTTATGAATTTGGAAACATGACTGAGAATTCTGATTACCATAAAAAGTGATGTGGATTTATCATGTTGCTATATCAACATCATACAAATCGCTCAACAAAAAATCAGCGGATCTTTTGTCATCAATCTACATACTCTCATCCATAGATTCTGTTTTAAATTTTGCAACGCAGCGTTTTTGGTACTAAAATTTGTTACAAAAACTATTTTAAGCAGCTTAATCTCAGCTTTAACATGTAACAATTTACAAGGTGACTCATAATATGTATGCTAGCCCGAAAGGGGCTTATTCTATCAACAAAAAAAGAAAATTTATTAGGTAAAACAATTTATTTTCCTGCACTTTATAACATTGGCTGTTTTTGCTCTTTTTATCAAATAAAAAATAATACCCAAAACAGCAGATTTTTGCACGGTATTCATTCTATGAAAATTGAATGAATACCGAAAAAAAAAAATTACGAATTTACAAAAATCGTAGATCAAACTTTATTGACATTTGGGTGTAGAATAATTCCCTTTCGGAATAATATAATATATGTTATGAATCACCTTGTATAGGTTTTCTGATGAAATAACTGCAATGGTCCATTGGATAGATACATGTTTTTCCATATCGACTGGGTATTACATTATCTTTGGCATCGATAATAGAAATCAAAAAATAGATTCACGGCTGCAGCGTGTTGCACCGGACGGGCTCGAAAGTATGATGGCATAGCAGATCGCGGGTTAGTGGCAGGGGTGTGGTATAAAAGCGAGCGCACTACTACCACTCTGACATAGTACACGACAATCCACGTGCCCCGTCGCCGCACGTTAACCCACACACACAACAATGAAACTTCTGGTGAGTGGAGTGTGCTTTTACTCTATCCTTTATATATCCACTTTCACGTTTCAAAACTACATTTTTGCATTTTTTGTTTGAAATATAACTTTTTATCAGCAGTTGAAAGAGGACCTACCAAATAGGGTTGGGCAGGAGCTAAGTTGAACTTCGACATTTGAATGCCTCCGCCTTTGAATTCCAAAGTTTCATTAGTAGCGTGATTATTATCAGATTCTTGAGCATACATTCTTGTTTGAATACTCTTAGCTATGCATGCATGTGCCTTATCATCTTGAATTTAATTTAACCTCTATTCTCTTACCTTTATTTTGAAGTTTAGTTTAGTATTTGACTTCTATGGTACATTCCTGCTTTCCAGATTTCATGAGAAAATATTTTAGTGTTATCTTTTCTATCAAACTTCTTTACAGTTTTTTTACTCTTCATAGAATAGAATAGAATAGAATAGAATATAACTTTATTGTACACCAAAAGAAAAAAACACAATCAAGGAAATAAAAATAAATAATAGTGTGACAATGGGCGGCCTTATCGCTAACTAACTCATAACTTTGTTAAAACTGAAGTATTTAATTTTCCCTCGAAATCACAAAAGGGTCGGTTGATTTATAACAAAATGGTGTAAACAACAACTGATATATTATTTTGTCATCAAAATCGATATAGGTACCTACATCACACTTTTATACATACATACTTTTATCATCCAGCTCAAGTGGAAATCACAAATGTACGTTTAGTTCCTTCTCATTCCGGAGAAGTTATATATCAGCTATGATTCTTTAATTTGTGTCTACCTTCACAATAATTATTTTGCTGATATATTTATGGTTCATTTTCCAATTTTATTGATTACTTCTGAACAAAAAGATTAAACATCTGACGTAATTGTGTAATTCTAAATATTTTTCTTAAAATACAGGGAAACTCGATTATTACTATTATATCTTTTTATCTTGGGACTACTGCTTTTAATTTGTTGACTACTTGATCGAGTATACCAGGCTCTATAACGATTTTTATCGTCATATTTCTTAATCAGATTGATTTAGATTTATAGTATTGCATTTAATTTTAATCGCCACACATAACCTCATTCTACCAATAACACTTTCCGTTATACAAACAATCTTGTTTTCATGTCTAACGAATTACATAACTTTTTCTAGGTCATAGCCAAACGAAATGTGCTCAGAGGTGTAAGGTTAGGTTACGTCTCAATCTGACTGTTTCGTTATCTCATACCTACATAGTATAGATCGAGAGAGCACTGGTGGTGGAGTGATGGTAGTGGCCCTGCCTTCCGATCCACAGGTCGTGGGTTTGAATCGTGTACCAATGAAGTTTCCATTCGGAAATTTATGCGCGCTTTTCTAGTGCTCTCAAGTAGTGAGAAAACATAGTGAGGAAACCGGCATGTCATAGAACCCAAAATTTCGAAAACATGTTTTTAATTCTCTCACTACACTGATTCCTTCACCGACGTTCATAGACCCTTTTCAGGGCCACACGATACCTCAAACTGGCCACTTACCTAATACAGGATGACCAAGAAAGAATCAGTGTCACGACAAGCAAGCAAGCACAGTATAGCAGATACCACTAACAATCGTTTAGTGGTTACGGTGCACGTTTCATACAAAAGATTTAATACGTTTTTGTTAGTTTAATTCAAACAGCATAACCGCAGTCGTCTCACAAGTTAACGGAAGAATTCAGTGAAGCAAACGATTCAATAATAGTTATTACACGATAATGATAGCACGATTATTGAAATAAAGCCAATGAATCGTAAAGCAGGGTTTGCATGATCTGCAATTTGACGCTAAAATTGAGTACGCGTGTTCACTTGCTTCAATCGTTTGTTTCGAAATGTTTCATAATGAAGCATAAAAGCTTGTTAGGCTACTGTGTTTGTGGGTCTCGTAACTTACAGCTGTCTCATCTCGCACGTTTGTAGTTCCCGCAGTTGTTATATAATCATTATCATCAGCCTGATGAATTCCACTGCTGAACATAGGCCTCCCCATAAGAGTTCCACGAACGTTCTTGAGCCTTCTCCATCCACCGACCTAACGAAACCCTCACAATGTCCTCGGTCCATTGGGTGGGGGGCCTTCCAAAACTGCGTCGTCCTGTTCGAGGTCGCTGTTTAAAACTTTTATTTGCCAACGGTTGTCGATTCTGCGAGCTATATGGCCGACCCACTGCCACAACAACCTGCTAATTCTGAAAACTATGTCGGTGACCTTGGCTCTTCTACGGATTTCCTCATTTCGGATTTTATCACGCAGTGAAACTCCAAGCAAAGCTCTCTCCATAGCCCGTTGCGCGACTTTGAGCTTGAATATGAGGCCAATAGTTAGCGAACAAGTCTCAGTGCCATATGTCATCACTGGCAATACGTAGTCATTACAATGACATAACATTAAACAAATGAATGTTAATCATGTGTAACCAAATGTTAAACGATTTTAATGAAAACAAAAGCATACTTGTAGTCATGTGCGCTAAGTTCCAATACATACGTTGGGCCCACTTTCGCCCAACTTGCGTGTCGAATGAGCCGGTTTCACAAGATGCTGCCTATTGTATCCGCTCCATCTTATCTTGCAACATGACGAATATGATTAAGCTCTTCAGTCTGACATCATTCGTTTCTCAATCCATTAAAGAAAACAATCAACGAGTATCTAAATATACTGGCAGCGCCACGACTTCGACAAATCAAAAAATTTAAATTTTAAAAAAATCGGTGGATTAACTGTCAATTAAAGCTTTACACATTAGCCGTCTTGGCCCCGGCTGAAGAATAGGCCCCTCCATATCGACCTATCCGCGGATGTCGTAAGAGGCGACCAAGGGAAAAAAGCTAGGGTATGGGCAGCAGCGTCCCTCATTTTAACAACGATAGCTCTAACTGCGCTCGCCAACCCGCATGCCCAGCATGTTGAGCAAATCCCCCACATGATAAGGAATTTTCTGTCTGAGGCCATGTTTAGCTGAAATGATGAAAGCTTTACATGATTTATTTTGGCTTTTCCAGGTCGTATTCGCCGCTGCCCTTGCCTTAGCGACAGCTCTTCCTCAAAGAAGAGTGTCGCTAAAACCGGAGGAGGAACAACAGGACCAGCAGCAAGCGGAACAAAACTACAACAACTACCAGCCACAGGAGTTCAGACAAGCCAAAGCCATTGACGACTTCAGACCCAAAGTTCAGTTGGACACAACCACCTTCGTGCCTATCATCCGTTTTGACAAGGAACAGGGTACCGATGGATCCTACAAGACTTCGTAAGTCAATCGCTTTTATTGTTTTGCAATTATAAATGCTATGTGATAAACTGATAAACTCTTCCTTATAATTCGAAGTTTCACTCAAGCTACGCTCGTTATTTTGTCTTTTAAAAGTGCTTCAAAACTACTCAACTTTAATAAATGTTCACAAAGATAATAAACAACATAATTTAAAATCAATCAATAACAATACATGTTCCATACTATCAAGAAAGGAAATTACTCTATCAACAAACAAAAATTCAATAAAAATATGATATCTGATTTTTGTTTGAACTTTTTCCAAGCAACAGGTTTTTTGGTATTTTCATCAACTGATTATTTGAACATACCAAAAGTTTGACTTTGATTGCTTCCTTAAAAGCTGAAAAATTTAGATTGAACTGATTTGACACAAAAACAGCAGATTTTTGCGACTTTTAAAAAGTTGAACAAACTTAATTGCCATTTGGATGTTCAATAAGAACCATAATCATTAAAATATTTTCAGTACTTGCTGTTCTCTCCTACGTAATGCATAGATTAGGTAATATTGCTTGACTCCCAATCCTCAGGATATATTTACAAATCTGAACAGATTTTATTATATATCTTGAGGATTTGGGATTCAAGTCTTTTTGTACAATAAAGTGTCAATAAAAAGAATTATGAGTTGAAACGCTATTGCAATTTTAAATCCACTAGTCACACTCGCAGTACCTACTAAACAGAAACTAAGCAAATTGCTTGACAATTTCCAGCTACGAGACCGGCAACAACATCCAGGCCCAAGAAGAGGGTTATCTGAAAGCAGTCGGTGAGAACCAAGACATTCCCGCCCTGGTTCAACAAGGATCCTACAGCTACACCGCTCCCGATGGCCAGATCATCAACGTGGAGTACACTGCCGACGAACTCGGATTCAGAGTCAAGGGCGATCATATTCCCACTCCTCCCCCAGTATCTGCTGAGATCCAGAAAGGCCTTGACCTTATCTACGCTGGAATCAAAGCCAACGCGGTAAGCTTTGTTTTCATTAAGACATAAAACCACAAAGCAGTGGCTGAGATAAGCATGAATTCATGGGTCAAGTTCTAGTTCTATAATGTTGATGTAAGTTCAATATAGTAGTAGTAGTAGTTCAATATAAGTACTGTTTGACTGGCCTCATAGCTCAGTTGGTAGTAGCTCTGCCTTCTGCGCTAGAGGTCGCAGGTTCGATCTCCGCACTGGACAAACATTTGTGATAAACACAGATGTTTGTTCTGTGTCTGGGTGTTAAATATTTATATTTATCTATTATATATATATATAATATATATCAGTCTCTAGTACGCATATTACTGGCTATGCCTAGTTTGGGATCAGTTGACCATGTGTGATATGTCCGGAATACTTATTTATTATTATTATTTATTTAATATAATAATAGGGAGGTAAATTATTTTAATTGCTTAAATTACTTTTTAGTAATGTTAATTTGTTTATGTGAGTACTTGTGCGTTTTTCATTTATACTTTCTGAAGTATTTGAAACGCAATGATAAAGAAAACATTTTGCCCGCATTCTTTTTCAAACCTTTATATATACAGCATGTGGGGGATATTCATTTCTAAACCTAGCCATTCATTTTATCCAATAAATAAGGAAACGTAAGCGCCATCTATTGATTTGGTACTGAACACAAGCGATCAATAGTATCCGAGACGCAGACATCTTGGCAAATAGCAAAAAACTAAAAACATACTTCTCTAAATAAATATTAAGTACATGGCATCACACCATCACACGAGTAGTCGTTTGAAGTACATGTCCGTTCAGTTCCGGTAGATTGATAGTTTTAAATCAGCCATCATCATTGTAGCCAGCCCTTAACTCATCATTTCACTCTAGACTCCTTGATTTAATTATATGTTCATACATTTTTTCAATTATTTTCAGGAGCGCAATGCACTGGAAGCCAAGAACAATCCCGAAGCTGCCAGACAGCAGGAGGAGAGGGCAGCTCTTGACTACAAGGGTCAATACTACCAGAACTAGTAAAACAAACCACCTATTTAAGTGAAACATTGTCGACATGGACACAGAAACACCGTCTCTATATTTTCATGACTGCCTAGTTATAGGTTCAACAAGTTATTGCTCGAAGTCATTTTCAGTAAATGACCAAGATCAAAAAATGTCTGATTAAATGGTTACTTAATTGTTTTTAGTTCGTTAAAAAAGTTTTGACTCAGGTGGGATTCAAACCCTCTCTAGATACGGAGATTACGCAAAAGAACGCTAACCACTCGACGCGTCGAGGAACATCCCGAAGATTTTCGCCAAGACGAGGAGTCAACTCGGTTGGGCTCACCAACCGAGCTGACCCTTGTACATTCAAATAGTACATCCCCGGGAGAGGCACAAGTTTGAATCCTACTTGAGTCGGTTTTTTTTGGATGTTATAAAAAACTGAACAATTTATACAAAACACGAACTGAACTAAATCCTTTATATAAGCGATTGTGTGGCAATTCTAAAAATTACTGCCATAATTAAGAATAGTTTGTATTATATGTACATGCCATACAAATGCTTAAATAAATATAATCTCAATGGTTTCCAACAAAACCTCTGTAGGTACAATTTTGTTACGTTTTAACTTTATGATAGTTTTACATAATAAAGGAATTAATTTCCTCTTCATAATACTCAATTGCCTCAACTGTATTATTAATAACTCATTTGCATTACTGTAGTTATACAACAAGTTCTTACAATCTTCAAGAACTCTCTTTACCGACCGACAAACAATTGTTGTAAACGATGTAAATTGTGATATGATGACCTTTCTAATGAGTGTTTTTTTATACTTTTGTAAATATTATTATAAGTTAATATTTTAATAAAAACTTTAAAAATATGCCGTCATTTATTTAACGAAGTGAGACATAGATTAATGTCATAAATTAAGCAGCCGCTAGATAATCAATGTGAATTCAAAGCTTCCAATTCTAAAGAACCATAGATCTAATTGTTTACTTCATGAACACTTAAAATGATTTTCTCTTGTTCAAACGACAGCATGCTATAAGCCATCAGATGCAAGAAAAGTAACGTGGCGTAGTTACTGAAGGCACAAACTAAACAGAACGTTCAAATAAATTCCAATTGTATTTAAATAGATACGTCTAGATTACTCAACGAAAGGTGAGCCGCTCCTTATTTTACCTACGATTATGTACCTTTGACCAATGGATATTTATCCAAGTTATTTTCGCATACTCGCTGCGGTGAGAAAATATTTAAATAATTGATGAGAAACGTGTAAAATATTTTGTCGGTCAACACTTTATAAGTTATTACAGTGTCAATGACCACTAAGCAGTATTACATATTACAATTTAATTACTTACTGCATTAATAAATATTAATTTGTAAGTTGCCATGCATTTAAACAGGATCGTAGGGGTCATCGTGGCGATGATGTTACCATGTACCAATACCAAGTATTTCGAAACAAAATTCTAAGAACTTAGTTCTCTTTGCTAAGCATTAGTTAGGCTATCCAATAATTAAAACTCTCCCTGGCTTATTAAGTTTAGGCGTGTCCCTGGGTAACGAAGTTTTCATAATAATAATAATAATAATAATAAACAGAGGGCGGTACTCCTGGACTACAGAGGGCGGTACTCCTGGACTCGGCACGCATAGTCAGGAGGTTCCTCTCTCTGCAGCCCTAGCCACCGACCGTTTGAGCCGAGCTTCGCGGTCCGTGGTTCTCCATTTATATATATATTTTTTACTATAATAGTTGTTTTGATATTCTTTTTTGATATTAAGATGTACTTTTGTAGTAAAAAATGTATTTTATAAATGAGATTTTAATTAAATATACGTGAATAATAATAAATATTCCGGACATATCACACACGGTCAACTTATCTCAAACTAGGCATAGCCTGTACTATGGATACCAGAGACAGATATACATAATAGATATATATTTAACACCCAGACACAGAACAAACATCTGTGTAAGTCACAATTTTTTTTCTTTTTTTTTACAATTATTAAACAGAAAGGGAAGATAAATCTACTGAATTGTTGTACTTACCTACCTACGTTTTTAATATGGATATTGCGTACGTACTTATGCAAACTAGAAAATAGCAAAATACTGTTAATGAGTTCACTTGGATACCTCTATGAAAAGAACTGTATTTTAATGGGAAGAAAGGCGTGGCTGACAGACGAACAGCAAAGAGATCTTAAATAAAATTAAGAAAAAAAGATGAAAGAGAGAAGAAGTTTTTTTTAAGGGTTCCGAACTAACTAGACACCAACAAAAAATCCTTATAGTTTCGCTAAGTTCGTCTGTCCGTCCGTCTTTGCGATTCTGATTCTCACAGCGCCTTAAAGTTGCTAAACCGCTATTGGTGAATACCTGAAGAGTGTGTAAAATAGTAGCATATAATTAATTTACAAGAAATTTAATATAAATAAATAATTTATCATCATCATCATTTCAAACGTACGAAGTCCACTGCTGAACATGGCATGAAATAATTTATAATTAATTAAAAAATATATGAAACAGATTTTAACTAGTTTACGAGTTGAATTTAGGCTTAAAAACAACCATACCAAATTTATTACCCAATTGACGTACAAAAAGTACAAACCTCATTAAGCCGGACTGACTTTGAAAGCCTTCACTGTACATAGTTCATAAAAGGACCCCTTAAAATAGGATCATGACTGTTATACAGGAGATATCTTCTCAGATTTCAGAATTTCGAAATGAGTAGTCAGAGGCACGTCCAAATACATCTGAGTGCAAACTACAACACATTACATCAAGCAATATGCATTATACCATCGACACGACGAAGAAGAGATAAGCTCGGTGCTCTGAACTCAAAGTACCAACAGTTGAATTATTGCAACGATGCGATGATAAGTACTTTCCTTTATGTACTCATTCACGTACAATCATGAAAAGAAGCTAACCTCATTTCATAGAATAATAAACGAGTGGATACCAACTAGTGTGTAATCGTCATCATCATTTCAGCCATAGGATGTCCAGTCCACTGCTGAACTAATGCCTCCCCCGTAGATTTACAGAGCGACCGATCTTGTGCAGACTGCACTCAACGGCTCCCAGCTCCCGGCTCATTAGGTCATTTTTAGAAGTGGAGGGCCGTCCCATAAAATAAAATATATATATTTTTTATTTCTGACAATCAATTGATTGTTATTGAAATAAACAGAAGAGGCACTATACTGCACTTACCGATACATGGTCTCCAGTCTAGGAACTTTCTGTTCTAACGGCCGTTGGTTCTCCGAGGTCCGCGCCCCGCCCACCTTCACTTCAACTTGCTAACCCTCTGGACTATGACGGTGACTTTAGTTTTTCTATGGATCTTCTCACTTCTGGGGACATAGACAAGATCCTCACTTTTCGTTTTCCTCTCACGCTAACGTCATACGGGAATATAGTCTAACAACATAGTCACGTCACATTCTGCTGACGTTAACACGAACAGAAAATGGATCTTGACTAGACCCCCGTATTCGATCTCGTATATATACAGCTTTTAAACGTATGAAAAAGATAGAAATAGTTACAGAACCAAAGTAGCATAAGTGTATTTATTGTATTTATATTTTATTCTTACAGGAATCAGATGCCCGAAGACGATTACCGCTTCTATTGAAAACCAACCTTACATAAATTACGTCTTTTATTACCTCAAACTATACACATAACTATAACCTAGAGCTACATCTCCACTACGCCATGGAATTTAAAAATGCTTTAAGATATATACAATCAAACATAGGGTAGGCAGAGACTTCCGCTTTCCACTAGTACAATTCTAAGATAGGTTTATTCCTTCATTCTGAAATAAACAGGTATAAATGAGTTAATCGGTATTAATCATTTTGGCTTGCCCACTGATTGGTGTTTTCAAATAGAGTATTTAACTACTTGCGTCAAGGAATAATTTAAATTTAAATTTAATTTTTAATTAATTTTAGAGTGTGAACTCTCACACAGTTTTGAAAGTTGTCCTTCTTTCAGAATCCCTAAAAAATTGTTTAAGCAACTAAGATGGCAAACAAGTTTACGGCCTACATATTGGTGAGTGGTCACCATAGCCTATGAATGCTTGCAATACTAGAGGCATCACACACGCGTTGCAAACCCCGAACCCCATAAAAGAGCGCTGACAATCCTAGAAGCACAACACTATTTCCTCTAGAGGAACCTCCAGGCAAGCTGCTCCAATTTATAGCGAGAAATTCTCTGTTATCTCTCTTAAAAACAGTAGACATCTCAGAGTGTGGAGGAGGTAGGGCACAGCGAGAGTACCTCCGAAGTCCTGCCTTACAGAAGATGGCCGCCAAATAACATTATTTGTTTCAAATAGTGTTGTGTTCCTGCGGTGAGTAAGGTTGTCAGTGCTCTTTAGGGGGAAGGGTTCGGCAGGCAACGCATTAGCAATGCTCCAGGTGTTGCCGATGTCAATAGGCGACGGTAACCATCAGAAGGGCCGTAAGCCTATTTGCCTCCGTATAACAAAACCGACGCTATAGGGATGTGCCAAAGAACAAAAAACCCTAATATTATATGCAAGTGTAAATATTATATGTATTTTAGTTTTAAGGTATATATATCTATGGGCCCTGTATTTGTACATGTACTTTGCTGTGTTGCCTGAAATAAATGGCTTAATAATAATAATAATAAATAAAAGATTTCCGGACGCTCAGATCCTTGAGAACGTCTAAGTGGTTAGTCAGAGGCACGTCTAAATACATGTGAGTGCGAGCTACGATACATTTTAAGACGTATCGTATCATCAACACGACGACGAACATATTTAACTATTTTATTATAACAGCCGTTTAGAAACGGCTGCCGCCAACTTACAAAATACTGGTTTAAATTGAACACACTTGCTTGTCTATTCGTTAATTAAATAAGTATGTCCCATGATAGCCACTCAGATACCATGATTACGCAAAGTGCAATTGATATTGAGAAATTCTTAGGTATTGAAATAAAATAATTTGATTAGCGTTTCCATAATCATCATCAAAATTGTATATAATTTGGTTTCCATTAGAGTCTGATTGTTAAAATTTGTAATGCGTATGCAGTACAAGACAGGACTTTATTTAATCCTACTGTCAGTTAGTATAAATATAATCCGGTTTGGGTAGTGAATAAATTATTTTTTGAATATTAAATTAAACAGTCTGCTGTTACGTCTGTCTTGAGCCTGTGCGACGTCATCAGTTGCAAGGAGAGATAAATCGCCGGGATGCGCTCGCGGGTCGCACGAAGTTCATAGGTAAACATGCTGGTATATAAGCCCCATGCAGTGTCACCGAGCACACATCTTTGCAGCCAGTGTCTCCATCCAGTCCCTTGCTGTCTTTCCTACTCTTGACAAGATGGTAAGATAGCACGTAACACTTAACCCGCAACCTATTTCACTTGTAACTATTTAAACCCTCATTATTTTAGTCAAATTAACTGTCAGTTACATAACAATAATGGATCCTAGACTAAAATACAACCATTTAATTTCACAGACAAATCTGTGTTGTTCTTTCAATGTTTTTCAAAATGAGCATAGCATAGGCTGTTCCGCTGTATCTAACCCGGTATATTTTTTATTTAGAGGGTTATAGGGTCACTTATTTCTCGTGTGTTTGATGCTCCATTTTATAAAATAGCAAAGCACAAGTTGGACCATGCACAGTAAAGGCTTTCGAAGTCCGTTTGGCTCGGTTATCTTTATGTCTTTTATACGACATGACACGCCATCTTATTATGTTTGCAAGAAAAAATTACCTCATTAAAATGGAGTTTGTTTTTAAAACGACGACAAATCCCTAATATTTCTCGTAAACTAGTAAAACCTACTTAAGTGTGATAATTTTCCTTGAAATTTCGGTACATATGTGCTACTATTTTACTAAATATTGGTTTAGGGGACACATCTAACAAAAACCTACATGCGTAAACGTTCATTAGTCGTAAACGTTCATTAATCGCGTCTCTATATCGAAACAAATTTTCAGAAAAACCTAGTATTATTAAACGACCTTTCCATCGATGCCCTTACGATGGGGTATGCAAATAAAAAATCAACCCAACTTCACATGTAGGAAAGGTGACCGAAAAACAATTTATTAAAATATTTTTACAGTAAACTAATCATAATTATTGTTGTTAGTGCTTACAACCAAACAATGATTAATACTAATCTCTAAGCACCTGCATTGATCACCTGCACTCGCACTAATCAAAGTTGAACGACCTCTGTGGTCTCAGCGGGCGAGTGCCCGTCTGAGGCCACATGGGCGTGGGTTCGATTCCCGCTGCGGAACAAATGTTTGCATGATCTGAAAATAGATTTTCCAGCTCTGGGTTTTGTGGTACTATGGTACTCGTAGTTTCTGACACCCACGACACAGGGATTCTTAGTGTGGGGTCAGGACTATGTATGTTACTGTGTGGTGTTAATATTTATTTATTTTACTTTAAACAAAATCGTTGTCAAGTCACGGAACCCTTTCTTTTTCGGCATAACCAACTACTCACCTACCTCCCTTTTCTGGTGGGATATGCTTGGTGAATTATTTGTACTCTAACTATAATGAAAGCAAATTAGTAAAAGCTTTAAGTACTTATAATCAGTGGCGTATCTATTATATGCAGTGCTTTGTACTGAGTCTAGTGAATCGGCCATACATAGCTTTTAAAAACTAACTAAGCTTAAGCTTGCAGCTTAAGCTACTAACCTAAAGGTGCAAGCCTTAAAAGCAACAAACGGGCACCGAATAAAAGCGTAGAGATTTTCTTGACGCTAGTTATCGCTACTTCAAATGTAGCTACGTGTATTTCATGCTTAAAACTAGGCTACTCTGTAGAAATCTAGAAGAAAAAAGTGAAAACTCACGTTGAATTCCGCATATTTTCAACTAGATGTGATGATAGCCTGAAACAAAGTCGCATGAAAAAACTACTACTATATCGTGTAGCTTAATGTAATTGAATCTGTTTTGTAATTTAAAAGAGTATTTATATTTTGCGTGCCTACATAATGAGCCATATTGGAGTGGGTATGGGTACCTCGACTTTCAGTACGAAAGCCGTAAGTTTCAATCCCGGTCATGCATTAATGAATTTTAACAATTCGAATAAGTATGTAAACATAAGAAAATGCATGCTTAAAACGGTAAAGGAAATAAAGTAAAATGTTCCACCCGACGCTGGATCATCATCTAGAACAGATGTAATTTATTATCTAATGAAAGCTTCTAATCCATTTAAAGATACCGTCCTGACAGTTCCAAAAATCAATATCTTTTATTCGATGCTCTTCAAATAACCAGAGTTGAAATTAAATTTTATGCATGCCATATTCCTAAGTAGCCTTGCACAATTATTGTCGTTAAACAAAACAATAAAACGGTTTCCCAACAAAGAGCTTGGCAAATAACGAATGCACAATGCACATGCACAAGTGAATATGCCAGGTAAAATGCCCAATGTCGTGGTAACTCATGTGTTTGCGTCGAAAACATGTCATTTCGAGGAATAATATCTTTTACTGCAGCAGTACATATAAAAGTATGGAGCAACATAGCAGGAATCGAATACAGATTTTTGAAATGTAAATTTTTCTACATAACAATATTATAACCCAACAGGCAGTATTACACACAGCTACAATTATTAAGTTCTTGGGGATACAGTTTTTGTCACATAGGCTAACTAATAGAAACAAGATGGAATCTGAGCAACCTTTTCCCTAGGATTCTAGAGTACAACTTAGAATCAAACGCGCTTTTCAATTTCCTCAGAATTTAATTATTTTTTGACTTAAGAAAAAATTTCATACACCTTAAAATTATATAAAAAAGTAATAGTAAATTAACGCTTTTTACCATTGTCGATCCACAATGGAGCACGGATGGGCATTGGCAATCCCTTGACCCAGAAAAAGAAACATATTTTTTTTAAATCTTAGCCAAAGGGGTGGGTAGAGTGGGGGGCATCCTGGCTAAGCCTGCAAAGAGTATGATGTTGCATGTTGTATGTATGTTATTCCCAAGTGAGTGATTGAGGAGGTAGTCCAAAAAGTGGCTTTTATTCTCCATGTAATCATAGATGAAAGGATTTATAATGCCAATCTTATTCAATAGAACATAATGGCAATGATCAGCGCCACGAGATAGAGCCAAGCCGATAGTGCAGGCATTGCAATTTAAAAGCATAGAATTAGTATATTTGCCATGATTGTGCTAAAGTTATATCAAAATGCGAGAATTTTATTGTGAAATAGTAAAGTCGAGTTCATCTTTTGATAGACTTTACTAAGAGGCTTTAGGGCATAGGCTTTAAGAAGCTGGTCATAAAAGAGGGGTCTGCGTCGTAAAAGAGGGGTGTCAGGATCGTAGCAAGTGCAAGCTCAATAAACTACCTCCTCAATAAACTATATCCTTTTTATTGACCCTCTATTGTGGGATAAAACTAGGTTATACTTGACAACCCTAAATTAGGGTTTGCGTCCGTCTAGTTATTTAGGAGGAATTTGACATCTACGTATGTTCGAGGTATATGCCATTTTATGGTGACTTGTCTGGTGACCTTTAAAGTCATTGATGTAAGATTCACATTGCGATGTTTAACGAGACTTCGTGAAATAGAATAACTTATAATATGGTATCAGGAAGATAGATGAGACGAAAGTTTGTAACGTGAACGATGCACGCGCACGATTTAGGGGCAGTCAGGCCACATCGTATAACAACTGCGGTTGGTTTCGACACTCCTTTAAACTTATTTCATTGTTCGCGACGAAAGTGCTTGACGTCTCTTCCGTGTCAAATACGCTTCCGCAAGTGGTACACCATTTTATGTATGAGTAGGCGCTATGGTGATCTTAATTTTATGCAGAAAAAAGGATTTTCTAAGTTATCATCATATCATTTTCAATATCATTTTTTAACCAAAATATGAAATAGAGTATTTTAATAAATAACTTGGCCGTGGTGGCCCCGGCTGAAGAATAGGCCCCTCCATATCTTCCTATCCGCGGATGTCGTAAGAGGCGACTAAGGGAAAAAGCTAGGGGATGGGCAGCAGCGTCTCTCATTTTAACAACGATAACTCTAACTGCACTCGCCAACTCACATGCCCAGCGTGGTGAGTATTGGCATATCCCCCCAAATGATAAGGAATTTGCTCTGTCTGTGGGGGAGGCCATGTTCAGCAGTGGACGTCGAACGGCTGAAATGATGATGATGATGAATAAATAACTGGCAAGTCTTTGTTTCTTTCTGTCGTATTCTTCGACGTCTTTATATTCACGAGTATACTATAGTTAGATTATTTAGTACCTAGTTATAGTATATAGTTATACACAACACACAAAAAAATAAAGAAATACCAAAGTGGCAGTTACTTCCTCACACTTTGTAGGAAATGTAAGTATGACGCACACCTATTTATTTTTCCGCAGGAATTTAATGTATTCATCTACTCTAGTTAGATAAATACCAGTCTAGTAATGAGTGATACCCATGTGTATGGTTCAGAAACGTGGAACGCCTTTCTAAAAATAAATAGATTCTTGTTTTTCTGTTGCTCGACAACGGTTTGCAGGCGTCTAAGATTGCAGCCACAGTCTAATGTATTTTGAAACAAGCTGATTGCGATCGGGGCAAAAATTCCATTATGATGTTAATTCTATTTTTCGCGCCAGAAACCTCGTCATTATCATAATAGATTCACGCTGTGTGTCCAATGTCTTTTTTCACCAGGAAATACTGTCGTAAATAATGCGCGTTTTTGTTCCAGATCGCAATGTACCTGTTAGTATTACTACCGCTGATGGCGCGGGCGCAGCAGACAAGCGAACCAATAGCCATCATCCGTCAAGAGTCTGAAGGACCGAATGTGGATGGATCGTATAAGTGGTTGTATGTTACTTCTCTCTATTTCAAAAATTCATCGTCATCATCATCATCAGCTTGTAAAACTCCACTGCTGGACATAGGTCTCCCCCAAAGCGTTTCACGACGAATGGTCTTGAGCCTTTTCATCCACCTATACAATACCGTCGGTCCATTGGTTCTTCCTACACTGCTTCACCTGGTTTGTGGTCGCCATTCGAGAACCTTTATTTTGAAATTTACAAGCTGGTTATGATGAAGAAACATTACAAAACTTGCTCAAGAGAAAATTCAGTTCACTAATACATATTATGAATGGATACGTTAGACATATATCTTCGATCCTCAAATTTCCACAGTTTTTCGTGCGGGAAAACCTTTGCGCTTATGATCGACATGCTAAATCTTACGCTGTCCTTTTCTATCAGTAAACAAAAGAAAGAAGCGAATAATGGACATACTTTTATCGAGCCCCAAAATAATAGAATAGAATAGAAAACTCTTTATTGTACACCACAAGGACATCTTACAAATTACACACAGGTACAAACATTCAATTAAAAGCGAAAAAAAAAACAAAATTAGTAAGAGATTATGAATAAAAGAGTATTTTGATCGAATAAGTAGTAGTCTTGCCAATGGTCATTAAAATAAGAGAAATAAAATTAAAAAATAGATGATAATTAATACTATTACATTCAAGCTGTTACTGATATTACAGATACGAAACAGCAAATGAAATAAATGCAGAAGAGTCGGGGTACGTGAAGAATTTCGGCAAAGGCGAGGGTGAAGAAGTGCAAGTGGCAGAAGGAAAGTTCAGCTATAAAGCGCCAGATGGCACTGTCATAGCTCTGACTTATATCGCTGATGAGAACGGCTTCCAACCTCAGGTATGACGTTAGTTTTACAGGAAACATTAATTATGAAACTTCATATTCATTTGACGAAGGTGATTAAATGCTTGGGGCAAAGGCCTTGGTACAGTCAGCAAAAGAAGTTTTTCAGTATTAAAAAATATATGATGCTGTATCTGATTAAAGTTTTATATAAGTTATCTTTATGATTTTATACATGATTCATAAAATAATATGATAATTAGCAACATAAAAAGTATAATTAGCTAGTTTTCATTCAAGAAATATTTTTTGAACTCCGCTTATCGAAACTTTAAAAAAACAGGCGTTCATTGTTTTTTCATTTGGGTTTAAATTGGGATCCAAAGTTCGCTATCAGTAAACTATTAAATTATATGTTAGATTTTTTTACAACCTTTAAAGTAATTATATCAATTAACTCTTAAGCTTCACGTTTCAATATCGTAGATCATTCTTAATTATCTATTTTCTATGATAATTGAATTGCCCACGCTAGTAATAAAACTGAACTTATTGTAATCCTAGCCTCCAAAAGTCATCGCTGAATTTAGACAATAGATAGAAGAAGAATTTAGCATTGACCTACTAAATAAGTTCAGCTATGATCATCATCATCATCATCAACAACCTGTAGAAGTCCACTGCTAGACATAGGCCTCCCCCAAAGAGTTCCACGACGAACGGTCTTGAGCCCTTTCCATCCACCGACTTCCCGCAACCTTTAGAATGTCATCGGTCCATCGGGTGGGGGGCCTTCCAACACTGCGTCGCCCGGTTCGTGGTCGCCATTCGAGAACCTTTACTCCCCAACGGTTATCGGTTCTGCGAGCTATATGGCCTGCCCACTGCCACTTCAACTTGCTAATTCTGAGAGCTATGTCGGTGACCTTCGTTCTTCTACGGATTTCCTCATTTCGGATCTTATCACGTAGTGAAACTCCGAGCATAGCTCTCTCCATAGCACGCTGCGCGACTTTGAGCTTGTATATGAGGCCTATAGTTAACGACCAAGTCTCAGTGCCATAAGTCATCACTGGCAACACGCACTGATTGTAGACTTTCGTCTTGAGGCTCTGCGGTATCTGCGACGAGAAGATGTGACGAAGTTTCCCAAACGCTGCCCATCCGAGTTGGATTCGTCGGTTGACCTCTTTGTCGAAGTTGGACCTACCTAGTTGAATCGTCTGACCCAAATAGACATAGTGGTCTACAACTTGAATGGTATCGTTCCCAACTTGTACCGGCATGGGTGCAACATGAGCATTGGACATGATATTAGTCTTGCCCATGTTCATTTTAAGACCCACCTGTTGAGAAACGTTACTGAGGTCTCTGAGCATTGCGCCAAGGTCCTCCAGCGATTCTGCCATTATGACTATATCATCGGCGAATCGAAGGTGAGTGATGTATTCGCCATTGATGTTGATGCCATGTCCTTCCCAGTGCAGAAGCTTAAAAACATCCTCCAATGCAGAGGTGAACAGTTTCGGAGAAATAACGTCTCCCTGTCTCACCCCTTTTTGCAATTGGATAGGATTTGTGCTCTGGTCCTGGAGTCGGATAGACATGGTGGCCTTGCTGTACAAACACTTCAACACTTCGATATACCGGTAGTCGATCTGGCACCGCTGTAGTGACCGTAACACTGCCCAGGTCTCGACTGAATCGAAGGCTTTCTCGTAGTCCACAAACGCTAGACATAATGGCCGATTATACTCTTCGGTCTTCTGTATAATCTGCCGAAGCGTGTGGATGTGGTCTACGGTACTAAAGCCTTTGCGGAACCCGGCTTGTTCGGGAGGCTGGAAGTCGTCAAACCTACGGGCGAGCCGGTTAGTGACTATAATTCTTCAAGAGGGTGTTGTCACCTTTCTTGAAAAACAGTACCACCACGCTCCTGTTCCACGCCTCAGGCGTTGTACCTTCGAGGATGACGGAATTAAATAGCTTCTGAAGGACTTTAAGTATCGGTGTTCCACCCGCTTTCAGAAGCTCTGACGTTATTCCGTCCTCCCCCGGTGCCTTATTGTTCTTAAGCTGTTTGAGGGCCGAGCTATGATCTAGATAAAGTATTATGTTTTATTGTATTAATATGTGCATTTTTGTCTTGTTATGAACTTAAAATAATAATATAACAGACACTAATCGTTTGCGTAAGTTGATAAGCTACTATTATTGAAAGCTGTTTGTGATTCATGTATCGGGGCATTTGACAGTAGGGCATCTGATGACACCTTTATTTCGACAAATTGATTAGATAGGCGTGGAACTAGTATTATGTAACCCAATTATACATACCGCAACACTTGGATCAAACATGCTTTCAAATAATACATTATGCAAGTTCTATTATTCAAAGTAAGATTTTTATGTGTGACGTTTTGACCTATGGGTGAGTCAACATATCCTGATATAGTCAATCGTTTGGTAACCCTGACACACTACCAAAACGGTGTTCTAGGTAATTTCTCTTAGATTACTCAAGGTTGAAGCTTTTACATGGTTAGTAACGCTATTTATAGCGTAGTCTGAAAATGTGAATTTTGGCTAAATACTGCATTGTCACGTACCAAGCAGATATTATAATACACTTGACGCCTTTGAAGGAAAACATTAATCTGAGAAGAGTAGGTTATCGGTGTCATCAAAACTAATTTAAACGTTGGCGGCTTCGGCAAAGTACTCGTAGGTACATTAACAGTCACATAAAGAATCGCAATAAAGCGGGAGTGGTCCCTGACGAGTGCGGAATACTCGGAAAACATTCTGACTTGAAACATCAGCCACATTTACATAGAAACAGTATTACCAGCACCTGCCTACCGTAACCTTGTGCTCAATATCGATAGTTTGTGCCTCTTTGCTATTCAGTACCGTCGGTAGACAATCGGAGTCAGCCTGTTTTACATCAGAATGCGTCCATGTGGGAGTAAGTTGCGTAAAGTAAAGGAAAACGCCTGAGCCAAAGTACTGATGTGAGTCTTGGTTAGTCAACATGTGCAAATTTCGCTGCAAAATATCAGATGCCGACCCGTGACCCGTATTGAGAAATGGGAAGCTTTAGATGGAGGCTTTGATATGGACACTGGAATTGGAATGTACTTACTTGAAACGTGTTCAAAACACATTTCATAGGTTACATAATAATGTCATTTAAATGTGTTTAAAATATGTTTCAAAATGATGCTTTTGTCTTCTGACATTTGTGGCTATGCTATATAGCTCAAAGATGTCTAAAGCCCCTAAAAGTAAAACTCAATTGACCTTATTCTATAGACGTAGATAAAATAGTTATGCGTATGTTGGATACTAGGCCCAGCTGTATTCATTTATCACAATGAATACGTTTATTTGTTTGAAAGTCAGAGCACGTGCAACGCAATTTTCATATGAAATATTTTAAAAATAATGTCAGTTTCCAGGATATAACGTGAAGATATATAGCGCCTTGTCACTTATAAAATTGCCCTAACAAATTGTGTTACTTTTTGTTTATTCCTTTTGTTTATACAAAAGACTTCAACGCGCTACCACTTAATCCAATGTAAGAATAAAAACTATAAAACATTATTTAGATTTGATATTCATAACTTAACGTAAATATTTCAGGGTGATCATCTTCCCACACCACCACCAATCCCACCAGCAATCCAGAAGGCTCTGGACTACCTGAAGACTCTGCCTCCCAGTGCTCAAGGCGCCTCATCAAATATCCAGCCTCAGTACCAGCCGGTTCCTTTCAAAAACCGGCCTAGGTACTAAGCACATAATACATAATGTAGTTTTGTATACGAATAAAATACGGTGTAAACTGAAGCACAGCACAGCGCCTCCATGCATCAACTAATCTTGATTTCCTCGATGATACGTTTCTTCTTCTTCTTCTTCTCGTGTCACTGATTCTTTCTTGGTCATCCTGTATTAGGTCAGTTACCAGGTATGGTATAGTAATATTGATCGCACGTGTTGTGCAATAACAATTATAACAATATTAGGGTATGAAGCCATGTTCAAACGGCGTGCGACAAATGAAATGAAATGAAATAAATTTATTTCGATATGTCATCTGAAATTTATTTTAAAATGATCCTTATCTGTACGGAATAAAGTAAATTTTGAGTTTGACTTTTAGGGGCTTGCGATATCTTTGAGCAATATCGTCCGCCGTCAAATGTCAAACTTAAACTTGACTTTCATCGGTAGATGTAAGGAACATTTAGATTTTTTTTAAACATATTTATATGACATATCGTGTGTCGTTTGAACACAGCATTATCCCATGTGACTATCGAAAAGAAAGAGGCAGAATAAATAAGTAATGACTTCTAAACAAACGATCAGGTATTCAACATTATTATTGTTGTAGTTGTAGGTACCTAGTTTTAGATGAAGCGATCTTGCTGTGTCTTACCTAGTCGTTCGGCATTGTCACTTTAATTGATAGGTGATCTAAACAATCCATAGACCGAGTTTGTCACTAGCTCATACGAATTAATTACAAGTAGGTACTTTCATAGTAATTATTTTGCTGAAATGCTATCAGTGCAACAGTAAACACCGATGCCTAGGTTTTTGCTAACTATTATATTATTGAATAAGTATTTTGTAACGTTAAAATAGATTTAAATTGAAGTAACTGCCAGTAATACCTTACACCTAAAATTTGCCCTTTATATGGTGATAAAGTGAATGACCGGGGTATGTAAGTATGTACGTACATATGGAAAGGGCTGATATATTTCATATTAACCCTTCTCTTACTTTGTTTCTTAATTATGAATTCTTATTCTGTCATGTTTTACCTTCAGAAATTAATAGTATTTAATTATTAAATTTGAGGCTAATAATTAGTACCTTTTATGTTTTAATGGTTCATTTACAAGCAGAAGCTTTCTATAACAATGATTTTGGAATGAGCTTATTGTAATTCTCCTTTTCCTTTATTTAAAGATTGAAAGGGAGAAAGATATCGTCATACCTTCTTGTCAGCATAGCCGAGTATTATAGTCACTATAAAATAACAAAGGTGCTTTAGCTACTACATTATGCGCGTAAAGTTTTTAATAAGATGCTTTATGTAGGTACTTTATGTGAAAAATTGATGGTGTAACTTTGAATAAATTGAATTTAATGAAACAGTTGTAATCTTCATCTCCCTGCCCTTATCCCACTTCATGTGGGGTTGGGATAACTTGTTTTGCTCTTTGAAAACCTTTCTACTAAATTATGTTTGCTTCCACTCACCTCTATCAGCCGTCATGTCAGTATTCACTTCTACTCATAACGTCTTGCACACAATCCATCCACCTTTTCCTTGATCTACCTCTTCCCTTATATCCTTCTATATTCATAAATAATAGTTGTAATATATTTTCCTTTTTTTCATAATAATTTGATTATAAAAAGGCCAGTTATGTACTTTTGCTTAATGTATACTATGATGCATTATGCAGAATTTGAACCGGTTTGTCAAAATATTTTTTAATACCTACTCAAATTATTTTAGATATTACGAGTTTGTTTGTGATGTATCAGTTACAATGAAGATTATTTTATAAGTTTATTTTAATATTGTGTATTTTTCAAAATAAACGCTCTATTTTAATGGGATCTCATAAATATTCCTCATTTTATAATGTCACATAAATATGGGTGTGATCCATATTTCAACATAAATTGATCAGATTGACACATCTGTGCCTAGAGAACTGACCTTCAGCTTATTTCACAATATGATGCATCTTCGTATTTAAATGACTTTTAGTTAGATTAAGAGACGAAAATAATAGAACCTACTCGTATGTCAAAATTATTACTAACCTTCCCCTTTATAGCAACTAATTGGTCAAAATATTGATTGGAAGTTATTGTTAAATTGGCAGTAGGTGTGTCATCAATATGTATTTAACAATATTTCAAATTGGTTATGTGTTGTTGGAAAATCTTTGATAGATATTAATTTGCTTATTTCTACCGGCCCGTAATCTAGAGCGTCAGCACAAAATACATAGTCCTTATCCCAAACTAGAATTCCCTGTGTCGTGGGTATCCGAAACTACGAGTACCATAGTACCACCCAAAACTAGAAAAAATATTTGCAGATCATGCAAACAGCAGCAGGAATCAAACCAGCACCCCTTGCGTGTCAGATGGGCACTCGCCCACTGCGCCACCGAGGTCGTCAAAATTTTGGTTTGATTGTGTATAAAACCCTGCAACAGCATTCATCATCATCATCAGCCTGTAGAAGTCCACTGCTGGACATAGGCCTCCCCCAAAGAGTTCCATGACGAACGGACTTGAGCCTTCTCCATCCACCGACTTCCCGAAACCTTCACAATGTCGTCGGTCCATCGGGTGTGAGGGGGGGAGGCCTTCCAACACTACGTCGCCCGGTTCGTGGTTGCCATTCGAGAACCTTTACTCCCCAACGGTTGTCGGTTCTGCGAGCTATATGGCCTGCCCACTGCCACTTCAACTTGCTAATAAATTCTGAGAGCTATGTCGGTGACCTTAGTTCTTCCATGGATTTCCTCATTTCTGACAACAGCATTAGATCTTGACTATCATGATATTTTAAATCCAGGAGTTTCCATCGCATATTTGCTTCGAACTCACTAGTGGCATATTAACAATAAAACCAAAATGTAAAACAATAAAGTACTTGACCTCGGAATATGTTATATTGCAAGTCGCACGAACGAAGATACAGCCAGATTAAGTAGTAGTGGATACCATCATCGTAAATAAAATATTTACATTTGAAATGATAACTAAGTACTTATATGATCTTAAGTTTCCATTCCAGCGTGGGTTGAAGTTTTTATGAAAAAACTTCGCGAGAATGAAGCTGCGACCGCTTTCACTAGTTTTATTATGGAAGTAGAAAATAATTGCAAATGCATTTACTAGTTCCAGTCCAAGGTGCAAACCAGACAATGGAGTATTAGATCCACCGTTAATTAGGACAATAAACAATTTTACTTTAATATTTTCTTTGATTAGGTGCATTGTAGATCAGGTAAGTTAAAATATAAATATAAAACGATAAAATAAGTCTATCAACGTTTCACCGAGGGTAATAGACATATAGGTTTTCACTTTTGTCATTTACGTTTCTTGTTCTGACATGTCATTAAAGCCCCGAATAAGCATTTACCAACACAACCGATGGCTTATTCTTTTATGCAGAATTTATGTATAACGAGTATCGAAAGTTTCGGCCAAATCTACGCAACCAAATCAGTGCGCTATTTTAACTCGTAATGTCTCTCCTAGCATAGCTCGCTCTATAGCCCGTTGCGTGACGCACTGACTATTAGACTTTCCTCTTGAGGCTCTGCGGTATTTGCGACGAGAAGATATGACGAAGATTCCCAAACTCTGCCCATCCGAATTGAATAAGTCCGTTGACCATTTTGTCGAAGTTGGAACTCCCTTGTGAAATCGTCTGAGGTTTACTACAATAATATGAGTATGTCATATGTCCTACTTTAGAATACATGGGAAGCGACCACCGTGTGACCGATGATTCCACTTCGCAGACCCTTTGGTCGAGTGAGTTCAAGTGAAGCTTAAGGTAATGTAACTGTCTAAATATGGTATTATTATGAGTTTCAATCCAAGACAAAAAAGCAAAATGTAAAGTAGCATATTATACAACGGTTTCCTAAGAATCAGAAATCTTCACAGGACGGCCAAAATGTACTGCCTGCTGCGAATCAGTTTTTAGAGCCGCATTTAATCTTATTTGATTATTAATAACTTAGATGCATTGCAACAGAATATTCAAAGAGATTATTAAACTGAAGCATTGCTTTGCAAAGCAATGCGGAACATCTTAACATATTTTGTTGACGATAAGCATCAGTTACAGTTACGAATATGTAATCGCTATACTGTTTGAGATACCTATTGAGATTTTTGTGTTGTAAGGTAAATGAGAAAAAATACCTACTTGCATTATTATTCATCACAATTTGGAACGTTATGTAGCTTGACGAGATAATAATAATTTAGGACAGTGATCTTTTATGAAACAAGCGTTATCGTTACAAGTAATCGTACACTACGTATACTACGTTCTATATTCTTAGTGCTCTTTTATTCTCTTTTTTGACTGTGGATAATTAGCTATAAGATAGATAGATAGTTAGATATTTTACTCTCTTTTTGGCCTTTTGCACAACAGAGAAAACGATAAACATGCTAAGTACAGAGCACTGTTTTTTTTGTGGACCCTTTGTGAAGGAGACAACAGCACCTTCTCCAAAGGTAAGAGCAACCAACATCACCACGAATTTCCTACCAATAATTATTTTAAAATAATATAGAGTTGGCATAAAAGGGCAATTATGTTTATCCGTTGATTTTATTAACTGGGAGTTAGTTCCAGGAGGAACAGAAAGATAATGGCGTAGGCTAACCGAATTTTCGTTCTACTTCCCAGAGTATGAATACTCGCTAACTAAGCAGAATAGATAAGCTCTTAATGTATCGTGCTGGAAAATGCATTGAAAGCTATTGATTGCCTAAGATAATGCTGGAAAAATATAGGGTCACATAATTCATGAAATTGAAAAATAATAACAATAAAAAATTGTTCATACAATATTCACAACATACTTTCGTTGTGTAAACAAAGCCCAATACAACCTATCAATTATACATGATTGAACCATTAGATTTCCATCCTGTTAAACCACGATCTACGACACGGAATTGATAAACGCAGGCAACTACGAGTATATAACCTTTTCAAACCAGCGAGGAAAGATATCAAATTGCATTGTAAATTGGGGGCATTGAGATGAACGTAAACTTTGCTGGCTACTCATTTTTAAATTAAGAGTTCTCAGTTTCGCAGTTAAAGGTGCTAAAGCTCATCGATAAAGCTGCGTTCAGAAGGCAATATGTCATTTTTTTTTAAACCTTTTTTCTCTTATTTAGTTTCTTACTGTTAACTTTACCTCCCTTTTTTTAGAAAAAGTAATTGCAAATTGATGACATAATATATTTACTAATGTTTTTCAAACACTGTCGTTGATTAAATGGATGCATCCACATTGGCAAATGCACCGCAAATGCGTCGCTCGTACGCTGAAACTGCAACAGCCGACAAGCTGCATGCGCGCGTGTAATTGTAATGCAATCTGTTCTTTACGTCCTTAAGCGCCGCACGCGTTCAGCTATCGAGCAGTTGCTGTAACGGTGTGTGAGCGGCGCATTCGCGGTGCATTTGCTAATAAGGACGCTTCCTGATAGAGCAACCTATATCCTTACTATATAATTAACTTAGAACAAGAACAATAAATGAACGACGCATTTTTCATACAAAACAAAAGATTTCAATGAACTGTTTGAAATTGATTGTTATTAATTTTTTTTGCATCGACTGCGTATTCAATAATTCTCATTGAACACTGCATTGCTTACATTTTAAACCTTATAGACTTTACATATTTTATAAAACATATATTTTTGTGATTGCGAAGTATCATTTAATTTCCTGTTTGACTATGAATTTTAAATATCAATCAATCTTGTATTAATTTTAGGATTCTCTTATAGGACGTTTTGCTCTAAGGACATATTGGTATTTACACGTTTTGCATAGTTGGACGTTTTGCTAATTTGCCGTATCAATGATGAAGCGAATCATCATATTAGACGCACATGACATGTAGTTCATAATTCTTCATACAGCATTGTATTAGCACTGCCTCGCCTCAGGATATTTCGGGCATTTGTTTCGGGGTTAGGCGATGTCGACCTGGTGAAATGTATGCATCAAGTTTTTTGGTTGCGTTGTTTTCAACCGACTTCAAAAAAAGGTGGAGCTTGACAATTCGCGTCGCCAATCAGACCAACCATTACGTAATCGTAACGGTTGGTCTGATTTTGATGTTTTCTCCGAGGTCTCCCAAAATAAATTTGATTTATTGGAGATAAGTAGTTTTTCCATGACACCTAAATCACTTGACTTCAAGATTTGCGAAATTCTTTTAATGGATGGTTTTGGTATTTTCAATACTGCAGGTTAGTTTTATTTGGTTTTGATAGAGATCTGATGGAGAAAAAACCAAAATTCCTCAAACTTGAAGTCAGTTTCATTTTGTTTTTAATACATAATTATTACAGATTAAAAGGAAATTGAATATAGTACTATTTTCAATAGCAAAGTGAACTGCACAATTTAAGATACAAAATACTGTTTTATAAATATTCAAGATTAATCTCATCAATCATATTTTAGAAACAGCTCTGGAGTTTTTTATTTTGCTTATGGTTTATTATGCCTATTTGTTTTAAGTGAGTAATTTCAAAATAAAAAGCTAAATGCTAGGCCAAACTTAAGCCGAGTTTTATGAGTTATACCAAGGCAACATTCTCAACAAGAAATACTGGATGAAAAACCCTGACTACAAAATAAAAACTGAGCATAATAGGTCGCAAGGTAAAATTTTAACTTTCCTGTAGTAGTCATTGTTTGACGACCGTAAGATAGCGATATCAATTACTTCTTTGACGTAAGATTGTAAAGAGCGTCGACCGCCATATTGCGACTATAGTAAAAAAAGCCAAGCTTCCAGGTTTTATAAAATATATTATTAATTATAATTTAAATGATGAGACTATCTGAACTTCAATATCCATTATTTTTACCCTTAATTTATTAGTTAACATTCTAATTTAGACTAGGGGAGATCGTATATTTGTAACTCTTTATATGCGAATTATAATCTGAGTTCAGTTGTGTTTTGTTTAGTTTTTCTTAGTGTGTTCCGTCTTGACCTAGTAGAATGTGTATCGATTTCCGGTCCAAGGGGTTTGAATTTCCATCGGCAAGCATGGAATTTTCTATTCAACAATGTATGTGCGCATTAACACACACTGAAAACGGTGAAGTAAAACATCGCGAGGACACCTGTGGATTAGTCAGCTCCGCACATGTTAACCATTTATTTCCTATGGATAAGGCTGACTGGTCTTAGAGGATGGTATAGGTGCCGGGCTATCCTGACTGTAGTAACTAAAAAGTTCCAACTGACGCTGAATACTGCCCAAATGACTGACCTTTACTTATCTTCACTAATCCTTTGTAGTAGCAATTCTCAATTTCCTATTCCCATAATAATAGGTAGGTATTTGTGTATGCCAGCAATATTGACTATCAAACAAAATGGATGGCGTTTTGATTAATTTACTGTGTTGCTAAACTAACCTTATTCAAGTGTCATCTTTACATTTATTTTGCTAAGCGCATGAGTGACAGGGCGGGCGGGCACGGCATGCACTTTACCTATACCCGGCTACTAAGCTAGCGAATTCTAAAAGCTACTACATAGGCCAGCGTTTCTCAAAGAACTCTACTTATAATATCGGTTGTAATAGAGCAGAGACGGTTTTTGAAGTCTAAATTAAGCCCACTTTTATGAAAGTAATGGCTTGCATAGTGCTATTAAACTTTATTTTTGTTTCTTTTGAGAGATCATCATCTCCCTGCCCTTATGCCACTTCATGTGGGGTCGGCACAACATGTTTTTCTTAAGCAATTTTTACATAAAAACTCTTCTGTTTTTAGCAAGCTTTTTCAGCAGCAAACCACGTTTATGGTACTAAACTAGAACTATTATTTTCGTAGATCCGATACATGTGCGCATCGTAGTACTCCAATTTAACGAGGTGCGCCCGCTCCGCCTCGTATATAAGCGTCTGCGTGCAAACTGAAAAATCATTCCCGCACATCTACCGAAGATCACCACATCCGCACATCTATTTTAAAAATAAAAACAAAACATGAAATCGGTGAGTAACCTTTATCTTACGCATACGGAAACCTCGATTTATTGAAATAGAATTGATATCAAAATATGGTTTTATTGATGTATCAAATTAAAAAAAACTAGATCCATCATTTATTTTGAATTGTTAATTATTGAATAATTTGCCAATTTCAATTAATTAATTCATATCCTATAATTATTTAATTTAATCTTAAATAATTAAATGAACTGCAAGAGCTCTTTCAAAAGCTAAAATCTTAACGACCTAATTACGAAACCAGGTTTAGCCCTGACTTTAGATAAACTTGGGTTTGGGCCAAGACTTAGATTTTTCTTATTACACGTAGTTTAGTAAAACCGGGTCTAGTTCTGCCCCCAGACCATTATCTTTGCGATTTTGTTTAGGCGGTGACGTAAATTGACAGTCTCAAAGATTTATGGTTCAAATTCGTTTAAAATGGCACACTTGCATGAGACGTGTAACGGGGCCGTCATTGCTCTAAATCACATATGACAACTCAAGTAAATATTAATTTGACGTGAATCTGCGTTACGAGTGTAAAGTTCCTGAGCGAATGAAGGAATGACATCGCAAAACCAGAGTTCAGTTAATTTTCTGAAGAACCCAGTTTTACTAACGTCAGGTTTTATCATCGCTTAAGGCAATGTTATGTAAGTAAACCCAGGTTTAGGCTGAGCTTAAACCTAACCTTTTAGGAAAATATTACATTTTTGTTAGTTTCATACAATACAAAAAAATATGCTAAGCAATAGCACCGCAGTTCCCGCCCCTGACATCTTATTCCCGCCATTGCCCACAAACAATGCTTGAAATGATACCTTGTTTGTATGAAGAGTTTCTGGCATACCACAAAACTATCTTGGATTGCTTTCCCATACAATTTGGCCCAACTTGCTTATAACAATGCCATGTTTTTGTAAATGAGTGTAATAATAGGTTGTAGTTGACTTCTGTAGATGTTGTACTACAGTATTGTTCTTTAAAACTTGATTTCCAGTATTAATATACCAACTCGTATTATATTTTTTTTCTTCATGTGGTGTTAACAGGCCTATTGGTGATCGAAAACTAGTATTATGTTAATTAGCGGATTAAACATTTAAACAAGATAAAGTGCCCAAAACAATTGAAATAAATAATAAAAAAAATCCAAAATCACAATTTTATTGATATTTGTTACAAAGGCCCTTTAAGGGTCTAGCCTGACATGGCCACATATGAGTTCGCATACGCAGACATCCATACTAAAAACAATTTTCCTAGGAAGATGCTTTTCTTATGCGCGGCTATCATCTCAAAGGTACAACTACAAAAGGCAAAATCACTATGAAACCTGACCTGCTTTAGAATACATTTCAATAATTTATGACTAAGAAAACGTCAATAACATTACAAATATGCAACAAGCACGCAATATAAAGTCAAGAATAAAATATTCACTGTCCCCTCAAGGTTAAAGTTGCGTTTGATAAAATGTTGCTTCCTTAGCGTTAATTATATTACGAAAGTAAAAGAATCGTAGATCACACCATTTCATTCTGTTTAGTGTGGGCATGTAAATGAACTCTGCCGTTTTGAAATTTACAATCTTTGAATGTTAGGTTACAAAACTGTGGCAGGTTTCATAAACGAATTTATATAGTGCGACAAAGGTCAACTTCTAGGTATAACTCATCCTTTGAACCAATTGTGGCACATTTTGTAATACTCACAACTTGAAAACGAATGATCGTGGATTTTATATCAAAAGCATGACTAATTTTTACATTCAATGGCTTTACGTACAAGTACGAGCTTTTGTCCTCCTTCATGATGAGATAAAACCGTATTAAGGTTTTTTATTTGTTCGTTCACCTCCACCAGTCTGTAAATTCCTAGGTTATATTATGTAATTCTATACCTACATGACTCAGCGAAGCAAATCATCTATATTTACATGTTAAGCTTATATATTTTTTTTATTAATTTCAGTTCGTATTTTTTTCCTCCCTCGTGGCCGTTGTCTTCGCTGCCCCTCAGTTCCAACAGAGCAACTATCAGTACCAAGGACAGAGTATTCCCATCCTCAGACAAACACAGGAAGTCAACTACGATGGATCTTACCAATACAGGTATAATAAAATTTTACCAATACACCCGATTTATCAATACAGTTTATATATTCTAAATTGATAAAAATACCTTAAAGCACCAATGAGTTCTAGTTTGTACTTGAAAAAAAAAATTCATGGATTTGACCTTCAAATTTTATGTTTTTACTAGTACAAGAACACTTAAAATATAAGGTACGTATGTTTATGGTAGGCAATTGATCATTGTTTATTTCAATTTATAAACTCAAGATCACGAACATACAATTTAGTAAATGTTAATAAAACTTAATTTGAGTTAAACAAAATTTTGCTGTAGAAACATACTTTGCGAAATTCCCAGTAAAGTTTGATAGAGTGTGTTCTTTATAATTAATATTACCTACAACCCATCAAGTTTTATTGGGAATTTCGTAGTAGCTCTTAAATTTTTCGTGATTGATGAATCGCATTAAATAATCCTACTAATATTATAAACGCGAAAGTTTGTAAATATGGATGGATGGATGGAGGTTTGTTACTCTTTCACGTTAAAAGTAATGAATGGATTTTAATGAAACTTCACAATAATATAGCATAAACATAACACAAAGGCTACAATTCATAAAGATATTGTGTGAATTGTCCAAAATATGACTATTAGCTACTCGAAATACAAATCCTGCGCAGACGAAGTCGCGGGCACCAGCTAGTCTCTGATAAAGAGCAACGTAATTATTATAAACTAGCCATACCCACCCGCGTGGTTTTACTCGCGTGGAGTCACAGTATAGAGAAAAGAGATACATGCCTTTAACTTATTCTTTACACTTCTTTAAACTTAGATATTTAGAAATTGCTGTCACCAATATCTCATTTATTGTTTTTAAAAATATATTTGTATAGTTTCAAATACTATTTGCATTAGGTATAAATATTTTTATCATACAACTTCGAACCCCTCAAGAGGGCGCCTATGTTTTATTGCGCAAGTAGCGCAATAAAACATAGCCTATGTAATAATTTCGAGCATAATCAATAACTTTGTAAATTTGTATCAAAGATCCGTCGTGTACCTATTTTCTGAGATAAGCCCAGACAAACAAACAGACAGACAGACAAAGTCATCCGAATCAAAATTTTTTTTGCAACATGCTATTAGTAATTTCTTAAACACGTTTTTCAACAAAAAAATATGTATGTTCTGAATATTTGATTTACTGTTTTATTATACATACATGTATAGATATTCCAAAGCCAGAACTGCATAATTTAATTTTCGATCGTCCGTATTACGAAATAGAAACGCATTTCGAGACAAATGGGAATACCTGCAGTGTCAAACATATAAAATGTAAGATTTGTAGGTGTGCGCAACTGAACCAAGCCCTACGCCCTTAGCACTAGTTTCTCACATCGTCAAATTGTTTTTACCATTGGACGACGTGATAAACTAGTGTGGCATGAAACTGTACCGAAATATCGGGATCAAATAAACTCAAAAATCATGGTAAATAACTGTAATCCTGTCTTTAGTGAAAATTATGTTCATAACCATGATAGTTTCAATAATTATATAGTGTGGATGAATAATGATCTCCCTGCCTTTATCCCACTTCATGTGGGGTCGGCACAACATTTTTTATCTTCTACTCAGCACTCACCTCTTTATCAAGTACACTCTCTTTACCTCTTTATCATATTTGACGGTTTTATCTTTACATGCGCTCGCTCTTCATAGAAAATAGGTAAATATTGTTTACAATTTCTCTTACATTTAATATCGAGAACCTTATAAACCTAACATAGGTTTTATGACATATACTACCATTCATTTGTATTCTTTTTGTGTAATAAATAAATATAAAAATATATAAATCAGCCGTCCTGTCAGTATCCACTTCTTTCAATATATCTTGTATTCCACAGTATTATATATCCTACTATAGATGAATATGACAATGAATCAGATATGTTTATATTTTTCATGGTGTCAAAATATTCATGCATATTGTCTTTTTATAATGAAGTCACGACGCTGGTTTCACTAAACAATATAATATGACAGCTTCATGAACATGGTTGCAACTGCATGAAGCCGGTGCTAGGAGTACTGGTTTTGCAAGAAATTAGCTCCGGTGCAGCCCGGTGAGAACAGTGATTCACATGCAATAATTTGCAAGATAAATTTAATCCGTAATTTCATTAACTCAAAGCTATTTTCAATATTCATACGTTATTATGATATATTCGCTACGCAGCATACGAGGTCAATTGCTATTTATATAGTTAAATGTTCTTTGTTTGAAAGGTTTTGATAAACTGCAGCAGTGTCAAATAAAAATAACTGACTTGATTTGACAATTCCGCTTGGAAGGTACCGTATATCCAATAGTTAACTCGTAGGTAAGTTTAGCATCGTCTAAATGACTACGTCAATATTGACGATGCTGACCAAACTCTACACTATAAGTGGACCACACGCACATGGCAGGTTCTTGCCATTAGAAATTCAAAATAAAGTCTAAAGGACCTCACATTTAAATCTGAATAGCTCAGAGCACTCAACTAGTCTTTAAATACAATAATTTATGATAATGTTACTTGCAGCTAAAACAGCGAAATATTTCGCAAGCCTTGGCTGTCCCTTGAAATTCAATGCAGAAACAAAAGATTCCCATGAGTAATAGATTGACAATGCATCATGATTGCACGACCTGAAACGTTTTAGAACCTCTCATTAGATTTGATATTTACGGGCGTGTGGCCGCTGTAATGTGCATGTGATTTATGAAACCTTTACATAAAACAAGAGCGTTTACTTGCATCACAAAAGCACGATGCTAATATGGTGCTACATTGCATGCAATGTTTGCAAAACATCTACTAAGTCAGCTTGATAGCAGTGATTGATGTCGCTCGAATTACTCGGTAGTAAAGTTTAGCATCATTAATGAAGTTGAATTTTGACAAATTATCGATGAATTGTCAATGAGATTAATGTTTCTGAACCTATGCACACTGCGACTTACACCGCAAACCATTTGAATACGTCCTAACGTATTCAAACGGCATGCGATAAGTTCTTGATATATCATATAACATTAGTTTCAAAGTATTATGTTAACTGTGGTTTCAATAAGAGACATACCTACCTACTAAATATAGTCAATTTTGAGTTTGATATCTGAGGGTGTACGATATTGCCCAACGATATCGCAAGCTCCTAAAAGTCAATCTCAAAGATAACTATAATCAAAAGATTTAAGGATCATTTTCCAATACATTTAATGATATCGCACGCCGTTTTAACACGGCTTTATAAAATAATCAGTATATTCTAAAAGTCTGTTGTGACGAACCTGCGCGTCCTGTGTGATATAAACGCGCAGTTGATTTCATTTATCGTGTACATCGCGAGTGTATCGCGTTTGCAGCGCATTCCACTTGCGTCGTTCGCTATAGCATAATCTGTGTGCTGTACTCTAATTAGCTTGTTTTTACTTTAGCTACGAGACTGGTAATGGAATCGCAGTGCAAGAACAAGGATATCTGAAGAACGCTGGTGTGAAGGACGCCGAGGCTCAGGTCGCGCAGGGCTCCTTCGCGTACACTTCTCCTGAAGGCATTCCCATCTCTGTTTCATACATCGCCGATGAGAACGGTAATAATTTTTTTTTCGACATTGCAAAATAAACACTTGTCGAATTTATAAAGTGGCTTATCTAAGAAACTAAATGATGTTAACAGTTCAACACGCCTAGGCATGCACGAGCTGAAACTTATTTACATCACATATACAATCTGTGCTCATCGTTAGAAAGCTTAGTTACAGTTTGGTAATTCTTAAGTTTATAGACGTGCAAATTGTTCAATTTATAAGCCTAGTGCCATTTACTTCATCATCATCTCATCATTTCAGCCGTACGACGTCCACTGCTGAACATGCCATTTACTTACTGTGAACAATTTGAGCATAGAACTTTATTCTGTAATATTGTTTGCTTTTCGTGTTTCATTCTTTCTTGATCATTCTGTAATGGGTTAGTGACCCGGTTGAGATATGGTGGCCCTGATAAGGGTCTATGACGATTAAGGAAAGAACTTGTGTGGTGAAAGGATTATAAATAAATAACATCCAATAGTCACATACATCCTGACCCCACACAAGAATTCCCTGTGTCGTGGGCATCAGAAACTGCAAGTTCCACGGTACCGCAAGACCCGGAACAAATATTTGCAGACATTTGTCAGAACATTTGTCTCGCAGCGGGAATCGAACCCGCACCCCTTGCGTCTCATACGGGAACTCACTCGCTGCGCCACCGAGGTTGTCAAAGAAGTCGGTGGATGGATGAATAAGGCTTAAGACCGTCATGGCAGACTTTGGGGGAGACCTATGTCCAGCAGTGGACTCCTAGGCTAATAATAATAAATATTCCGGACATATCACACACGGTCAACTGATCCCAAACTAGGCATAGCCTGTACTATGGGTACCAGAGACTGATATACATAATATATATATATATATATATATACATATATATATATATATATATATATATATATTTAACACCCAGACACAGAACAAACATCTGTGTTAGTCACAAATGTTTGTCCAGTGCGGGAATCGAACCCGCGACCTCTAGCGCAGAAGGCAGAGTTACTACCAACAGAGCTATGAGGCCTGTAAGTTGTTAATGATTATGTTTATTAGTAATCATGAAACCAGCCTTAAGTATATGGGGCTCCCCTAAATTTTCCATGTGATCTCGCGATTCTTAAAGCTAGAAAAGCAGTATAGCTACCTAATCGACTCATATTAGTGTCATATTGTGACTAAACGTATGTTTTACCTACAGGTTTCCGCGCCGAAGGTGCTCACCTCCCCACCCCTCCCCCGATCCCAGAAGCCATCCAGCGCTCCCTCGCCTACAACGCCGCCAACCCTCAACCCCAGTACCAGAACCAGGGCAACTATCAACAACCCCAACCCTTCCGCGGTTAAACGTCAAGCACCTGATGGATGTTGAACATTACTACCGAACCCAATGATGTGAATAATTAGGCTAAGCTCATAACAACGTTACCTGTGATTTATTTTTATACTTTTTACGAATTTTAGAAACAAAACAATATAAGTTTTGAAATAATAATAGTGGTTTACTTTTTACTGGATTCCTTACGAAATGAGACAAACCCCTTTCAATATCTGCTGATAAATTACTAAATACTAACAGCGGCCGTGTTGGCCTAGTGGGAGGTACCTCGACTTTCGATTCGTACGTCGTACGTCAACCAATGGATTTTTCATTCGAAAAAAGTATTGTATATTTGACACGTGCTTAGAACTGCGAAGGAAAACATCGTGAGCTCAAAGCTACAAAAACATGTCAGCGTCCAATAAATGCAAGTGCTTAGCGGCATTATCGACATGCGTTAGGAAAAAGCTGGCTGCATGAAGATAAACGCAACGCAATAGCTTGGCGGTTTTTACCACACCCAAAGGAGTTAAGTGGACGCTAATTTCGATTCTGCTCTTACACGCAGGTACCTATGGAGGTGACTGCGTCTTTATTTTAATCGTTCATTTAAGCGTTCACACCAGCGGCCTGTGGGTTACATATACCAGGAAGTCTTTCAGCGCCCTTCGCGTCCTTTACAATAATTTGTTCAGAGCAATGGTGGGGCTGCCTAAATTCTGTAGCGCGTCCGGCATTTTGCCGACGCACATTTATAAGACTTTTATGCGGTACTGCGTAGTAAAATAACATCTGTCAGGCGCAGAATACTGGGTAGCCCTAACATTTTACTCAGGGCCTTAACTGATCGGCATGACAGTAGGTAACCTGCAAAGGTAGTGGATGTCGGCCCTTATTAATCCTTTTGCGGAACAAATTTATTAAATTAATTAAGTACTTTGTGTGTTTATTTAACTAATTTAATGTTGTTATTTACCTGTGTGGCATAGACCCAATTGTTGTCTGAATAAATATAATTTTAATAATAGTTTAAAAGCGCAAATAGTAGCCGAAGTTCTGAATGTGCCCTCTCATTCAGAACTTCGACATCAAAATTGATACCTATAACAGCTGAATAGTAGATTTTGAACTAATTAGACCCCATACATAACAGCTGATTTTAGAATTTTTCAATGAAAAATGTCTAATTTCCAAAAGTTATAGAACAAACTTTATTGCCAATTGGGTGTAGAATAAGTCCCTTTCGGGATAGCGTACGTATTATAAACCATCTTGTACATAGGTAGAGATAGAGATTACTCACCAAAAAAAGTGAAAGAGTTTTAAGGCAAATAAAAACCTCTTTTACTGTGAAGTACAAAGTATATTTTCGCTCCATCTATACATTATTTATTAAAGCCCATAGTAGTAGGAAGATGTAATAGAGAGCTAATTGATATGCAGCGGCGTGGTAGTTTTTGCACACGTTGTTTGATATAACCGTCAGATGACGTTGTACAGAATAAAAAATATATACCTAGATAAACTAGCATGCTTCAGGATTTTACATTGATCAGTGTCGTGCGGATCAAATACGATTGCATCCAGAACCGAAGACAAACAGGCTATAGTATTACCATTAGAGCTAGGTTTACTAGACAACTAAGGTGGCAAACAAGCATACGGCGAGTTAATTGTTCCTCGTTTTCATGACGATGGCGTGTCATGTTATAAGAGTATAAAGGATACCAAACAAAAAGCCCTAACAAAAATAAAAAAAGTGAGAGAATCTTGATGTAAGAATAGGTACTAGGTAGGTACCTACATAATATATAAGTGACATTACCTGTTCATTTACTAACATGATCAAGGTCCTTATGCGAATACTTTGATGAGTTTTAATTAAAAATCATGTAGTTATTTAAGTGTCTAAACCTTAAATGTCTATATTCCAGGTAGTATAAATTATAAAGGTACCATCCTAGTTAAGTCAGTCAAGAACTGAAGAAGTGTATATAATAAGGAGCATAAAACGAAGAAACCCAACAGAAGGCTTTACTACATTGTTCAATTACGCCGTCCTCATTTACGGAATAATTTTTCCGAAAAAAAATTACTACTTATCTATTTTATATTTACGTTTGACTGTGTATTATAAAACGTATAAATTATGAAATATTTACTATTGATAAGTGTACTCCTTAACATAAGTCATGCTGTTCCGGTTCTAGAAGACGCTCAAGCAACAATTTTACAATTTGATAATACTAGTGACGGGAACGGAAACTACGAATTCAGGTAAAAAACCCACTTCAATATTAAAATTATATCCCAACAGCTTAGCCCTTTTATCATAACCATCAGCCTGAGAAAGACCACTGCTGGACATAAGCCTCCCCTAAAGAGTGCCACGAGGCACGGTTTTGAGCCTTCTCCATTCACCGACTTCCCGCAAACTACACAATGTGGTCGATCCATCGGGTAACGCGCAATTTGAAAATGCGTTATCCGGTTAGTAGTCGCGTTTCGAGTGCTTCTATTCTCCAACGGTTGTCGGTTCTGCGAGCTATGTGGCAAGCCCTATTTGCCACTCCTATTTGCAAATTCTGAGAGAGAAACTACATTTTAGTCAAAGACAATATAACAGTAGAACTTTTCTATTATATTGTGTTTAATATACCTACCTAGTACAGAAACAGCAACTTATTATCCAAACCTACTATTACAGTCTAGACTAGCGTACGCCCGCGGCTTTGCTCGCGTGGTATCTTGATAAAAAAGGGCATTTTTGAAAAACCCTTATTTCATTATTTGACTTTATGATTATTTGTACCAAGTTTCAGACAAATCTCTCGATGCGTTATGATTCTCCCATACAAACTTTGACATCTCATTACACCCTTTTAATAGGGTAGTTTTGAAAATCTAAAAATACAGTTTTTTTTATTTCTATCATTCATTATTTTTAGTTAGTTTCAAATCTGTAGGTTGAAGGAATACGATTTTTCATACAAAAGTTTTTACCCCTTTTCACCCTCTGGGGAGTTGAAATTTTAAAAATCCCTCCTTAGTGGATGTGTTTGGCATATAAGCCAGCTACTGTCCAAATTTCAGCTTTATAGCTTCAGCGGTTTGGGCTGTGCGTTGATCGCACGTTGAAGCCTTTTTCTTTTCTTTATATAGTAAAATTAAAAATACACAGATAATTTTCAAGTTATTATTCTTGATATATGTATATGATTTTATGAGTTTAATTTTTCCTCTCAATCCATGCAAATTTAAGAATTATACCTACATATAGAATCAAAATCGCAGTCTCTATCCAAAAATGGCCATCGATTTGCGGTATCTCTTGTTACATTAGGTACATATTTCATCAAGTGCAGCGTGTGCTGCCCTTAGATCATTTGTTGAAGCTCACATTTTGTTGCCTGATTCTTCTAGGCTTGGTCGCGAGGAACAAGCATAGCTTCACCTAGTTTCTAAGACGTTTCAAAGTGATCCTAGTGATTTTATTGAAATAAAAGCCTAAGAAATAATAATAATAGTTATTGGATCGTTGAATTTTTTTGATAAGTTTAATATTCCAGCTTCAGGACATCAAACGAATTACGGCGTGTTGAATCCGGAACACTAGTGAACAAAGGTCAACCAGACGAGCACATAGAAGTTCAAGGATATTACACGTTCACAGATCCAGATGGCAAAGATGTTGTGATCATTTATACCGCTGATGAAAATGGATACCACATTAAGCCATATTCTCGACCAATGGTGAGCTGGTTCGATTAGCCTTTTTACAATCGCTGCTAATAGGATCATAAAAGGATCACTTTGTTGTCCTTCTGTCTGTCTAGCGTTCCACGACGAACGGTTTTGAGCCTTTTCCATCCACCGACTTCCCGCAACCTTCATAATTTCGTCGGTCCATGATGGTGACGGTGAGGATAACGGGACGGTGACAGAGACAGTGACGGTTACGGTTAACGTTACGGCTACGGTGAGTACTCAAGACAAGTGATGACATGACATATGGCACTGAGACTTGGTCGGTAACTACTGGCCTGATACAGAAGCTCAAAGTCGCGCAACGGGCTATGGAGAGAGCTATGCTTGGAGTTTCACTACGTGCTAAGATCCGAAATGAGGAAATCCGTAGAAAAACCAAAAGTCACCGACATAGCTCTCAGAATTAACAAGTTGGAGTGGCAGTGTAATGAGTAAACATTACCACTAAATCTGTTCTAGCATAAGCGTAACTACTGTCTAAGAAGTACTATACGCGCTTTAGACAAGTCCATATGGGTTTTTTAAGTTACAAACTTAAAAAGCCTATATGGGCAGTTAAACATGCGCAAAGTGACAAACTTTTAATTGGCGGCGCTTACGTAAAATACTTATCACCTACTCATGTTATTCGCAAAAATAAGTTAGCCTCTTAATAATTATGATATAGGTATAACGTACTATGAGATATTACATGAATACATGATATTACATGATGATATAGAGAATTTGTTAGTTGTAATAAAATAACTTATGCTAGTACTTCTGTAGATATTTCAGATTTATTTATCTTATAAGCTTAATTTCAATTTAAGGATTAGTTCAAAATATAGTTTAATAAGTAAGTTTAGTAGGTGATATGAGTTGGTATCACCTAATATAACTCTAATTATAAATGTTTTTATACCTACCTAGTAACTAAAAGCTGTTCAATTAGTGATTTTTTGATAATTTTATAATTATATGTGTTCTTCTCGCCTGAAACACAGGATTACCTAGTTCAGGCTCCTATGTAATATCTACCTATATGTAAAAATGACCATTAACCTTTAATTTTTTGTGTATCAATCTTATGAATAAATTATTATTCATTTATTTCAACTGAATACATTAATAGCCATTTCTGAGAAAAAAGTCCTTGACTTACTGACAGATGGACAGACAGACATGTCGCTGTAATATAAAAGAATGTTCTACTGGAGCAAATGAATTATATCGTTTATGAAATACAATGTTCCTTTCAGGTTATATCAGCACCTTTAAGTCCAGCTGTAGTGGCGACACTCCTAGGTTAGTGGCTGCTGTGAATGCTCCAACTTATTTTGAAGGAGAGAAGTTATGGTATAAAACCCATTATTACAAACCCTTGGTGAACGCACATTAAATAAAAAAGTTTCTAATATGTTATAAGTACCTACCTATCAACCTTACATACTAATCAACTCTACATCACCATCTCCCTGCCCTTATCCCACTTCATGTGGGGTCGGTACAACATGTTTTTATATTCAACCTCTTATTAGCCATCATGTCAGTATGCCTTTCTTACATAAGTCGTCTTCCACCCAATCTATCCATCTTTTCCTTGTTCCACCTCTTCCCTTACATACTATTCAACTAATAAAGAATTTAAAAAATGCATTATGTGTATTTCTTTATCAAGTTTGCTTCAATCCTTCCTTAAGAATTGACTTTTGGTGTCACGAATAAATAGTATCGTATCATACAATCGAAGGAAGTATTTTTACGTTTCTTGGAGGAACGCCGTTTGGGCAAATCAATAATCTCACGCCATCTATTGCTCTTCAGACGAACTTATAGAAACGTTTGAAGTGGTTTTCAAAATATGATGCATGATGTACAAACCAGATGGCACAACAGCTACAAAAAGGTGCTCACATCTACAAAAAAGAACTGTACTTATATTTTATTTAATTATTAGTTTATTCCATAATTAACTTTTACGCCCTGAAGCTACTTCCGAAAAGATGAAGTTTATTTTACGAAATAAACAACATTTAATAGTAGCTTGCGCCCACGACTTCAGTCACACGGTACCCGGATAAAAAGTTGCCTAGGTATATCAGAAGGATAGTGTAGCTTTCTATCAATGAAATAATTTTTAGAATCGTTACAGTAGTTCTATGGATTACCCCCTACATACAAACAAATATCTCTTTATAATATTAGTGTAGATGTAGTAGCCAAGTTATTGGCGACTCTTGACTCTACTTATACAAAGACTATTATAATATCATATCTTAGGAAACTTAACATATACCTACTGTAGAATAAATAATCCATACATATGCGTTATAAAGCTCGTATTAGCTACAAGACTGGGCAACATGAGGTCATGGGCCATGCGGTCATTTTGTGCAATGTTTAAGCATGGTCTAATCATAGCCTTTGTCCCATATTATACAGTCGACAATACTTTGCCCGAATGTATTTCTTGTCACTTACATAACGATTGCAGAGTACTTATAACCTATCGCAACGAGACTATATTGTTCGAGTACAGGAGAATTACATAACAAATATTTGACGCGTTATAAATCAATTTCTTCAATAGAAGAAGACAACACTATTTGTAACGAAAGTCAAAGTGCTTGATATAACTACTTGAATTCCCAAAACAAATTAGAATTTCCTAATCCTAAGTACACAGGCAGTTCGTACAGAAGCGGCAGCGGTTCACAAAGATAGCTCTAACTGCGCTCACAAACTCGCGTGCCCAGTATGGCAAAATTCCCAACACATGATAGGAAGTCACTCCGGAAATCTGTGGGGGCCGTTTGAAGTCCACTGCTCAGCAGTGGACTTCAAACGGCTGGAATGATGATGATAATGAGATAAATCGATTTACATTTTTACCGTGCACTGAATTGAGAAATTTATGCTATTTATTATGAAAAAATTTGAATTCAATTTTTCATTTTTTTACAGAGAAAGTAAAAAATAAACCAGGGCACGAAATAGGTTCTCCTAGAGGCCAATAGATTTTGTATATCATATAAGTATCTCTACCTAGGAGCCTAAGAGCTTTGAAATGTCATTACTCGTTATTTTAGTCGTAATTTTATAGTTTTAAGCACTCTTCAAGTTCAAAGTAGGCAAAGCTATTCGAAGATTAGTAGGCATGTCACACTGAACTTTGACCTTAAGTCCCACTCGAGGATATTCATTATTGTGTCGAGCAAAATCGTGATTCCACCAAGAACGCATTTTAAATTATAGAGGAACATAATTATACAACATAGCAACTTTTAATTTAAAATACAGACAGAAAACCGGCAGGAGTTACTACAACTTTGACCATTCAAGGAGGTTATTGTTTAGCATACGTGCACTTATAACAAGGTTTTAAAATAATTTTTAATAATAACTGTTACGGAAGCTAATTAAAATGAAAACTGTGTTAATTATAAGTGCGTTTATAACGTTCGTACTTAGTGCAGCCATACCAGAAGACGCACATGCAACAATTGTTGAATATGACAACAAAAATGATGGAAAAGGAAACTACGAATTCAGGTTAGTACCACAAGATACTACTACTACTAATTGAACGCATTTCATTCCATTCATATAATGGTATGCGTTTTATAAAACGGTTATTTTAAAATAGGTTGTTGAACTTTTTTCCTATATATCCTGACACATAAATATTATTAGATATACATCTATTTTCATTTGAATCATCATCAGCCTGTAGAAGTCAACTGTTGGACTTAGACCTTCCCTAAAGAGTGCAACGACTAACGGTCTTGAGCCTTCACCATTCAATGACTTCCCGCCACCTGGACCTTCACAATATCACCGGTCTATCGGCCTTCCAACACTGCGTCGTAAGGCTCGTGGTCACCATCCGAGAACCTACATATGTATATTCCTTTACGGTTGTCTGTTCCACAAACTATAATGGCCACTTAAATTCTAAGAGCTATGTCGGTTACCCCCCCCCGAAGGCCCCTATCGGGGGCCTTTACTCGTTGAGAGGTCCTTACGTAGAATAGAATAGAATGAATGAATGAATCTTAATGCGAGACGATGGTAAAAGACCCGATGGCATGACACTTATCCCCTGGAAGATGGGACGGCCTCTAGTATGGGACGCTACCTGCGTCGATACTCTAGCGCCGTCACATCTTCCCAGCACATCAGTACGGGCTGGCTCCGCAGCAGCATCAGCGGAGTCCCTCAAACGGCGCAAATTTATGCTTCTTGATAGAGGCTATATGTTCGAGCCGTTTGGGGTAGAGACATTAGGCCCATGGGGATCAGGGGCACACAAAATTTACAAGGATCTGGCGGGGAGACTTTTAGTCTACGCGTGACCAAAATGCTGGCTTTTACTTCGGTCAGCGAATAAGCATTGCCATACAACGTAGCAATGCCGCCAGTATTTTGGGCACGCTACCATCTGGTGGCGACAGGGATCGACTGGATTTTTTATGACACCTACTCGTAAAAAAACCAGTCAACGGGGGTTGGAAGGTTCTTTAAAAGTTCTATGTTTTTGAAGTTACAGACATCAAAACCAGTATTCAGGTTAAGAGTTTTAAGTAATAAGATATCCGTATATGAGTTTTATGAAAAGGGTTAATACCCCCAAGGCCTGCTTTTCACCGTCACCACCATGGTCCGTCTTATTTTTTTTTCAATACATTAAGTAGACGTGACCATGGTGGTGACGGTGACGGGATGGTGATGAGACGGTGACGGGACGGGACGGTGACGGTAACGGTAACGGGATGGTGACGGTTATGGTATGTAGAAGTAGGTGAATAGCTGCATAATAAGTGTTAGTAGTTTGGTAAAGAAACGTAGGTTTATACAAACGCGGACGAAGTCGCGAGCGGGACAGCTAGTAATATATATATAAAGGAGTAATCCACTCACTCGCGTACTGACAGACTCATCACGAAATCTTGGAAACTACTGGGCCGAGGAGTCTGAAATTTGGAACAGGCATTCTTTAAAAGGTTTGACCGTGCAATAAGAACGGATTTTGGAAAATTCAACTCCTAAAGGGGTGAAATGGGGGTTGAACGGTTGTATGAAAGTCCTATGATTTTGAAGTTAGACACATTAAAATCGGATATCAGGTAGATAGTTCAGAATAATAAAAAACCTATATAAGTTTTTTTGGAAACCAACCATCAGGGTGTGTAAATAAGGGATGAATGTTTGTTTGGGAATTCTTTATCTATTCATCATCATCATCATCATCAGCCTGTAGACGTCCACTGCTGGACATAGGCCTCCCCAAAGAGTTCCATGACGAACTGTCTTGAGCCTTCTCCATCCACCGACTTTCCGCAACCTTCACAATGTCGTCGGTCCATCGGGTGGGGGGCCTTCCATGACCATGATGGTGACGATGACGAAGGTGGTGACGGGACGGAGACGGTAATGGGACGGTGACAGTGACGGTGACAGTGACGGTTACGGTTACGGGACGGTGACGATTACGGTTAACGTTACGGTTACGGTGGCGGTAGGTAGAAGTAGGTAAATAGCTGCATAATAAGTGTTAGTACTTCGGTAAGGATAATGGAAAATAGTCTAGGTAGGTAAAAAAACGCGGACGAAGTCACGAGCAGGACAACTAGAGCATTTATATTTTGGTATTGTTCAAGACTCTCAATCGCATATTTTTATGAAGCCATCCTCATTATTTTTCAGTTTTGTAACATCAAACGGCATTCAACGGAAAGAATCTGGAAGATTGGTTAATGTTGGTCAATCAAACGAGCATATTGAAGTACAAGGGGTTGTATCGTACAGTGATCCTGATGGAAAATTTGTGGAAATCCACTACACAGCCGATGAAAATGGATACCAAATAACACCAGATTATGAACCTTCTATTATGGTAAGGCAAACCAAATCTTTAATTCAGGATTCTGTAATCTGAGATTCAGGATTAAATTTTCTCTAATTCAAACCAATTGACTTTATTGAGTACATACGTACTGACAAAAAAAATTGTGAATCAGAATGGCGGATATGATGTTGCGAATCAACCTATAATAAATGTGGGTTGAATCTCCCTTAATTCTACATAAATCTACAATAAATAATGAAAACAAAAGTACCTTTTTGAATTCAGAGTTATTACAAAAATAAAGTGAGCCGCCAACCTGGGTGTGTATTTCTGTTATAACTATAACTTTTATTTCAGGTGACGCAAGCTGGAGTATCTCCTAATGTAGTTGCAACCTTATTAGGGAAATAAAGAAATCGACTAAATGGCAATAAATCAACAAGTTTTCTAATTTTTGCTAAGTTTTAAAAGCCAATGCATATCCAATAAAGACGGCGAAGTGCGAGAACTCGCACCTTGAGGTTTCCGTACCATTAAACAGGGTCAGAAAATCAAAATCGTAGGAAGTGGCAAACTGATATTTTGCGGTCGCTCTCGTTATTGGATTGACTGTTTTATGGGATTGACTGCAAATATAAATTTGGCACCTAATAATTCCACACGGATTTGATATTCATCTGCATTATAAATATTTCTTAACCGCAAAAACCAATACAAACAATCCAAAAGTAAAGTAATTCAAGTTAGAGCCTTTTCGAGTTCCAGCAAATTTTTCCTACAAACTTCGCAATACAATTTCAGCGGTAATAACATCGAATTTCTTCAATATTAGACTTTTCCCTTTATTTTGTATGAAACATGATCCTGTAAAAAAATGGACCAGCAAAAAACGGGATGTTGCCGTGTGAAAAGGCTGACAGGAATACAGCAAAGTTATCCTATAAGGGTTCCGTTTTTCAAATACCTCATTGGAATATACGGAACCCTAAAAACTTCCATAGGTATTTTAATTGAATGTTATAGAGCATCTGAAGAATTATTTAACATTATGAGAGAGAATTATGACATTTTATATTCTGTTTGACATTACACATCTACCTATCTGACATATTTATTTAACATTGAAGGCATATTATTATTATTATAATTATTATTACCTATATTAATTGTAATTATTTTTGGATTGCTAAATGTATTTCAAATTTATGTGTTTCTGATGATCCTAAGTTGATTGATAAATAAATTAAATGTATATAAATACATATATCTCACTTACCACTAATATTATAAATACGAAAGTTTGTAAAGATGTATGTGAGGATATGAAAATGTTGGTTACTCATTGACAACGTAACCTCAGAACGGATTGTAAAGAAATTTGGCATGTATGTATTAAATAGCCTGTAATAACCTAAAGGCTAGTTACTTTTTATCCGGGTATCACGCGAGCGAAACCACGGCTGGAAGCTAGTTTATTATAAGAAATAACTGACAAATAACATGCCGGCTTAGGTAGTCCATTTTTACAACGCCATTGGTCGTAGAGACTTGGAATTTGTAGGCTGTGTTCCTTTTAACATGTAGGGATGTACAAAGAAAGGGATTCCCGAAATATTACCCCCAAGGGAGTGCAGTTATAATAAGTTTAAAAAAATCAAACGGTTGAAATCGCGTAGGCTTTGTCTAGGATATCGTTTAATTGTCTGTATTATATGTTTATATATTTCAACCAAAAAGTGGTAAATTACCTGATAAACATGTGCGGTTCTATTTTAACATTCTTGAAACCTGTTTGCAAGCTATAATAAACAAAGGATCATTGACTCTCAGGAAGGATAACTAGTTATGTGTCCACAAGGACTAGCTAGAACCAAGACACTAACGTTTGCTCGTCGTCAGTGCGCTAAGTTCTGTGTTCTGTATGAAATCAAATCTAAAACCTTGAAATAGTTTTGTTCACGTTTTTAAATACCTGTTTGTATCATGTTTCGTGTAGTTATCTTCTTTGTAGTATTTACGATAGTTTCCACGGCCCCGATACAAGATGACGCTCGAACAAAATTGAGGAAAAACATTGATATAAACTCGTAAGTAACTGTGCATTTTTGATACAATAAATTTTATGCGAGATTTCGAACAATACAAAGTGTTTCATAATATGTATGCTGTCCTAAACTTGATATTGAGTTACCCAAAATCGGTTGAGTTATAGTATCGTTTCAGCAAATTAACGAATTCTTATTTTACTAGGTATTTAATAAATAAAAATTAACATTTCTAATTACAGTTTGTTGAATGAACAAAGTGAAGAGAATGAAATACCCGATGACAGTCCGAATAAAATGTTTAACAACAATAGTGGAGCCGAAGTGGTGCTGGACGACACTTCAAATAATATTGCTAACAATAATTATATGAACAAAAAAGTAAGTTCCAAAACCAATAATGAAGAACTGAATAACACAAATGGAGAAGAAAAACTTTTGAACGACCCTGATGAAGACATAAACTATAATTTTATTGATATTGATGAACGTAATAAGCCGGAGCCTAAACTAAGCGTGAGTATTCCTATATTTGCAAATGTATTATTTATAAAATGTATAAATAGTACATGTTTTTCGTTTTTCAACAGGAATTTATCGAGGTGCTGGTAGAATTTATAAAAACTATTGCGGATGAAATAAAGGCAATTTATAAGCGCTAAGCTGAAGTATCACATTAAATAGTTTGTACTATAATTTAGTTTTTATATATTTTATGATTATTGCAAGATACTCGTAGAAAATTTACATAGCACGTAGGTGTTTGTTTTATTTCAACGGTTACTTCAACTATAATAGGATTCATAATGTCCATTGTCCAGTGAAGAATAGGCCCCTCCATATATATATAGCCATAGATGTCGTAAAAACCGACTAAGGGCAAAAAAGCTATGGCATGGGTAGCAACGTCCCCTGCACCTTACCCTCCTTTCACAAAGATACTCGTAGCTCTAACTGCGCCAACCCGCTTGCCAAGCGTGGTGGGTATGGGAAAATCCCCCCACATGATATGAAATCTGTGGGGGAGGCCATGTTCAGCAGTGGATATGATGATTTACATAATAAATGTACATTGTGGCACTTTGGCATCGCATTGAAACTTTAACAAGAGCTCCATAAGCATTTATAGCATACTAAAAACAACTTTACTCTGTTAAGAAACATACTCATATTTTATCATAATAATTATCTGATCTGACCTTTAGGTTCGGTTATTGACTTTTGGTTTGATCCTTGCTTTGTAAAATGTGTTCTAAATAAAACGATCTTCGACCTAACATGAATTAATTCCTATAGTTTTGTTGCTCCTGTTGCCTACTAAACCTGGTCCCTGGACCTTCCCCTCCCACTGACATCAGACTGATATTATTTACAATGAAATAAAAAAGATACGTTTTATCATATCCACTTCCACAAACTTCCACTCTCAACGATGAAATATTCGAGCCTATGTCTATCTATAAAAAATAACACTAGTTTATAAAAATTGAAGGTTTTGTTGAATTATCCAAATTACTATTTTATTTAAAGGAACGAAAAGGTACGGTACCATGACAGTCCAACCTATTTCTAACTGAAAAACTAAATAATGTGTTGTTTATTACCGTAGCCACCGTTTTTCTGTTGTTTTGTTTATATCTGTTTTGTACGTCCTTATAGGATGACAAAATGCTATCCTACCAACTGCATTTTTAATTCTTCTTTTTTTTGTTATTCTGTTCGCATTACTATTACCCTCTTTCTACCAAATCCGTGGACAACGGGGCTGATCACACTCTAAGAACTTTAACTTTAACGGGTTAGTACCTACTTTAATTAAGTTTAGTAATATGTGAGTGCAATTGTTTGTTGTCCCAAATAAATAAAAATAAAATAAAAAATAAAATCAAACCGGCTAATTTGTATTCAGTTATCACACGAGGGAAGCAACGGGTAGAAGCTAGTAGATACACCAAAATAACCTCATCTTGCTAATTAAAAACCTGTTTTGCTCAACATCTGCTATTGGTCCTGTTTCATGTTTTTTTTTATAAATAAACTTGCAGGGAATTGCAATGCGCATGAGTGTCGTCGTTGTTTTGGTTCGTTATTATTTTACTGGTTTGTTTGTTCTTCTTTCACGCAGCAATAGATCAACGGAACGACGTTATTTTTTGCAAGTAAATAGTTAAAGAGTCTGAAAGATATTATATAATTAATATTGGTTTAAATCTTTGTATTTATAATGTTTGTATGACCGATGTCAGAATCTAGTGATCTTAACTCTAAACCTCACCATCTATCAATGTACCTAGGTTCACGAACAATAAATGAATTATGAAATTATGAATTATGAAAGATACATAGACTACTTTTTATACGGGCGTGTGTGAAATGATTTTAAGTAAACAATTATCGATCACATAATCGTTATCAAATCGAAACTAACAATATTTCGCAGCATTAACTTCCTCGTCGCTATTTCTTTATCAAGCTAGTTTAGGTATTTATGTAGTTTCACATATTTATAAACAATACTATTTTTTTTAACAACCAATAACGGCACGTGGACATAAGGGCGTACGGAGGGTTAAGAGCATCATTAGCCCCTACGCTCTCCATTTTATTTTATGTATATAAATGCGAACGTACCATTTGTCTGTTATTAAAAATAATAAATATATACACACACCGGACATATCTGTGGACACAGCTGATCCCAAACTAGGCATAGCCTGCACTATGGGTACCAGAGACTGATATACATAATAGATAAATATTAAACACAGTTCAACAAACATCTGTTTTCATCACAAAAATGTTTGTCCAGTGCGGGAATCGAACCCGCGATCTCTAGCGCAGAAGGCAGAGTTACTACCAACTGAGCTATGACGCCTGGCCTATTGTAGAAAATAAGGGCTGTTTTCTTTCATCTATGATTCTATGCCATGTTCTGCCATTATCCCACTTCATGTGGGGTTCGGTACAACATAAGTTCGTGTAACGACTCAAAATAAGTGTGTTTCTTATTAAGTCCAGTCTTGACATTCTTGACTGACTGGATATAAGTGTGGGCAGCTGTCCTGAGGTCGCAGTCCACATAGATCCGCCCTGATGAAAAATATTGACAAAATTATTATGGTGAGTGGAAGAACCGGTTTATTATTATAATTTTGGCAGATTTAGGTACCTATATGTTACTTTATTTCCATTTAATGAAATTGAATAAAAGACTAACTTTAGCAGCGGCTTTACTCATGTGGAAGGTATAATTATTATTAGATAGAATAGAATATGTTTTTATTTCTTTCAACAAAGGTTAACAGTTATGGATTGGATACTTATAGATGAATGAAATATCAATAGTCAATGTAGTGTAATGACGAACAAACAAACATCGTATTCATTTATGTAAGTCTATCTAAATAAAAATTTAAATTGAAGAAACAACAATGTTGATCGTAATTTACTGATTTGAATTTAGTGAAGATCACGCTTGAAAAAAATATGATTTTGAGATCAATTATCAAATTATCGATCGTTTTTATATACAAATAAAATGGTTATCATATCTCAACTTGGTCACTGACCTAGGGCAAGATGACCAAGAAAGAATTGTCTGAACTTAACACGAAAAAAAACATAGTTTTTTATTTAAAACTGGTTTTAACAAGCCTTTTTCATCGAACAAAAATAAAAAACTAGTGATTAAGTATTTCAAATGCCAACTTCCATTATATGTTGATGTTTAATCCTCATCTCGTAGGTATGAAAGCCTGTTTGCCTTTCAGCCTTGACATTTACGAACGCTTACCTATTCTTGCAGGTAAAAGGAGGATTTTTCTTCTTCGGTTCTATTATTTTTATGACTATTATCACAGCGCCACATGGATATTGCCTTGAAGAACGAATCAAAAAATTTGCATTGAACACTAATGGAGTTGGTACTTACAGCTTCGAGTAAGTATGATTGATTAATGATGATAATCATCATTGTGATGGCGAAACGTAGTAGTGATGACTGGTGGTGCAAGACGTTGACAGAATAGTGGCCGAGGTATTGCCCAGAGGTAGAGAAGCTTCAGTCCAACAACTCAATGGGTTTACGGCTTTGTCAGCGCTATGGGCCATACTTAGATCATGCTTACTAGGCACGTGCAGAGAGTGAACGACCTCGGTGGTGCAGCGGGCGAGTGACCTTCTGAGACGTCTAGGTGGGTGCGGGTTCGATTCCCGCTTCGTGACAAATGTTTGTATGACCTGCAAATATTTGATCCGTGTCTGAGTATTGTTGTACCACGTTACTCGAAGTTTCAGATACCCACGATACAGGGAATCCTAGTGTGGGGTCAGGACTATGTGCGTGCCTATTGGGCGTTATTTGTTTATTCAGATTTAGAAATTTTGACAATCGTTTTATGCCTTTTGTGTATTGTATGTGACTTTGCTATGAGACAATATCTGCGTAACGAAACTTTCGCCCATAACTGGAGATTTTTTATCTATTTCTAGATATGAAACGACTGGTGGCACTTATCGAAGGGAAGATGGTGGCATCGTATCAAAACCCGAGGGCGATTCTCTAGTGGTCCGCGGAGAATACGGATACATAGATCCTGGAGGAAGACCCTTCTCTATGAAATACGTAGCTGATTCAAACGGGTACCATCCAATCTTCGGTGAAAACGATGTTAGGTTCAATGATCGAAGAATTATATGAATATTAAATAGAACTTCGCAATTTAATTTGATGACCATAATTTATAATAATTATTAATACATTTCAAATGATATTAAACACGACCTCTAAAATTAGGTATTTATCAAAGAATATCAAGTAGTTATAAAGTCAATGAGTAATGATTACGTATAGTGATGCATTGGTCATAAATATTGAACAGAATAAAGCCGTATGCAAACGACGTCCGATATGCCTAAAATATATTTTGAAATGATCCTTACATCTGCTGAATAAAGTTAATTTTGAGATTGGCTTTTAGGAGTTTACGATATCGTTGAGCTATATCGCACACCCACATTATGTCAACTTGGTAGAGGTAAGGATCATTTTAAAACGATAATTTTTATGACATATCAGAGACATATCGCATGCCGTTTGAACACGGCTTTAGTCTAATATAAACGGATGACGATGCTTTTATATTCGGATTTTATAATACCAACATAACAACTCGATCCTCCAAAACATATGGGTATATAGCAATAAGTCGTATATTTAATACGCTCAACAAAGCTGTTACTGACAAAGATAACGTCATTGTCGTATTGTGTCGTGAAACCTATCACACTAATGACCTTTATTCGTGTTGTTATCAATACAGGCTCCACCACACCAACTGAGGGCTGAGTTTGGAATGTAAGAGTGCTAATCCATCCCGTTTTCTTGTGACGTACAATGCCTCGTGTTCTATCATAAGTATAAACTCGGTGGTCAGACTTCATACCGCAGTAACTGACCCGCACCAAAAAGTACCTATTAGTGAAACTTTCGTTCGATTAAATGCATTACAATGCAACCACTGCTGAAGCCACACTCGTCGCATCACGTCCGCTATTGGTGGGATGGCTTTAAACCTTATCGAATTTTTCAGAATATCGAAGGTTTTTATGAGAAATAAGAGAAGTTAATTTTTTGGAGGGCTTTCTTTGAATAAATCAATAAATAAAACTAAAGATAGATCCTTCTTCAGAAATCCGTTTCCTTACTTGAAGTACTTACGTAATGTTAGTTAAAATATGAAGTCATCCAAAGACTTTCAAACACAGAGTACTCCTTTCAAGGCAGTCACAATACTGAGATCGAAGGACATCTAGCTTTTTGTCCACTATTTGTACAGTGTATTTTGTACAACAAGCTTGGGTTAGGAGAAGGGATCAGAGATGAATAAAACTAAATTTAGTCAGCGTCTCGAAACAGCAGTGAGGAGCGAAGCTGTCAGCATTTTTTGAGCCTGTAGAAGTCCACTGCTGGACATAGGCCTCCAAAGAGTTCCATCATGAACAATCTTGAGCCTTTTCCATCCACCGACTTCCCACACCCATAAAGATGCCGTCCGTCCATCGGGTGGCGGTTCTGGTTGTCGGTTCTGCGAGCTATATAGGTAACCTTTGTTCTCCTACGGATATTCTCATTTCGGATTTTATCACGCAGTGAAACTTCGTGCATAGCTCTCTCCACAACCCGTTTTGCGACTTTGAGCTTGTGTACTAGGCCAATAGTAAGCGACCAAGACTCAGTGCCATATGTCATCAGTGACATCGTGCACTGATTGCAGACTTTCGTCTTGAGGCTCTGCGGTATCTGTGGCGAGAAGATACGACGAAGTTTCCCAAACGTTGCTCATCCGAGTTGGATTCGTTGGTTGCCCTCTTTGTTGAAGTTGGACCTACCTTGTTGAATCGTCTGACCCTAATTAACGTTTTTACATTTGAAAACGTAAATATAATCTATTGTAGATTGTTGATGTTTAAATACATAATTATGTAAAGGAGACGTGAGAAATCAACCGATCGAACAGTGACATAATAAAATTTAATAACTTTATGTACCGACGCCGGATCCACAAAGCGATTGTTTGATTTATCACTTGATCCTGAGCCATAATGATTAAATTTACATATAACAATAAAAAAAGAACATAAATTGTAGCTTATGGCTATTGCATTTTGCAACAAGGTTTGTAGAAAACCGCTCCTAAAGTTGAGACTTGAGTCTACCACACAGTGCCTCATGTCAAAATTTGCAACACACTTGTTCACATACTTTGTAAGTACTACTTTATACAAAATAATATTATCAAAAGGTCCCTATCAATTCAAATTAATTCGCTTATTACTAATGCCATAGGTGTTTCAACATTTCATCAATTCCAGTTATGGAGTAATTTATACATAGTAAGTAACACTCACCTTTCCTAGCTGCCATAGTTTGCATATTGCCTCGTAAAGTTTCGTTTAGATGGAGTGATCTTTTCGGCTCGAAGAAAAGTTTTTTGAGAAGAGATATAACAGTTGAATCGTGTAGTTTACACGATTCAACTGTTATATCTCTTCTCAAAAAAAATATAAATTAAAGGGGGTTAAATATTTGAAGTAAGTTGAATATTACGATCATCATATGGCAGTCACCGTTGCTTGGAAAACTTGATCAAGGCCTTTTGTTATTTTTCAGCGAGGATGTTGAATTGAGAAGAATATTTCCAAGTGAATTTCCTCAAGATACAATTAGGAAAAGTGGGTCACTGGACCCTGAAGTAAGCTCTACAATTAAAAAAAATATATATATATTTATTATCATCATTATTTCAGCCGTAGGACGTCCAATGCTGACGTCAACATAGGCCCCTATAGACTTCTAGAACGACCGATCCTATGCGATCTGCACTCGATCAATTTATATCAGGTCGTCATTCTATACAGTGGGAGGCCGTCATTCGCTGCACTTCCCGGTGCGTGATCTCCAATTTCGACCGCCTCAGCTTTCGGTTTTCCAAGCCGTGTGCCCACTGGCTCTTCAACTTGATATTGCTCAAGTAAATCTTAGTTTATTAAATTTTGATTAAGCAACTTGAATTCGTTTTACAGCATCTGGGTCGATATGCTGAACTAAAAAGATATTTCGAGCATCCCAAATCAAAGTTGAACAGCCACTTTGAAGAGTTAGTATGCTATAATGAAGGTGGAAAAAAGGTAAAACATTTTCTAGTAAGAAAAATGAAACTGATTAAAAAGCGGTACGTGGCAATCTGATGCATGTGAGCAAGCAGCGAATTGAAACCGCAAATTTTTCACTACGCTGGTTTTTGCTCCTTCAAAAAGAAGAAAAGAAGAAACCACGTGCGTAGGCATTTATACAAGGGTCAAATCCCATAAATGTAAACGCACCTAAATAAATAACATTGTTGTAAAAATAACGAACGAAGCGAGCGAAGTATTTAATATTTGTTGACTATGTGTTTAACTTCCGAACCGTCAATCCAACTATAAACTAAAATAACGTGAGCTCCCATATAGGTACATACTGTTAGCTGTTCTGTGACGGTGTTCTCTTTTCATAGAAAATAAGTAAAACCCAAATTATTGTTAATTTTTTTTTCTCATAGAACTTAATGTCTAGCTAGACAAACCTAACATAATAACAGGCATATGTATTCTGTTTGTGTAATTAATAAAATAAAATAAATAAATAAATAAAGTTAAAGTTCAGTTCAGTTCAAGTATTAGAACAAAAGTACCAAAATTCAATTTTGACTAAAAAACTGGTATTTTAAGTAGTATTTTAGAGGGAGCAGGTTATAGAATTATTTTCCTTCTAGATATGCAGAGTTGATGTAGAGCGCTACGCTCCGGAAGAATACGGCTACTTCATGTCTCGCAACAACGACAGCCACGTCGACCGCCGACGGGTGTACTGCTTCATGCTTCTCTGCTTCACTGAAGATGAACTAGACAGAGTGGTTGCATCTTTTTAATTTAAGCTACAATATTTAATTAAATATAAAATTAAATTAATAGGCTCACGACTTTTATCGTCAAGTATGGTTGACTCTTCAGATCTCCAGGAAATCAGATCCTTGAAGACGTCTAGGGTAGTAGTCAGAGGCCCTATTATTATGATGCCTATACCTAATAAGATTAAACACACACCCGACGTTTAAGAGGCCAAATCTGCTGACGGAGTTAATATGCTCGAAGGTCTCCGTCATACAAGTAGCTATCGACGCACGCAAGCGCTCAGTTCTTAATACGGCAGCTGTCACCCATCCATTTGGTTTTTGTGCTGAATGTTTCTTAACCCAGGTTAACTTAGTTTCGACAGATTTACTGTATTCATTTTATAGTCTCCCAATAAAATTATTATCGTTTTTTTCACGCATAGTTACTCACGCATACAAAAGCCTAAAATCAATATTGGTTTTTTTTTTATAGTAGCAATAAAATATTGGCTTCGAATCGATCGATACAAGCGAACAATCGCCTACAGCAAAAAAAAACGAATATTAATAAAGTTGAGATAGGGCTTTTTATTTCATTTCCTTTATTGAATTAGGGTACCTAGGTAATTTAAAAATATTGAGGTTGTGACTTGCGAAAATAAATTGCACGTGCTATGTCCCCATTTTTTTAATGCATCCCTTGATTTTTTTTTTTATTGATAAGTCTCTGAATCATATTATCAATAATGTTTCAGTTTTCAGTAGAAGTCTTTGACATGGAGAACACATTGATATACAGTCAGGTAATACAGTCGATAATACAGTAAAGTGTATTTATTACCTACTGCTAACTACACTGTAGGCGCCAGTAGGTAACTCTCAATTTGAACCGCCCATTGGTATATCTAAGTGATGTTATCTTTCACGCTTGGTTGATACACCATCACAATGGCATTATATAACAAATACAATCTTTGATTTTTTTGAACCGGATGCATTCGAGTTATGTTACTAAACATGCTTCCCTAATTAGCATTGACCGTCAAAAATCAGCCGTAATACAACCGTAGCTGCGATCTTCATCCTTATAATATCTCAAAAATTCAATTCAGAAGAGATTCGAACCCGCGACTAACTTCTAGCCCTAGATCAAACGAGGAGTCGAATCTATAGCTCAAAGCTTGGTTAGAGAATCCAGGTACTAGTATTATGGGAAGGGGCAAAAAGGTTCTTGAGTGAAGACCATGCACGGAAAAGCGAAGCGTAAGATATCCCTTTACTATATGGAAAGATGACCTAATAATGATCGTTGGAAGCCGTTGAGTTCGGGCCACACAAGATCGGCCGCTTTGGAAATTTATGGAGGAGGCCTATGCTATGGACGTCCACAGCTAACTGTGGACGTCCTGTGGCTGAAACGATGATGATGGAATGGGATGGATGGTTACTTGGATAAGGAATAGTCACAGGTTCGAATTCCAGCCGAGCCGGAGGAGTCTGTGATATTATACAAAATTAGTATTTGTAGGTAGGTACTACGTGTAGGTAAGCCAGAAGCTTAAAAACAAATAACTACTTCAACCCCATGGGAAAGAGATTATCGAGTTGCTGTCTTACTTGTCTCCGCTATATAACGACCGTACTGTTATTATTCCCCGCTTTCTAAGAAACGAGATCTTTATAAACCTTACATTTTGTTCCCATGACCAATAGTTTGACTCATCGCAACTTATAAATCACACAGACTGAAGCAACTATTCGCTATCAAATTGACACAAACGTGCCTCGGACCCGATACTCAAGATTGTATCTACTTTGCGTTGCAAAAATATATACCTATTCATTTGAACTTTCCCAGTGATCATAGTAAGAGTTGACTAGGAAACGTAATCTATGGCATGTATCTTATTCTGTATTATGGATATCTGGATTATGGAGAAGAAATTAAAAAAAAAACTAATTAGCCAGCTATGAAATTTATGTCTAGCTGCTGCGAGTTAAAATAAAATAATAATACTTTTACACAAAGTGTAATAATGTTCTCATGTAAGTGACTCACTGTCTTTATGGGAATAAATGAATTTAAACCTAAACCTACAAAGATTCTACTATTCTCTTAAGCCGGGTTTCCCTAGTGGAAGGTACTCCGACTTTCGATCCGAAGATAGTATGGCTCGAACCCAGTCGCATTAACACGTGCTTAAAACGGTGAATTAAACATCGTGAGGAAACCAGTAAGCGGCGATGGGCTTGCAACCTGTCACGTCTGGAATAGTCATTACTGCAAAGTGTGGGCACTGGGTATGTTATTAATGTGCGGACATACCTCTGACTACCCCCCTTTGACATCTTCAAGGATCTGATCGCCTGGAGATCTGGGAGGATGTCTAGCATTCTTGGGGATAAAAGTAGTGAATCTGCTATTACTTGTCTGATCAAGTGATCACACGTGCACTCCTTGCTTGTTATTTGACTGATTCTTTGTCCTTGTCATCCTGTATTAGGTCAGTGACCAGGTTGAGGTATGGTGGCCCTGAAAAGGTCCTATGACCATCGGTGAAAAAATCAGTGTAGGGAAAGGATTCTAGTTCTGAGGCTCGTTTCGTGGACACCCCTGCAAAATAACAACAAATGTAGATCACGTGTCATTCATTCTGTTGCCGATTTGATTTGTAACAAACCGTAGGGGTCGATGTGCCGACATAAAAATCTTCATTGTTCAGTATTACATCATTATTATCCACACTAACCACAGGGCTTCTGAATGAAATCGAATATATTATTTATATCGTGCACAAAAATAAGCATTTTGAAATCAACAACCTATAGGCTCGGTCATACCTACTAGAGTCGGTACTGGATTGTTAACAAACTGTCGGTGTTTAGTACTAGAGACGATACTGATTTGTTAAGCAAGTATATTGCAAACTCTCAGAGGCTTCACTACCGTTTCTCAACAGGTGGGTCTTACAATGAACATGGATAAGACAAGTTTCATGTTTTTTTACGTGATAAATCCGTAGAAGAACCCAGGTAACTGGCATAGTTATCAGAATTAGCAAGTTGAAGTGGCAGTGGACAGGCTATATAGTTCGCAGAACCGACAAACGCTGGGAAATAAAAGTTTTCGAAAGGTGAACACGAACCGGGCGACGCAGTGTTGATCTGGGGGTCCCTCTCACTCTTAGGGGGAGGCCTATGTCCAGCAGTGAACTTTCTTAGACTGATAAAGATGATTACAAATGCCAATTACCTATTAGTCAACAACTTCAACATAAAGGCGTGGCCGAAAATCGTTGTTATTTGATATGTGCGACTGACAAGCGACGCAATAATTAGTTAACTACGACCATTTTTCCTCCTCAGTCGTGATTTAGTAATAATATAAAAAAGGTTTTGTTTAAATTTCAGCCCTCTAGCTCCAGTGGTTTGAACTTTGAGTTATACCTAGGTCATTATTTTTCTTTGAAATATATATTTATAGATAGATGATTAAGTCGCCCTCAATACAATAATAAACTTGACCTAGCTAATGGATGTAACTAAATATTGAGTGTTAAGTAATTCATTAAAGTGCGGTGGTCGCCAATGTGTTGAAGAGTTATGCAACCTAACCTTGTACTAAATTACATTAACGTCAACGTTTATTTAAATTGTTAATCATCCATGAGTTCAACCGCTAGGTGACTTCGGTAAGCCAATCGTGGCGCTTTTAAAGATTGACCCAAAAATAGTGAAGTAAGTTATCTTAAGGAAAGCAAAGGTTCGGAGGTCAACGTGGCAGTCTTCGGTTCAACACACTGTGACGTAACACGACCGGTTACGAATAAACCGCAACCAATCCACTTCACTTACATTTCAATATATGTGAGTTTTGTAACTTCTGCTTTCAGCAAAACCTAAATTCACATATATAATATGGGCATCAATTTATAGTACCTAATGTTTTCTTACTAGAACTATCAAAGATCATTGCTGCAGTTGCATACTAATATATATTTGGTATATTATGTGTGAGACATTTATTTGCTCATTATTTCTTAAGTTTACATTGCATTAAGTAATGTTCTCAACTAAAAATCTCATCAGAATCCAATTGGACACAAATTATTCCGTGCAAAGTGTGAAACCTTGGCCTTTTCATCTTGATTATGAACTAAGCGTTGTGGTTGGTACTTTTATTATAGGAACTAATTTACGATGAATGAATTTGAACTCTACGTGTAAAGTAATAGAAACAAATTTGGTTTAAATAATAGATAAAAGTATCATCTTCCAAATAACATCTGCCAATGAAAATGTTAAAGGCCGAGTCAGGTATTTTTGGTGCTGATTGACATTTCCCATAGCCTCAAATTCCTTGAATTGATTATTCAAATTATTAAATATTTTCATTCATGAATCAATATTTACTCGCACTTGTTTCAAGATCATCTCTAACGACATGAACTTAACGAGGCACTTCTTGTTGCTATTGAATTTTGAAGTCGATTAATCAATGAACAATTTAAACAATAAAAAACAGCTATTTAATTACACTATTTAATTATAAATATTTATAAAATACGCAAGAAGAGTTGAGAGTTGAACGGCAAAAGGTGTTTTATTTTAATAAAATGACAAGGGTTTGAAAAATTCTTAGAAATTATGTGAGTATACGACTGTTTCTTGCAGACAAGCTTATAGAAGAATCAGGCAAGAAACATGGGTTGGAGCCTATCATATTGATAATCCTTTTCACATATGGAATGTAGAGCTTCTGTGGAGAACAAGTTCGAACAAGGTGAGGTTCAGAAAATCTAGTGCTATATCTAAATACCGTTGCAATTATTATAATGTTTATATATATTTTTTTTTTGTATAAAACTGAGTTTATTGTATACCGTAAAAAGTTCGTGAAAAAGATTTCAACGCGCTCGCTCCCATTTTATTGCAGACTTCATTAAAAGGATATCTATCGATGCGGTGACTATGTTTTTTTATGTATGTACACACATAAATATCATTTTTTTAGGATTCGCAAGATGAACAATGAACGCTTATAGTTTCCCCATGTTCCTCCGTCCGTCGGCCCGTCCTTAGTCAAAGCTTTTTCACTTCCAGACTCTTCAGAAACAATAGAAATTAAGAGATAGAGTTTGTTTTGAGGCACCATGGTAAATGAAAAGAAAAACTGCATTCATATAATTTCTTAAAACTTTCTCTCAGGAGTTGGACCAGTTAAATTCGCCTCTTCCATTTGGAGTGAACTGTCTGAATACAAAATTGCTGAATGATTGCATTAAAGAACCGATCCACTATGAACTGGATTTTCATTCGTGATCTTTCATTCTGAACACTCGGAAGAGATATTAAGCTATCTCCAAAATGGCTTGCAATATGTAATTTAAAATTTATTTCAAAATGAGGATCATTCTATCAGGATCAGGATATCTACAGAATTAAGTCAATTATGAGTACGATTTTTAGGGATAGCGATATCGTCGAACTATATTGTACGCCCACAAATGTCAAACTCTAAATTTATTTAAGGTGTATATTCTAATAAAAGTGGAATTTATTATAATATTCAACAAATTTATATAAATCAATAGACGCAAGGATAATAGTAAATGTAAGGATCATTTTGAAATGGAATTTTAGATGACATATCGGACGCCGTTTGAACGCGACTTCAGTCGTCTGGACACGGAGTGATCGTTTGGTCAGATTACGAGGGGCGGCTGATAAGTTCGTGGCCTAAGGTACTTAATGCGAGAAAAGTTAGGTTTTCTAATTTTTATCTTTCAATCTAATCTTCCTAAAGTAAAATACATTTCTGATATCGGGCATGCAAGGCTTTTAAACCTTCAAATAAAAAATAATTCTCTTTGTCTTCAAAAGAGGACAGATGTTTTACAGCCGCCTTCATTTCACTATCATTGGAAAATCTCCGGCCCCGTAAGACTTTTTTCAATTTGGAAAAAAGGAAAAAGTCACTAGAGACTAGATCTAAACTAAAGGGTGGTCAGTTTCTGCAAAACCTGTGTCTCCTTGGGCCTGCCTGGCAACGCGAGCCGTGTCAACGGCTGCATTGTCTTGCAAAAAGAGCACTTCGCGGGCGCTAATTTCCCACTTCGCTTCTGCACTACTGCCTCGCGTGCTTGTGTCAATAAATTCGCATAATACTGACCATTTGTCGTAGTTCCTTTCGGTAAGTAATCGATCAGCAAACCACCTTCGCTATCCCGGAAAGTTCGCCATAGGCTTGGACGCAGACTTTTCTACTGATTTCTTTTTCGGCGGCCTTCTCCCTTTTTTATCCAGTGCATGGACTCTTGTTTGGACTCCGGATCGTACTGGCGAATCCAGGATTCATGCACGGTTACAATTTATTTACAGAAATCATGAAGATTGACCTCTGCTTACGCCAAAAAATCCTTGCAACTCTCGATCCGTCGCTGTTTGTCAAGCGGCGTGAGCATTTTCGGTACCCAAGGTGCACTGATTTTTTTCACGCTCAAATGTGCATGCAATTTTTTTCCAGTTTGTTTCTTACTAATAAGACTAATAAGAACTTTCACTAACTTTAACTGTTAACCTACATTTTTGACCTTTTGTTCAGTCACTACTTCACCGTTACTGTCCTTCCTGGGCGTGGTTCATTTTCGAAGCTCTCTCGTCCTTGTTGAAATAAGCGGGCCCACCTTTTGCACATTGCATATGGAGGGCTAGAATCTTTTAGAACCGATGTCATGTCTTCAGAAATTACTTTCGGCGTCTTTTATCTTTTTACAAGGTACTTAATCACGGCACCATGCTCCAAATTGCGAGAATTTCCCAATTCAACTGACATTGTGATGTTTATTGTTTAACAAATTAATTGCAATTAGATTTTCAATTGAAAGAAAAAAGTGTATTTTTATTAACATTGAATCCTTCAATAAGAGGTTAGTCAGATACAATTATTCGTCAGCTCTAAGTATATCAGGCCACGAACTTATCAGCCGCCCTGGTACCTCGCATCCTGTTGCGTATGGAGTAATGCCTAGAATGATGCAGAGACATTCCGGATTTACCGGGTAACATCCAAAATAAAAAGGAAATAAACACGTGAATGAAACTTTTTCCGAATGAGCCGCCGGCAAATCTTCCGATTCAGCCAAAGGCGATATCAGACCGCCTTTTGCTGAACATAACCGGAATTTAATGGGAGTGTAAATGAAGCCTATTGCAAAACGAAACATAAAAAGAATTCGTCAAAATGTCTCCTCCCAATTTATGTACTCCTACAGCTATCTCAAAGAAAGCTTTGTTTGATTTAAATATTTTAACAATGAAATTTAGAGCACTCACTATCAATTTCAATTGACAAATACTTGTAGGCTGGTATTTCTTTGTCACCACGTAAGGTTGTATTCCTAAGTGCCCTCGAGACAATCCAAAATGTTAATATTAAAGGATTCAACTTTTTGCGCCTACTAATAACACATTAAAGAAAATATAGTATGCAAAAGGTTTTGATCCGTAGATAAGATCTAAGTTCAAACAATGCAGGTATGCATTGCAGAATTTTTATTCTCACTTCCGAATACAAAATGACTTTGTTAATTTAAGTGTTTTGTTACGAGATGTATGCAATAGTAACAATGTTAACTGAGTCATGCTTTTGCTACTAAACATATTAATTACCTATCAAGAAAGACAAGAATATTGCAAGAAGACAAGTCAAAACATTCATTAGTTATACGCAAGCACTTCCGTAAGAAAATTATCGGTTCAAATAACGCCTTTTGCAATCTATCTAAAGTTTTCATCACATTTTGTCAAGTCCAATGGATAGTGAGTGGCCAAATCTATTATGCTACGCGGTTTCTCATGTGCAATAAATGCATTCATTTCACATTTACCAAATTAACTTCGCGAATTCTTCATTCCCTTATTATTTTTCGTATTGTAGGTACATTACGACAAATAAATAAGGAATGAAGAAACATGTGTTTAAATACAGGTCCGTGGTTGCATTGATTGTATCACCAAAGGAGCGAAGACAAGAACCTTTTGTAATTCCCTATTAACATTGACATTTACACATCAAATAATTAAGAGAGGTTGCATGGGTCAACTTATGAATTTACAAACACATGCTCATAGTTTACGCATTAGGCGTGTATGTACTAATAATACGCTCACCCACCCGTGAAGCGTTTGACGCTGCGTCTTGTGCTTTACCGTAAAAAGCAGCATCACCAACCGAGGTGTTGCAACCAAGTAAGAAGACATACGTATATAAGAGATGTGCCTGAACACGTAATCATACCATACACAAACAGTTCTTTGAAGAAGGCAGCCGTTAGAAACACAATAGGAAAAATGAAATTGGTTAGTTACTGTGTGCAGTGATTGATTAGTGACGTGATACGTGAAGTGGCTTTTGGATGCGGTTCAAAGGATTTTGATATTGATTGGAGGATATTTTTCAGTTTGTGGTGTTCGCTCTGGTCGCAGCGGCGTGCGCTGCACCCCAAAACCTACAGGATGTACAGATCCTGCGCTACGACTCTGACAACGCAGGACTCGGCGAGTACAACTTCGCGTCAGTATTCAAACTTCTTCGCTTCTAAAGCCTTTCACACGGCAGCTATAATGTAAAAATGTATATTATAGCACGATACATCTCATTACATCTTTCCATGGAAACTGACAGAAGATACAAAGATGTAAAAAGATACATTATAGCTGCCGTGTGTGACGCGCTTAAGTAATATCAGAAAATCGATTAGCACCTTTAAGGTTTTTTTCATTCACAGATGGGAAACAAGCGACGGAAGCAAACATGAGGAGCAAGGTCAGCTGAAGAACCAAGGAACTGAAAACGAGTCCCTCGCAGTCCAAGGACAATACTCCTGGGTCGGTCCCGATAATGTAGTCTACACTGTCACCTACATCGCTGACGAGAACGGATTCCAGCCTAAGATTGAACAGGGACCCGGTGGTTCCATCCCCCCAGGCGTCGTTGCTTCCCTTCTAGGTTAAATATGCCATTTAAATGTATATAGAAAAAAAAACGAAACTGTATATAATATTTATATACTCTTTCAATGTGATTTTAATATTTTAAATGTACTGTGTTAAGATATTATATAATTATATAAATTAAATGGATATTTTTATTTTACTCTTCCCATTTAGTGCAAGACAGAACGATCTCTGTCCTATTCTTTTTATAAATACTGGTAGGTATCAACTTTTCCATCCACTTTTTTTACCATCTTACCCATCTTTTTTTTCGCTTGCATCCTCTTTTATTAATAATACTGGCTCAACGGATAAGCATTGCTATCCATCATGGTAATGCTGCCAGCATTTTGGAGACGCTTCCAACTTCCACTTCCCTAATGCTAGTGATCTTGATCATAATCAAGATCACTAGCATTAGGAAGCGCCATGTATAACTAACTTTTCCTATTATTTTAATCATTATTGTTTCCTCAAATTCTTTTGCATTCTTAAATATTATTTCTTGTAATTAAACGTTTGCTAACCAATACCGCGTGAGCGAAGCTGATGGCGCAAGCTAGTTCATATTAAAAACATATTTTTATCATCTGTATGTCATATCTATATTATATTTGTATGTATAAGAACATGTCCGTATTTTGAAAGTTTCGTTCTTTGCTGCATTTGAACGAAGCGCATACACGAAACGTATAATTTACAAACGCAGACGGCATATACATTGAAATAAAGACCTTGTGTGTGCACTAAGATTCCTGGAACCCTGGATTTTAATGTTTTTAGGTACTGACAAAAATAGATTTACAATTTTAATTTTAATCAACTCGTTACCATCATTTTAGCCGTAGGACGTCGACTGCTGAACACAGGCTTCCCCCATAAATTTCTAGAGTGACTTTCTATCATGAGGGAGGGCATTTCCTAACTTTTTTCTCTTAGTCATCTCTGACGAAATCCACGGGTACGTGGATGTAGTGGAGCCTATTCTTCACCACGGATCATAATTGTCTATAATATCATTCTTAAAATATTCTAGCGGCAAAATCTGTATCAATGGCAAAAACTGATAGATAACTATTTTTTTGTAAAACTGACAGATCAAGTTGTCGTCAATAAATATTTCGTCGTCCAGCGGTTCACCTTCACCCGTGCCACTAAAGACATATTTTAAATACCTACCTATCTCATGCTAGATATAAAGTTCGATTTCAAAAGTATTAGGTTATTTCCTCTTCTTCATTCGAAGCTATCAGGTCACATCAAAATGAAATTGGTTTGTGGATTTGTTTATTTTTGTTAGTGATAGATCGTGATAAATATTAAAATGCAAGTGACATTATTTGTGTTTGTGTTAAATATGTTTTTAAAGGCAGGAGTTTAGCAGCATCTGTTGTTTTAATCTCATTGATCGTTAAAATTTTTATTGTATCTATTAAAATCACGCATATTGAGGAATTCATAGTATTTGAAAGAAAAAAATATTTTTTGTAACTACTCGTACTGACTCAACTAAGTTTGTAGTTCATTTATTTTTATACAACAATATTATTTTCCAAGGATTTCTAACAAAAACTAAACGATTTACTTGTACTTTCAGTTAGTAGCTCTCTGTTTAGTCGCAGTGGTGGCGGCTGCCCCTCCCCCTAGGATAAACTACAATGGATACCCAGACAATGTCCAAATCACAACCTACGAAAATGACAACCTTGGATACGGAAACTACAATTACCGGTAAGTAAATATTATTATTAATAAAAAAATATGAAGGCCTAGTGAAAAGCACACCTACTTTCAATCCGGTCATGCGTTCAAATCCGGTCTTGCACCAATGAGAATTCCTGTTACTAATATTTACCTAAGTGCGCACTAACACGTGTCGAGGAATACATCGAGAGGAAACCAGCAATTCACATATGGCATACAGCTCTACTACAAAATGAAGGCATGTGCCAAAAAGTTTGGACATGCCTCTGACTGTCCCCGTTAGACATCTTCAAGGTTCCGTTCGTTTAGAGATCTGAGAAGTTTTCTACCATGCTTGGGCATAAAAGTCGTGGCTTATTATTTTTTCAATAGTTTTTTTAATGACAATACTTATTTTTATGTTTTCACTGGCGATGCTTTTTTGATGGAAAGTATAAATAAGCGGTATTCACACAAGTCTTAGCTCCTTTTTCGCAGTTAGCGGTAGGTACGGAAAGCTTTCCTAAAAAAATGGAAACTATCATTTTAACGCCGCAGTGGCCCCAGCTGAAGAATAGGCCCCTCCAATACTGCACGTACATTTCGTAAGACGCGACTAAAGGAAAAAAGCTAGGGGATAGACAGCAGCGTTCCCTATGAACCGTGAGTGGCGACTAGGTAGAGCCCAGTCTATAAATGTCTCGGGTAATTTAGGCCGGGTTTCCACACGTTATTTTAAATTGAAATTAATTTTTCCCTGCTACTTGAACCCACCAGGCTTAAGTCACAGGGATAGGTAATAGAGTTGAATTGCCGCCAGTGATTGTTTATCGTGTGGGGTATTGTTACATAGGTCTTTCAAAAATATTATAAGGTTTCATGAATAATGCCCAATATACATATAAACGAACCTCTTTTACTCAACGAAATATTAAAATAACCCCATATTTATTATGATTCCAGTTATGAACAAACCGATGGCCAGCGAGCCCAGCAATCAGGCCAGCTCAGGAACGAGGGTCGGGAAGATGAGTCCATAGCAGTTACTGGATCCTTCTCCTGGGTGGGTCCTGATGGCGTCACCTACACAGTAAACTACACCGCTGATGAAGAAGGATACAAGCCCGAGATTGAACAAGGTCCTGGCGGTGGAGTCCCACCCGCGGTCGTCGCATCTCTCCTCGGATAATTTTATGAGTCCTGTTTCTAGTCAATTGGAATTGTTGAATAAATTGTTATAACTTCTTAGTTTGCTTTGGGTTTTATTTTCTTTGTTCATTAGTCGGTGTTTTCGGGTCTTCCTAAGCTTATCAATTCTTAAGGCTAAGACAGAACTATACTCCAGCGAATTTTGATGTGAATTCATTAATAATGAAATAATTTCACAGCTTCAAAGAAAGGCTCAGTGGAAATTCAACGATCAAGAAAATAATCAGTCAAAATAGAATATTATTAGGTCAATAGTAAAATATTATTAGAATATTATTAGGTTAATAGTAAAACATGGAATAAAGCAACACATTATATTGTAGCTAGTTGAGTTAAATTGTTTTGTGAGAGACCGGTACCTGAATTAGGGAATAGGAAATAGCAGATATAGGTTTAAAAAAACTTGTGCTACAGAACACCGGGCACCTATGCCTTTGGTTAATTTAGGTACCATAACAATTAATTATAAATTGTTAAAATAGGGGATGCTGCTGCCCATCCCTACCTTTTTTCCTTTGTCGCCTCTTACGACATCCACGGGTAAAGAGATATGGAGAGGCCTATTCTTCTGCCGGAGATACCACGGCTTTTCACAGTCATATAAAATTAAAGAAATTATTTATATCCAAAATAAAACAAGTCATTCGTTTCAACAGAATGTTAAATCAAGTAATTTGTTACCGATGATGTTCACGTGTTTGCCTTCACCCTCTTTGAACGTAATATCGAATTATCAGATGCAAGTATAAAACTAGAAAATCAATGTACGAAGTTATTTTCTTGCATTCGTTCAGTGCCTCTACAATGTTACTGGTCAGTAATTTGTTTCGTTTATATAGTGGTGCACCTTAAATTATTTCATTTTGAAGGAAAGACTTATAATTTTTCTTGTTTTAAGTTATCTTTTTGTAAAGAAATAACATATCACGCAAATAAATTATTTCATTTCATTTTTCATTTCAAGAAGATCATTCAGGTTTAGTAATAATATAATTTGGTAAACTAAACTTTATAAAAGTATTTTAGACAAGATGATTCATCATATTTAAATACTTATGCTATTCCGAAAGGGGCTTGTTCTTATCTTCGTATCACACCCAAATGGCAATAAAGTTTGTTCAACGACTTTTGGAACTACAAAATGATCCGTTTTAATACATGGTAGCTATAATAGCAATAGATCAATGCTTCGAAAAGAGATTAATCTACTTCCGTATGTTTAGATAGTGGCGCTCCTAATAGCTGCGACAACCGCTGCACCTCCTGGCATTATCAACTATTCTACTGACAACGTTCAAATACTAAGATATGAGAACGATAACCTCGGTGAAGGCAGCTTTAGATACGCGTAAGTAGCTTTCATTTTCAATTTTTCACGTATTTTGTTTTGTTTATAAATAAGCTTATTTTATATGTTTTTAGGTTACTAAGAACCTTGTTAAACCTTTCTTATGCAAATAAATACTTATTTTATTATTTATTATTTTAACGCATCTACATGCACGTATTTTTAGTGATCGATGAGGAGTTTGAGGAGGAATTTAAAGAAGGAATCAAGGAAAGTATTTGATTTTTTAAATGCTTATTTTACCTTAAATCTGCCCGTTTGAGGGGAGTGAAATAATTTACTCTACTCAAAATAAGGGGGATAGTATGCACGTTGAGGAGCTAAAGGTTACAAAAAAACAAAACATGCCTACCTTACCTACCTATAACTGATGAGCAAAAACGCCGGCAAGCGTCTAATCGCTACAATATTTTGAATGGAATTTAAATTATTAGGTGCGCAAAAACTCTTCGTTTCAATTTAACCAATAAATTTCATTTATCAATACTTCTAGCACTAGCTTTTGTCTGCGGTAGGTAATTAAAATCAAATACAAAGGTACCTACTTATATGGGTCCACGAAATAATAGAATGGAATAGAATAGAAAAATATTTATTTTGCATCACAAAAAAAAAACAAATACTGGAAATTATATAACCTAGGCTTAAAAACTAGATCTATCATTTTGATGACACAAAAACGGTCACAACTCAGCTGGTGCCGCAGAGCAGTTTAGCTTCTGCTGCGCTGGTTTTTTGTAGTTAAAGTGGGTTTTCCGTCAAAGATAGAGTCTTCGTATACGTCGCCTATAAATACGATCATTAATTGAGATCAGCAGGGCAGGGGTTTAAGAGCTGGTTTGGGAAAAGCTAACGTTTCCGATCGGATATTTTTCCGAATTTTATAATGGCCCTGCATGTAATTTGCATGGGATTTTTTCTACTTCAAAATGTAAAAAAAAAAGTTTTTACAGCTTCGAGCAATCCGATGGTACCAGACACGAGCAACAAGGTGAACTAAGGAGCGGAGGTGATCAGGAAGAAAACTTCTTAGTGATGAGAGGCGCCTACTCCTGGGTGGGGCCCGATGGTGTGACCTACTCAGTCAATTATTTAGCAGATGAGAACGGATTTCAACCATCCATTGAACAAGGGTCTGGCGGAGCAGTTCCAGCAGCTGTGATTGGTTGAATTTATGGCTTAAATTGTGAATCCCTGATGTTTTGTTGAATTAATTACGTAACTATTTAAACAATATTATGAATTGGCTAGACTAGCCAATTCATAATAATAGTCAGTTATTTTTTACTGTTTTTAAATACCCATAGTGAATTTATTATTATAAAGCAAATCAGTTACCATTTTTATTTCCTACTAACCTAAACTTTTCTCAGAGGAATATTCCCCAGACCATTGTGGTTAGACTGAAATTAAAACTAGAGTTATTTGAAAGGAGGAAATGGAAAATTCGCAAGAACTCAACATGAATTTATATTTTTATCAATAGAGAATAATCGTTTAGCAAAAGATTATATGGCCGATTAGGTGGTGAACACAAAAGTATACACATTTAGATATTGAAACTTGTTTACCACATCTTTTCTGGATCACGGGTTGATGTGGTTATCGTTTATATTTGCTAACTAGGGATCGACTACCCATCAAGTTTATTATTATATTTTTTAAGTACTCTTTTTTTTAAGTGAACCTTATTGTTCTTATTGAGTACTATTGAATAAAGTTCTTTAAGCCGAGATATAGGTACATATTGCCTAATATATCACTTAGTTTAGGTATACCTACATATCAATACACTTAAAGGTGTAGGTACCTATACCTACCTATACTTACCTGTTACCTATTTACCTACCTGATAGTTACCTGTTTGTGAAGTGAATCTATACATGGCAATCCATAATAGTTGAGATAAACATTGCAAACTACATTGATAGCGCGACCCAACTTAAACCTCCTGGGCTTGACTCCTGAGTACCTACACCCAATAACAACCCTGAGTACAACAAAGTGTGTAAAGAGCTAATGTAGGGGCTTAGCTTCTAGGAATATATATATATCTCTCTCTCTCAAGTCACCCTGGGAAGAGTTGCTCTATTCTAAGGCAGTGCGTCATACAAACTTTTTGGTAACCATTTTGTGGCCAGTGGTATGCCCAAGGAGTACGTTACCATTTTCGTACATACCTTTTTGCCCCAAACATGACAGTAAAAACCAAACCATGTTCCGACTTTCAATTACCGTCATCAGTTTTTTGGCTTTCTGATCACTGTTTGTTTGTGATTTTTTATTTATTTTCAAAGCATTCAGTATTTATTATAATACTTTGAACAACGCTCAAAACCGCAAACTATTGTTTTGAAGCGAAAATGGTTCCAACTGCACGTTCTGTTCCAAATACCCGAGAAATAGTTTTAACGTCTATAAAAAAGCTTATGAAAAATACAGGTTGGACTACGCGCACAATCATTAAATTCATCAAGACCGAATACGGTCTCGGTGACCCCAACCTGAGCAAAAAGTTTTCCAGGTACCGATTTTATTGTTTGCGAACCTGAACACAGCCTGTCATAATCACCGTATCATCATCATCAGCCTGAAAAAGTCCACTGCTGGACATAGGCTTCCCCCAAAGAGTGCCACGACGATTGGTCTCGAGCCTACTCGAACAACCGACTTCCCGGAACCTTTAAAAAGTCGCCAGTCCGTCGGGTCCTTCCTACACTGTGTCGTCCGCATCGTGATCGCCATTCCAGAATCTTTATTCCCTAACGGTTGTCGGTTCTGCGAGCTAAATATGCCCTGTCTACCTTATTAGTATACATAGGTACTCGTACTTTCTATAGGTACTTTTACAAATAACTAGATGAATCGGGTAGCTTTGTTCGCATTAAATTTGGGAAATTCGAAAACGTTTCATTACTATACCATAGGATTTTTACATTTTACTGAAACCAAAAGTACCCTATGTCCCCTTACAGTACCTTAAGTAAGTCGTCATTGTTCTTCTTATCAACGATCATAGCCCGCACCGACTAAGTAGATTCGTAGAAGAAAAACGAAGGGTTGAATTACGAAATTTATGCATCCATTAGGACCACGCCATTTATCTAAGTATTCATAAAATGGACAGAATGCTATAAGTACCGTGTGTGCAATCACATCACCTAAACGAGATTTTATTCTCAACACGCTCCTTGTTTCGTTTTCCTTGTGCCTTGGCTGCCACGCAGTGCCGAGGCATACTACCTATGTACAATTTAGCATAACCTGTGCTCTTTCAGGGCTCTAAAGCGTGGCGTGAAAATTGGGCTTCTGCAAATGGAGCATGGAAGGTATCGGTTGAATGAGCTGTCTTTTGGGTCACGGCTCGCGGGTGTCCATTGGCCGCTAACCCAAAAACAGAAGAAACAGCAACGCAAATATACGCGGAACACTCGCAGACGGGTACTGTACGCTAGGCGCGTACCGTCAGACTTCTCTTAGCAATCACAAATGGAATTTGCTTATTAAAATATTGTATCTGATTATAATCATGAAATAAAGCCGTGTTGGTAAGAAACCCATTAATAACTTCTTAAAATCTTAAAAAAAAACAACTTCAGGTTTGAGAAACTTTATGTGGTTTGTTAGAGCCAAATCAAAAATAATAATTAAGGAGTAAGGTGCTTCTTGCTCTCTCGTAGTGAAACTTGGTACACTTACATAGAAAAAGCACCCGCTTTATTAATTATCTACCAGATATCAGATTCATTAAATGCATAGGTACTGTACCTATGCATTTAATGAATCTGATATCTGGTAGATAATTAATAAAGTGGGTGCTTTTTTTTTCAACTAAAATGAAGATGCGAGGTTTTAATATGTATTAAAACCTCGCATCTTCATTTTAGTTGAACATTTCTGCATTTAAGTAAAATCCTTATCGAGCATCTAGTTGGTATTTTTCGTAAACGTAATAATTATTACCGACGAGAAGCATAGCTTGGAACAGAGGATAAACATCACAAATTCTGACTTGCAGTATTTGGCGCAGCGCATTGAGTTACTTATTTTTCGTGCATCCTGATCACGAGCAGCCGATCCTGAGCACGAGGTAAATCGCCTGCTCTTTTCTGCTAAATCACATTATTATCTTTTTATCATCATAATTGCCCTTTTTTAGCTCAAATCACAGAGTAGTGTTGCATATATTATATATGTGTTGTATATTCAGGTGGAGGTAGGGCACAGCGAGATTTTCTCGTTCAGAATCGGAGCAGCCCACCTGGGAAGGTTTTCCGCCTTACAGAAGATCGTAGCCAAATAACATTATTTGATTCAAATAGTATTGTGTTCCTGCGGTGTGAGTAAGGTTGCCAGAGCTCAAAAAAAAAACACACTACTTTGTCACTTGAGCTTGCCATTATAGCAGAACTGGTGATGTCCCTGTCTATTCTAACCATTTATTTGCGGTCCCCTATCCTACAACGCTTGGCCTTATCCTACTTTCATTTCCACGAAACGTTGAAATGCAAGGAGGACAAGGCCAAGCATTTAAGGGTACGGAAATTGAAACCCTGAAACTCCCACGTAGATTGTTCTCCTGGTTTCGGATAAATTGAGGAAAAACCACGATTTAGCAATACAAATAACCAGTTCATGGTTTGATCTTATTAAGCTTATAAACATCGTTGGATGATTCAGCTGAAGTGGCCTCACTAACCACCTAACGTGAACCTAACGGGTTCTGAGGTATAATAAATTTATTATTACTGAAAGCATTGCCAGGACAGTCACAAATAGGAATTCTTCTACTATATTTAAACCTCTGGTAAAACACTACAGAAATGGATAACATTCGAATGGTAAAGGACCTAATACCTAAGCAATCCGGAGTCTATTGCAAAAAATAAATCTAAAATATAACTCAAATACAAACTATATCTCAAAGGGAGTTTCTTTAAATAAAATCACAATAAACAATTTGAAACGTCAAAAACGAGGTATAACTAAGTCGTTCCTCTCGCCTCAGCCTAAAAGTTTGAAAGATGACCTACATACTACCTAGTTTTTATATAAATTAATTATATTTAAATAAATGGCCACTGTTTTTTCATAAGCAAGAAAAAATACTTTTAAAATCAATATTTTGAATCGGTTTTACATATTCGATTCTATTTCTATTATACATATACTTTCAAGATTCAAGATTCAATATGTTTATTTGCAGAAATAAGTGTTACAGAGAGGTCTTAAAGCTATGAATATGGCACTTATAAACTTATTCACCCTTTTCGAGCATCGCAAATTATTGTTTTAGACGAAAGACTGTAAACTTTACACATACTATACTTTGTAAATTTTTGGGTATACTACAGAAACAGGACTCTTTGAATATAAATAATATACAAGCAACATTCACTATAAAGTTAGCTATAGGAAACATTACAATAGGCACGTAATTTTTGTTAGGAGCGTTGGCGAAAAGAAATGTACAGCAGCATTTTTTATTTTTCAAGGTATTCATCAATTGAATAGAAACAGTTTTTAATTAAAAAAGATTTTAATTGTTTTATAAATAAAGTTAATTTTGGTTCATTTTTTATATTTTTAGGCAAATTGTTAAACATTTTTACTGCCATGTAATATGGGCTTTGGTTTAACATTTTTATTCTTGAGTATGGTAAATAAAGTCTATCTTTATGGCGAGTATTTCTGTTATGTGTATCGCTTACCTTAGTAAAATGACTTTTATTTTTGTAAACAAATATGCATATATCAAATATATATATTGATGGTAGCGTTAAAAGGTTAAAAGAGACGTTTCATCAATATATGGAGCCTGGGCCTGCACTGTGTACACTACTCTAAAATATGGCTAAGCAATAAAGTAAACGTATTTAATTGGTTATTTTATTCAAATTGACTTCGTTCTAAGGTACATTAAGATTTTCTTCGACAAAGAGAGCAACACACAGCGCTACAAAAATATGGCGGACGTGCGTGAAATGTCATTTTGACAACCAACATTTATCTGACAAAACAAAAACATCAAATCAAACAACATGACATAAAAATATGTCAATTTCATGTCAAACGCCAATTATAAACCAACATGGCGGCCTTCAAATAGTGTTCACATAGTAAAAAACTTACCAGAAGAACTATTCTTGTACCATCGCATTAGTATTCAAATTAATGAAATTGTATTTTTCTTGTAATCTCCTATTTTTTCCTAATTTTTCTATATAGTGTACATGGACCAGGCCCAGAATGAAATTGCTCCTTTTATGAAATATGGTTTACAGCTTTGTGTGTTGTTAATTTGGGCTAAGATCCTAATACATTTCTTTTGTGATACAAATAATTCGTTAATATCGCTACTATTTCCCCATAGCATCACTCCATACCTCAGCCAAGAGTATGCATATGCATAATAGGTTGATAAAGCTGTCTCTGTATTGGTAACTGCTTTCTCATGATAACAAAAACAAATAGGCTCACGACGCTCTGATCCTAAAAGATATTCGAAGATCTTATCTTAGGATCTAAGATAGATAAGAATATAACAGATCCTACGATGCATAGGCGGCACGTCAAAACTATCCTATTTGGTACATGGTACATTTTAAAGTAGTAAACAGTGCATACGTGACGGGTTGCAAGCACACCGATACTTATAAGGGGACTGGCCTCATAGCTCAGTCGGTAGTAACTCTGCCTTCTGCGCTAGAGGTAGCGGGTTCGATTCCCGCACTGGACAAACATTTGTGACTAACACAGATGTTTTTTCTGTGTCTAGGTGTTAAATATATATCTATTAAGTATATCAGTCTCTGGTACCCATAGTACAGGCTATGCCAAGTTTGGGATCAGTTGACCGTGTGTGATATGTCCGAAATATTTATTTATATAAGAAAACTTACTGGTTTCCGGACAATATTTCCTTTTATTTTGACCTTCCACAGCGTATACATTTTCAAACAGCCGTCTTGCCGTAGTAGGGGTTAAATTAAAAATGTATGTAGGTATATATTTATATATTCATTTCTTTAGTAATGTACTTCTAACAGTAAAGACTAAAACTAAACAATTGTATAATGATGAAAAAAATATGAAAGGTAATTAAAACAGCTTTGAAGTTCCAAAAACATTTACAACTTCTGCTACTTACTGTACCGCGCTTACTACCGCGCACCAATGGATTTTTCTAATGGTTCCAAAATTAGTGTTAGAAATGTAGTAGTAGAAATACTTACTTCTTAGTGAGAAGAATAAATAAATAATAAATAAATACTCCGGCCATATTCACACTGTCAACTAATCCCAAACTAGGCATAGCCTGAACTATGGGTACCAGAGACTGATATATATAATAGATAAATATTTAACACCCAGACACAGAACAAACATCTGTGTTTATCACACAAATGTTTGTCCAGTGCGGGGATCGAACCCGCGACCTCTAGCGCAGAAGGCAGAGTTACTACTAACTGAGCTATGAGGCCAGTCAATGTCAGTCAGTGAGAAGAATACTTACTTCAAATAAAACTCGTTGACATAATATTACTTATATACCGGTATCTGATTGTTGGGACTTTATAAAAAGCGCTCATTGCCTACCTGCGAATGTATACCTACTAAATTCTACGAAATTACTGACCGAACAGGAAATATGGTACGGTGTATATACAGTACTCATTCGTAGTCTTGATAGCCAGTCTGAACCACGTCAAAATTAAGGTCAAAACAAAGCGATTCTAAAAGTAATACAATCTACTTTTCTGTATTCTCATAAAATCGATCGCATTTAGTGTTTTTATTAACCTATAAAAAGTTTAGTCTTCCATCATGCAGGTAAGCCGAATATTCATGTAACATTTATACTAAAAAACTTGAACGAATCCATATTTCTATTTGTGTTTTTAGATATCGTGGACATTATTATTGCTGGTTGATGCTGTTATGATTCAGTATACTGATTGTTTACCACAATTTTCGACTCCTTTCGTATCTTGGAACAAAAACAAGGAAGAACCTTCACAATTTCTGAATATAAGAATTCAAAAGTAAGTAAATAATAATAATTATATCTTAAATAACACCAAACATAGGTTACGGCAACCGCTTACCAACAGTTGAGCCGTATGCTTGTTTGCCACCTCAGTTGTATAAAAAAAACCCACACTAGAATTCCCGATATAAAAAAAAAAAAAAAAAAAAAATATTTTATTTCGGACGACTAGAATCCATAATTTGTTAGTAAAATTATATAAAAAGAACTTATAATTAGTTATGTTGTGGGTATCAGTAACTACGAGTATCATGGAACCACATCACCAAGACTCGGAACAAATATTTGCAGATTATGCAAACATTTGTCCCGCAGCGGGAGTCCAACCCCTTGCGTCTCAGACGGGCACACGCCCGCTACGCCACCAAGGTAGTTGATACAATACAAGCTGATATGAAGCCAGGTTCTTCCACGACGTGAACATGACGTGAATATGGCCTCCCCCACAGAGAGAATTCCTTTTTTAATTTAATATTTTTATTTTTTAATATTTCGGACATATCACACACGGTCAACTGATCCCAAACTAGGCATAGCCTGTACTATGGGTACCAGAGACTGATATACATAATAGATATATATTTAACACCCAGACACAGAACAAACATCTGTGTTAGTTTAAATGTTTGTCCAGTGCGGGATTCGAACCCGCGTGTTCTAGCGCAGAAGGCAGAGTTACTACCAACTGAGCTATGAGGCCTCATGTGGGGGGATTTTCCCATACTCACCACGCTGGGCATGCGGGTTGGCGAGCGCAGTTAGAGGTATCTTTGTTAAAATAAGGGACCCTGCTGCCCATCCCCTAGCTTTCTTCCCTTAGTCGCCTCTTACGACATCCGCGGATAGGTAGATATGGAGGGGCCTATTCTTCAGCCGGGGCCACCACGCCCAGCCAGGTTTTTATATTCTCAAAAGGTAATTATAAGATAAGGTGTTCTGAAGTCATCAAAATCAACAGCCTGTAGAAGTCCAATGTTGGAGATAGGAATTCCCCAAAGAGTGCCACGACAAACGCTCTTAAGCCTTTTCCACCCACTGACTTCTCGCAACCTTCAAAATGTCGACGTTCTTTCAAGTAGAATCCTAGTATGGAATCAGGACTATGTATGTAACTGTTAGGTGTTGTTTATTTATTTATTTGGAACTAAAATAACTAAAATGTAGGGAGAAAAAAACCAAAATATGTTATGAGGCCAATTTCAAGTTGTGCTTCGTATGAAGATTTGGGAGAAAGTGATAGCGAGAAGAAGAAGAAGTTGTGTGACATAGTATGAAGATTTGGGAGAAAGTGATAGCGAGAAGAATGAGAGATGAGAGTGAAATAACACAGAACCAGTTTGGGTTTATGCCTGGACGGGGGACAACGGACGCCATATTTGCTCTGCGCAAACTTTGTGAGAAATACAGACGTGCGCACAAAAATTTGCATATGGTGTTCGTTGACCTAGAGAAGGCATACGACAGGGTGCCCCGTAAGGTTCTGTGGTGGGCTATGAAAGAGAAGGGAGTGCGTGGGAAGTACGTACAGCTTGTACGTGCTATATACGAAAGAGCTAACACACACGTCCGGTCCGAAGCTGGAGTTACCGACAAGTTCAATGTGGCTGTAGGCTTGCACCAAGGATTTAAGCCCTTATCTGTTCCTCCTGGTAATGGATGCTCTGACATCAGACATACAGGAGGACGCCCCTTGGTGCATGCTGTTCGCCGACGACATTGTTCTTGTCGGAGAAAATGCACTTGAGGTCCAGAGCAGGCTGGGAAAATGGCAAGAGAGACTGGAGAGTGTCGGATTGAAGATCAGCAGGACAAAAACGGAGCATCTGTTCTGCGACTTCGGTGGTCCCTCCGGTTTCTCTCCTATTGCCTTAGATGGTGTTTCCCTACCAGTCTGCTCCGACTTCCGGTACCTCGGTTCATTAATCCAGAACGACGGCGATATAGACCGGGATGTGAAAAATAGAATAAATGTGGGATGGATGAAATGGCGGCAGGTCACAGGAACTACGTGTGATCCAAGAATGCCCCTTAAACTTAAGGGGAAAATTTACAAAACGATCATAAGACCTGTCGTACTGTATGGATCTGAGTGTTGGGCAACCAAAGGGACGGATGAAAGAAGAGTGCATGCTGCGGAAATGAGAATGTTGAGATAGATGTGTGGAGTGACTAGAATGGACAAGATACGGAATGAGTACATCAGAGGAAGTTTGAAAGTAGCGCCAGTGACTGAGAAGTTGAAGAGCAAAAGGTTAGCGTGGTATGGGCATGTCATGCGGAGGGAAGAATGTCATGTGACTAGAAGAGCGTTAAATATGAATGTGGAAGGATATAAGGGAAGAGGTAGACCAAAGAAAAGATGGATAGACTGTGTGAAAGATGACATGAGTAAGAAAGGAGTGAATACTGATATGACGGCTGATAGAGGGGAGTGGAAGAGGAAAACATGTTGTGCCGACCCCACATGAAGTGGGATAAGGGCAGGGAGATGATGATGCTTCGACATACTAGTAAAAATCAAGGTAAATTAGTAGCTAGTGGATATTTAGAGATTATTTAAAGTCTTATTTTTTCTGCAGTCCAATTTCATCGTTTTTCGGAAAAAACCGACAAGTTGAAAAAACTCGTGGGAATGATGAAGTTATTAAAAAAAATGAAAACCTCATAACTGTGACTCCAAAACCTGGCTATTATACAAGGAACTACGATAAACTCCCCACAGTAGTGACGCAGACCACTCAGGACCCAAGAATCTGGGGAATTCACGTTGAAGAAAACGGTGACAAAAATGTTACAAAAGAAAAACAAAACTTGGAAAATAAAAAAGCAATTAAGAAAAACCAAGACAAACATGTTGGGGACTTTAATTTAAAAGGTGAAGATGTAAACAGCATATCTACAGATAATGATGCAACTACAGAATCAACGACGGAATATGAATCAACAGTAAGTTGTCTAAAATTATTCATCATAGATAGATAGATAGAAAAACTCTTTATGTATACAAAGAAACATAACAAAGGGAGACACAACAAATATAACAATAGATACGTACTCTGGGCGGCCTTATCATCATCATCAACAGCCTGTTAAGTCCACTGCTGGATATAGGCCTCCCCAATGAGTTCCACGACGAACGGTCTTGAGCCTTTTCCATCCACCGACAACCACAATGAATAAAATAAAGAAAAATACAAGATGTAAGCCGTGTCAGCCTAGTGGGAGGTACCCCGACTATCGATCTGAAGGTCGTGGGTTCGAACCTAATCATTCACTAATGAGTTTTTCAATAAATTTAAGTGCGCATTTACACAAACTTAAAACGGTGAAGGAAAATATAGATGCGATGGTCTTGCAACCCGTCATGTGTGGAATACTCACTACTGTAAAATGTGGCCAATCAGACATGTCTCCGATTACCCCCTTTAGACATCTTGAAGGATCTAATCATCTGGAGACCTGAGAGGTTGTCTACCATGCTTGGGGATAAAAACCGCAAGCCAATTTTTTTATACAAGGATCTCTCTAAATAATCTTGTCTTTAAAATAATCAACGTTTAAATATTATTTTATGGTTTTGCTGTAAAAGAACTTGTGTTTGAAGCCCTTTTCGGGATAGTATGCATTATGAATTACCACAATCATACATTGTATAATAAAATAGCGCTTATTGCAGATCCACACGAAAAATTACAAACACAACGCTTAGGTACATCTAATGAATTTTATACTGAAATGTATTTATTTTTCAGACATTTGATGATTTGAGTGATTTCAATCGTTCCGGTGTTTCCGGACATGTGGTGGCGACACTTCTTGGTTAATATTTTCAAAACTAGCACAGTATTATCGTTAGATCTATGTAGGCAAACGTAATGTTAGCCATGCAGCAAAGGATAAATCGATTTTAGTTCCCTAAACAATTTATTGCTCATACCAACGGTGAACTTTACGTTTACCTAGATTCCTCGACCGTGCCGTAGTCAATATAACGCCGTGTTCAAACGGCGTGCAATATGGCATCTGAAATTTATTTCAAAATGATCCTTATCTCCACTGAATAAAGTCAATTTTAAGTTTGACTTTTAGGCGCTTGCGATATCGTTGAAATATATCGTATGCCCTCAAATGTCAAATTCAAAGTTGACTTTCAAAGGTAGACGAACGGATCATTAAAAATAAATCGGTTTTATTTAAATTATGTTTTATTTTAATGAAAGCCGTTTGAACACGACCTAATCCTGCTAATCTTCATATTCTTTGCATCTCACTTGACAAATTTCCGTGTTGAGGTAGACCTTGAAGAAGTTTGAAACGTCATTAAGGTTGTACATCATGACAGAATTCATTATCTTGCCATCTTCCCCGTATTCTTCATACAGTAGACTTTCAGCTGGCTTATTTTTTTTGCTTGACGATCTAAGCATAGAATCACTATTTATTATTATAACCGATCTTCTTTTTGTATGAATTTTCAAATTATTATAACCCGTAGTAGTGTTGAAGTCGGTTGAATTCTTGTAACTGAAAAAATATTCATTAATTTATTTGTAATTTAAAAAGTACTTGAAAATTATATTGATATACACGTCCGTCTATAAACTAAGGAAATTGCACTTGTATTTAGTTCTAAGTAGGCACGTATACACTTTAAATTTGTAAATCACTGTTTTTTTTTCTAGAACAAACGTTACTCAGATCATGCTGCATTAATGTTTTATAGCATCAAATAATAAAACTACGTTTTAAGTCTTATAGTAGGGGAGCCCACGAGGCTAAATGGGGATTTACTCGAGCGTCGTAGAGATCTATTGGGATGCAAAGCTTAGATGATATGAAGAAAAAAATGTTATAAGATATATACCTTTACATCGGTGGGGGAAGTGGCTATAGATTTTTAAATATGTAAAAAAAAACTGTTGCATGGACATCCTCGAGCGCGTCAGATATTGATAGCATCAATGCCCTACGTATTTTTAATAATGTACGTATGTTAATCTGATCGTTAGCATGATGCGGGTGGTTGTATTTAAGGGTTGAAAATGAAAAAAAAAAAAAAATCGAGCGCGTCAGATTTTCTAAGGGAGTGTTAAGTGCACCAAAAAAAAGCTCTCATTCACTAATCTGACGATTTCGATGGGACGCAAACTCGCGGCCATTTTCATAATGTGCAAAAAAAATTCGCCATTTTGAAATACTCAAGCGCGTCAGATTAAGATATATATGGTTCATCTTTATGTTCTAAACGTACTGTCTCATAATCTGACGATTATCTAGAGGGATTGCCTTGATCTGACAAAAAAAAATTAGAAAAACGGTTCACCTTAAAGGCCATCCCTGCAACTTCCCGCTAATTCCATTCCTGGGCTCTTAAAATTGTACTTATGACATTTTTGAGCTCAAAATAAAATTTATGTGATATTTTGAGCTCGCTGAGTTCAAAGAAATAATATTTCTATGCATTTGAGCTCACTCAGCTCGAAAGTCTGATAGAAGTTTCATAGAACACTATTTTTGGAATTTTCAAACCGCAATAACTTTTGAATGGATCAACCGATTTTGACCAGCTTGGTGGCGATCGACGTGGTTTTTTAAGCTCAAAGGCGGATTAGTTTTTGAAGTTGATCGATAAAGCCGGTTAAAAGTTATTCCAAAAAAACCACTTTCAAAAAACGTTTTTTTTAAATCATTGAACTTAATTAATTGAAAAGCTCAGGAAGTAGAAAAAATCAAGGTTGCGCAGGTACAATCGCAAACAAAAGTATTAAGTCTAAAAATTCATTTTATCGATGCTGTTGCGTAATTTCCAGGACATAGATGTTTTGAATAGGGCAATATTAATTCTATACTATTATTAAAAGTAAGTAGTAGTAGTAGTAGTACAAGCGATGTTCGTAGACGCAAAGGTATTTGGCGCATAGTGTAGCTTTATCGACGAATTTTTGTTATTTCGGCTTGCGGAAATCGTCAGATTATATATTTTTCATTATTCTTGAATTATTTCCTTCAAAATAAAAAAAATTTAGCTACGCTCGAGAATGTCGAGATGACGTTTTTTTTTTACAACTTTGTTGCCCTCCCCTTTTTTTACGTCACTCTCAAATTGTCAGATTAGTGGAATATACACTTTTTAGGATGTAATTAACTCACCCTACCTTAATCTGACGCGCTCGAGAATTTCTGATGGTCAATTTTTTTTTACTAATCTGATCCTGTATCCTTCACGGGCGGCCTTATATATGGGCCTCATGTTTTGTGGAGGTACTTAACCGGGTACAAGGTATCCCCGTGTATATTAATCTGTCGCGCTTTAGTAAATCCCGAAATCCCTTCTTGGGCTCCCCTACTATTAGCTTAACGTTTGTATTAACGTTACCTACAACACAAAATATAATATGCGATCGCCTATAATTTGCTGCGCGGCACGGCGAGGCGTGCTTTTTGCGCGGATGCATATTGGGCTAATTATCTTACAATGCAAGTAACCTTAGGTACTTATTTGAGAACGACTAGTTTAGTTTCATATATTATTATTCTTATAATCTTCTTAGTAACATATTTGATGCTATAGATTATAGTCAAACGATCATAGACAACGATTTTCCTAGGAAAGTAGTAATTTATACATCGCCATGTATATTATAGTATTAGGTAGGTACCTATTTTTAAATTAAATTTTTTGATTCCTATAAAACCTTTTTAGATCCAAAATCTTAAGCTATATTTTCTCCGAGAAACGATAACTACAAAAAGTTGTTTACTGGTTGAGAAGTGATTTACCTTGTTGTAACCTTGTAACTTGCATGTTTAATTACTAAAGTAGTTTATGCATAATAACTCTATAGAAACTAAAAAAATATAAAGCGTACAGGAGTCGGTTTTATCTTTCCACGAATTGCACCAGTAATTTTATTCAAGGTTATTTTTGGATGCAAACCACCCATAGTCCATTAACCTTTAAAGTAATACTAAATACATTTTTAATAAAAAAAAATCGCATGACACGATTCGAATTTCAGTAGGTATGTCTTTCGAAAGCTTAAACTACCCTTTAATTAATGTTTTTTTTTTGTTTTCTAATTTATGTCTAGTTTTTATATTCCTTGTATGTTTTATAATAATTCCAAACAAAGTTAAGTTTTTATTTATAAACGTTTTTTAAAAGGACTTTTTAAAAGAAAATTTTTTTTTGAAAAGATTGTATATGACTGAAGATACCAATATACAAGGTGATTCATAACATGTATACCATCCCGAAAGGGGGTTATTGTATCAACAAAAAGAAGTATATTAGCGAAAAAAACATCAATATTTCATTCAAATTTTTTGATTTTTTTTTCACAAACTCTCTCAAATTAGCTGTTTTTGGTATTTTTATCATCTTTAAAACTAATAACTAAACGTACAAGAAGTTCGTAATCAAGATTGCTAACTAAAACAGCTGATTTATTGAGTTTGACCTGATTTGACCCCAAAACAGCTGATTTTCGCATTAAGTTTTTTCACTGAAAAATGTATTACCAAAAGTCGTAGAACAAACTTTATTGCCAATTAGTTGTAAAATAAGCCCCTTCCTTCCCCACATAAACTATTTGGCATAGGTACCCGTGGACGTACGAGACCTCGTATGTTAAACACAGAGTTTCAGAATATTTGCTTAGCTGAAAGGGGCTCATTCTACACTCAACATAAACACACACTTCAAAAATATTTTTAGTTTTTGATCTAATCAATTCCAACTCAATTATTCCGCGGTTTTATGTAGGTATCAATCTTATCGAACGTTAATAATTATAAAGATACTAGTTGTCCCGCTCGCGACTGCGTCCGCGTTTGTTTACCTACCTAGACTATTTTCCATTATCCTTACTGAAGTACTTACACATATTATGCAGCTATTTACCTGCTTCTACCTACCGTCACCGTAACCGTAACGTTAACCCTAACCCTAACCCTCACCGTCCCGTAACCGTAACCGTCACTGTCACCGTCCCGTTACCGGCCCCGTCCCGTCACCACCTTCGACACCGTCACCATCATTTTCATGGAAGGCCCCCCACCCGATGGACCGACGACATTGTGAAGGTTGCGGGAAGTCGGTGGATGGAAAAGGCTCAAAACTGTTCGTCGTGGAACTCTTTGGGGAGGCCTATGTCCAGTAGTGGATTTCTACAGGTTGATGATGACGATTATTAACCCTCAGGGCCTGCTTTTCATAAAATTCATATACTGATATCTTATTACTTATAGCTCTTAACCTGAATATGGATTTTGATGTCTCTAACTTGAAAAACAAAGGACTTTCAAAGAACCTTTCAACCCCCATTTCATACCCTTCGGGGATGAATTTTCGTTAAATTATTTCTTAACAAATGTAAACTTTCTATAAGGAACCTGCGTGCCAAATTTCAATTGTATAGGCTTAACCGATAAAGAATTCCCATTTAAACTTTCATCCCCTATTTACACATCATGAGGGTTGTTTTAAAAAAAAACTTGTTTAGGTATTTTATTATTTTGAACTATCTACCTGATAACCGATTTTGATGTCTCCAACTTCAAAAACATAGGACTTTCATACAAACGTTCAAACACAATTTCACACCTTTAGGAGCAGAATTTTCCAAAATCCGTTCTTATTGCACGGTAACATTTTTTAAAGAATCCCTGTTCCAAGTTTCAGACTCCTCGGCCCATTAGTTTCAGAGCTTTCATGATGAGTCTGTTAGTGAGTGTATACGTGAGTGAGTGGACTACTCCTTTATATATATAGATAACACGATCAAAAATAGCTGATCTGGAAAATCCTAAAAATACTTGCTCATGTTGATAGATTAAGCCACTTACGGGATAAGATACTAGTTACGGAACACGTTTTATGTAGATTATCTCTTACCGAATTATTTCTGTCACATTGTTTATGTCATTTGCAAAATGTTCGGCAATGAACATGCTGAAAATTATCTGAAAGCAATACATTTTTTTTTTTTAATAAATTGTTTGTAACTCTATTTAATAACGTTTATTTTACATTTATTTTTATTTATTAAATACTTTTTTTCAACGGCATCCTTATTTTCTTCGTCAAATCATTATTTTTTCCTGGATCGTATGCTGGATTTTACTAGCTTTATCCATAACTAGCTCAAGCCCTACAAAGTTTGGCCTTATTACATTGAAATTAGACATTACATTGATGAAAATTTCATAGTTCTTACCAAGTTGCATGCAATTTTTTTATTTCTTAGTTTTTTTTTTTTATTTAACTTGTTCGGAAATAAGGGTTCTCGTATGGTGACCACGAACCGGGTGACGCAGTACTGGAAGATTACCCAATGGACCGACGACATTGTGAAGGTTGCGGGAAGTCTGTTGATGGAAAAGGCTCAAAGCCGTTCGTCATGACAATCCTTTGGAGAAGCCTATGTCCAGCAGTGGATTTTGACAGACTGATGATGATGATATAACAAAACTTACAAGTAAATGTTCCAAGAGCAGCATGTTCTTATAATTTCAATTCAATAGATTATAAGCATCGATTTGGAATTAGTTCCGCAAATTACGCATTTCAATGAGCCAATCATTTTAATTAAACTCGAAATTTCAAATAATGTTTTATAAGAAAATAAACCCAAGCATTTATTTTACAGTGCACGTTTCATGAAGTATATAAGCAAAATATTATTATTAAAATATTATTAGGGGAACCTACTTATAAAATATTTTTTTATTTTTTTTGAAAAGTATTTTGTTTGCCCTGAGTAAAGATTAAACTGAGATTAAAAATTACTCATGGTTAATATAAATTTACGATTAAAGAAGTCTAATTCAAAAGGTGTTTATTTCAATAAAGTCACTAGGATCACATTGAAACGTCTTAGCAACTAGGTGAAACTACGCCTATTCCTGACGACCAAGTCTAGAAGAATCAGGTAACTAACACGGGTTGGTGCCTATCATTTTTTTCGATGATCCCTTTCCACAAAATGGAATGTAGAGCTTTAGTGTTGTCACATAACTTTCAATTGATTTAAATAGCGCCTTCAAACTTTAACATTGCATAAATAAAACAAGCTTTGGTCAAGTGTTTGGGAAATTAAACCAAGGCGTTTATTGTCTTTGTGATATTTCAGGTGCTTTACGCTTCAGTTACGATTCATTTTTACAGTTACGATTCATTTTTATTTACTATAACTTTTTTGCGTCTTGGAATATCCCTTTGATTTGTTGATTTATAAACAGATAGTTTGACACCTGATCTATCTCTAAGCAATTCAACTACGTCGTATAAATTGTAAATCCATTTAAAATATACGGTTTTCCCTCTACTATCCACTTCACTATAGTACAAACGGTCGATGTACCGTGGTATTTTTTCTCTCCATTTTTCTCTGGTCAATTCATTGTTCCTATTGTTCCCAGCTAATGGTGAGATTCGGTTATTCATGGTTTTTACATATTCAACGTCATTTTGGTTAAAACCATAATCGAGTTTGTAACAGTATGCTATATGAACTAGCATTGCTATGTGAAAAAGGAACATCTGAAACAATACATGTATGCATAAATCAAAACAGTAACTGATTGACTGACAGACAACGCAGACCCTAAACTGTTGGTCCTAGAGACTTGAAATATAAGGGGTGTGTAGACGTACTAAACAAGGAATTCTCAAAATTCAACCCCTAAGGGGGTGCAGCGGGGTTTGAAAGTTTGTATGAAAAAATCAAGTCAGGGGGCTTTCACTTGAATGTAATAATAAATAACACATGATTTGTTACTTCATTAGGAATTGTTATTTAAATATTTTTTTTTTTTTTAAATAAATTTCTAAAAATAGTTTGTACTCTTACTTTCGTCCCAGGAAATAGCTCTCGCCACTTATCAACCATTTTTTATTCAAATCATTTGTTGATTAAAGGTGTAGAGGTTTTTTTTTCAATCAGGCAGGCAGTTATAGGCAGTGAAACTTTTTCAACAATATATATCGATCAAAAATTTGTATCAAATGTAGTTCTACTTTGAGTCACAATTCTCGGAATGCAATAATCGTTTGGCTTTTGAAGTTTATGGTTACTTTAATGACGGTTAAATCAACACTCTCTCGTTAAATACAATTGCTTATTTAATCAAAGATAATCAATTCGTCACAGAACGATTTATAGATACTAGCGGTCATTTCATGTGAGTAGGTAGGTACCTAGATGATAAGTAACGCTCATACCATAAGAAAAGAATCTAACCCTGATCATACCTGAATAACCCACAGAATCTGCGGTTACCTACGAGCACCTGCACTATATATGTCGACAGAAATGTATGAAAAGTATACTTTTCACTTTCCCATGTACAAAGAACGGTTCTTAATAAAATTAGGTTGTTTTGGTTTTCCTCTAAGAGTTTGAGTTTTTGTTCTAAGTCGCCTTCTTGTCGTTTTTATTTACTTAGAGATGGCAACATTTTTAATGCTGTTATTAAGTTAGTTTAGTATAATGGACAACATAATCGACGCCATTGAATGTTCATTGAATTGAATGGTTTTTATGTTAAAGTTTAGTTAAGATTTTTATTGTAAGCTTTGTAAGACATATATGTATTCAAAACAAAACTGGGAAACTCAACCTTTTTCAGAAGAAGAATAGGTATTATAATTCAATTTCCCCAAGTAGTAGCAAGGCTTATCAAACTTTATTTATGGGAGATTTTCGAATACTGAAACGACACCTAACTATTTGAGATGGTCTCAATTATTTGGGACGTCGCCACGCCGTTATCGTTCAGAATTGTATACCCAAAAAATACAGCCGACTTGACAACCTCCTCCTTTTGGAAGTCGGTTAAAAATCAATTAGATCACCGTGACATTACAGTATTCGGGCTTTTCAACAAATCATAAGGATATTGGATCTTTATATTTTATTTTTGGAATTTGAGCTGGAATAGTTATTGGAACATCATTACGATTATTAATTCGAGTTTATATCACTGCATGCAATTTAACAGCATTACTCATTACTTTCTAGCAGATTGGCCACTTTGGAACTTGTCTTATCATCGCTGACATGTTCCGCTTCGGAGTCGTTATTGGAACTGCGTCCCAAATTTTTATCCACGTATAACCGCTTTCCCTCGTTACTCACTTAAATATCCTCTGCTGGCCCTTTAATTTACGATTTTTGATAAACTTTGTTTATTTATGGAGTCGTTCACTATCTCGTCCCGGACAACTCGGCACATTCAATATGGGGTTGAGGAAACTGCAAAAATAATATTATTTTCGTTTCATTTTGTTATACTGCAAAATATCATACATCATAGTAATGAAAACTTACTCCGCCAGGACAGTTAAAAACTTAAACGACCCAATTATATTCAATATTGAGCTAGGAGCTCAATATGAACATAATTGACGAGCACGCATTTCCGTACCGTAGGAAAGTCACGGCGCCGCGCTTGGAATCGAATCTGAACGGATGAACGTGGGCCGTTCAGGTATCCGATTCGTTCATATGACCCTTCATTCATTTAGCTTGATCTAACGCATCGCCCGTGTATCCTAACCCGACATTCGGTTTTTTAATCGTAGGTACGGGTAGAATCGTGTGTGTGTGGTGAACTGTTCTGTAATTTTGAATTGACACCTTCGAGTGCTCTGATTAGATAACCGCATCAGGAACCTTGTTCACCAGAGTTATGCTATGCAGCTATGATGCAAGGATGTGGAAGCTAAGCTACGAAACTATGTGACCGTTTCCACTGATGCTAAGCTATGTTGCGGAACGAGTAAGATGGGCTATGAAGATGCGCCGCCTAACTCTGTTCTGCACATAGCTACACCACTCGTGACCACCGAAAGCGCGCACCCTTAGCACGCATCCATCCATATAACATAGCTTAGTAGAACCTGTTTCCACCAGCAGTGCTATGCTATGTGGACCAGTGAATATGATTGGGGGGGATATCAAACACATCCATAGCAACGTAGCATAGCACATCTCTGGTGGAAAAGCAGCCTTAGGGTTATAGTGACTTATATCGTCATTGCTTAGGGTAGTGAAAAAGCGTGCCGCGGCAGCAGTGGCTGCCGAAGCACCAGAAATTCGATGCTTCGTAACCATTAATTAGAATTTCTGTATATAAATAAATTGATCATGTTATTTATATTATTTTCTTGCCTAGCTTTTTTTATTAGGTACAAAATAGGTATAATTCATAATTAATTTATGAATAAAGTGATTGCTTTATAATTTTTGCATCTCAAAATCTCCTCTGTAACAGTAAAAAGTTCGTTGATCGATGAAGCAAATTAATTATTTATGTGAAAGTTTGATCATTTAAAAATTATAACGACCTACTTTTCATAACAGTGAATTTTTTAATAAAGATTTTTGCAAACTGCATCGCTACATACCATTATAACCATGAATACTTTTGGAATGTACTGTAGGTACCAAGTTTGTAGAAGCATAATTATGGTTTCCTCTGAGGTCTAATGGAAATCGCGTAGGAACCTACCTACATTATTTTATTCATTTAATTAATTGAGCAACAGATGTAAGATGTAGGTAAGCAGTTAATCCTTTCATCACCCTGGTCCTTTCACACATATGTCAAACCTTTTTTTTCAGGGCCATTATATCTCAACCTGGTCACTCACCAGGAAAGAGCCAGTGAGGTAGACACGACAAGCAGCAAGTAAAACCCGACATGACGTTTATTTGGCCGCCTCATTAGCGCTCTCTCGTCATATAATTTTTACTATACACTGGCATTCCTAATGTCATATTGCCAATTATTTTTGCAATACTGGCTTCCGCTCGCGGCTTCACTTGCGTGGTATATGCTATTCCAGACTATAATCTATCCCTGTGCCAAATTTCATCCAGATCCTTTCAGCCGTTCTGGTGTGATTGCGTTACAAACATCGATCCATCGAAACTTTCGCATTTATATTAGTAGTTAGACTAGCTTCCGGCCTATGGGAATAAAAAGTAGCTTAGATAATTATTACAATTACCATTAAGCTACTACCAATTACTGTTAGTTACTCCTGTCGAAAGATCTTTTTTTTTTTTATACAACAGAGGTGGCAAACAAGCTTACGGCCCACCTGATGGTAAGCGGTTACTGTAGCCTATCAGTGCTTGCAATACCAGAGGCATCACGACCCCAAACCCCCTTCCTTCCTAAAGAGCTTAGGCAACCTTACTCACCGCAGGAACACAACACTATTTGAAACAAATAATGTTATTTGACTGCGATCTTCTGTAAGGTGGAGGTACCTCACCAGGCAGGCTGCTCCAATTCAGAACGAGAAAATCTCGCTGTGCCCTACCTCCTCCTAAACCTATCTTTGAAATGTTTTATTCAGATCCAAAATGTTTCTCAGCATTGTTGAAATTTTCCTGCAAAATAGCAAAGGGGCACATTGATCAAGAAAAATCTTTAAAGAAAATTCGGTCACATATCAGTGAGAAGGGAGTGAAAAATGAACACTCGTGGAATGTTTAATTTATTTTATTCTCTTAGGAAAACTTACAGCTAGTCAAAAGGATATAAAGTTTAAAGATATCGAGGGCCATTTAAAGGTTTTCACAAATATATATGTTACCAGAGCGATGCTATCCTATTCAAATCAATAGCGGCATTTAACAAAAACAACATTTTGTGGCATTCATCTGATTGGCATGTGGGTAGTATTCTCTAATAACAAATCGACATTATACTTTGGTGACTCATCAGGTGGCTAAAATTAGCAAAAACTACTTTAAGATATTTGCAGCATCATCGGTTGCTAATGAACCCTAGGCTTGCAGCCTTGAAGTGGGCTACTTGTTTATTCAAAACTAGCTTCCACCCGTGTCTACGCTTGCGTGTTACCAGGATAAAAAGTAACATATGCCACACTCCTGCTCTTTATGTAGATCCAAGCAAATAATAATAAAAAAAAAAAAAAAAAAAACCGGACCTATCACACGGTCAGCTGATCCCAAACTAGGCATACCCTGTACATAATAGATATATATTTAACACCCAGACACAGAATAAACATCTGTATTCATCACACAAATGTTTGTCCAGTGCGGGAATCGAACCCACGACCTCTAGCGCAAAAGGCAGAGTTACTACCAACTGAGCTATGAGGCCTGTCAAACACTTGTAATTAAATCAAACACTTATAATGTAAACACTTGCAAAATTCCAAGTGAAAAATGTCTTCCTTTGAAAAACGAGACCAAAAAACATTATTTAAAACATTTTCACTTTCATAATATTAGTCACGATTTAGGAATATTGGCATTTATCTTACATCTGACAAGAGGGTTTGGAGGTAATTAGACTAATTAGTACAGTTAGTACAGTTTGTTGTAGTGGGTGTAACAGAACTAATAGTCTTGAGAGATTAACATTAATTGACAGGTGAAAGCAAAATGGATAAATAAAATCAAGAAGTCAAGAGGAGTTGTGGGACATTAGGTTCAGACAAAAAAATACATATCTCTATAATAATATCATCTATGTAGGTATTGTTCATTACTAAAGGCATTTCGCATAGTCTTTGTGAAGAAGTTTGTTGCAAAACTACAACGCAATAGAAATGAACATAATATGTGCACATTATGAACGAGCAATCGTGAATTGTGGATTGGCATGTTGACTTTATTGTTAGATTCTCAATTCGTATGCTAGGGTAATAAGGCAGCAGAGTAACTAGATGCATAGGCAGTAGGTAACTTTTTCGTGGAAGGCGATATTATACAAGTACTTACTAGCTTCCGCCCGCGGCTTCGCTCGCGTATATATGCTATTCTAGATAAAGAGCTCAAGTTTCATCGAAATCGGTTGAGCCGTTACGGCATGATTGAATAACAAACATCCAAACATCCTCACAAACTTTCGCATTTATAATATTAGTAGGATGTATACCTACAATCCCGAAAAGAGCTTATTCTGCACCCGATTGGCAACAAAACAGAAAGTAATATTTTTTTCATTTTGTTGATAGGATCATTCCCTTTCGAGATAGAGTACTAATTACGGAACACATTTTATAACCGAGCTACCTACGCTACGTCATGAGCAATATTGTTATGACTTAAAAATTCCTTTCAAAGACTACATCCGCCGACATTATCAATTACACCAATCCATAAAACTTATGGAAAACCCAAATTTCATCATAATTTATTGTGTAATCTTTCATGACTCTGTACTCTAACAATCCTGGTTCATAGACCTATGGACTTTTGTAAACTTTCTATGTTACGATACGCGTTCCTTGTTCTATGAATTGGCACAAAAGGGCTTATTTTGTTTATCACCACTGAATTAATGCCAGCGCCAGTCTCATCAGTTGGAAACGACAGGCTCAGTTGGTAGTAACTCTGCCTTCTGCGCCAGAGGTTGCGGGTTCGAGTCCCGCACTGGACAAACATTTTTGTTATAAATACTGATAAATTGTTGTGTCTGGGTGTTAAATATTTATCTATTTTGTTTAATCAGTCTCTGGTACCCATAGTACAGGCTATGCCTGTGATGTGTCCGGAATATTTATTATTATTATTTATTAAACATGTGTACCGATGAAGTTAAATTTTCCGAATTCATGGCACCATCTGCCATACCAACAAAAGTTAAAATGTGTCAATTATAAATATAACGATTTGAATATTTTAAGCTAAGGGGAATTTCGTGAGAACTTTCTCACGCTCCTCTTTACAAACTCATAACTTTTATGAATAAGTAATTAGTAAGGCCTTATAAAATATTTTCTAGATAATTTATACAGCGTCAGGTGGAACATTGCACTCCCTTACAGGACGCTGCTGTAGTTCCTCGACGTGTTTAGATGAAGTAGGTTTGCCCAGCTCGCTCGCTTTACTCACGATGTTTTCCTTCACAGTTTTGAGCACGTATTAATGTAAATTTTTCGAACGGATAAATCCATGGTTGCACGACTAGGATTCGAATCCACGACCTTCGGATCGAAAGTCGAGGTACCTCCCACTAGGCCAACACGGTTACTATTATGAACATCATCATCATCATTTCAGCCGTACGATGTCCACTGCTGAACATGGCCTCCCCCACAGACAGAGAAAATTCCTTATCATGTGGGGGGATTTGCCCATACTCACCACGCTGGGCATGCGGGTTGGAGAGCGCAGTTAGAGCTATCGTTGTTAAAATGAGGGACGCTGCTGCCCATCCCCTAGCTTTTTTCCCTTAGTCGCCTCTTACGACATCCGCGGATAGAGATATGGAGGGGCCTATTCTTTAGCCGGGGCCACCACGGCCCCTATTATGAATGATTACACTTAATATTGTTAATAGAATGTTGAACAAGAAATCAAGATACAAGATGATTCTTATCATAATATGTATACCATCCCTAAAAGGAGTTATTCTATCAGAGAAAAGAAAGAGATGTTTCAGATGTTTTTTTTAAATAAGCTGTTTTCATCTTTATAACTAATTACTTAACGTACGTGAAGTTTGGCATCAATATTGCTACGACAAACAGCTGATTCATTGAGTTTGAACTGATTTGACCCCAAAACAGCGGATATTTGCCTTGAGTATTGTAAAATGACAAATTTCCGAAAGCCGTAGTCGTAGTAAATGACCTTGATTAATAATTGGGTGTAGAATAAGCCCCTTTTGGGATAGCATTCCGATTATAAATTACCTTGTAGAAAAAAAGATTCCTGTTGACAAAAAATAAATCGTAACACTCATTACTGCCAGCTCTTGTACAGCGAGTGCATTGTCTGTAAGTGGAACGGATTACGCGATGATCCGTAACCGTGTCGTAGATCACAGTAGATCCTATCCATTCATATGTCAATCTCGTCCGTTGCAATGGTCAGAGAATTGCCTTAGTTTCAACTCACAAGTTTCGCGCCTGCACGCGGGCATCCGCACACACCGAACACTTAATATATAAGGAGATCTTGCGAAACCGTTAGCACATTCGGACCACAGCCTCTCCAGGAAGTCACCTGTACTTTTTGTCATCAGAGAATTTCAAGATGCTACTTTTTCTGGTAATTTTGAAATGTTCAACCTATAGTGTTTTTACAATAAGTGGATAGTATAAAATTGTGGACAAGTAATTCAGTTTGTGTGTGTTCTATCGCGTCTTGACCTCTCAGTGATTGCAAAAACGATAACCAAGTGCATTATGTATACATAGTTCATCGCTGTTTTTGTTTTGAGCTAAACAACAATCTGACCTTTTAGAGACACCTATGTCTCTTATGTTCTTGTGTGGGCGGGGAATTTAATTACTTGCATACTTTTTAAATTTATTTTTCTGATCATTTGAATTCTTGTAGATAGGTACTCTACAAAGTTAGACACATATAAAAGTCTATTGTCTTTTGTACAATTACAATCTAAACAAAATATTCAACATTATAATTTAATTTCCATAGCTTATACTTACTATTTCAAAATGTGAATGGAAACATCTCTGACCCCTCTTAAACATCTTCAAGGAATTCTGATAGGATGTCTATTTTGGGGACAAAAGTCGTTTTCCTAATTTAATATCGCAACAACTAAATTGTTGTCTCAAGAAATGAGTCACTGAAAAGAGTGCAAAGAATCAATTCAGTTGTATCTCCTTAAATTAGAATTCATGCATGCATTAAATTATAGGTATTTTGCAATATCAAATTTCAATGAACGTTCAAGGTTAGTCTTTGCATAACTTGATGGCTTTTATGTTGAACTATTGAAAGCCACCGCGACTTTGTTCGCGTGTTGTTTTTTATACAAACTTCAAACCCCACTGCACCTTCTTGGGGGTTGAATTTCAGATATTATTTTCTTAGTACACCCATACACACTAAGAGGTCCACACTTTCCAAATTTTAAGTTTTTAGGACCAGCGGTTTATGCTCTGCTTCGTTTGTCAGTCAGTTACTGTTTTATAATATATTTACATTAAGAATCCAAACTGCCTTTTCATTCTATTAATATTATGAATTTGAAAGTGTGTTTGTTTGTCCTTTTATCACGCAGCTAAGGATTAATGGATCGAAATTATTTTTAAATGTATATAGAGCCGGAGAGTGACATTTATAAGCGAATTTTTATCCGGATACCACGTGAGTGAAGCCGCGGACGGAAGCTAGTTTCAAATAAACAAAGATAAGACCCCACACAAAAGTGCATAGGACGGCTCACATTTAGATGTTAAGATGACCTAATAAAGGTTGCTGGGAATCGTTGCAAATCGCACAACATAGGGCCTCTCTGGAAATCTCTGGCTAGCCTATTTTAAGCAGTGGATATCCCACGGCTAAAATGATGATGAAATACCTATTTTATTTGACTTACTTACAGGTTTTTGGAGCATCACTACTGGCGCAGGTTTTGTCAAAACCATACATTGCGAATCAGTCACAACCTCAAATAGTGCGTTATCAATTCGATACGGATCATTTGCCGAACTACTATAAGTATGAGTAAGTATTCATATTATTATTTATACTCACAGACTTTATTCACATACACATTAATTTTAGGCAAATATTAGATCATCCTATCAAAAGCAAAGCCCCTAGTTCAATCAATAAATCGATTTTAGTACAGAAAAATATACTGTACTCTAATTGTACATTGACAATAGTAAGGCATAAAATACAAAGCTGCTTCCGACGTGATAATTTATGAAACACACCCAATTTCAAAACGACTATAATATCACTATGCAAAGTAATGACCTTTTGCATAAATGTCTCAATTTTAATACCTTGCATTATTTGCATACCTACTTCCGTCATTATTGAAATATAGAGTTCATTTTAGTGTTTTTTTTGAATTTCAAACATTAGGTATTGACTTCAAGTTTATAAGCGCGTTACATAATAATGGTATAATTTTGTATATAGTCAAATTATTATTTTTTATTTATAAGCCGTTTTGGCCTAGTGGTAGGTTCCCCAACTTTCGATCAGAAGGTCGTGCGTGCGCTCGATCCCGTTCGTGCACCAATGACTTTTTTGCTATTATTTATTTAATTTTGCTATTCTAAAAATGTAAGTGGGCATTAACACGTGCTTAAAACGGTTAAAAAAACATCGTCATGAAATCAAAGTATTCTTAAAGCGGCAAGGGGTTTGCATACCTGTCACGTATTGAATACTCACTACTACAAAATACAGGCATGAGCCAAATGTTCAGAGATGCCTCTGACTAGCCCCCTTAGACATCTTCAAAATCAAGTAAATAAAAGTCGAGGAGCAATTTTTTTTTAATTTTCTATTTTATGTCTTAACCAGTCTTATGGGGTAAATGATCAGCACTTTGTACCTACATTTCGCTACAAAATTTTGTATTGTTTACTTGATTAAAATATGGCCTATTTATAATGTTTGAGAACTCAATTAAAACATGTTTGTAAACAATGTTTCATTGAAAACGCTTTAAGGAATATTTTATACAATATATTCATGAGAAACAAGTTCAAATTAACACATGCCCACGTTATGTGTCTGTTTCGTAACACACTATTCAACCTAATAGTGGAGTCAATACGAACTGAATAACAAATAGATCTGAAGTGGAGTTATCGAAGTTTCTAAACAATATTCATTGTTAGTAATTTTGTTTTGTAATTTGTACATTTTATTTGTGTTTTAAATAAAAAATAATAATAATAATGCCTGGAATATAAAAATAAAAGAAAACTGTCATCATGAGTCACTTACTATTTCGTTAGAATAACTTTAAACTCATGCAAAAGGTAAAATATTCGCGATTGCAAGAATTGCTAATAAACTTCATAGATGTGTGTTGTTTCAATTTTAGTCATTTCAATTTGATGTGTATTAATTTCCGGTGCCAATATATTTGCAGTATCCCTCATGTTTATGTTAATTGGCTTTTATTGTTCTTACGTGTTCTGCCGTAACCTGATTATCTGAGTACGTGATCCTCCGGCTTTATGTCACCGCATTGTTTTTGAAAGTAAATATTTAAGGTAACTTTCGCAATCGATTTCCTGGCTTTCTGCCAGTAGGATGTCCCATTTCGATACTACCTATTGATTTTGTGACGTGCACAAAAAACTTGAATGGTAACAATGTTACATTTGGCACTCCATCGGGCACAAAAACAGTGTGTAGGTATGTCCCTCACAAGTTGAATGTCCTTACTGTGTCTATGAACCGTAATTTTGATAATTAAAAAGCTTATTTAATAAGCATGTTAAAAAGGCGAATTAAACAATTTCAACCCAAAATCGCCCTGCCGTTATACAGTGAAAACTAGTACGGAGCGTAGTCACTTGAATGCAGCTTGGTCATAATTTGCAAATTTGCCTCGTTATAGGAATCTTGTTTAGATGTAATTTTTTAATTTATGTACCTATACAAGCTAACTTGTAAGATTTTGGACTCCACCCACTGTCGCTTATTTTATGTCTAGGTACAAGTAGTGGTAGATTTGCAAATGTATACTTGTTGTTTTCTGAATAAATAAATAAAAAATAAAAATTGAAAGGAAATCGGTTCGACAAGTTTGAAATTATAAGATCTCTCTCTAAAACTTTATTTTCATAATAATACTTATAAGTATGGCGACCATGAACCAGGCGACGCAGTGTTGGAAGGCCCCCACTGGACCGATAACATTGTAAAGGTTGCAGGATGTCCGTGGATCGAATAGGCTCAAGACCGTTCGTCGTGGAACTCTTTGGGGGAGGCCTATGTCCAGCAGTGGACTCCTACAGGTTGATGATGATGATGATGACTTATAAGTATTATTATCTGAAGCCTTATTAGTAAAATTCTTGAAACCTTTTTTTGTATCAGTTCCTTAATCTAGGAATTTGTTGCCTTCAGCCATCAAATCTTGTTGATTGTATGTACTGTTTTTATTTCATTTCATTCATTAAGGCTTTTTACGTCAAAAAAGATTTATTTATTTATCTATTTAGAATACAGTATAACATCATAACAGGTTTTTTTATCTCTAAGCCGATGCCATATGTTATTAGTAGATACATTATAATAAATAGATACAATTAGATAGGTACTAATCAAAACATTTCGTTTCTATCACTACCTGTACTGTGTAAGATACTATTTTCAATCCATAGAAGTAATAAATCATCATCATTATTTCTTCTTGATGACTTACACTGCGAAACACAGGCCTCTCCCATAGATTTGTAGAGCGACCGACCTTGTACGGCCTGCACCCAAAAAAACATTTGGGGAATTTGCCCATACTCCCCACGCTGGGCATGCGTGCAGGTACACGTAAACACACAAAAACCAAATAGCATATTTTAGTTGTAATGCTCTATAATAATTATGCTCTATAATTATTATGAGAGCACCGGTGGAGTGGTGGTAGTGGCCCCGCCTTTTGGTCGTGGGTTCGAATCCCAGTTATGTACCAATGGATTTTCCATTCGGAAAAACTATGTGCCCTATACTAGTACTCTCAAAGGGCACTGTGCTCTATACTAGTGCTGGAAAACATCGTGTGGAAACCGGCATATTCTAGAACCTTAAAATTCGAAGACATGTGTCATATTAAATAAAATAAAATTCATTTATTGATTCGGATATATGCACGAAAGGATCCTTCTCTCCGCTGATTCTTACACCGACGGTCATAGGCCCTTTTCAGGGCCACCATACCTCAACCTGGTCACTGACCTAATACAGAAAAGACAGACATCAGTGATAGGACAAGCAAGCAAGTTTAATAATTATGTATTCTATGCTATTTTAGTCTAACGACGCGACGTTTAAGATAGCAGCCACTTTTAAAATATAATACCAATAAATCTTAGTCCATCAAAACGTTTATTTCTAAAGTATGAAGTAAGGATGTAATAATTTACGATAGGTAACAAAAGGCTACAATACATAACATCGCTTTGCGTCATAGCTGCTATTAAAAACTAGTTTAATACATGCAACTAGATACATAGGTTACACTAGGCAATAGGTAGGGTAATCGATGGTAAATAGCTGCATGAGCGCATTGACTATACCTCATCATATCTAAAACATACCTATATACTGATTTAGTCTAAAAGGTGATTCTTAATATGTATGTATACTATCCCGAAAGGTCTTATTCTATAAACAACAAGAAAAATAGAGAAAACAAAGCATATTTTTTAGTCAGCCATTGTTATTTCAGACATCTTTACTACAATTTATGTATCATTGTAAATGCCATCTTGTAGGTCGAGATTTTTGTGCGGAATCGATATATTTTATATCTAGCCAAAATTTTTGGACACAACTTCGTCATGCAAACGAGTACGTATCATGGCTTGGTTATCAAAATTCTAGGTGAAGATGTTCGAATCCCTCAAAAGTTGGTTTATTTTTGAAGTGAAATTATGGCTAATACAAATTTAATCCTCTTTTCCAGCTTTGCCACAAGTGACGGTGCATCGCGTTCCGAACAGGGGGCCATCCTAAACCCTGGCACGAAGGAAGCAGCTTTAGACGTCAATGGAGCCGCCCGCTGGTACGACAATAAGGGACAACTCTACGAAATGACTTACAAAGCTGGTAAAAGAGGCTACCGAACTATCATCCGAAAAGTTCGTAGCTAGTAAGTTCTTAAAATAAGTAGTAAAATTGATTACGAGGGAAGATATCGATTGTGAAAGACTGGATAAAGTAAATTATTAATTTGACTGATTTGTAAATCGAGCTGTTTCGAATTTATTACTGGCAGATATCAATTGATTCAGAATGTTAAAGTGTAGGTTCTGTGTAGGTCTGTGTATGTAGTAGCTTACGTGTAAACTATTTATGAATTTATTTATTAAAATTATTATGATTTAAATGCATTTATTATTGGTATTAAAGGACTAATAGGATTAATAGAAAGAAAGATGACCTGATAAAGGTACCAAGGGACCCGTTAGGTGTAGGCCGCACAAGATCGGTCGCACTCGAAAATTTATGAGGCACATCTACGACATTTTCATCACAATTTAATGGTTTGAGTACTACATAATGTAATGGTTAGTTAATACATAATTATCATCATCATTTCAGCCATCGGACGTCTACTGCTGAACAAAGGCATAGATTTCTAGACTAACCGACCGATTTTGTGCGGCTGCAAACAACAACGGCTCCTAGCAACATCGCCAACCCGCATGCCCAGCGTGGCGAGTATGGGCAAAGGTTTATTAGGTCTCTTATCAGAACAGTCATGAGGGATTTTGCCCATACTCGCTGGGCATGCGGGTTAGCGAGCACAGATAATGCTGTGGTTGTTAAAATAGGAGACGCTGCGGCCCATCCCCTAGCTTTTTTCCCTTAGTCACCTCTTACGACATCCACGGGTAGAAATGGAGGTGTCTATTCTTCAGCCGCGAATTAGTGGCATACAATATGACATGTATTATGTGACCACTAATGAACTATGGCGTAGTTAGAATCGCGTTACTGTTTTTTTGTAAAGATGCAGGCTCAATTTTATGATGCTATCCCATTTAAAACAAATTTGATCCCTAAGTGTTGCTTTCACTTTAAAATCAAGAAATTAAATTAATTAATTGCAACAAATTTAATCATTGAAAATAAAAAATGTTAGTATTTAAAAATAACCAACAGAGAAAAACGTGGCACTCTAGAAAAGTAAAAACTTGAGCGCGCTAGACCTAGCAACCTTGGTGTATCAATTGACTACAATTTAATAATTTGTGTATATCCATTCTAAGATGTCTGCAGTCGGTCGTTTAGCTCCAAGCACCTTGAAGCCGAAAAGTATAGAATTTCGTCATCTAATTTGTGTTATCACCTCGCAACTTACACCACCTAGTGCTCACTTGCATTGACAATTGATGTAACTTCAACAAACAAACACTGTATTTAAGTAGAACGCGAATGTACTTTTTATCAGTTACTCGTTTTCTACAGAAGAAAATATCATCTTCATCATGATTGCTTTGGTAAGTAAACATCGCCTTGAATCCTACTAATATAAATGCGAAAGTTTGGATGGATGGATGTTTGTATGAAATTTGGCACAGAGATAGATATCTGGAATAGCACATATGCTATTCCAAACTATAATCTATCTCTGTGTTTATTAGCTAATGAGCTACTTCTTATTCTCGTTATTACAAAGCGAGCGAAGCCACGGGCGGAAGCTAGTACTATAAATGGGGAAGTTTATTAGGAAGTTTGGATGTTTGTGGTTCAATCACGCCATAACTGGTCAACTTTATTCGATGAAACTTGGAGTGGATAGAGTTATTTACCTAGAATAGCATACAAGGCTACATCCAGTACTACGTGAGCAAAGCCGCGGGCACAAGCTAATGGGTTCTCCGATTCAATTCATTTATTCATTTATTCATATATTCATTTCATAAATAGACTATTAGGTACCTACACAGTTTTATCTACATGAATCTAGATTGTACCAGCATTTTAGAGTTCCGAAGCAAAATGTATTCTATACCATAATCAATGCTATCTGTTACAAGACAGATAGTAAATGTTTTAATAGTAAATAAAAAAAAAATGTTTTTTGGATCACGGCTTGCTGACATTTTTATAACTAATGAATATCATTGAAATATCTTAATTTCCAGAAATTCCTTTCCCTGGCTTTGATCGTAGCGGCAGTATTCGCTGAAGAGAAAAAAACAGCGGAAATTCTTACAGAGAGAACATTTGTGAGACAAGACGGATACGACTTTGAGTAAGTTTTATTTCAAATAATATAAAATCAATCGGTATACCACAAGGGACTCAACATAAAGCGGTGAATTATAGGTGAATATTTGACGACGTCGGTGGAGCAGCAGGCGAGTGCCCGTCTGAGTCGCAAGGGGTGCGGGTTCGATTTCCGCTGCGGGACAAATATTTTTCCGGGTCTGGGTGTTGGAGTACTCGTAGTACTACACAGGACTATGTATGTGACTGTTGAGTGTTATTATTACTAAATATAAAGTACAATAAGAAAGAGTACATAAGATAATTACCTATTTCTTATTAGAATAAACAGATAAATCTGAATGCATTTTAGCTATTCACACCAAAAGAAAATGTAGAGCTCATGAAATTGCTATAAGAAACGATCATCAGATATCAAAATTTAGCTTTTTACCCAGGACACATTATAACAGTGAAAAATACCACTTATCACGGAGGACCCAGTGGCATCCATTATATTTAACTGTAAATTAGACATACAAAAACAGCTATTTATGGTTATTATGATAAATCACGGAAAATCTGCTACTTCTCAGATTACTTACCTACTAGCTTAGATTAATCGAAATCAATAGTTCTCTCTAACCCGCATCGCTACTAGTAAATTGTTAGGTAAATTTTATACGAGGTTGTGTGCACCACATTTATCAAGAAATAGTAAATTCCATCTTGTATACCCCTGTAGTAAGTATATAGTATTATATCTTGTACTCGTAGCATGTGGAAAGCCGTGGTCTCTGCCTACCCCTCTGGGAAATAGGCGTGATTTTATGTATGTATACCCCTGTTTATTTATTATTTATTTATTTATTCACAACATACACCTACCATTACAGGCGCACCCAATGCGATAGTGTACTTAATTTATCTATTCACTATCTTAATAAGTAGAGTCAAGGTTTCTATACTAATATAATACTAGGAAATTGTCAGCAGTGGTCGGATATTTAAAATAACAAATTAAATTAAATTTAAAACTATAACATAAAATAATCAAAATCAATTGTGGCAAATTCAAGAAACTAATAATAATACGACAATAACGGTTTACGGTTTAAGATTATTTATTTCTCAAAAGATTTAAATCTAAAATCACTTACTGAGAAACCTTATTATTATACTACACAAGTATTTACACATTAAAATACAGTGAGCGCTACAAAGTAAAATTTTCTAATTAATAGGTTATAAAACAATCAAATTAATGCATAAAGTTACTAAAAATATGGCAAAAAAATAAAAGATGTGGGTACATTAAAAAATAATATGCAAGTACGATGCACTCAAGGACAACAACTAAATCAGAACTTGTTCAACGCACGGGACCACTTGCACCGGTTTATAAGCTAGTTTTAGGCTTTTGTTAATCTAGGGTTAGTTCATAATTTTAAGACGTATCTGCGTTGATTTAATTTCTTTACGTAATATTGTACTTCCCTATCTATTGTATGCTATACAATGAAGTATTACTTATTTTGTTAGTATTATATTTTATATGTTTTATATTATATTGCCTACCTTTTTATTATTTTATTTATTTAATTATATATAGGTAGGTCACACGACATTAAAACATAAAATAAATAATACAGCCCTTTCCAACTCGTTCAGGGAGCAGTTTAATCATGTTCAGACCACTTCATCCAAAGGTTGTCTGGTAGAGATCGCTTCAGCGATAAGACCTCTCATTGTATTACATAATTAAGTTTTTATTGTTTACTTTTTACTGTTTGTACTTTTGTGTGTGTGAAATATTTTCTATCTATCTATATAAAACGTACGTTTAAATATAAAATATTGGACAGTTCAGATGTAGCTATTCGAAATATTTATCTAATGTCATTTTGTAAAATAAATCTAGTATTGAGGTAGAAAGATACTAAAGACAAATTAGATACCTACACTAAGCTTTATTCATGACAAATTATTTATTAAAACAACCGGATTCCGTATTGGAATTCAATGACAAAATAATAAATGGCAATTCTTTGTAGGCAATACCTACACAAATACATAAAAATCTGCTAAAATTATAGTAAAATACCAAAATGTTTCGAATAATTTTCACTTTTTCTATTGGTCATTTCTCTCAAGATGACATCACTATACTATGAATGTGTACGTATAATATAGATTTATTTGCTATAACCTACTTTGAATACATTTGCGAGTTGATATGATACATAGCGCGTGTTAGATTATTCTTAATTATAATATTAATTTATTGCATTTAGAAAATATCTAATGTCAATGTCTAAAGTAAGTAATATCTAAGGTTGCGGTAAGTCGGTGGATGGAAAGGGCTCAAGACCTTTCGTCGTGGAACTCTTTGGGGGAGGCCTTTTTCCAGCAGTGGACTTCTACAGGTTGTTGATGATGAAAATATCTTACAACGCGCTATAGCGGCGACCGCATTATCACTTATGATCATGTGAGATTGCGGTCAAACGTTTGCCTATACCTAGGACTTAATAAATGTACATAATTGGTAAATAATCCCCACACTAAGATTCCCTGTGTCGTAGGTATCTTGAAACCAAGAGTACCATGGTACCACCACCCAAACGCGAAACAAATATTTGCAGATCATGCAAACATTTGTCCCGCAGCGTGAATCGAACCCACACCCCATACGTCTCAGACGGCGCCTCAGCCTCTACGCCACCATATTGAAGTATACGAAAGTTCTACAAGTATTATCACTTTCAAATATTTTTCAGATTCAAAACAAGCGATGGAGTGTCCCGCAAGGAAGAAGCCAACCTGCTCACAATCGGTGACCACCAAGGCATCGGCGTGAAGGGTTCCTACTCCTATACCGCTCCCGACGGCCAGGAGTACGAGGTCACATACACAGCCGACGATAAGGGATTTAAGCCACAACTTCGAATCCTGCCTGCAAAACAATGATTCAGGCACTGTTGTTTTAAGGGTTCTTGTTATTATAATATTCGTTAAACCTATAAAAACTGTGATTTAACTAAGATTTTATGCGACTACGGAGCGTTATGTTCATCCTTGCCCTCGTAGCTCCTTAACTACTGGCAAATTATAACTACTGGTCATACTCTGATGAATGAGGTGTCATGGTCTGGGTGTTATAGGCTAATTACATCATTAATAATTCAATGTGACGGAAAATAGGGCTCAATTTCTGAACACAAAAAAAAATAATAGTAAAGTGTCACCCCGTAGAAGTCCACTGATGGACATAGACCTCACCCAAGTCTCTACTACACATGCCTAATATTTAGTTATAGGCAGCCAGAATATTTTAACAACCTTTCTTACTCGAAATATTGGTCTCTATAGCTTCAGAAAATTAGTAACAGTTATTATTCACGTATTGTTATAATTAGTAAGTAGTGCAATACGAACGTCAAGGGGCCTATGTTTGATAAGATTGAAACATTTTAGTGTTCATGGATGTCTACCATGCCATGGTAAAGGGGATATACTGTCTTATGTGTGCGTATTATTTTACCCCAGTGTGTCTAGTTCATTATAGATATTTTTTTTTTAATTTTTCCTTTGATGATCCACTCACGATGATAAAAGATACAAGTATTCAATGATACCATTTACTAAGTATAGTCAATTTAAAGTACGTTGTACTTATAGGTAGTATAGGTTTAAAACCTATAAATAACTATGACCGAACAAAGCATCGTTCTTCATGAAGATCGTTTAGGCCTCGCCTTGCTTACAACAGAGCTGGTATTTCTCAATATCTATTTAAGCTCAGTTAAACTCATACCTTGAGTAACAGTCTGGTGACACAAACATAGGTGTTTGCTTTTGCCAGTTTTACTAACAATATCTTTAGGGCAAACCTCTTCTGCGTTTGCCTGTGCAAATGCTGTTTTACTTACAAAACATGGATGAAGCCCATTAAAATTTATGTGCTCACGTCGCACCAATGCCGGTATACGTTAGGAACAATAACATTCAAATTGTACCAATGTCTGTTTGAGTCAGGGGATTCAAGGAAGGTAAAACTGACGAATCCAACTAGGAGAGGCAGGCATTTGAGCATCTTCTCGTCACAGATACCGCGGAGCCTCAAGACAAAAGTCTAAAATCAGAGCCTGTGCTGTGAAGACATATGGCGCGGAGACTTGGTCGCTAACTATTGAACTCATAAATAAGCTCAAAGTCGCGAAACGGGCTACAGAGAGAATAGCTCGGAGTCTCACTCGGTGATAAAATCCAAAAACTGGATTTTCTTAGAAGAAGTCATATAGCTCGGAGAACCGCAACCGCTAGGCAATAAAGGTATTTGACTGGTAACCACGTATCAGACGCAGTGTAGGTAGACCTTCCAGCCGATGAACGGACGACATTGTGAAGATTTTGGGAAGTCAGTGGATGGAGAAGGTTCATTCAAGACAGCTCGTCGTTGTACCCTTGAGGGAGGCCTATATCCAGCAGTGGACATCTTTAGGCTGATGATGATGAGTTATACAATAAGGTCACTAATAGGCTTGTAAATGTCACTCGATGGAACCTATTAGGAGGTGCAAACTGAAGCAATTTAGAAAGTATTTTTGTTGAAAGGTCGTGAAAAAGACGCCGACAGGTTCGTGATATTCCACTTTGCTACCTCTTCGTGTCACTGTTTGTTAGCACAACATTAAATGCCTTAAATTCATATAAAATATGAGACTATGTGGATTGTGTCACATTTCAGGAATAACTGTCGAAGGACGCAGTTTCGAAACGAGTAAGTTTTCTTTGAACTCATATTATAAACTACAAAAGCTACGGTGGTGGTCAGAGCAGAGCGGACTTGGGCTGTGGTCAAACATTTATGAGATGTAAGCCCGCAAATATTTTGTAAACAAAATCTCAAATGATTAATCCTACAAGAACCAAAAACTGAATTGATTAAATTCATGAAAATAACAGAATGTATGAATTCTTTCGCATAAATGCATAGATAAAGGACCTTACACAAATAATTGTAAGACTAATAAGTATAAATATTTTCAGGCAGGAAATTTTCGAAGTCGATACGGAAGCAACTGATGTAGATGCCTTGAGCGTCCAAATACATGTATGTATAATGCCCTAGCTGCTCTCTAGTTTGAAATGATATCTTGTGCAATGCAAGTAAGTGATTTAGTGAGCTCGATTATGTTGATAATGAATTTGAAACTTATTTTCATTCCATTTAATGTTGCAATAAAAGGTTCAAATGAGAATTAATGAAGGGCCTGTCAGTAGTGATTTTTGATGTTTTAAGCTCTAAAAAATATGATTATGCATACAATCCAACACTGAACTTATGTTGACAATAATTTGTTCGATGATTATTCATCATTTTAAGCTCAATCAAATTATTGGCTAGATTGAAATTAACAAAATACTATTTCCGTTTTTCAGGCACTAGGCAAGTCGCTCAACCCCTACAACCTACAACTCTTTTTTGAAGGTATAAAAAAAAATATATATTACATGCCCTTTTAAACAGGCTGGGCAATCAATCCGAAATAGGCTTGGTATATATTTTGATATGCCAAAATGCAGTTGTTACACGGCCGAGATGGGCGCGCGGGACAGCACATGACGTGCCCAAACGACGCCTACAAAATATCGAGAAGCAAACCTTTAGTAACTTCAGCTATAGTGAATATCGTAGGTGTTCTTCAAATACATTAGTATTCAGTCTTCAAATGTTTGTGAGCAATATACATCTAATAACCTTCTCTTTTTTCAGACAAAGCGTACCTGTAGGCTCATCTACATTATTATCTTACTAGTGACTTCATCTAAAACTATCTTTCAAACTTTACAATGACAAACCGCTGGGAAACTGTCATACCACTTTTTTATTTAAACTTTTTTTGTATTTAAACATAAAGGGTGTAATTAATTACCTAATTGGCGCACCTCACTATACCAATCATTGAAAAAGTTATGTTTAGTGTTTTTTTGTTGTTTGGTTTGAATAACCATCCTATTTATTAGGTCTGATGCTGGAGTCAGGAAGATCAACGACTTGCAACAGAATGGTAGTACCTACTTGGGCTTCTTTGAACTATTTACATAAAGTATTTTAAGGGCAAATGAGAACCATAGTAGCGGTACTCTTCAAAGGGAACGGACGTATTAGGTCGTATCTAAATAGTTTTTCGATACCCTTCACAATCTGTAACTTGTTATTCAGTTTAAATAAAATAATAATTTGGTACAAGCCTTTATTTGGCAGTGATTGTACAGTTGAATTAAGACTAGAGATATAAATGTCTTAAAACTAGTATTTTTTGGTTATAGCAATAGGGTCATTTCAAAAGCATCCGTATTATCATATTTTTAGAAATCAAGCTTGAGCGGGTTTCTGCGTATTGGAGTCATCTTGTACTTTAGGTTGGTATCCGTCCTTGTCGGCGACGTATGTGACGCTGATGTGCTGGCCATCAGGAGCGACGTACTTGTAACTTCCCTTCACGGAGAGACCTTGCTGCTCGGTGTCATTTTTGTAGTCTCCTTGCTCCTGCCTGGAGGTGCCGTCACTCAATTCAAATCTAGAAAAAAAAACCCGTATTAGAATTAAGGTCACCGACATAGCTCTCTTTTGACTAGATGCCATTTATTTTGTATATGATACTATTGGTTGGTTTTACCAAGGATAATATAGTGGACATTTTTTGTTTTACACATATCTCCAATAATATTTAGTAAAAGACTAGATAGAGCAACTCAAAGCTCGCATTCTAATTCATCATCATCATTTCAGCCGTTCGACGTCCACTACTGAACATGGCCTCCCCCACAGACAGAGCAAATTCCTTATCATGTAAGGGGATTTGCCCATACTCACCACGCTGGGCATGCGGGTTGGCGAGCGCAGTTAGAGCTATCGTTGTTAAAATGAAGGACGCATTCTAATTAGTTGTAAGGGAATTAGGAAAATAAATTTAATAAAATAGAGAGAGATAGAGAGAGAGTGGGGGACAGAACAGATCAGTGAAAAGAATGGCCTCGTATGATAAGGACTGCTTCCAGAGGCCCGTGTCCGTAATATTATTGAGTCACTTGTCACCGTGAGACGTGAAAAGTGAAGCTTGCCGGTTTTTGTAGGAGCGCTTTTCGTGATACCTCACAGAAACGGTAAGCTATTCACTTTACACGTCTCACGGTGACAATTGAGTAACTCCAGACATTCCGGACTCGGGCTTCAAGATTTGATTCAGACATTTGGAGGCAGAAAATACTTCCACTAGAATTCACAAATGAATAAATATCACCCAACCCGTTAAAATATTTGACTCACTGTTGCGGGAATTGAACCGGTGAGGGTTCAATTTTCTTTCGTCTCAGTTGGACACTCAACCGCCACGCCAATCGATCGACCGTCGATCAATAGCATCGCTCGACGTCGATCGATTTGTTAGGTATGGTAGCACCTGTCGATCAAAGTCGATTCTACCATTGATCAGCGGTCGATCGATTGGTGTGCTAACCCAATCGATCGACCCAAAATCGATCGAATCGAACACCCAAAAAAACATACAAACGACGACTCACTCAAAGTTGTATCCAGTAGGATCTACTTCATCAGACTGCTTGAGGATTGTGACTGCAGGCGCTGTGGGCTGGGCATCCTCGGCAAGCACCATGGCTAAAGCGGCCAGAGCGAAGATTGTCTGTAACAAAAAAAATACCATGAAATATAAATAAATAATAACACCCCAACAGTCACATACATAGTCCTGACCCCACACTAGGATTCCCTGTGTCGTGGGTATCAGAAACTAAGAGTACCATGCAAACATTTCTCCCGCAGCGGGAATTGAACCCGCACTTTGTGTCTCAGACGGGCACTCGCCCGTTGCGCCAAAGAGGTCGTCTATACCTATTTAACTAAAGGTGAGAGAATTATGCTATATTTTCGTTATCTTGACCCAAATAAAAAGTTGAACTTCAATCCATTGATATCAAGCGGTATTCATTAATAAAAGTTTTTTTGAAGTAGGGCCAAAAAACATCTATTGTATAACCCAGTCCAAGCTTACAACAGTTTCTCAAACACCCAAAAAGCACTGACCAACTATGCTACGAAAATTGAAAAAATAACTTACTATTTTCATCATTTTTGATGCTGGATAAATGTAAGGATGTGTTGATTGTAGGACGAGTCCTGAACGTCTATGCTCTGAAGGCTCACAATTGAGCTATAAATATCTTTTCAAAGTATTGACAATGCGTTTCGAAGTTTCATTGGGAGGCGAGGTGCTAATCACAATCATGGAAACAGTTTATTTAAGGTGATCCACGAAAATATTATTTGTCAATTGTGTGAATTATTTGCTTTGACACGTGTGTGTATGCATCACTTAACCTGCTTGCTATTGAGCTGTGTAGTGGTAGTTACCTCGTTCTGACATTATCATAATCAAGTAAGGGTCAGCACAGGCAGACGGAGTGGCGGCGTAGCGAATGTCCCCTAAGAAATGAAACTCAACCTTAGTTAGGAATTGTACTTTTAGATACGGCAGAAATTTCAAAATCGCCCACCAGGCGCTTCGAGCCTCATTGTATGGTTTTGTAATTACATGCAAAATAATTATATTTAAAAAAAAAGCCGATGCTGCACCAAACTGATGACAGTGATTTAAGCATCTTTATGACTGACCAGCCCTGAGTTAATATTAATTATCATTAGATATTTTATTGTTTTGGCAAGTTAATAGCCACTTATATAAAACGCGATCATTTTCCAAACAACGATATATGTTATAACGTACTGGCCGAGTATGTGGAATGGTTTTTTTTATCGTTTTCGTATTTTTTTTTTTTTGTGTTTGTAGACCATAGTTCGATAACGTGGGCGCTGGCCTTAAACTGGCTAAAATACCATTTATATTTAGTGACAAAAAATACTAAAATGATATTGTAAAAATGATTTATTTCAATGACTGTAAAATTATATTACAGAATACCCCGACTAAATCCTTGAGGTCAAACAAACGAAGGTAAAGAAACATAATGAAGTTGCATAACCAATCGATGCTCATTGTTTCATAATAACTGAATTTCCAACAACACAGCGCCATGTCCGAACCGTAAATGCATGATTTATGTATAAAACAAAATAATTCTGTCATGCCGTGTTAAAAATACGGCGTAAGAGAATTATTTTGTTTCTCTACTTTCTCTCTCTTTTGGTTCTCAAATGGCAACCACGAACTGGGCGACGCAGACCAACGACATTATGAAAATTATTAAAAACTATGCAATGGAATGTATCCCGAGCGAAGCCTCATTAAGGCTGCAATGTCAGGCCATATCAGAACCATCAAACCACGGCGATCTGTATTGTTCTATACCAGTGACCTTTCATCAAAATATTCTTTCTAACTTGTCTGCAATGTTTTTTCACTAATAGGCACTGTGATAGGGTAAAAATTTCATGGAGATGCCATCTTCGAGACCCTCTTTGGCGAGACGATCAGATTATCTATTCGTCGATCGCCTAAATTTTTAATTACCATGTGGTATGAAAAATTTTAATGTAGGCGTATTAATACAATTTTATGCATCTAAATTCTAAACAGTATATGCAATATGCTCAAATCAACGCTTTATCAACGTCTATGGATAATAATCGTGAGTGGACGACGTATTTTTCCTATGTCCATGAAGGCACAAAAACTTTGATCATCACGCACATTCATGAATCCGATATTTTTTGATAAATACCGACCTGTAGATGTGGGTAAGGCTTATAATTAAAGACACTATGATAACTTCTTGTTTTTAAGCTGGTTGAATACTCGACAGTTATTTTCAGCTGGAACCTACTTAAGTACAACATAAGGGTCCCGCGAAAACAATGTTACAGTTTTAATGAATTTGATATTAGCATCAACCACCTCTGGGTCCTAGGCATAGCTTAATAATTATCAGAATAAAGTAAGTTTACAGTGCTTGACAACTCAAAGATTAGGTTGATTTTACAGGCATTTCTATAGCCAATGCAGATTATTGTCCTGGCTCCAAAATAACATTTTACTTGGACCTCTGAAACGTTAAACTCCCTCAGACGTTTGTTTCGTTCCCAAAACTAGCTAGAAACTACCTCATTCATGCTAAAGCTATAATTTGGATATTCACGCACGCAGGAATGTATGACGATGTACGAGTAGGTACATTTTATAACACAAATTAATATAATCCCTATAGTTTTTAACTATCGATGTGTTTATATTTGGCCTCATAGCTCAGTCAGTAGTAACTCTGCCTTCTGCGCTAGAGGTCGTGGGTTCGATCCCCGCACTGGACAAACATTTGTGTGATAAACACAGATGTTTGTTCTGTGTCTGGGTGTTAAATATTTATCTATTATACATATATATCAGTCTCTGGTACCCATAGTACAGGGTATGCCTAGTTTGGGATCAGTTGACCGTGTGATTATCACAATCTATCAGTAACGTCCTAGTGACTGATCGCAACTTCAAGACAGATAGATGGATGTCAACCAAGTTTTCGTAATTTTCGTTTATAATAACGATGACTTTAATTTCTCAGTGAAATACAAATTATATTTTACGCTAGAACTCTTGTTTGGCCGAACTACTATCTTTTCTCATTCTTTTAATAGTATCTTCAAGTTTTTTAATAATTATTATTAATAGTAATTTTAATATTTTTGATATTTTTTCAAATCGATGATTCCGTGTCTCGATTCCGTGGATTTTGGCGGAAAAAGTACACTATAATGTTCTCTCTTTTGACACCCAAATGTTATTTTTATAGCTTTTAGGCTCTTATTTCGTCTGATTGACGTTTCAGAATATGCATTTACTCAGGTGAACTGTGATCATTGAATCTTTACTTAAATACTGTTCAAGAATTAGAATCTCGCCTCAAATCGAGATTTAAGTACAGATCAATGCTCGAGTCTTGTCTCTGTATGCGAGCCTTAGTATCCATCATTCATCATGATCAGTCTGATATCTACAGCTGGGTATCACATCAATCAAGAGTGGCGCGTGAATTCTTTTAAGTTACCTCTACCGACTTCAATTTTATGAATAGGTTGCCACATGCCATTCTTTTTAAAATCGTTTAAATTTCAAGATATTTTGTGTAATAATAATCAAATATGATTAACTATACAAAAAAAAATCTGCCACTAAATTGAGGAAATTTGGCCTATGCCCTTATCCGAATTGTGTAGCACTGTTGGTCTACCAGGTAAATAGCCTTGGCATTATAACTGGCCATTCATTAAGATGGGAATGCTCTAAAGTACTCATACCTACATACAAATTTTTGAATTACATTCTTGATGATCACCATAATAAAGTAAACGATTACTCCATAAACCTTGAGTATGCCAGCATAACAAAATAATATTGACAATTAAATAAAGATTATTATAACAATATAACCAGTCTTTAGAAAAACAAAAAGTTTTGCTCAAGGTTATGAGTTTTCTAGATAAATATTTATGCATATTTATAACATTATATAGGTACAATTAATTAGATAACAGTGATTTAGGTACAATTTATTTTAAAAAGATCCTCACGTCTAAACGATAAAATAAATTTTGACTTTTAATTGTCTTTTATAGGCTTGCGATATCATTGAGCTTTATCGTAGGCCCTCAAATGTCAAATTGACTTTAACTAGTAGAGAGGTTTTGAAATAAATTTTGTCACATATCGCACGCCGTTTGAACATGGCTTGGTAATGTATATCTAGCAAATAGAGGTAGGTACGTAGGACTGGTACATATTCTATCCTACTGTCCTACTTCCTATCCTACATTATTATTATGGGAAAGTTTGTGAGGATGTTTGGATGTTTGTTGTTCAATCATGCCGTAACGTATTTCGTTGAAACTTGGAATTCAAAGAGTTCTTTACCTAGAATAGCATATTAAGGCTATTTTTATGTAGGTATCAGGCCAACGACGCCACGGGCGGAAACTAGTGTTTAATAAGTCGAATTTTTTTCTTCCTTGCACCACACTTACATAAAACTGACATTATTGGCTTAGAATACCACGGTTTTTGTTCAAAGGAGATATTCAGTCAGTCAATCAGTAGGATTTCTGTGGTAGGTAAGACAGGAAAGGCCTTGAATTTAAGGTTCCAGTGCTGGCACCAGCTTTTGGCATTACCAAGCCAATGATATGCTCGTCGCAAGTATCAAACATAGATCCGTCAAGTGGTAAGATGAACCGAATGGGTGTTGTGAGTCCCGACCACTATCACATCGTTTATGTAGTTAGAGTGTTCTCTCACCCACTCTTCAGGTGACAATTGCATAAGTGCTTACATCATGGGCCATAGCTGGAAGCTGTAACCTAAGCATTGGGATACCTTTCTAAGTACTTTACATATTGATTTTTGTTTTGCTTCATATGACTTCAACGCGTTTGTATCCAATGTTTGTCCTATTATCGTACCGCCGACTAACCGATCGGTCACTATAATGCCAGAACGTTGCTTTTTATTACTCTAGCGTCCAAGAAAAAAACAGAACCACGACGCTGAATGAACCATCGCTGTTTCCAAAGGCTTTCTTACCAAATTGCATATATGTGCACTATACTAGTTCTCTAAAACTGTAAAGGAAATCATCGTGAGGAAAACGGCGTCTAAGAACGTAAAAATTTGAAGAAAATAGACATGGTCACGAAAGGATCCTTGAAGAGGCGCAATTTAATCCTTTCACTACACTGGTTCTTTCACCGACAGCCCTTTTCAGGGCCACTATACTTCAACCTGGTCACTGACCTTATGCAGGATGACCAAGAAAGAATCAGTGACACGACAAGCATTTTGTGATGTGTTGTTTGGAATGCTGGAATCTAGCCAACAGTGATATAACGACATCAACAGAAAGAACGCGTCATAACATACAATAAACTATTTGACATAGACATACTATCTCCGCTAAATAACGACCATCTCGTAACGGCCAGAGATTTTAGAGATACCACAGTTTGAAATAAGGAACAGAAGCTAAATGCATTCTTGAACATGCAAGATGTTTGTTTAACACGAAAGAGTGATAAACCGTCTAATGGTAACGGTACTTATATTTATTTTGCACTTCTTCAAGGACAAATCAAAACTTGAACTGATTGAAAGCTACGTACTAATTCTAAATATCGGTATTAAAGGAAGTGGTGTACTACATGTGATAACCAGTGCTAGCCATAAGGTCATAAAAGTTCATGATAAATATGAGTATTCATCTTATTGAAGGAACCTGGCATATATTAACGTCACTGTACATTATAATAATTTCTCAATTCGTGTCAATCCAGCATATAATGCTAAAATTACGCAATTATGTACCAACAATTGATAAGTCTATTCATTTTTTAAGCACAGGTTGACAAAAAATGTTGAGGTCCGTCGCGAGGGCACCACCCATCCTCCGCGATGCTAGCTTGAAACTGCACTTCACGGGATATATAAAATGAAAAGATCATACACTAGTTACTCATTCGTTAGTTTGAACTCGGCGAACTAAGCACCATGCTTAAATACGTGAGTTTCTTAATTTTTTAATACGATACCTCACTTTGTATTGTGAATATTTATTTAACTCATTATTTTGAAAGTGTGTCGTTTGGTAATCGCTAAGTTCTTTGAACAATGGATTAGGGAATATGTCTCTAAGATTGACCGCAGAGGTCAACCGTAACCACAATGTTCCTCTTTATAGCTTTTAAGTTACCTGCTTATTTAATGAGCCACATTCAATTGATGGGCTTGTTGTCTAAGCTAAATGGATTTTAATAAGCAATTCAGTGTTTTCTGAAATGTAAAGTGATCTCATCCAAGAGCGCTCTTAACACCCTAAAATTCTAGAAACAATACATAAACTTTGTTTTTTTAAATCTAATTTAAGCTTGCCTTTCAGTTGTTAGTCTTGTGCGCACTGGCAGCCCTGAGCGCGGCGCAAAATCCCCAGGATGTGCAGATCGTGCGATTTGACAGCAATGTGGATACCGACGGTTACAGCTTTGCGTAAGAATCACAAATAACTACTTATTTTCTCCATTTAAAAAAAGTATTTTTTAACTGGTATTTAAGCGTTTACCAGTAAAGACTATGTTGGTCTCCGGCAGAATACGTTTAAGTAATGTTGAGGTCTGTGATAAAGCCAGAAACGCAATAAGTTTTTGATTTATAGATGTTATAGATGCAAAAATTTATGCGGCTGTTTGTAGTCAGTCATGTACTAACAGCTGAATGTATATTGATAAAGTTTGGATAGATATAGGTCACCAAGGTCACGACCTATATCTACTCTAAGTACCAAGCCATTTTTGCGCGACTTAGTAACAAACATCTGAGCATCACAAACTTTATTATTAGTAGGATAAATAAGGAACAGTTATAATAAATTTCAAGATAGTACTTTACGCGAGCACTACGTTTCAAAATCTTGCAAAAATATTGAATAAGAGTACCTGCACCGCCTTTGTTTAATTTTGTCCTTTGTAAAACTATTGCTCAAAACTCAAAAAACTATTAAATTAACTGCTCTCTCAGAACATGAACACTAATGATGCGAAAAGCTACCTAATTCAATGCAAATTTAAAGTTGCTCAAAGCACTGATAAGAAGACAATAAAAATATAACTAGTTTGTATTTTTTATTGCCTTCTATAATATTTTTAAGTTTTATTAACACAAAAAACCAATGAAATAAAATATTCTATACAACTTTATTCTCTACTAGCTTGCGCGAACGGCTTCATTCGCGTGGTACCTAGATAAAAAGTACCCTATGTGCAAAACTGGGTAAAGAACTCTATCTGTTCCAAGATCTATTGAAATCGGTTGAGCCGTTACGGCGTGTTTGATTGAACAACAATCATCCGAACATCCTCACAAACTTTTGCAGTTGAAACTTGGCTACTTTTTTAACTACCACGCGGGCGAAGCCGCGGCCAGCCGCTAGTTCTAACTATTATATTCGTTTTATTATAATATATGAAGCTTCTTCTTATAAAGTTCCAGCCTTGAATTGCAATATAGGGTCATAGTTCAATCCTCATTCAAGTGTTTACCCACTTACCAATCAACAAGAAGTTTTTATATAAAACTTTGAATATGGTACCCAATTATCTAAACCATCGTTAAATATTTATGACTTTCTTGCGCCCGTGGCTTTGTTCGCATGGTACATAGCCTATGTGCTATTCTAGTTAAAGAACTCTATCTATTTCAAGTTTCATCGAAATCGGTTGACCCGTTGTGGCTGGATTGAACCACAAACATCCAATCATCCTCTCAAAATATCACATAATCGTAGTAGAATAGGATAGCTTCATTACACAATTTATGAATAAGGTTGTGTATATGAATAAGCTGACTCGAATTATTTAATTAAAATCAAACAACGGAATCAAGCTTAAATGAACTGATGCTGTAGGGTCAAAATTGACACTTTTATTAGTTGACCAAGACCAAAGACAATATAGTAGATATATTGTCTATGCCAAGACGTACCAATGCAACCAAAACATTGCGTAACATAATGTGGTCATGCAAACAAACCTTAGTGTTTGCTTTTTTTATGTGTCTTATAATACTTTACGAGTGTTGCCATAACTGTACATACATAGTAGCAACTACAGTGCTAATGCGTAATCGAAGAAATAAGACACTAAAGTTTTTATTTTTTAATGATCGTCAGCCTGTAGAACTCCACTGCTTGGTACAGGCCTTCCTTCCTAAAGAGTGCCTAACTGTTCCGAGCCTTTTTCATCCACTGACTTCCCGCGGGTGACCTTCGTAGAAAACCCTTAACTCATGTCGACCAACTCTTTACTAACAGGTACGAAACCAGCGACGGCACATCCAGACAGGAAGAAGGCAAGATCGACAACCCTCAGTCTGAAAACGCTGCTCTGACCGTGACCGGCCAGTACGCCTACGTGGCTCCTGATGGCAAGCACTACACCGTCACCTTTACAGCTGGACCCAACGGGTACCAACCCAAGACCTCACTGGGACAGAAGTAATTTGGGAGAAGAGTGCATAAGCTCAAAGGTCGATAACCATCAACTGAGTTAGGTAGAGCCAGTGCTCAATCATAAAGTATAAAGCTCATAGATCAAATTCCCTATTTAGAAGCTAGCTAGTTTCATAATGGAGAATTTTCTCGGCTATCTATCTACATGGCAGGTATACACATAGCATAAGAAAACTTTTCGGTTGCTGAATATTTTTACCTTTTTGAAAATTATTGTGAGACTGGAATACTAATGTAAATAACTCAGTAGCCCCCCAGTGATGGTCAGTTTATATCAAAGACCGTTGAATGTTCGATCTCATCATATATGCTACTAATGACTAGCATAGAAAAAGGTATTGCTGTATCTTAATTCTTGTGCCATGAGGATTTCTTTTGTACTTTTATACTATGTGCTTTTATAAGTCAACTTATCATACATGAAAATAAACATGAAATATGAAAACAGAGCCATTTTTTCTTTATAATAAATGTTTGTAACTTAGGTCTTATTAAATCTGTTCTTAATGATTTATACAGCGCCAAGTGGGACTTTTTATGCAATTATATTTTACCAGGCATGATTGATGCTATACTTTCGACCTTGACCATTGGAGAGACATGGTCAATGCTTGCGGAGCTAACAAAGCCACGATCCACAATATTTGCCTTCACCGTTTTATGCACATGTTAATGCGCACATACATTTTTCGAAACCCGACATCCAATTTAGCTTAACACGGATCATAAATACCTGTTAGTGTACAAAAATATCAGAATAATAAATAGACTATCCCGAAAAGGACTTTTTCAGAATCCAATAAGCTTATACCTACTACGACTTTAGGAAATTTGACATTGCTTATTGAAAAAATATCATGCAATAATCAAAAGCTTTGGGAACAAACCAGCTTAAATTCAGCTGTTTTAGGTAGCACTCTTGATGTCGAGCTTTTTGTACGTTTCATAATTCGTTAAAAATACAAAAAACAGTTGATTTTAAAAAACGATATTTTTAAGCAATATTTTTGCTCTTTTTTGGCAGTAGATAACATGTTGCACCAAGACATGGCAATGTGTAAGACGGGCCGTTTATCGACCCTTTTTTGTTTAAACTTAGATGAACCAATTACTTTTTCGATAATGCAATTTATGCCATGAACACCGTCGAACTAAGCGTGTCTAATTAAAAATATCTGAAAATAATTGTATCGTATCAGTGACGGTCACCTAAAGCTGGGAGTAGGCCACCAATACAATTGTATAAGCAAGTTTCGTAAATACAGCTAAATTACCAATGCACACACGAAGCTTCTCGGAACCCGTGGGTGCGTAATGTAATAAAGCTGTTACCTTCAGGCTATGTGCTCTTTACAACCAGTAAATATTCTCGTCTATAATTTAAATACTAAGTGCTCGTGATTTCACTGCAGGTCCCGTCGGAAAACCAGCGCTGCATTGTAACATTCACTGGTTTGGTGCAGCTTATGCTGAGATACTTTTTTGACTTTTTTTGTTTATATATCTGATATCATGTTTTTTTTTTATTTTATTGCTTTCTTACCTATTTATGTATGTTCATATACTTTTGTCTTCATACTTTTTGTGATACCTATGTTGTCTGGGGACAAATAAATGCTCTTTCTTTCTTTCTCATGAAGCTTAAAATAATAGATTATTCACTAAGAAGATAAAACAGTTTCTTACGTTATTGGCGCTAAGTGCAGCGGGATGCAAGTTCACCCAAACGAAGGCAACTTCTTCAAGGAAAATGCTAAGCAAGGCTTGTATAAATAGAGCACTATATTTCCTTTGGCTTTTCTGGGAGTAGATTATGAACAGTGCTTAAGGCGTCTGGTTTCCATCTGACCGTCGCCGCCGTACGCCTTTTCTGTATAATTCGCGCCTAACGGGGGAGCCTTTACTCCACAACACAGGTTACCTTAGTGTGGAGTTTAGAAAGCTTACCTATCCCTTGATTTGTATAATTAATTAGTTCTGCTCAGCAAAATTTGCTCATTACAAACGGGGCAGTAATGATGTATTGATACCCTATCAAGGCTAGGGGTATATAGGGGTCAAGGCTATGTTCGTACTTACCTTTATCTACAAATAAGTGCATAAGAACCTACAGACCTAACTCCTACCAACCTACTAAGATTTTTTTTTACAACAATTGTATGATGTAATAAACGTATTATTATTATTATTTATTTATTTATTTATTCTTAGAAAATAGTTACAGAATATGTTGTATACATTTTTTTTTTTTAATGTTATACGGAGGCAAACAGGCTTACGGCCCACCTGATGGTAAGCGGTTACCGTCGCCTATTGACATCTGCAACACTTGGAGCATTGCTAATGCGTTGCCTGCCCTGGAGAAATCTTTTTGTATTATACATCTAAAAAACCAAGATTGGTTTGTCTTAGATGCAAAGGACTAATTTAATGGATTCCGGAGTCAAATCACTCGTCTTCTTACACTCGATATTTTGGTAGCGATAGGTAGTACCTACTGGTCCATTTTACTATCAGATTGAAGAAGCATTACAAAATTCATTCTGCAGCTAATTTGAACGTAATTGTGATGAAAATAAAAACTGCGAAGAATTTTTATTATGTGACTGGCCTTTCTGGCCAGCTGGCTCCATCGTTAGATACAATAGCCACTTTTACAAGCATCTTAAACACGATTACGTAATAAAGTTAGCATGAGTTAGGCTTTGTTATATGGTTTGCTAAAAAGCAGTAGCGTTATGAAAATTATCGCAGAAATACAACAGACGTCAATTTTAAAAACTATATTTACCGCAGGGTCTTCCATGAATTGCTTGCTGTAATTGTGACGAAATACGAAAGATTGCGAGGATGTTTGGATGCTTGAGGTCTTGAATCACGCCCAAACGGCCGAACAGATTTGGATGTAATTTGGCACAGATACTTATCTTCATAGGTAGGTACCAGCAAAGCCGCGGTTGGAAGCTAGGGTACCATAATTTTGCCCTAAAACGAACCCTGAAAACAGTTTAAATTGCATATTTACGGTAAATAGGTAAACCACCTAAACTCAGGCCGCTCCTGTGATGGTCACAGGAACACGTGATGCCCCTGGGAATCGCGCCTGTTGCCCGTTACCCGCGCATCACGCTCCACACGCCGTTAAATAGCTCACTCGCCATTGCTGCTATTAATAATGACAGCGATATAACGGCCACTGTTTCTTGAAAAACCAAACTTTAGGAAATTTATTCGGAGACAAGTATAGTCTAGGTACTGTGGCGAAACAACCTTTTGAATCACCCATCGTTCCCGAGTCAACGCTAATGCTGAAGAACGGCACAAATATTTTATGACATTATAATGTGCAAAAGTTCAAGGTACGATTGGAGAGAATCTCTTTCTACCAGTGCTCGGACAGAATATTCTGGTCTAGTCCAGGAAACTTCTGAGTTCCCCACTATGCTGTGACACAAATTAAACACCTGAAATGGAAGAGTAGTGTGTGTGTAGGTCAAAGTTAGGTCAAAACAATGGTATACAATCTTATATCGAAAGTCCTATCCGTCCAAATTCAATCTTTTGTTTTTGGTATTGTTCTTGTGTTGTACAATAAAGCATTTTCATAATGGTAATCTTGTTTTATATAAAAATAGTAGTAATTTCATTATTTACTTTTTTCGCCAAAGCACTACCTAAGAACACTGGAGGAGTGGTAGAGGAGCAGTGGTAGTGATCCCACCTTCCGATCCAAGAGTTGTGGGTTCGAATCCCGGTCGTACACCAATGGATTTTCCGTTAGGAAAATATACGTGAGCGGTATTAGTGCTTTTGAACGGTAATGAAAACATCGTGAGGAAAGCAGCTTGTCACAGAATGCAAAAATTCTGAGACGTGTGACATTTTCACAAAAGGTGCCTTAACGACGCACACTTTCATCCTTTCACCATACTGGTTCTTTCACGTACATGGGCCCTTTTCAGGGCCAATTTACCTCAACTTGGTCACTGACTTTAATGCAGGGTCTCCTAGAAAGAACCACTGACACTACAAGTAAGCCAGAAAGTTTACCTACGCCTTAAAGAAAATGGGTAGGCATTACACATGGTTGCATGTTGTAGGTAGTACAAAAGGCGTGTCTAGAACCATCCGCGAGGCTTGTTCTATTCAAACTCACAGGGGCTCAATTTTACTAACAAACTTTTCAATCTAAACGCAGCTAAACGATAGTTTTCATATGTTTTTAGGTGTTTTTCTACTTGCAGTTACTTTCAGCTAAAGCTAAAGATCTATCGAATGTTTTTCGTAAGCCATTCTACTAATTCAATCGATCGTCAAAAGATCGCTAGCTCATATTCCGCTAAAATTTGGATAAATTCATGAATAATAATGTTACTACATAATGCTAGCTGAATGATCAACTTTGTTTCGGCTTAAGTTACGATTCAGTACGGTCGTCTAATTAGTAGAATGGCTTTTTGGGTAGTATTTGAACCGCAATTGAAAAAAACCATTGTTATACCCCAATAGAACGTTAAACGTTTAAAAATAAGTAGAATTCGTCCCCAAGTGATGATTCGCTCAGCGATTATGACAGAATTTTTTGGTAAGTTTGATTGCCAAGGCGCATAATGAAGGAGATCCTGCAAAATTAAGGGCATTAAAATTTACGATAATTATCAAGAAGTCCCTGTATTTATAGTTATCGTTTATCTCATAAATTACAATCAACACGAACAACGGTGTCATCATTCGTGACCATGTAGTGTTCCTTTATATTACCATTAGTAAGAAAGGTCATCAGTGATCTATAATAAAATTGCATTATATTTTTTACCTGCAGCTAATGCTTTGTATTGGAAAAGCCTTGGATGTCTTAAGGGAACGGTGACATCCACGGTGATTTTTGAAATGATTCCTCCAATTAATAAGAATACCAGCGTACTTACCGCTAGTAGTTTCATTCCCGTGATTTTACTGGTGTGTTACCTAAAAATACTACTCAGGCTACGAAGATTAAAAATAATGGGGACACAGACCATGGGAACAACAGGAATACACCAAAAATATTCTTGTATTCAGTCGAATCGATTTCAATATTTCTATTGAAAAGGATCATCTACAGCAATTGCAATCTGTACAGGAAGATGGTTATGATGGGTGCATAACTCACTTGACTAACTATTGAACGACATTTCATCTGCAGTTTAAAGTACTTGGCAAATACATAGGCACTCACAAAATCTTAATACATTAAATCTACATACGCTCTTGATATTTTTACTCAGGCCTCGTAAGTTTTTCAGGGTCATATTATTTATGAAATATGCGCCTAAAAATTGCTGTTGGTTTGATCAATTTACTCGTTTAGGTGTACTTCCATGGGTCAAGTCAGCTACAAACCTACCTACAACAGACGCGACGACCACAAAATAGGAAGAAGTAATTCTAATGGCCTTCTGCGTTCTTTTGGTGCAGAAACAATGTCACCATGACACATTGACTGGCAGTGTAAGCTTACATACCCGTAACTTCAAGCCATTGTGTAGTGTAATCCAGTAGATGTAAACCTGCTCCTATAATCGGACGCGCGTCTACCCCACCCAAGTGGGTTGTGTAGACGCGCTTAGTGCGCCCAAGCCTAGGTTCGGCTTTTTTGTGCGTTCCATCGATATGTCACCCAATATTTATTCCAAAATGTTCCTTACGTATAATGATTAAGTCAATTAGTTGACCTATTAACTTTAGAATCAGTTGAAATGTATTTCAGATGACATATCACACGCCGCTTGAAAATATGTTGACGTAGCTTGAACAGACGTGTGCATCTGACGTCAGTGCTCAGAGTAGGGCGCCATATGTACAATTTTATAGTGTTTATTAGTAAATCGCGTTAGTCAAGGTGCGTCAGATCGCACACCTCTGTCGCGAAAGACGCGACCCAGGGAAGTCCACCTTTAGATGGCAGATCAAACTGCGTGCGATATGTTATTTAAAATGTATTTGCAATCATCCTTACATCAACAGTATACAATTATTTTTTATTTGTCAATATTGAAGTTGAAGTTTTCTTAATGATTTTATTCAAAAAATACAGCTGACTTGAGAACCTCCTCCTTTTAGAAGTCGGTTAAAAATGTTAGGTATCATTTTAATCGTAGGTGACACATCGTTTGAACGCTTCTTTAAAAAACATTGGTTTTCTCAGAAGATAAATCTGTCTATAATATAGCAGACAATATATTGTGATTTCTGTACTAATCTCCGGTAGCAAAGAAGAGTCAGTATAATCTAAAACTGAACGGTATCATATAGTGTAGTGTCTGTGCCTATGATTGGGTAACATTGACACTCCCTGCAATCTTTAGTGGAGCAGTGTTCAGTTTCAGATAAGACGGACTCTGCTATCTAGTCTCGCATATTTGATCTATGCTAGACGCAACATAAATGGAAGTTAACCTTAAAAAAACGAAGCTACCAAAGTATTTACCAAAAGTACCAAAACTTTAGTTAAACAAAAAACAAGTACAACGTATTATATTGCTAATTATCTAAAAAAGTTTTATTCAATGAATTCCCTTTAAATAAAAAGTTAAGCTGGAAGTTTTGTGAAAAGCCAAATCCGGTACTTTTGATTATGAGGCCTTGATTACGATGGTAATTGAAAAATAAACATTCGACAACTCAAGAGCCTGCCTACATGGCTAGATGGTCATGTTCCGAGGCTATCTACTCTTGATCGAAATAAAATGTAGGTTTGTGATTGAAGTTTTAAAGTTACCTTTTAGAAACTTGGTTAAATCTCGCTATGAGGGTACGGGTAATGGATCATCAAAGTTGGGCAACGTTCAGCGAGCTTCAACACTAAAGCACTTCAATATGTTAAGTTTTAAATGTAGAGACTTTTCATAAATATTTTTTAAAACCGCAAAACCGCGGCTTGCTAGGAAACAATATTTTAGACCCTCATATACAGCCTCAGGCTATATTACTGATAGATCGACGTTTCGGCTTACTTCTCAATAATAAATTTACTGGCTGGACCAGGTTTGGGTGCACCTACTCGTTAAATCACGTCAGTCACACATAACTGACGTCCCGTCTAAGACGCAAGGTGTGTTGTTTCGATTCCCGCTGCGGGACAAATGTTTGCATGATCTGCAAATATTTGTTACCGGTCTGGGTTTTGTGGTAACATGGTACTCGTAGTTTCTGATACACATGGAATCCTAGTGTGGGCTTCGGACTATGTTTGTGATTGTTAATCCTACTCTTACTAATATTATAAATGTCAAAGTGTGTGAGGATGGTTTGATGTTTGTTATTCAATCACGTCGTAACGGCTCAACTGATTTCGATGAAACTTGGAATATAAAGAGTTCTTAACCTAGAATAGCATATAGGCTAATTTTATGTAGGTACCACGCGAGCGAAGCCGCGTGTGGAAGCTAGTTTAAAATAAAAACTATGAAGCGCTTTTAATAAAGCTGCAGCTGCTTGTGATAAGCAGGCGGCGGCGCCAGTGAATAGAAACGGCACGTTTTCTCGCCACTTGTTCTTGCTGCTACAGAAGCTACGTGTGACCGACGCATAATAATGATAAAATTTATAGCTTACAAGATAATTTATTATTTATTCATCACCTAATGCGTAAATCATGATTTGAATATCTTTTAGCAGTAGGTAATGATCTCTTGTTGATAAATATACTCAGCTTTATTTTATTTTGGCCACTTTTATCACGAAATTCTTGATGTGGAAACTTAAGGACCATGGCTACCAATTAATAAAAGATAAATTTAAAATAATGCGAATATTTTCTTTGACAGACTATGGTTTTCTAAAAGCGGCCACCGTTGTTAAACTGTCACTAAATCGTCATAGCATAAAATTATTTCTTCAACGTTTTGTCAAGTATTCTTTATTAGGTGCCGTTGTTTATATGATTGTTAACATATCTTGGGAAACTAGGCCCAGTACCATCAACTTTGCGATTTTGTTTAGGCAGTGACGCAAGTTGACAGTCACAAAGATTTATGGTTCAAATTCATGTAAAATTGTACTGACGGCTGTGAATGGCAATAAAATGTCATGGTAGGTAACTAATTCTTATGATAGCGTATACCAAAAAACGATGCATGGATTTGTAGACAAAACAAATATACTTCAATCTCAAACAGTTAGCATAATACTCTCTTGATCAAGTATGTCTCCAACTTCCTTATAGATCAAAATGTGAAATGCCTAAGAATAATTTGCCTCAAAGAGACATATAAATAGGTCTAAAATATTTCAAAATAACCAGCATAAGGCATAAATACGGGAATTGAGGTTTTATTATACTAAAACTACGTTATTTTCTAGTAAAATGAGCAAAGATTGAAATATTTGTAGCTGTGGATATTTTGATATACCTACTTACTTCAGGGAACTTACAAGTTTACAACAATTGTAAACAAAAAAAAAACAAATGAAGACCGTTATTTCAAAAGATACCAATAAAAATCAAATGCGTATAATGTAGGCTTCGTAATTATTATTGAAATTAATAATTGCTACTCGTGACTCTGCTACTGTGGTAGGAAGTCAATAACTCAGCAGGTTGTCACGCAAAGCACCGACATACTTAGTTTCGCGAATAATGCCTACCCATGTTACATGAGAGGAATAAGCTCACACAAATAGATCACAGCCGTTTTGTTCAGCATGTTTATGCTAGTTTACGCAAAATATTCCACGCGCGTCTTGAACGTTTCCATAAATTACTTACTACAACTGCAAAAAAAGCTTACATGCGGAGGTTTTAAACTTTGAAAAGCACATCTTTATCATGTTCTTACCAAAATCTAATCATACCTGAACTACGATGTCATTGAAACTATACCAAATGGGACCTCACCATATGTTGGTTTTTAATATTACCATATTCGTTACATTACCAAAACCAGATGCCCTAGAATAAAAATAAAATCTTTTTTGAAAGGTGTAAACAAAGTTATTTCATATTTAAGACCCCCCATTTTGAACACCTATAATCTTAGCAATCCCTTGAACCTAATCTGAATCTTGGTACAAATAATCATAAAGTCAAAAAATGAAATACGGTTTTTTAAAACTGCCCCTTTTTATGAAGATACCACGCGAGCAAAGCCGCGGGCGTACGTTAGTAACTCATATTTTTACCCATAAATTCTGATAGTACAACGTTTATTTTTTGGTAAAAAAAAACAGATTACAAGTCAAATCTTCTTCTTGTCGTGTCACTGATTTTTTCTTGGTCATTCTGTATTAGGTCAGTGACCAGGGTGAGGTATGGTACAAGTCAAATTAACATAATACTTATTCAGTAAACAGGTAAGTACTGCCAAAGATAATATGTACTACCTATTTAAAAATCTGTTGACTTACAAAATTCTATGCAGATAACATTGACGAAAGTTATGCTTTACAAATAAACATACAATACAACGCCGATTCGTCCAAGTTGTTTGAGAGATCAAAAATCTAATTTTGCTTGAGTCTTTATCGTTTGGTGTTGCGCGCTCTGTAGCACATTTTCTCTCTGCGCTACCTACTGTCGCATCTGCTTAAGTTGCTCTATGCGAATGATTTAATAAATTACGTGAATCCAAATCGGCACAGTCTCGTGTGAGCCCTTGCACAACAGGCTGCTGGACGGCCAACATCGATAAATAAGTAAATTAGGATAGTCTTGTCATAAAAAGGTGAGCGCACTCATTTTGCATCTTCAGCAGTGATTACAAATAGTCGAAATTTTAAAATAAGTAGCAGAAGGAACTGCATTACAGGCCAGTATTATTTAAACACATTCGTATTACATACAATTATTAATAATTCTATTAATAGGTTTTAAAGTTATCTGGAAACATTTTTTTTTTCTTCTACTCAAAATCAAGTCATACTACATACGCACGTATGCATCAGCAGAAAATATTTAGTACCATAAGTGTGATTTGTATTGATTGTAATCATTAGCGCGCTTCTCATTGCTATATTCAAGCTCCCATATGATGCTATTTTGATGCAAGTTACATTTTAAGCATTTCGCTTAAAATGTAACAAAGGCTCATATTTAACCGTCTTATGGGGATTAAAAACGTCAAACGAAACATGTCTCCAAAACAGCCGGTTAACTTACAAATGCCCAATTCCACCAACAGTTTCATATGTAAGTAGGTAACCGTAATTGACTTTTGACACTATGCCTCTGCTGTACGAACCTTAGGTGATACTTAGAGATGGGAAACGTTGATGAAATTGAGCAAGTAGTTAAACGGCCGGTTAATGTGCTAGTTAATACTAGCATAAGAACGCTGTTAGTGACTGTCTTTCAAGGGAAAAATTGATGTTAATTTAGGACTATAAATAGAAATTACGAATCTGTAAAATTAACAATAAGCTGTCAGAATTGTAGCACTTCATCACAAGATGTAATTTACATAACTACAGGTAGCTTACGATTCTCTTATGACGTTTGGATGTTTGTTACACGTTTTATTTTAAATTTTGTTACTTGAACATGATATATTCATGTTCTTTATTGTTTAATTGATGAGGGCTTCATTAAAGATGTTTTACATAAAAAATTTCTTATACAACTTGTAAATGCTTGTGAATACGTGAAATAGTAGTAATTTTCTTTGAATAAATGTTTGATATAAAACACCTATCAACATCTGTGGAACTTGATAGACACGGATGTCAAAATTGAGTTCTAATAAGATATTTTTTACAAAAACTAAAAACCGACTTCCAATTCCTGAATATTTACAAGATAATTACTATAGCCGATAGAAAATTTAGAGCTTAGAGTTTAAAATAGGATAAAAACAATTGGGGGGCCATCCTATAGAACTTGGCGAACTCACGTCGTTTTGCCAGAGTATTTTTCATCATCAACAATAACTCTTACGGTACTGACTGACAATCAAACTTAATGGTTTTATTATTTATTTAATTTTTTTATACTTTCACACTTAAACTTAGTGTAAGGAGGACTTAATGCTAAAGCATTTTCTACCAGTTATCCTGGGCGTGCAAAAAGATGGTGAGGCGTGACAATTAAACTAAACTTAGAAATAACTTACCTACTTAAATACATAGTTTATTCTCTTTGACAATCAACGCAGAGCCTAACCAAAAGTCCTAAGAGTATGAAATTTGCAGGGTAGCTTCCTGTTGTAACGTATGGGTGCCCAGAAAGGAATTCCCGACACAAATACCCTAAGATTAAAGTTTATATAGAAATAGCAGCAACCGAAAGAAGTCGCGTGGATTACCACTAGTAGACAAAACAAATTTCGGCAAGTCGTGATTTCAAGAGATGATGACGGATTTATGCCGGTTTTTTAAGTTTTACGGGACAAGTAGTAATCACTCAGGAATTAAATTAATATGGGACCACCCCGGGATCATTCCATATACACCAGCGAAAGAATCATCAAAATTGGTTTACAATTGGCGGAGATATTGAGTAACATACACTCAAAAAAAAACGAAACGTACATACTGTAGGTAGATTCTAAGTAGTTAGTAAGACAATTTTTTTTACGTTTTTATAATAAGTCTACAGCACAATGCATTTTATAAGTTCAATGTTTTAATTAACATTATTCACAGTCATGGTTTAACTATAGTTGGTGTAGTGGTTAGTCACTCAATTGCTTTAATATCCGTGTTTGCATGCTTAAATTGACCGAATAATTTTTAATTTTCATTCAACTCACGCAGAAGTTCTACCAACAATCGAAGTTAAACCAAACCTAGAAACTGCGTTGATCAATCTCAGGCTGTGTCCAAACAGCAGGCGATACGTCATCTAAAAATATTTTTGAATAACCCTTACGTCTTCTGAATAAATATAAATTTGTGTTTGACTTTTAAGAGCTTGCGCTATCGCTGAGCTATATAGCACAACCCAAATGACAAACTCAAAATTGACTTTGTTCGGTAGAGGTAAGACTCATTTGAAACAAATTTTATATGACATATCATAAGACTCAGATGTTGCGTCTCATATCCCAATTTTAATTAATGAGGGGTACCTAACCTATCTAATGTAGGCGAGATCGCCGATGAAGTTAACTAAGTTGAAGTTAGCCTTCTATAGAAGTTCAATTCCTCCTCTCTTTTATTAAAAACTTTTTGCCATCATAATCTTAATCTACGCAACGTGTGTGCTAGGTTTAATGCAGGAAATGGTTTTAGAAATTTATTTCTCAAAAAATACATTCTATACATTCTATAACATTTAAGCGGTGATGATATCAAAATATATTTTGCATAACTGTTGATAAATTGACTGATCAACGCTATATCATTTTATTACGAGGCGGTTAATCATATACAACCAGTTGCAGTAATGATAATTTAGATGTATACTAAAAGGTCAATTTGACGGTCGAATTTTATGCACTGTGATTATTTTGAAGCAGACACTTGTGTAAGCTCAGGGTCACTATTTTAACTAAACAGGCGTCATTGAAAGCTCACTGTTCATACTCAATGGGGCCTACCATGACGTCGTAGTAGCCAGTGTCAGCACTATGACTGAGGGAAATTTTAATAAAAATTTAAATAATAATTAAGTTTCACAGCTATTTCAGTCCGTTTCAAATGTTAAAAGAGAGTGAAAAAATATTAACAGTACGATTTAGTTTGAAATTTCTAAATTTTTCACGACTACTAAAATATTCGTGATGCTCAGACTTTCGCGAGTTTTGTTTAAATAATAACAGATTTATTCACGAAACTTGATAAACAAGTTAATCGATAACTAGTTGAGTAAAACATCAAGGTATATTATTCCCATAGTATATCATTCTGATTTATCTCAATCAAGTAGAATCTTCAATTAAGCGTTTTTTCCAAAAAAAACAAGCATATTTATTTCATACCGAGTAGTTTTGTGTGAAACAAGCATTGAAAGTGCTAAACATAATGGCTGTAGAATTTTTTTTCTCCATAAGTATCTAATTTACAGGTAATACATTATCGAAGTAGCATAGTTGGTACTTACCTTTGCCTACACTCACTTTTATTACCATATTTGCCAACTAACTATAGTCCTCTTATAAATAAAATAAAAACAATTATAAATATTCCGGACTTATCACTCACGGTCAGCTGATCCCAAACTAGGCATAGCCTGTACTATGGGTACCAGAGACTGATATACATAATAGATAAATATTTAACACCCAGACATAGAACAAACATCGTTGTTAATCACACAAATGTTTGTCCAGTGCGGGAATCGAACCCGCGACTTCTAGCGCAGAAGGCAGAGCTACTACCAACTGAGCTATGAGGCCGGTCAATATATTATTATGTAGTTTCAGTTTCAGACTTTTTCATACTGACCCATCTTGATGGTTCGCTCTCTATTTTACATTTATACTTAAATCTATACCTATAATTAATTACTTATATGGTAAAAAAATCAATCAATCAATTTGTAACAAAATCTAAATTCATATTGACGAGGTAATTATTTAAATTTTTGCTCCAAATTAGTTTATAACACCTAATAAAATCAATAATAAATTATATTCGTCGTAAGCACCTAATCTAGTTGATTTTATTTGTCATACCAAATTTTTATTAAGTAGAGTATGAATAAATTCAAACAGGCACGAGCCAAACTCACAATGTGCGTTCAATTTCATAAAAAATTAATATAATGTGAGTTTTTAATCATAAAACTATGAATTGTTGATAAAATATATATAATTTATTTATATTATATTTTGAAATTTTATACAACACCGAAATATACTGTGATAGTTAAAAACACACAATAGGTGCCTTTGCTAACGAACACTATGTTTTTTTTTAATTCTGAAAACCAGATAAATTGAGTTTACTAATTAGAACACACAAAAGGCGTCTGCTATGTCAGTTTTGCAAATAAAATCAATCATATTTATTTGTAAAGTGTAATTAGGGAAGCACTAAAGTTGACTTAAGTTAATCGACTGCTAAATTGAATTTCAACTTTAAACATGAGGGATTTCCGTTGGTGTCGTTGATAAACTTGCACACAATGATGAACAAAGCTTTTAGAGAAAATTCAACTCCAACTGCTCCGCTAAAACTCTCCGATCGTGGAAAACTTGTGAATGACTTGAAACTTATTTCGGCAGGTGTATAATAATATTAAAATATGCGCCAGTGAAACGTGACTCTTCATTATAAACGTGTAGATATCAGCGCAGCGGGCGAAAAGATAAGCAAATATATCACCTACTCTTTGGTTGAGTCCAGTAGCTGGTTGAATCTACTAGCTCTGTTTATTAACTTCCAAATAGCTAAATCACATAGGAAAATTGGTTCTCTGTAAACTATCTGTAGTGACTAGTATTTAAGGATACCTGCATTCCTTAACTTATGCTGTCTCCGGGGGACAACTGACAGTGACAGATAACAGATGACACCTGAGATGGAGAGATGTATACATAGTCTCTAGGAGTGAGTCAGTCTGTGGTCATGCCGGCACGAGCAGGCGCGCGGGAATCACTGTGAGATATTAAGTGATATAATAATAACGAGGGAGTTGTCCTGCTAGGAACCAGCGTGGTGTAAGGCATACACTACACTATCTTTTGAATCTAGTGTAGTAATTTGATATTTGATAGATTCTCATAAAAAACTGAAGTGACACTGAGTACTTACTCGCGTTCTTCAAAGGCACATTTCCTGTTGTATATTGTAACAATCGTATGATCACGCTCAATTGCCAAAAATGCGTTGTAGGAATGTTTTACTACTCATATTTTTCGGATCATTATGTTTTTTTGGGATTTATTAGTAGCTTCTGCAAAAAAATGATTTATACACGCCAAGTAGGACATATTTATTTTTATATAGATTTATTATCATGCGATATCATCCACCTACCTATCTCGCGCTTTTATAACACGTGTCTACTACGTAATTTGAATGTTAGGGTTCGTAGATACCTAATAGTCGTATTAAATTTTTGTCTTAAACAAAATAGCTCACAATAAGAACAAAATAATAATGTAAGATATTTTAATCATTTCAGATGGCTTCTCTGAAAACAATACTCTTTACATTGGGAATAGTATCAAGTTTACTTATTCAAACGCAAGGAGCTGACAAATACACAGATGGGAATCGACCTTATGAGTTTGGGTTCAACATTGAGGGAGAACAGCATCGTCATGAACAGAAAGGTATGATTGGTGTGATAAAGCCCTTGTGCTCTACTTATACCACTTGTACCATCAGCTAGTACTACTCATGGTACAACTGGTACCGATTTGTCCTACTCAATGATAGAAGCCTCCTGCAGAACAAATAATTGTTATTGTTTTTAGTTATACCTATGATTATAATTTAGATAAGAAACATAAAATTGTATCTATCGGCAAACACTATTTGATATAAACATTTAATAGCAACTAAAGTCACGTTTCATTATTATTGACACACATTGTACGAACTATTTTTCTTATTTTATTATAGAAGTTCTTAATTTGGAAACGTGAAGATTTTTTATTTTTATTTTTTTTATAAACTTAATTTTGCTAATGGCCTTGTAAAACGTTAAATATTTAATAAAATAGATAAACATTTGCATAATTAATTCACATTAGTACCTATACACATTCTATAGCGTTTTTATCACATTCAATGAAATAATTGTGCATTCGTGTATTTGAATCCTCTAATTTGCGTACAAATCGATTTATTTTAGTCTAGACTTTCATATTTATTTCAGTTTAACTCAATCAAAGTTTTATTTGATATAAAATGTACGTAAGCCTACTGAAAAACTTCAATAAAATGTTAATTACAATCTCTATGCATGGCTTGCAAAAACTAACATTGTCCATGGCTCAGTACAATTAACTTTGCGATTGTGTTTAGGCGGTGAGGTAAGTTTAAGAGTCACAAAATGTATGGTTCAATTTTCCGTAAAATAGTGCTGAGAAGAATAATAATAGTCGCATTTGAATGGCAATAAGACGTCATGGTATAACCCGATTTATTATCATAATTGATATACATAAAAAAAAATCACGCTCAATAAACATCGCATCACACACGATGACCTCATGAAATAAATTAAAAAAATACTGAGGATTTGTCAAATAGTCCAATTGACATTAAAGTAGGTGCCAATATTACTAATCAACATTAATTTGTTTGCTCTCTTACAAGCTAATTTGATATTTACATTTAGTTGGTATAAAACCGAAACGTTAGTAAAAAAAATGTATAAGCAAACATAACTTACCGCAAGGTTATTCAAACTAAACTGTTACTTTGTCAAGATATTTATTTGCAATTATGTCATAGGTAGGTTGGTACCTACCACTAATAACAGCAACAAATACGCCTCTCCAACAAGTATATTAGTAATATTAAAATGGTTCAATATGTGTGTATTTTGTGATTTCAGATGAAAAAGGTTTGATCATGGGTGAATTCGGCTTCATAACTGCAGACGGCGTGTACCATGTCACAGTGTACGCGACAGACGAACAAGGGAGATTCAAGATTTTATCGATGAAAAACATACGCGTCAAGCCATGTGAGTTCCATAATTATACCTACTGATTTAAAATCACAAAATAAACGAGATTTTGATGAAACGTCATGTATTTACAGATCCTACTTACAAGCGGCCCGAGGCTGGATCCGCGAGACAAGGTCACTCTCTAGATGTGCAAACTCCGCAGCAAACCTTACTGAATGGACCATCACCGGTGCAAAAATCCAAAACAGCCGTTAAGGAAATATCAATAGAACCACCGGGCAGGTCTTGTTCCTCATGTAGTCTTCCTACTACGACTACGCAGGCCCCTGCACAAGAATTTGTTCAACCAAATGTACAAAATACTCCGTTGAGATCGGAAGGCAATCATTTTGGTCAGAATCCAGCATCTGTCAACCAGCATTACCCACAAGGAGCAACCAACTCATTCGGTAACCAGCAGAATAGTTTCACTGATCAAAGTGGCGGCTCACCTCCAAGCTTCCGTGGAAATCAAGAAAACAGTTACAATAACCCTCAAACGCATTATCAGCAAGGTCCTAGCCCGCAGAATGCTTTTACAAAACAAGGATTAGGTTTACCAAAACAAGACTCTGCAAACTATTATCCATCAGAACCACAGAGTGTTCAGCCACAAGAATTCGGCCGGGATGGTCAGTCTGGGCGGGTTGGTAGCACAAGTGGAAGAACTGCTAAAAAGTATGATGGACCGGTAAAACCATTTGGCTCAGAAGGTGCTCAACCAAATGGTATCCCAAACGGTGAAGCAGGTTTCAATCAAGGCCAAGCACTACCGAACAAACCGACTCTTATATCAGCCCAAATGCAAATTGTTGATAAAAATACTGATATTCATCGAAGGGGTCCCGGTGAAAAAGAAGGCCTCCCTAATGGACTAACAAAAAGTGATATGACACAGCTTCTCTACACGTTCAATTACACTGTAGGTTTTCATGGACATTTCGAAGAAGGCTACCGAAATGGAGCTAAGCAAGGCTATTATTACATCACTGGAAGAAATGGAGTGCGAACAAGGGTTGATTATGTTGCTGATGAGAATGGCTTTAGACCCAAAATCACTCAAGAAGTTTTGGACTTGCTATCAGACGATGTACCTAAACCGGAAACTGAAAAAGACGAGAAGTACGGTCTTAAAGGCTATGAATTCAAATGGCTGTATTTCCCTGTTGAATGAATATAACGGATATTAATATATATATTTAAGTTTAGTTAATTTAATGGAAATATCTCATTAGCAAAATTGATGTTAGTTTAATAGCATAGAATATAAAGTATTAAAATACCTAATTTGACCTGTGAACTTTGCGTTTGAGGACGAATAGCATACACTGCCATTTATTACGAGTAGGTTGTTAAAAATTAAGAATAATACTATTGTATTTTAATTATAAATATAAGTAATAAAAAAGTAACATAATCCTAGTTTTATTACTCATAAAAACATTGGTAACCCATACTACGACTTAATTAAAAACATCTTGTTAATAAGGTATTTCAGCCTTTGTATTATTATCGTCAAGAACGTAAATATAAGTTTACGAAGATTTATTATTTATTAACGAGCTTATTGATTCGATTATTTGTAAAAGCACATCTGTGCTACCAGTTTAATTTATTGATCTACGTCATACACTATGAAATAATATACAAGTTTATAATCAAGCCGTATTGCTCTTACTACCGAGCTGGGTTGGCCTAGCGGGATGTAGGTGGCTTTCGGTCGTGATTTTGAATCACGATCATGCACTAAAGGATTTTCAACTGAACTTTGGTACATATTGAAGACAATGCCCTCTTGTATGTGCATAATCGTCGTGAGTGGAATATTCAGGGGATGTTTTCAAAGAAGAAATAAATTTTACAGCTTTTTGTATTAAATTATTGTCCGGCTACTGTCAATATAAATAAATAAATAAATATTTCGGACATATCACACACGGTCAACTGATCCCAAACTAGGCATAGCCTGTACTATGGGTACCAGCGACTGATATACATAATAGATAAATATTTAACACCCAGACACAGAACAAACATCTGTATTCATCACACAAATGTTTGTCCTGTGCGGGAATCGAACCCGCAACCTCTAGCGTAGAAGGCAGAGTTACTACCAACTGAGCTATGAGGCCAAGTATGAGTACAGTATAAACATAAAATACGGAGGTAAGAATACCAGGGTTAGTCTATTGCAAAATGATTTTTTAAACCATTTTATTGAGCGCCATCTAGAGTTTCGCTCCAGTACTTCACAATGGAAGGTATTAAAAGCTTACGGTCTGATGCGCACGAGTCATCATTGTAGCTTGCTATCCGATATTTTAGTGTCACAGAATGCCAAGAGATGGCAAAAAAGACCAAAAAGATTTGAAAAAGATCGGGAAAATACTATTTTTAAGTCGCGCTAGATTTAAGTCTTTTTTTTTGTTTATAGAATAAGCCCCTTTCAGGTTAGAAAACATATTGTAAATCACCTGTATAATATGCTTCCTTTAATAATATGTAATAGGAATAGTTAATTGATTTATGTGTCTGTTAAATATCTTATATATATTATAGGAATACCTATATGTATTAGTTACAATTTTGCTGCAGCTTGGCGTTAATGTTCCAACCCATAATAAACACAGATATAGGGCTAGCATACATCCCGTTACGGGATAGGTCCTGTATTCGACTGGGCTGACCCCTATTAACACGCGTCCCGTATTTGACCAATATTTTTAAAATCTTATTTGATTAAATTATTCAGAAAGTAAATCTGATTATGCGCACAAAGAAGAGCTACGTTCTGAAAATAGTTCAATTTTCTTATGAATAACTTGATTTGATTACCAAACCTACCTAAAGATTATTCTGTTCTTGTTGATTATTGTATGAATAAACCATTACCTACGTTTCATAATAAATAGTTGTATTTAACCTAACCTGTTTTATTTAAACTAAAACACCTGTAGCCCTTCATGTTTTAGAGATATTTTCATTAGAACAGCCGATACAGATATTGCAGTAAACATCATTCTTATTAATGCACATTGTGATAAGGAGCTAACCTTTGCGTAAAGTGCATGAATATTTAAATTTGCTGAGCTCCTACTAGCTAATATCTCCTACGTTTAGGGTATAAATCCTGAATGTCCAGTATCCATAACGAGACAATTATGGCAACCCTACATAGATAAGAATGTCGGCACTATTATAATCACAGCCATAGCAGCATCTACCCCGCATGCATCCGCAATAAAATTGTGTCAAAACTTCAGTCTCATTTACTGCTTAAATAATGCCAACGTGAAAATTATTTCCAACAAGGAAACACAATCAAAGATCGTGAGGTCATATTTCGACCGCAGTAATTCGGTCACAATTTTAATGAGCACGATAAAGGGAAAATTGCATAACTACAGCATTATGAATGAATCTTGCCGACCACCAATAAGCCTTTCTGCGCGTGCTTTTGGCGGGAAACTGCAACCAACCAGTCATAGCAAAGCTAGCGCGTGCGCAACACGCGTTCATTATTCTAAATTTTAAAATAGATGCGATCGCGAACGTGACGTTTTATCTCCTAGTCTTCTAACAAATTTGCCTAAATGGAAGTATTGAGGACACACCTCATTTACCATTGTTCCGATTCTCTCTAACATACTGTGAATATGCATTGTTGAGTCACAAAAACAGTGTTAGTTCTACTTTCCTAAACTTCATACAAAACAAGCCCATGTTAATGTCAATTACTTACATTGGACATTAATCACCGGCTGAAGTTGCCAAATTTTGATGTAAGTTGGCCTGTTAATTATTCCAGTAATAACTAACTGATAAGAACTAACACAATCTTATATTATGCTATATGACTTACAACAAGATATTTATTTGAAGAATCTTGTAATGGGAATTTAATTTGTTTACATGTCTTAAAGGATTTCTTGTTTAACATATACATACGTTTCAAAATTAAACTGCTTATTAAATGCATGTAATTGCCTACTAAAGAAAACGAATGACAATAATTTGTGTCGTATTCTCTTGAAAATAACAGATTGCCTGGTAGCGTACAAAAACGATAAATGAGATTATCTTTAAAGTACCTGAATGCCTCTCTTCGTAAGGGAACTTTTAAGGAAAAAATTCATCATGAGAAATACACACCACTAAGAATGCCTGGGTATTAACCCAGGCATTCTTAGTGGTTATTTATTTTTTCACCTATTTTTACGCATCTGGCATTTATAGTCATGATATTTTTTACTCTTCTCACAGCCCTAAACGAAATATATTAATCGCGATTGCTGTAAATTTTTATTCTTTTTTTGAAATTTACCTACGACAATTAAAGACACGAGGCAAAAAAAACCATCAGGATCTTCATCCGGGCCCTCAGAGGGTAAAGATGGCCCTCAGAAACCTCAGGGCTAGCTTTATCCCAATGCTCTTCTACTTGAGCTTTGCTAGTCTAGGCGTTATCGGTGCTTACATCTTTAACTTAATTAGTCATAGTCACACTTTGTTTAAATTTACAAATTTTACACCATACAATAGGTACCCCTGAACAGTTGGTTTCGCCACACGTGTTGCAGCTGTTTCGGTAAACGAAGTGTATTTTGCAAGGAACCTTTGACTGTCAAAGTCAAAGGTTAAAAAATTGAAATCGTCGCAGTGATGAAAAGAATCAAAACACAGGTAGGCGAGGCGCTATGATGTTTTTTGTTTGCTTAATACTGCAATAAAATAAATAGGTACTTTTAATATTTTCAAATATTATATCATAGTAAAACTATTGCTCCTGTGACTTGGGAAGAAGTGGCTGCCTATTTAAGTAAAGAGGTAGGAAGGTAAGGTATTCTTAGTCGTTAATATACACACTGACAGTACCTGTTAGAGGTCAAATGGTGTTTATTTCAATAAACTCACTAGGATTACTTTGAAACGTCTTAGAAACTAGGTGAAGCTATGCCTGTTACTCGCAACCAAGCTTAGAAGAATCAGGTAATAATTTCATTCAGTACATCGTTTATTACTTTTGTAACTTAGTCGGTGGTTTTTGCTATATATTTTCATACGCTAACCGTCATCATAGCCAGTTTATGTGTTAGAGAATAGTGGCTATAGTCGTTAATATTTTTAGACTCTACCACACTGACTCAGTCTGAGTATTTTCAAGAAGTTGTTGTTTTTGAAATTTTTCCTCAAAATTCCAGTCAACAGTGTTGTATGTCTAAGATAAGATATTCTCGACTGAAAAACCATGACATCACATTGCAAATAGGTACCTTATTTGTAAGCGTGTTTGCAGCGGAACATGCACCTTTGTATTTATGTAATAAGATAATATCGAGCAAACCAGTATTAAGCAATATGCTAATATCCTGAAACGTAACTCAACAGAGTTAAACATAAGCTGTAGTTACCTACTCGTAGGTATTCACACATCGTGTTTTCATTTCATAATATACAGCGAAGTCGCTAGCGATTCAATAACATCCAAACTAGGCCTCATACACAAGCTCAAAGTCGCGCAACGGGCTATGGAGAGAGCTATGCTCGGAGTTTCACTACGTGATAAGATCCGAAATGAGGAAATCCGTAGAAGAACCAAGGTCACCGACATAGCTCTCAGAATTAGCAAGTTGAAGTGACAGTGGGCAGGCCATATAGCTCGCAGAACCGATAACCGTTGAGGAGTAAAGGTTCTCGAATGGCGACCACGAACCGGGCGACGCAGTGTTGGAAGGCCCCCCACCCGATGGACCGATGACATTGTAAAAGTTGCGGGAAGTCTGTGGATGGAAAGGGCTCAAGACCGTTCGTCGTGGAACTCTTTGGGGGAGGCCTATGTCCAGCAGTGGACTTCTATAGGTTTTTTTTTTCGTAAATTATTTGCTTTTATTTAGTAACAGAAAAATAATAATTATAACAGTTGTAAATTAAACTAAAATAATATTATACTAGAAATGAACTCTGTTTTCTACGACTACGACTACAAGTAGAGTTGAGAAACAGAGTTCAGATCACCAACCACAGGCAGCGTGCCCAAAAGGCTAGCGACGTTACCTTCTATAGGTTGTTGTTGATGATGATGATGAAAATAGGCCTAGTTAAAATTGGAAAGTTTTTGAATTACTAGCGATTCAGCCGGAAATAGGTAGAAGAATAGGGAAGTAGGTAGTCTCACTCCGGTGTCTGTATGTCCGTCTGTTTGTTTGTCACCACCTCCGAGAGCTAAACCAAACAAGCTAAAGACTTGAATTTTGAAAAAGTTAAAGCTCTTTATTATCCAATTTCTTATGGCTTGCTTTTTTCCACAAATATCCATGCAAATCATTTTTTTTTGCAATTGTAGAACGAGTATCATGATTGAATGTATTGAATTGAATGAAATCAACGAAAATGAAAATATAATGTATTTCTTTAGAACTAGGACTTGACATCCCCACATACATTTGAAAACAATACAAATAATAGCAGTGAAACGACTAGGTACTGTTTATCCGAAAGTAGGTAACACGTTTTTAACTGTACTGTTGTTTTGCATAAACATTTTGCAAGTCCTTATTCTTTCCGCAAAGCCTCGAGACGAAAGTATACGAAAAGTCGGTGAATGCAAAAGGCTTAAAACCGTTCGTCAGGGAACTCTTTGGGGGCCTATGTCCAGCAGTAGACTTCTAGACTGTTGGTGATGATGATGATGAATAAATTAAAAGGAAACCTGTCGCTATCGAAAATTAACGGAACATAGGTATATTTTTTAAGATAAACTACTAAAATACAGTTGTTTTGCTGTTTGCTATCAAATTTTATTAAAAGTAGAGCAAATAGTTTTGGCCTGACATAGGCTCGTATCCTGTATCGTTGTAAAGTTGTGACTGAAATTTTAGAAAGGAAAAGAAAAAACATGTTTATATCTTCCACTCACCTCTATCAGCCGTTATGTCGGTAGGTATACACACCTTTCTTACTCATGTCATCTTTCGCACAATCCATCCATAATTCCTTTGGTCTAACTCTTCCCTAACATAAACTCGACAGGCCTCATAGCTCAGTTGGTAGTAGCTCTGCCTTCTGCGCTAGAGGTCGTGGGTTCGATTCCCGCAATGGACAAATATTTGTGTGATGAATACAGATGTTTGTTCTGTGTCTGGGTGTTAAATATTTATCTATTATGTATATCAGACTCTGGTACCTATAGTACAGGCTATGCCTAGTTTGGGATCAGTTGATCGTGTGTGATATGTCCGGAAAAAAAAACTGAGCTATAGCATATAGGTAGATTAATATAGATAAATTAGTTTGTATAAGTATGGAGAAATTATTAGTTAGTTGAAATCGGATTGGATCAGCACATAGTCTGCATTTCTAAATTTATAACGCATTCCGTAATTTGTATACCATCCTGAATAGGAAATATTCTATCAACAAACAGAAAGAATATTAGCGAGAAAAAATAAACAAAATTTACTTTTTTTTTTTAAATATTTTCCCGAACTTTTTCAAATCAGCTGTTTTCGTAATTTTTTATCATCTACATAACTATTCTTTAAACGTACGCGAAGTTCGACATCAACATTGCTATTTAAAACAGCTGAATAACTGTGTTTGAATTGACAGATCTTTTTCTCATAGTGTTTTGTTCAATGAAAATTGTCGAATTCAGTTGTAGAACAAACTTTATTGGCATTTGAGTGTAGAATAAGCCCCTTTCAGAATAGTATACATAATATTATGAATCACCTCTTATTACACTTCAAGCATTTGGAGTTTGAAATAACACCCAAATAAAAAAGAATCGAAGATTTTCACTAGCCCTAGCACACACTAGCACTTTTTGTCATAACTCGTTTATGATCTCGGGCTCAATAGTTGGCTCCTACAACCATGGTTGGTAATTTTATTGTTTCACTTACAACTTTGTAAATAATAGAACTTACACACAACAACGCTAGTAGAAAGTCAATAATGTAAAGCAGGATTGTATTGATACTGTCAGCTGCATGCCTGATGAGCCTAGGTCATAAATCACCAAAAAGTGGGACCATTAAGTCCTGGATTTCAACAATGACCGCCATGGATATCGTACTAAAGCACCTGTTACTGTTAGGAGCACTGGCGGCACAGTGGTGATAGTGACACCCCACCTACTGATTCAAAGGTTGTGGGTTCAAATTTTGGTCGTGCACTAACGAGTTTTTCATTTGTGAAATGTATGTGCTATTACTAGTGCTCTCAAACGGTCAAGAAAATCGTCGTGAGGAAACCGGCATGTCCTAGAACCTAAAAATTCGAAGGCATGTGCCATGTGCACGAAAGGAGCGCGCGTTAAATTTCCCTTATCAGACGAAGAGCACTTTAATCCTTTCACCACACGGGCTCTTTCACCAACGGTCATTGTTCCTTTTCTGGGCCACCGTACCTCAACTTCTCGCAGTAGCAAGTAGCTAAGAAATACTATACTCATCCTAGCATTTTAGCCCTGATATTCTTCGTCCTTATTATGTTATCACTCCACTCACACTGTCATAAATTTAACAGAAAGATCTGTCAGATTCTTTTTTTAAAATTTCCCCTCAGAATTCCACTTCCGACCCTATAAATACTGCGGTTTCTTTGTTCCAAGGTACAAATAACAAATATTTGCTAATCATCGATTAGGTTAGGACAATCAATCGAATATTTGATTCATCATATCTCGTCACCGTCAAACCTTTATAAAAACGCGCCTGGTATCGAGTGATATCATCCATATCATAAGCTTGTTTTTATTTAAAAAAGGTCAAAATTCAAATGCTACGGTTCATAATAGATGATGGGAATGTAGAGAAACATTTTTTCTGCGGCAAATATATTACAAACTAAACCACACTAGACTGGCCATGAGTGCAGATTTTGCGCTAGGTTTTTGCATCATACTATCCTTTAAACTAAACAGGGCAAAGGCCATTACGTCACTTATTAATATTACGTAAAACCTACTGCTGAAGTCACTCTAAAGATTGTAGGTAGTACATACCTAATCAGAAACGTAACTTACTACGAGTACCATGGTATCACAACGCCCAGATCCGGAATAAGTATTTGCTGATCATTCAAACGATTGCGCGGCGCGGCGACGCGGTTTTCGAACTCGCACTTATTGTGTATCAACCGGAAAAAAGCATTTCACGTCACCAAGTTCGTTAATAATTATATTTAGTTTTTATATTTTATTCTGTGAACACTTCAGGAATAAGATTAGGTCACAGTTTTGTCATTTTTCTGTAATATAAATAACAAGAAGGTTAAGGCTCGTATCTTTGTTAGTCGTAGAATTTTGAGGAGAAATTTTTTAACATTTTTGTGCAAATATGCTTTTTCGTTTCGATTATAGAATAAGCACCTTCCAGAATAACACACTTGTTAGGGAACACGTTTTATATTAGATCATCATCATCATTTCAGCCGTACGACGTCCACTGCTGAACATGGCCTCTCCCACAGACAGAGCAAATGCCGCATCATGTGGGGGGATTTGCCCATACTCACCACGCTGGGCATGCGGGTTGGCGAGCGCAGTTAGAGCTATCGTTGTTAAAATGAGGGACGCTGCTGCCCATCCCCTAGTTTTTTTCCCTTAGTCGCCTCTTACGACATCCGCGGATAGATAGATATGGAGGGGCCTATTCTTCAGGTGGGGCCACCACGGCAAATAGTATATTAGATAGGTACTCATTAACTTTTTAAATGCTAAATTCTTTTACCAATAGATCATGCTCACTTCTGACATTTTCTGCACAAATCTCGTTCTTGTTTTTTTTTCATTATATTTCAAACAAATCTTAGTAACCAACTCAAAGAGTTTATTCCTAGTATAATATTATTTTAGCTTAATTTTCAACTGTTATTATTATTTTTTCTGTTCATAAAGATTGCACTGGATATCAGAAAAAAAAAACAACTCAATATGTTGTGGTTTGTTTGAAAGTTATATTGCTGCGGTCAATATACTGAACGACCACACAAAATGCTTCCCTGATAGAATCAAATAACGCATCCGTATTTTGTTAAGAGTGGGTATTGGAATAAAAATAGCCTATGTTACATTCACTCCCCGTAGGTACCGAGGTATCGTGGACCCGTTGCTCTGTTGCTACTGGAATGAAGAACAAACCAACTCACCAACAAACAAACACACATTTGCATCCTAATAATATAAGTTTCGCATTTATAGAAAGTTTGCGAGGATCAAGCGATTTCGATGAAACGAGTTCTTTACATAGAATAGTATAAGGTACTTTTTGTCTAGTCACAATGCAAGCGAAGCCGCGGGCGCAAACTAGTTCTTTTTACAGATAGATTATCAATCACTTAATTCAGCATCTACAAGATTGTATTAAACCAATGCTAAGTATTTAGCCTAAATGTAAAAAGTTAAAACACACCTACAGCCCCCGATAAAGAAGACACAGGGAACCGTAGTGTGAGAGGTATAGTCCACAAGCTCTTATAAAAAAAAAAGATTAAGTTAGGATTTTATGTCGCACCGCACCTTACCTACTTGTAGTGGTCCGAACAACGCGACAGCAACTGCATAGTCCAAATCAGCTTGCGATGCAAAATATGCTCAATTGCTATAGCTTTAGGTAATCATTAACTACTTATCCACCACTGTACACCGCGCTGTTCTAAAATAATCCATTTGTGCATGATTCAAACAAGCATGCGTCAATATAATTGATATTCTATAGAAGCACACATTTTCACTATCGTTCAATGATACTTTCTATAGTAAACATAACCATAAGAGTATGAATAAAATTAATTGCGTGCCATTGTTTAGAGTATGATGTCACTATTGAAAAATTATTATGTTAGATGTTATTTAATATCTGTGATAGGCAGGTGATGGGCATGTGATAGGTTTCTTAGTGTTGTGTATAAATGTAATTACATCGGTGAGTCATCAATCCTAGGTGCCTACTAATATTAGAAATGTGAAAATTTGCAGGGATGTTTGGATAGTTATTGTGGTTCAGTCACGCCGTAACGGCAGGTACTTAACCAAAACGCGAGCAAAGCCACGGGCATAAACTAGTATTTGGGAGTGTCGCTATATTGTATTGCTATATTTGTATGTATCGACAACAGTCACGTACATAGTCTTACCCAACACTAAGATTCCCTGTGTCGTGGGTATCAGAAACTCTGAGTACCATGGTACCACAAAACCCAGACACGGAACAAATATTTTCAGATCATGTAAACATTTGTCTCGCAGTGGAATCAAACCCGCAGGCCTTGCGTCTCAGAAGAGCACTCGCCCGCTACGCCACCGACGTCGTCGATGACTACCTATTGCAAATAATGCTTCCCTATACTAATTTCTCTCTACTCTCTACTGGCTACAATAATTTGTTACAGGGAAACATTTTATAGTTCGTTTTACTTATAATCTACGAAAGCTAAACCAAACTAACAAAATCTAATGCAACTAAAAAAATACTATAGAGACCTCCTTCGATGCGCTTCACTCTGTTTGCATCCTATCCTACTAATATTATAAATGCGAAAGTTTGTGAGGATGTTTGTGGTTCAATCACGGCTAAACGGCCGAACGGATTAAGATGAAATTTGGTACAAAGGTAGATTAGGGTCTGGAATAGCATATAGACTACTTTTTATGTAGGTACCACGCGAGCAAAGCCGCGGGTGGAAGCTAGTTAAAAATAAACCGTGAATCGTTTAATTGCACAGTGATTAGAGCGTCAAATCGCCGTGTCGTGTCAATGTCACCAGTACGCATAGTGCCGCCTACCTAATAACCTTGTAAAACAAACTGGAGCATTAAACACGCACCAAATTGTTTGATCTTTGATTATCTCTACCTAAATGGACATGAATTCATGTTGGACCAACGTAGAGTCAATTTTCCTGTTTTTGTTTTTATAGCAGCAATTGCCTGCCCACTATCAATTACGCATTCTTCTTAGCTTTGAATTTTTATATGTCTGAAATAACAAGCATTTTCTGACTAATCGTTAAGGTGCGTCTACATCGACCAATTCGCCGCGAATGCGCCGCTCGCACGCAGTTGATGTAACAGAATTTGCCATTGTGGACGCTCCCTTACAGTTTTGTTTTATGCTATTATGAATAACAGGACTTATTATTTTATTTCAGAGACTTCTCAATCTTGTGATGAAAAATGCTTATGCAGGAAATCATCCTAATGGTAAGCTCCATTACACTATAACTAAACACAACCATTTCTTTTAACGATATACTGAGGCAAACAGCCTTACGGCCCTCCTGATGGTAAGTGGTTACCGTCGCCTATTGACATCAGCAACACCTGGAGCCTAATGCGTTGCCTGCCGAACCCCTCCCACCCTTAAGAGCTCTGGCAACCTTACTCACCGCAGGATTTGGCTATTTGGCTAATTTAGAGCGAGAAAATCTCGCTGTGCCCTACCTCTTCCAAAAATTTTAAAATATAGTTAGCACATCAACTGTGTTGTGTAGTGTAAACTCCACAAAAGGCGTGACCGTCGTCGTAATGGCCCCCACACTTGTAAAACAAAGAAAACCAAAGATTCAAGTAGGTAGGTACATATTTGAGAATATTCATAGTGGAAATAAAAAAATATATTAAATTAGCAACTGAATTGAAAATAATAGCAGATTACAGTGTGAGAAGTGTGGAAAAATTCACTCTACTAAAGATATGGGGACTAGGCAGGATTTTTCATCGGCTATATAGGAAGAAATTATTGGCTCCGATAAAATCCTACTATTTTATTGATTTGGAAGATTGTGAGCATGTTTTGGTCCCGCCAAATCGGATAAACTGATGTAGGTGATGCATGAAATAGATTAAAAAAATGGTCCTTCGATTTTTTTCCGCAGGCACCTCAAATCTCTAGGTGATTAGATCCTTGAAGATGTCTAAAGTCAGAGGTATGTTCAAAGATTTTAGTACATAGGTACCCAAGTTTTGCATTAAAGTGAGTATTCCACACGTGAGCGGTTGCAAGCCCATCGCAGCCTATAAGAATACTTATTGGTTTCCTGACGATGATCCCTTCATCGTTTTAAGCACGTGCATATGCACGTGTATACGTGCAATACTTACTTCATTGGTGCACAACTGGGTTCGAACCCACGATCTTCGGGTCGAAAGTCGTGCTTCCTCCCACTAGGCCAACACGGCTTTTTAAATTTAAGTTAATAACTAGGTTACTCCTTATATGACAAACGAAAACGAAGCCTTGGACAAAAGCTCGTATAGGTATCATAAATAACAACATTCTACGTGAAGCACGTAAAAAAGTTGATAAGTCAATCGTTTCCGTTGACATTGCTGAAAAAGGTTAACAAAATAAAGTGATTCGTGTTATCAACTTTTCCAATTTGTTAGCCCATTAATGTTCATTGAACCAAGCAGTAGTTAATATTTTATTGCACCGACTTCCTATTTGCAGATTCTGACGCGTGATGTAATGCGATAGACATGAATTTCACTTTTTTAAGTTTAGTCATCAGTCAGTGGTATACGTGTCTAGTTTATGCGGTAAGATTCGTTCAATTATATCCATAAGTAGTTATTAAACACCCACTGCCTCACTGACCTCACTGCTTCATCATCATCATTAGCTTAAAAAGGTCCACTGCTGGACATAGCCCTCTCAAAGAGTGTCACAACGAACTGTATTGAGACTTCACAATCCACCGACTTCCCTGACTGGCTTACTTAAATGTTAAGTATCCACGCTTTTTTTGTATTACACATGGTGGCCCCGGCTAAAGAATAGGCCCTGCCATGTCTACTATCTACCTACCTGTGGATGTCGTAAAAGGCGACTAAGTGAAAAAGGGGATTGGCAGCAGAGTCCCCTATTTTAACAACGATAGCTCCACTTGCCCCCGCGTACCCAGCGCCATCGTGGTGAATATGGGCATGGGTATGGGGAAATTCCCCTAACATGATAGGAAGTCACTCTGGAAATATGTAGGGTAGGTCTAAGATCAGTGGACGTCCCACGGCTGGAATGATGACTTATACGATTCATAACCATGAAAGTTTCAAAAAATATATCTATGTGATTTTGTAATGATGGTTAACAATTTTGCAGATTTACAACAAAGATGTCGTTTGTGTTATGGACCAGGTAAATTTTGTGGCATTTAATTTTGCCTAGGTGCTCACACTGTTAATAAATTACCTTGAGTCAAAATTAAATTATTTATTTCCACAATAGTTTCATAAAAAAAGTCAAGACAAAATCTTACCTTGAGAAAGAATTCCTTAGGAAATAATCCATTAAAAAATTAATGCTTATACATTTTAGGGACAAGACCCTGTATGCAAATCAGTTGCAAGGTCAAGTCGCCGTAATGCTGTTAGCATAAATAATATCTTGCCGTCACACGATCCATACATTCCGAGGGCGAGTTCTGTACTCTACAACTGTTCTAATCTTGAATGCAAAGTGATAAATCTGCAATCAGTAACCCAAGTGGCATTCCCTTCGTCGGAACTAAAATCATGTTTTAAACAAACTAGCGAATACGAATGCGATACTGTAAGATACAACAACCTCAAAACCATCGATAAGTTACTGTTTCTTAAGAATCACATACCGAAGAAATCATTTTATACGGTCGATTGCTTAGTTTACTCAGACGGTGGGCGTGTGTGCCACAAGAAGGACAGCGTTGAATCATACACCAAATTGGTCGATACTGGGACAATAGCAAGGCCAATGGAAGCGAGCATTCTGTCTCAGGATGAATTTATATGCGAGGAGACCGAAAGCAAAGAAGTTAATTGCGATTTCGATCTTTTCGTACCATTTGAGGATGGTCTCAGGCTGAAAGAAGCCGCGAAGACAAGCAATGATGTACTTTTGAAGACTGGGTCTTACGTAGTTGTATTAAAAAGGAATTGTATAGAGTCGTGGTGTGGGTTCAGTGGGAGAATAATGGCGACGCGAAGGATCGACATCAAGTATGAAGTTCCAGGAGGCCAAGTGTACAAATGCTACTACGGCAACAAACAACAGATCTGCAAGAAGTTGTACACTAATGCACAGCGATTAATTTATAACGACCGGGATTTTATTAAAATCAGGTAGTTAAACACGTAAAGAACAATAATAGTTGTTTTTATTACCGAAACCCATTTTAACATACCTGCACACGTCAATATACTGACAAATAGGTCATAGCTTTAAAAACCTCTTATAGATTAGTGCTATACGCTTTTGGCAGTTGGTATAACATTGGCTAAAATGGTAACCAACGCTATGAAGTCACGGCTTGTGTGTTTGTATGGTAGGAAAGGAAACAATTGAATTAATCAATTTCATTGTTTTCAATTATAATTAATGTTGATGTAGATTCCGATAATTTTGGTTGGTACAATATAAGGAACAATGTATAGTTCTTGCATGACACACAGAAATATATACTTAGCAATTTATTGAGGACAAATACATATATTTATGTCTACTTATTTGACTTTATAATAGCAACATGAGGATAACGCTGCATATGACCACCGCAGATAAACTGTATCATTGGGGTACCTACACATAAACAACCCACGTCATGGAAGTTTTCTATCATTTGCACGTATCTGTGTGACCTATTTGTGCAGGTACAAATACTACTCGGTTTCCAGAAGTTTGCACCCGCGTCTATAGACGTTATAACGTTAAAAGAAAAGAGATTTTTTTATAAGAATGTGCATTTAATTACAGAAAGATAATTTAAACTAATACTAGTAAATATTAACTATTATTTAACTATATACACAAGAAATAGCTGAGATATTTAAAAACCATTGCAAACGATCTATAGATAGAAGACAATCGATATAATGGACAAAACAATCATATTCTACTGCTCAGTATGACTTATTGTCAGTATGATTCAAAAATATGGTAACGTTCACCTAGTCCAGCGAGTTATAAACTTACAGTAACCGAGTAGTTTTAAATTGCTGTTTTTTGGGTAGTCAAACACGCTACGAGTTTAAAGATAAGATTCAGAATGCACTGTGTATTTTGTAACACATTATTAAGACCAGTGACCGCACGATAAGCAATACGAAAGTAAAAGGGTTTCAACAAGTTCCGATAAACCTTATTATAAGAACCCAAATAACATTTTTATTTTCTTGTCACACGCGAGAGTGAAAGTCCTCCAATGGACAACGCTATTATATGCAGGACGAGTGAATCGTAATGAAACTTGATTGCATTGTGATTACGTATGCGTTACGTAAGGCAGGTATACAATGAAAGGGACTGGACCTACTGCACTAAATTCTATACAAGCCTAGGGCTCGAATCGTTATTAAAATAGATAAATAACACCCAACAGTCACCTATAGTCCTGACCCTACACTAAGATTCCGTGTGTCGTGGGTATCAGAAACTACGAGTACCATGGTACTACAACACCCAGATCCGGAAAAAATATTTGCAGATCGTGCAAACATTTGTCCCGCAGCGGGATTCAAACCCGCACCTCTTGCGTCTCAGACGGTCACTCACCCGTAAGAGTATAGGGATGTTGATCTCATGTAATTTAATTCCTATAAAAAAATATCTGTCTGGTGTCAGTGTAAGGAAAACAAGAAAATATAGTCTATAGGCTTCGTGAATAGAATTTTTGCAAAAATTTACAGTCCGCTGTCTGTGGAGTGAAAAAATATAAATTACTAAAAAAACTAGGATTTTAATTGTTGCCGTCAAATCAATTAAATTACGAATGTTAATAGTCTGGTACCAAAAAAAAGGTATTTTTAAATAGCCATAAATCCATCAGAGTAATGTTTTTTTGCAGATTTCTTCTACGACTACAGTAATTTATAAGGTTATTATTAGACGTGGTCTTTGATGCAAAACATTAATTGCGATATAAAGCGATAGAAGTTGCTTATATTAATTTTAGGTAGGAATTTTACAAACAATAAAAACAGCAATTGTGATTAAAATAAAGTATTTTCAGTACAAAAGACATCAACGCGCTTCACGTCGTAAATAATACTTTTTTTATAAATGGGCTAAATCTTTACACACTCCAACAAGTAAAGTGTCAATTTCAGCCGCAAATAAGCTTAAAAATTCGTCATTTTTGCTAAAAATACAATTATTTCGATCGAACTTTTTATGGGCTGGGAAAATTTTATCATGGAGACATTTTGAGACAGGAAATTAAGTAATTTACCTATATATAAATTGTTACTTATGTAGTTTGACCTTCGATACATAACAAACAATTTTCAGGGTAAACGCATTTTAAAAATAACCCTGTTTATGAAATAAAAATGTTGTTTTAAACATTACTAAGGTCTACCCTTGATTATTACCCTACTTGATTATATAACTTTTAACCATTTTCTAGGTAAACAACAATCCTTTAAAAGTTGTACAAAGAGATACCGACTAATGATTAATGCATAAAACTATGAGTAGACAGTAGGTATCCAGTACCGTAAGCTGAGACAAAGAGCTATGTGGAGCAAGCTCCGAACAATTCTGCCAGTGGGAAGTGATGCTTGCGTAATGCACCGGCTACCGGCATATGTAGGGCTTACGTCCGTGTTTTTTTAAGGGACGGTCATAATATACATTATGGTTACAGTTCTTACACTCGTGCACGTGTTCATAATGTTCAAAAAATATTATAAAAGCAGACAATTGAAAAATATATCGAGGTTGGCCAGCAGTGTGAACACTGTATATATGTATAGCTAAGCAAACATTTTGTAATCAGCTGTCAAAGTCAAGATGCGTCACGTCAAACGTCAATGCCCAGTCATGATGAGTCACGGTGGTGATGAAACTGTTTTCACACTCTGTTTTTCTTCTCTGCATACCTGCATTTCCGAGTAGAAAAATCAACTCGGAATAGACTTATTACTAATGCAACTGGGCTTCAAACCCACTATCAGTTGGAATTCCGACCGGCCTGGGTATGGGTCACATAGCCACACCGACATATTACATCATCATCAGTGCTGTAGTAACTCTATTCACTACAGAGTCAAGGTGCAGCGACCTGACCAATCTGTCGACTCTCACGCTGACCATTAGAATACACCCACTAATTTTACAAAAACCATGTATCTCAGGGTATCTATTGCTTTGACCCAGTTGCGAAACCACGATTTACAATCGAGAGAGTTTTTCAAGGCCTACTCTAATCAGAGTACAATCTCGACCATTGAGCTCACCATACACAGCGTCTACTTACTCGTGAATGGAATGAATGGATGAAGCAGAAACACTTTTGAAACAAGTCTGATGATTCTTTTATTTTTTCTCTTTTTCTTTCATTCTCTACGTTGTGAGGGGATAGTTTACATATTATGAATCACCTCGTATATTGGTGTGACAAATCAACGATACAAAAATAACTTTATAGCTACTACTTATCCGAACCTTAAATAGAGATGTCAATGTAGGTTGTTGTTAATTGACTCAATATTAAAGTAAAGCCAAGTACCTACAACTTTTTGCGCCCTCTCATTATGCAAGCATTTTGATTACAGACGTGGGAGTTTCCTTACATGAAACGAAGTTTAATCAAACGGCTAGCCAACTGCTGGTTTTCTAATTATTGACGGCATTCATACGACGGTCATACCTAATAGCGGTACCGATATTTTTCACCTAAATATTCGTTATATTACTACAGACATACGTAATACGCTAGAAATATACGTAAAAATAGAGAATAGTGCTTATAATACACAAGGCTATCCAAACTATGTGTTTTATCCTGAAAGAGGCTTATTCTTTCAGTAAAAAGATTATTAAATATAAGAAATAATAAATGTATTTGGTCTATTCGTCATCTTTATTCATCATCATCATCATCATCAGCCCACATTAGTCCACTGCTGGACATAGGCCTCCCCCGTTACACGCCACTGAGCCCGGTGTTCGGCCCTTGTCATCCACTTACTATCATCTTTATTACTAATTAATAAACTTTCGTGAAGTTCCACATCAAGATTGGTCCTAAAATAGCTGAATAATTGAGTTTGAACTAATTTGACCCCAAACTAGCAGATTTTGCAGATCAAATGAAAAACATCGAATTTCCAAAAGTCCTAGAATTGACTTTATTGCCAATTGCGTATAAAATAAGCTTCTTTCGGGGTAGTACATATTATGAATCACCTTGTATAGCACTAGTATAGTATTATGTTATCTGTGATAGCACGAAACAAATACCCTGTCCGATTTATTATGTTAAGTTTGTACTTAATTGAAAACAATCGGGAAATATTCACTCCATTTATATTGAGTGTTGTATTATTTTCGGATATTTGACACTGGGACAAAATTAACAAAAAATAACTCCTGATATCCGGGTAATCGACCTCGCCGCACCTGAACATCAACTGGTGTTACTGCTGCAATAAATAAAATAATCAGGATTAAAATATGTAAAATATACTTTTAAGACCGCATTTCAATACCTTTTAACATCCTTAAGTATCGGACAGGATTTTTGTTACGTTCTGTATAGCTACAATGTAGATATGTTGGAAAAACCTTTTCGTTAACCTACTTTAGTCTTGACCAATTCTATATCTACGTAGGTAGGATTCATGCTTTATGGTAGCATTACGTCAACTTTTAACTATAATATTAATGTTATAGTATAATTTAATCCGTAGCATTGCAGAATCAGACTTATGTAACGAACGTTTAAATATCAACTAACTGGGCTTTTGCGGAATGTTCTGTCATGTCGTATTTGGGATATCTACTGTATTAGATGCAGTCCTACTAATATTATAAATGCGAAAGTGTGAGAGGATTTTGAATGTTTCGATATTTGTGCTTCAATAACGCCGTAACGGCTCAACCGATTTCGATGATACTTGGAAAAGATAGAGTTCTTTACCCAGAATAGCCTATAGGCTATTATTTATCTAGGTACCACGCGAGCGAAGCCACGGACGCAAGCTTATATATTATAGCCTAGCAATTATTCTTATGCAAGCTATATAAAATAATAAAACTTAGACATCATTCAAAGATATAAAATCATTGTGTTTTTGAAGCACAGAAGCACTCAGCTGTTAATGCCACGAGCGGTCACCCATCCATTTGGTAACCACGCTGATGTTTGCTTAGCTGATCTATTACTTAAGATCGACTAGGCAAGATACGCCGAAAGCACTTCGTAAATCAATAAAATCGTTACGTACTAACTGATTGACTAACAGCGCACAGTCTAGAGCCGTTTTTAAACGGCTTGCGATATGTCACCTGAAATTCTTTTTAAAATGATTGTAACGTGTACTTGTTAAGACCATTTTGAGTTTGACATTTGAAGGCGTGTGATATAGCTCAAAAATATCGCAATGTTATTTTTTCAATAGATGTAAGGATCATTTTATAAGATATTTTTTACAAAAACTAAAAACCGACTGCAAATTCCTGTATATTTACAATATTAATATCAAACTCTTTTTTTTATTATCAACCTCTTTGCGTTTTGCTTACCTACTGAAGATGGCACTGACCTACACTTTCGAATAAAAAACAAAAGTAAGGATGACATCCATTCATCATCAATAATAAATCTTACGGTACTAACAGACTGACAATCAAACGTAGTGGTTTTATTCTCTTTGAAACTCAACGCAGAGCCTAACCAAAATCTTCATCATCATCATCATCATCATCAGCAGTGGACATCTACAGGCTGATGATGATGATGATTGAAAAAAGAAAACACAAATAGACTCACGACACCCCCAAGCATGCAAAACATCCTCTCAAATCTCAGGTCTATCATAGAGAAATCAGATCCTTGAAGATGTCTAAGTTGGCTTGCAAGCCCATCGCCTCATTTAAAATAACTACTGGCTGCCTCACGATGATTTTCGCCGTTTTAAACATTAAATTATGTGGAAATTACTCGATACAAACAATGTCACGGGCCCTCTTTAACGATTTATGATACAGTCTAATTCCTAAATGTGTAATGTTAAGTATCTCCTATATTATCTATTTTTCTTAAGTATGTAATAATATTCCCATGTTTACCATCTATTACACTTGTTATGTGGTACGCACGCTTTCATTTCCGTTAACGTATTTTATAATGTAAGCGGTTACAGCTGTCAGCATTAATTTTATTCACGGTATGAAACCTCTTGATAAAAACTAGTGAAACTCCATTTGCAACAAGACAAGCAAATTTTCTCAGGGCCACTGTTTTTTCTTTCTTCATTGTTAACTTATCTTCAGTTTAATCAGTTTTAAGGAATACATAACAACTCTTGTCGCTCGCTCTACATTAGTAGTGAGTATTCATTTGTTCTTTTCTAGACTCTACGCGCGGCTTCGCTCGCGTAGTGGGTAGTAATGAAGGGGCTTATTCTTCAGCCTGGGCCACCACGGCAAGTTACTCTTAAGTTAGTTCTTATTATGCTTCAAGAATTAACTATGGTTTCACTCTTAAACACTTTCATTGCTCAAGCGCATACAAGTTTCAATTCACTTTCGCTGTTTATTTAAATGCGACCATGTCAAAACAATTATTATCGGTTCCCTTCATCAATACAAACGCTTCGAGGTTTCTAACGCCACAATGCAGTTCATGAATGAAACATGCATCACGTAAGCACCTATGTAGGTTCTATTACGTATCTAATGTCTATTCTACCCGAGTAAGATATACCTAAACACTGGCTCGCGTAACTATCAATAAGCGAGAGTGTTTCAAAAAAAATAGCTAATAAATTCAATGTCACAAGATGCACGTTATTGGTAACTTTTTCGTGACATTGTTTATTAAGACGAATATAGTTTTCATGATTTCTTGATTTTCTGATTGACATGCAGAAGTGAAGGGATACGTTTCGACAGACACTAATGACAGTTATGTTCTTCTCCAAAATAGGTGTTTTGTATAATTTTAATTAGAAGAAATTTAAAAAATCCTTTATTTTTATATTGATATCGCAATTTCTCTGCAAATACTTCAGTCTGAAGACAAAGTGTCTGACTGAAAAAAAATACTAACAACTAAAATTCCAGGGCGTCTGGTCATCCAGTGGCGAAACTACATAACTTAAGCATGATTATGTATATCTCTGCAATATTGCACTTAAATTATCTTGTCATCGTTACTTAGATTAAATGTTGACCGTCACGTCGCATATCGGTCTAGGTCACAAAGACTGTAAAGCACAAGCTGAAGCGAGATTTATCTTTATTTCAGTGAACAAAACTTTGGGAGTGACAAAAGTTAAGTTTTTAGAGACGGATTTTTAGTGCTATCGATTTGACTGAGAGTGTATCACACCTGTGCCTATGTAGGTAATTGAACCGCAATGCGTGTTTTTTTAGTTTCGTACCATCTGGATCTGGAAAAACGGAACCCTTACAGGATTATCACTTTGTTGTCCGTCTGTCGGTCAAGACCCTTTTTCTCAGGGACAGGTAAAGGTATCAACCCAAAATTTACAAAAAAATATAAAGGTCTATAAGATTAAAGTTCCCTTAAAAGTCACGGTTCTAACAATGCATTGTAAAATATGGCAATCAGTGTCTAATTTTTATATGGAAATGGCAAAAATGAAATACCTCCTTGGTGCTTCCAGTAACCATACAAATATGAAAAGTTTGCTAAGAGCCTTTTTAAGTTAAACTAAGAGCCGGCTTTTTCCAAATTGAACCATCTTAGCTTAGACTGTTTTGACAAGTTGAAGGCTCGGAAAGAATGCAGCAAGTGGCAAGGTCACCAACATGGTAGAGCAACAATTCATTCAATGTAAATGAAGTACCTATAAGAATACTGTTGCATATCGTTATTAAAGAAAGTTTAATTTTTCGATGCATGACACATTCATTTGATATTTAACATGAAGATCGTTGAAGGTATCTAAAGGGGATAGTCAGAAACACCTACGTTTGTATCTATGTACTATTCTTATTATGTGGTACGTTTGCTATTTTAAGCGAGGCAATGCAAGTTTTGGCCGTGGTGGCCCCGGTTGAAGAATAGGCCCCTCCATATCTACCTATCCGCGGATGTCGTACGGGAAAAAAGCTAGGGGATGGGTAGCAGCGTCCTTCATTTTAACAACGATAGCTATAACTGCGCTCGCCAACCCGCATGCCCAGCGTGGTGAGTATGGGCAAATCCCCCCACATGATAAAGAACTCACTCTATCTGTGGGAGAGGCCATGTTCAGCAGTGGACGTCGGACAGCTGAAATGATGATGAGGATGATGAATGCAAGTTTTCCCTCTCTATTATAGCTTGATAACTCCGTCAGGTAGGCCCCTAAAAATTTTCAGCCTAATAAGGCTGAAAATTTTATTAAAAATATATAAAAAAAAAATATAAAAAACTTTTACAAAGACAAGTCAATTAATAGGACAGTAAAATTGCGTGTATCACGAGAAGTCAAGGCCGAGCATCGCGAGTCGCATGGTATGATACTTGCCGATTGCATGTGACTGATGTGACACTGTTGGGATGATTGGTCATCACCACGCAAGCCTATTCATTCATGCGTATTAGCTTGCTGTTTAATTATAAAATATAATATGACTTGACTAAAGTGTTTGGTATCTACTATAGAAGATCATTTGATTCAATCTTTCATGGTCAATTCTGGAACCAACTTTTTTGACACAACTGATAAATAAATTTAAAATGACATATATCACGCCTTTTGAACGCGGCTTTAAGGGGTTTTTTATATGAAAACCGCTGACCCTGATAATGGCCAATGGTTTTGTTCTGTTGAAGATTAGTAGCTAAAAATAAGCAAATGAAGGTAAAAATGTTTTATGAATGAAAACCAGTAACATTTTTTTCTTAGTCTTATAGATTCGTTGGTCAATATGTGAAAAACTATGAATATGAAAAATAAGTGTGAAAAACAATCATTGATAATAGAGAATTGCGCAACCACGGCTGACAAGCGATGATAAACGGACGTACAACATTCGCCTTGGCTTGTACTACGAGCGCAAACGCCTTACCTACAATGCAAGTCACAGAAAATATAGTTATGGCCTTTTTATATGGCACAATCTTTACTTTTTATTATAATGTGTACACACAGAAAAAAAATAATTCACAAAATTTGAATGAGACGTATAAAGGCAAGCCTAAGCCTAAGCTAGAGGTGCACATCACAGCGACTGATTGTTAACTATGTTTAATTAATAACACAGCTTAGATGTACCTTTTATATCGGCGGGAAATACTAATTTATTTTTAATTGCTGGATAAAGGCCCAGGAAAATTGAAATAGATACTATAGAAGCAAATTATCAGAGAAAAAAATGTCATTACCATAAATCCTCAAGTTGTGTATTAAAATTTGAAAAAAAAAATTGGTTAAACAAAATAATATCAACGAATAGTCACAACCCTGACACCAAACTAAAATTCTGAGTCGTGGGTATCAGAAACTATGAATATCATTTTGTCCCGCCTATTGCCCACTACGCCACCGAAATATACTGAATACTGATCTGTAAATGAGCAATATGCTCCACCTGAGGCTGTATAAATAATCTAGAAAAAACGATTAAGGCCTGGCCCAGTACCATAAACTTTACGATTTTGCTTAGGCGGTGACATAAGTTGATAGTCTCAAATATTTATGGTTTAAATTCACGTAAAAAGTGCTGACACGCTTGTATTTGAGTGGCAATAAGACGTCATGGTAGGGCTCCAGGATTTTGATGTTGTCAACGTTCTATTAAACATATAGGTATGCCACACTACCAGCCGGAAACTGTAGATAGGTTATTCAATACAAGGTCTGCACCAAAAGTACCCACGTTTAACTAACAACGTGACGGCTGCAATTTGTTTGCACCCACTAATCAAGTGATACAAGAACCTAAGGTTGCCGTGTGAAGTATGAATCAATTGTTACCTTATGGCAACAATAATTACATTTTATGATTTAATTCCTTAAACAAATTGATGCATCATGATCTGATAATAAATGCTCTATAGTCGGTAATTTTCGTAAAATTTGTACATCTTATAATAAGGGTATCGAAATAGCTTTATCTTTATATATTGCCATACATATATTGCCAACTACATCTTTGTAAAGGCCAGATAAATCAAATTATGTAAGTTTAGTCGTACAATAACTTACTAAGTTAAACTCACTGTAAGTACAAGGCTCTTGTAAACCCATCACTGATAAGTAGGGCAGAATCATTTAGCACAATGTCCAATTATCTACCCACAAATACCACGTGTATATTACGGGTGTTTTGCGTCTTTCAGAATAGGTGTTTGGTTCAATAACTATGGCTGAGATTTTAGAAGAATATAATTATATGCCAATAATATTATAAAATATGTGAAGTTTGTGATGGTGTTAGGATGTTTATAGGCTACTACAAGTTGGACAAATCGGCGTTGTATGTTTATATGTTTATTTGTTAGAGCATAACATTCGAATCGTCAATCCCATTTGCATGAAATTTAGTAGGTCGATAAGTTGTACAATCCAAATTTCCTGGTACGAATATGAGTAAGCCAAGGGGTTGCTATGACATAGGGGGCCAAGGGGGGGGATTGGACCATAACTCTTTGGGGGAGGCCTATGTCCAGCAGTGGACTTCTACAGGCTGATGATAATGATGATGAGGGGGGCAAAATAGGATTTAAAAAAAATTACAATTACATGAAGCGGGGTCATGAAAGAGCTTTGTTTATACTTACAACATAGTAAAATTAATAACCAATATAACGCGAACTCCCATTTGGTAATGCTTCAAGGACTTTATAGTTCAGGTTAGATGTGATTTTCGTTTATTTTATACCCACGCGTAGAATACCTAAATCAATCATTTTACGATGTCATTGAAGAAACTAATCATTGAATCATACTTCGCAGTGTGAAATTCTCGAACAAATGTCATGCATGCTTCATTGAAGGTTGTTTGTTGTTACTTCCTCTTAATATTTTGCTCAATTATGTAAAATTCACCTAGTGTTTAAACAAATAATAGGCCAACGATACGCCTGACCAATTTCCTCATTGGAAAAATCTTTAAAATCCCAACAATAATTAAATGTCGACGATATACCAAAATGTCTGAAGGTATGGCAATTGACTTAAAAAATAAGTTAGTAAACTTATGAAATAAGCAGATCAATACGTGCATGAGAGTACCTTGTCCAAGAGACACCATGTAAAGTTGAGACTTGACTCTAACTAAGTATTAAACTTGTCTTAAAACGCGAGTGATCCATTCTTCGGCTGGAATAACAAGAGATAGGCCTAGGACATTATGATATGGTACATTTTAATCGTAAGATAAAGGTGTTAGATACAAGTGAGTGGAAGAGAAAACCATGTGATGCCGACCCCACATGAAGTGGGATAAGGGCAGGAAGATGATGAAATTTTTATCGTAAAATGTGGTTAAAATATGAAAAAATAGAAGTACAAGGGAACTTTAGATAGGAATATAATTTTGAAATATATACGACATGTCACCACCGGGCCATCGATGTCTATTCGTGGGTGAGCATTAGCACTCCCGTGATACTTTGACTTAATCACTCAGTACCATTACCATTACTCAGTATCAGTACTCAGTATCAGTTCTAATCATTTGTCATTCCTTACTGTACGGTTGAACTAAATAGGTAAGTTGCATCATTTATGCGATATTTTGATACCGTTACCTGTACTGTACCAATGTGAGAAGTAGGTAATACCCTACCTTGGATCATGGCTTACATCTTGCTTCATACATCAATTAATAAAAAATATTTCTCTTCTTCTCTCTTGTCACTGTTTTTTTCATAATCATCCTGCATGAGTTCTGTGACCAGGTTCAGGTATGCTAGCCCTGATAAGGAGCTATAGCCATTGGTGAAAGAATCAGTGGTGAGAGGATTAAAGTGCGCCTTTTTACCCAACTGCCGAGAAGGAAACAGGGAATGTTTTCGAATTTTTAGATTCTAGGACATGCCTATTTCTATTTCATTGCCTATTTCTATTATAACTGTTCATTGCATTTCATAAAAATTGCACTAAATTCAAATAGTCGTCATATTTTTCGAAACTATAGACGTTCTGCCGGGTTAGCATGCGCGCCGCGCCGTGAGATATGTCGCACATGACAAAATAAATTTTGCGCAGATGTGTCAAAATCGCATAAAGTCAGAGTTTGTATGTCACTCGAGAAAATGTATCATAATCATCAATTCAGCCGTTTGACGTCCACTGCTGAACATGGCCTACCCCACAGACAGAGCAAATTCCTTATCATGTGGGGGGATTTGCCCATACTCACCACACTGGGCACGCGGGTTGGCGAGCGCAGTTAGAGCTATCGTTGTTAAAATGAGGGACGCTGCTGCCCATCCCCTAGCTTTTTCCCCTTAGTTGCCTCTTACGACATCCATGGATAGGTAGATATGGAGGGGCCTATTCTTCAGCCGTGGCCACCACGGCCAAAGAAAACGTATAGGAGGTTATAATAAAGTGTCGAGCAAGTTAGGTCACGATATTTACGTAAACCGACATAGTTCGAGAGGCTGTGCTATCTCCGGCCGCAGGTGAAAGCGGTCATCGCCTTCCTCGGAACCCTCAAACCTGATTCGGTAACTTAACATGGAAATACCTAGGTATACTTACCACATGAGCTACAAATAATTGCTTCTCAACTTCATAAGCTATCCAATTACAGAATTAACAAGAGGAAGCCGGGAAGGGTAATTAAACGTAATGCGTTTACTTGCACTTGCTTCGAGCAAGCAGTTTTTATAAATTACCTCACATTAAAAGTTTGCTTGGATGTTTTCTCGTGAACTGCATGAACGTACTAGTATAGTATTATGTTATCTGTGCCACAGATAACATTTTTTTTTTTCTTGCTTTTCAGTAGTACCTGATATTGACATAGGAGATTTACATAGGTGTGCTATCATGAAAACGGATTTTAGGCTAAACACTAAACTTATATTAGTATTCTTCAATAGTATAAAATAGCAGTAATATGATTTATTGAGAATTACACACGAGTTCAAATTTTGTTCGAGCTTACTATAAAAATAAAATTAAATATATGACATGTAAAATGGTACACATTCCGATTCCTTAAATAAGTATACAAAAAATGCAAACAAGAAAATAGAAAACAATAGAACTGCAGAGACACATCTTATATTAAAGACTGTAGGATTAACCAACCCTTCTGATGAACTTTAGGCGCCTATCACTCACAATTGAACCAAATGCTGTGCAAACAGAGGCCAAGCACGAATAATTCACGACAGCCCGAGCGTTACGCTTACGAGAAGATAACAATGGTGAAATACTAATCAATCAAAATTCCATGACAATCAGTCTTGAGCTACTTCCATTCACCGACTTCCCGAAACTTAAACAATATCGTCAGTACATCAGATATTCCAACACTGCGTCGGCGTCGCCCGGTTCGCATTCGAGAACCTTTTACTATAAAGGTTGTCGGGGCTATGACAGACGTCTGAATACTGAAACGTCACCTAACTATTTGAGATGGTCTCAATTACTTGAGACGCCGATATCGTTTAGAATTGTATACCCAAACATCAATTAGATCACCACTTATATTTAAGTGACATATGACTTAATCTACGGTAGTTCAAGAAAATAGATAGACAAAATTAAAAGATTTCAAGCATCGCCAATGTCATTACCTAATTTGAATTTTACTGTTTTACCTATCGTAAGCGTAAAGCTGTCGTGAATTATTTGTGCTTGGGCCACAGGGCGTCCAGAAGCAATAAGTACAATAGAAAGCGCTTTATCTTCGGCATGCCGAAGTGTCTCAGCGTAAAGTAGTATTGCAACATTGGTTGTGTAACACAATGCAATACATGCTAATGTGACTTCCGAACGGACATGTCGATTTAGTTAGCGACGCGCATTGTGGTCATTTGCCGTTTGGTGACTGTAATGTATTGATATCGTCTCAAGCGCCTACGTCACGTGACAGTTGGATGACAACGTGGAAGAGAGTGGTTGTGCGCGTTATGAGGTGTTGGTGAGCCGAGATTTTAATAAGATTTTATGTACATTACATGTGGCGACGAGGACAAAAGTAAGCAAATAACTACTAAATAATGTTATTTTGTTCTGCCAAGAGACAGATTATTGGTTTAGATACCAAAAATTGAAAATAAAATAAACATTGAAAAAAAAAAGATGGCGGATGAATGAAGAGAAAATAATGCGCAATAAAATAAAATCAGTTTTCCATCTATTTAACATTTAACTTGGATTATTGTTTTGAATCGGTATCTTCTTACCACCTCAACAATCTCTACATGTAGGTACCTACCAAATCAAAATAATTACCTACTTATTTACGTAATGTAGGTTGGTACATTTATTGTTGCTTGAAAGCTATGAAGCAACGTGGATGAAACAGCAGACAGAGCTTTGACCACTATCAATGGGGATATAAATCACTACGTTAGAACCACTATATTGGAATAATAAAGACGCAGTACCTAGTAAGTATGTAAATAGGTATGTACGTACATGCATAATATACCTAAATAATAGCAGACAAAGTTCTGGCCATTGGATTGCGTTCATGAAGTACATACAACCTACCTAGTGTAGGTATCTCTGATTCAAAACGAGATAAAATGCCAGAATAATTAGCAGGCTACAGCCTGGTCATTAAATTGACTTTGAACATAAAAATTAGCAGGCTACAGCCTGGTCATTAAATTGATGTGGAACATTAAAATAAGCAGGCTACAGCCTGGTCATTAAATTGACGTTGAACATAAAAATTAGCAGGCTACGGCCTGGTCATTAAATTGACGTTGAACATAAAAAGCAGGCTACAGCCTGGTCATTAAATTGACGTTGAACATAAAAACTAGCAGGCTACAGCCTGGTCATTAAATTGACGTTGAACATAAAAATTAGCAGGCTACGCCTGGTCATTAAATTGACATTGAACATTTCCTGAGGCATTGAGTACTAGCAGTGACCAGTTGATAATGAAATTGATATGAATGCTACGGAATTTAGCAGGCTACAAAGCCTGGTCGTTAAATCGAAGTTCAACATTTCATGTGACATGGAAAACTAGCAGTGACCAACTGATCATTAAATTGATAAAACTGCTATATAATTTAGCAGGCTACAAAGCCTGGTCGTTAAATCGAAGTTCAACATTTCATGTGACATGGAAAACTACCAGTGACCAACTGATCATTAAATTGATAAAAATGCTATATTATTTAGCAGGCTACAAAGCCTGGTCGTTAAATCGAAGTTCAATATTTCAGTGACCAACTGATCATTCAACTTATAAAAATGCTATAGAATTTAGCTGGCTACAAAGCCTGATCGTTAAATCGAAGTCGAACATCAAGCACCTATGACATGAAAACTAGCAGTGACTAAAACTGATCATTAAATTGTATAAGTACTCAAGAGATCTTGAAACCCTAAACGAGCGGAGTTCGGATCCACAGAGCATATTTTACTGTTGGTAGGTATTTGGGTTCTATTAACTCTAACCTATTTGGATCTTCAAAATTATTAATGAGTTTGCTCTATTTTAGCGACGGTACATCATGCAACCTTTTTTGTAACTGACTGACCTTGGAAAGATTTTACTCCATTTTAGCAGCGGACCTCCAAGCATGCAACCTCTATAGTCAATGCTGAGTTTATAGATGCGTTTTCCCGCCCTTTTCTTTGACTACTGAATCGTGATTGAATTAGAAAATATTTTTTTATTTTAGTCCTAGATTCAGTATAAATCGGTAAGTGATCCACGATAAAAAAAAAAAAAAAACATGAATAAGAATAAATTAGTTCTGGCGGACCGAACCCTAGGCTTAGACCTACCTACAATAATACAGCAACTTTGACTGGCAGATTTTGATCTGAACATTTAATAGTTTTAGAGGTTTCACAAAATAAACAAACAATTACGTTAATTAAAGCAGATTTTATGTAATCTGAATCATTAAATTGATAATTTTAGGTCGCCCTAAAATAAGTCCAAAATGTCAATGACGCCCTTGACGTTGGAAAAAAATTGACCGTGCAGGCGATCCTACATCTGTTGGAGTAAGATGGGTGCGTTGGAAACGAGTTGTCAATATATTTGGAGGCATCCAGTATCGGAGAATATGAAACAAAAAGAGCAAGCCTCTTACATTTTGGTGGTTTGTAACTGCAAGAAGTTTTCTATAATTAATAATACCATATAAAACCAGCAGACAATGTTGATGTGTCCAAAGTGGCAATAACTGCTTGATGCTTACTTTGCTCCGAAACAAAGTAAAATTTATGAACGACATTTATTCAGACTTATCAAACAAAAATCAAACGAGACAAATTGATCAAGTACCTAACGGAAAAGTTAGAATCAGTAAACAAACAACTGGATGGATTTTGGAAATGGGCGTAAATTAAAATCCTGAAATCCTGAGGTGCCCGAGGTAAATTAAATTGAACAATTATACCTAAGTGGTAATCTAAAACATGCATCATATAAAAGATGTAAAATGTCCAACTAGAGACAAAGACTGTTTAAAGTGAGAGGCCATTTCAGACAGTTTTCTAGAACAAGTCAAGTTTTTAAAGGAAAACCTGAAAATGAAAATACGTACAAAAGCGCAAAGCATAACACCAACAAAGTTAATCAAGTAAGCAATGTTTTCCATATTGATGATGATGTAGTGTTTGACTGCATGATTGGAGGAGTCTTCCGGCTGTACCTAAACATAATTTACTTACGGAAGAAACTTGGGAGACAAGACAATGAAGAAGAAAAAGGTTTGTGTGTATATCTACAAAGCAAATCTAGATCTGAAGTTGGTGGTTTATGGCAGTAACATTCATTTAAATATTAAAGGTTCATTTGAGGCTAACATACAATTTGATGGGAAACCGGAGAGCTCAACCTTCTATATCATTGTTAATGGCACAAACATTCTCCTAGGGAAGGCAAATGCTGATTTTATGTGGTCTTGATAATAAAACAAAATAATATTTATTGGTAGCAAAATAAAAGTTTTTAATTCTATTCTAAAAATAACCTGTTGATACAATTATGTGTGGTTTTAATGAATAGGATTCATACCCTCTGTGAGCGAATGGATTCTGAATTTCGCTACAATATCAGTATAGCCTCAGAGCATAGCTCCTTTGCAACAAAAGTGGAGCGTTCAGAAATTCAGGAACATGAGGGTACAGTCAGACAGAGTAGGTAAGTAAGAAATTCTAGTTTGGTACGGGCTGTTGAGCACTTTCACACCTAACTATAACGAGTCCCAGCGAGTGCCCATGTGGAACGCAAGGGCAGATGTTCGCATGTTTCGCAAATATTCGTTCCGGGTCTGGATGTTGTGGTGCCGTGGTGCTCGTCGTTTCTGGTGCACGCGACGCGGTGAGTCTTGGTGTGGGGTCTGAACTATGTAAGTACGTATGTGTGACTGTTGAGTGTTATTTATTTATTATACGTCTACAATTATTAAATAATATAAAGAGGCTTACCGACCAGGTAAGACTAACATTGCAAGCTACATATTACGGCAATATAGCAGTTAGAAAAAAAAAAAACCAGCTGATCATAGAGGTGAAGGACAGACATCAAGAAAAGAAAGAAAAAGGTAAATATGCTAATAAGGAGAGGAAAGCGGAATAATACGATTTACGCCAGGAGATAAAGTGTGTATTAAAAACATGAATAAAGAAAATAATTTAAATTAAAAAAATAAAAGTGTTGCTTGTCATTTGGAGTTTCGGAACGTTGAGACCGGCCAAACATAAAGAAGGAATGTATTAGATACATTTGAAGAAGATTCGAGGTGAATGGAGAGTTTGCCAAGATAATACTAGTGATGAAATTCATGTTGAACCTAACGATTAAAGTACCTACATAAGTAATTACATGTGATTCGATTGAATTAACCATATTTCGTAAACCCAATAAAATTCCTGGAATAAAAGACTGAGTGAAACAGAAAATACATTTTTATTTAAATATAATTTATAATAAAATAAATAAAAAAAAATTAAAACAAAAAAGGGATGTAATGTATTGATATCGTCTCAAGCGCCTACGTCACGTGACAGTTGGATGACAACGTGGAAGAGAGTGGTTGTGCGCGTTATGAGGTGTTGGTGAGCCGAGATTTTAATAAGATTTTATGTACATTACAGTGACCTAAAAAAAATTGCTCTATTTATTTGAATAGTAAATAATAATTTTCATATGTTGCCAATATGTTGTTATGTTGCTAAGGTCACCGACATAGCTCTCAGAATTAGCAAGTTGAAGTGGCAGTGGGCAGGCCATATAGCTCGCAGAACCGACTACCGTTGGGGAATAAAGGTTCTCGGATGGCGACCACGAACCGGGCGACGCAGTGTTGGAAGGCCCCCCAACCGATGGACCGACGACATTGTGATGGTTGCGGCAAGTAAGTGGATGGAGAAGGCTCAAGACCGTTCGTCATGGAACTCTTTGGGGGAGGCCTATGTCCAGCAGTGGACTTCTACAGGCTGCTGATGATGATGATGATATGTTGCATGGTTTTTGTGTCTAACATGTCCTTTTTTTTTGGTCTATTCTGTTATCAGCAATCAGTTGGTGTAATATAGGCGGATGAGTTGATTGATTTGTGCCATTTGGGATCCAGGCTAATCAGTCCTTCTTTCCTCGTTATTGCAGGTTGTCCAGGATGTGGATTCTCTTCAAACTTATCACGATGGTCTCTCTCTATCTCCTCCTAGTTTATTTCCTACTGTAGGGACTTCTAGATACTCTTGGATTTCCTTATTGAACGTGAACCATGGTGCCTAGACTAGAGCACGGAGGATTTTGTTTTGGGCTCGTTGAATGAAGGCGCGGTTGGATTTGTTAGTTGTGTTTGTTCATTCCATATTAGTACCTATATCCAATACAGGTTTTAGGATAATTTCCTATGCCCGCATGTCTTAGCTAGCATAGCTTATAAATTATAGATAAAAATTATGTTACAACAATCCTACAATTTACCGCAAAATTAAAATTTACTTGAAAATATATCGCAACACATGTTTTCGACACCTGTTTATTTCAACCCAAATAGAACACGTATTGAAAGGCTTGTTACATGTTACATAAAGTAAGGTGCGGAAATAGATATTAGCAAATTGGGACAAAACTGAACGTTCTCACAAGAACCTGCTGTATGAGTTTGAGGGAAGGAAACTTTAATCTAATACAAGGTTATCGATAGAGCGGTGGTTTTTATTGCCAAGAGCTTTATATTAAAAGTTTATAACGTACTAGATTTATCTTATCACCTACAATAATTATGCATTCGGTATATTTGTTTAAAATTTTATAGTGTTGAGTTCTTTTTTGTTTCACTAGGTAGGTTTTATTCAATTTCCCACGAAAATGATTTATATAATTGTCCAATTGTGCAGCTTTGTGAGAATATTTTGTGTATTTTACCCGGATTTTCAAACGCAAAGTAGAATGATATGAGTCAGTATTTACTTACATCATGTTATTTAGGTTATATTTAAGCTTGTGGCAGAAGTTTTTATTTTTATTATAGAAATCAATTTATTCTGGCATTTGTCTAACTTATTTTTGAGCCATGAGAAAATCAGCCTGAAGAAGTCCACTGCTGGACATAAACGTCCCCCATAGAATTCCATGACAATCAGTCTTGAGTTACTTCCATCCACCGACTTCCCGAAACTTGAACAATATCGTCAGTACATCAGATATTCCAACACTGCGTCGGCGTCGCCCGGTTCGCATTCGAGAACCTTTTACTATAAAGGTTGTCGGGGCTATGACAGACGTCTGAATACTGAAACGTCACCTAACTATTTGAGATGGTCTCAATTACTTGAGACGCCGTTATCGTTTAGAATTGCATAGGGTAGGGTGGTTTAAGACTGCGCACTTAACTTATCAGAGGATATAAAATCAAAATGAACAGCATTACAAAAATCAAATTTCTTTATTTCTATTATTCAGTAATCAATTAATATATAAATTATAAAGACTCTTCGACAAGAGATCAATAGTTTTACAGTTATTTGAGCAAAATAACAAAATGGGAAATGCGCACTCTTACACTACCGGTCGTGTAAGATTGCGCAGTGGGTTCGGTAAGACTGCGCGGGTAGTGTAAGAGTGCGCAGTTAATAATTAATCATATTACTGACAAAAATCAGGTACCACCCTACCACCCTACCCAAACATCAATTAGATCACCACTTATATTTAAGTGACATATGACTTAATCTACGGTAGTTCAAGAAAATAGATAGCTGGTTTTTTATGCATTGAAGTCAAGTGTATCTTGGCTTATCTGGACAAAATTAAGTTTCATATGTAATTCGTGTCACCGAGTCGCGACGCTCATTACGTCATGCTTTCGTCGCGTGAGAACCTTTGCTATGTCGAGTGCACATCACTTTCCTTCTATGGAACTTGGTACAAAGTCGGAATAACTGTAGGTATCACTTTATTCTTTATTCCAGTGCAATGTCGAGCCCACGGAACTCAAAATAACAATAACTCCAGTTATGGTTTAATTACTGCCTACCTAGCAAAGTCAATTTCATTCTATTCTTAGCAATGACGCCAGGTAGAGAGTCCAAAAATTTACGGAATTGATACCTTGAAATATGCTATGGGAATATCTAGCTTATGTCAATTTATTCACCGACCTCATAACTCAGTTGGTAGTAACTCTGCCGTCTGTGCTAGAGGTTGCGGGTTCGATTCCCGCACTGGACAAACATTTTATGTGACTAACACAGATGCTTGTTCTGTGTCTGGGTGTTAAATATATATATATTATGTCTCTGGTACCCATAGTACAGGCTATGCCTAGTTTGGAATCAGTTGACCGTGTGTAATAATGTCCGGAATATTTATTTATTTATTATATTATTTATTAATCAATTATATGTAGAGCTATATATTATAGCTTCATCGTTAATAGAATAGATCTAGGGGGCTAGAATAGCGAAACTATTCGCTCATGTTCTGCACGCAGGTACCTCCAAATGGCTTTAAAGATATAATTACAAAATTGTATCATGAAAACTATTCAAGGCACCAACAATTATTAGATAATACGAATACCTCGAATAAGGCCTGCGAACTAAGCGGTGGCTGCAACTCTTTACAGTTTTAATAACGACATTAGGGCCAAACAAACAACGAGGAATTTCAATGCGACAACGCGCCAGCCAGTCGCCAACAAATGCACTCCTCGCCTTATACGGACAAATGCATCTAATGAGTTTTTTAGCCACTGATTGTTGACTTTTCGCCTTTGGAAACTGTTCTCTGTTTCCTTTCAGCATACTGTTGCTCACTAAATTTGACACAAATTTTTAGTACCTATGTACCCTTTCTTACCTATACAACGTTCGAACCTCTTTTTTGTTATCAACTAGCTTTTGGTTCTTGCTTCTGAAAAAAGGAATCCACAGAGGAAAGACTACTAATGGGACCGAGCTATGAGAGTACAAGGTGATTCATAACATTACGCATGCTACCCGAAAGGGGCATATTCTGCCTACACCCAATAAGCAATAAACTTTGTTCTAAAAAATAAAATCAGCTCAATTCAAATTCAATTATTCAGCGGTATAAGTTAGCAATCTTGATCCCAAATTACTCGTAAGTTTAATAATTGGTAATAGAGATGATATAGGTATTAAAAACAGCTTATTTGAAAAAAAAACGGGTTTATGCTTTAATTTTTATATTTTTCCCTTAAATTCTTTATTTTGTTAATTGAGTAAGTCCCTTTTGGGATCATATACAAATTATAAATCACCTTGTAGACGTCGTTACAAAATTACGACATTTTTCAAACCAGTATTATGAATGCAACTCTATTACGTTTGTTACACTGAAGTGCCAAGAACATCTATTTCAAATCAAACACCAACTAACCTAGATTATTTTTTTGAATTTTTATATAATTTTATAAATTTTTAAACTAATAATAATAATAATCAGAAATCGCGCTAATTATTTTTGTTATTTTTTACTTCAAACCAGGAATGTAATTGGAATGATAATTAGACGAGGCGTTTTGCTCAATGCGGATTTGTGCCCTAGAACCTAGGACTATGTGGGCGTCACCCACGGCCGTCTACGGTCACCCACGGTCTCAACACCAGAGATTGTACGAAATGTATGAGTAGGTAATGAAATCGTGGTGGAGTGCTTATACTAAGGGAAATTCGAAGAATTTTATACAAGGTGATTCATATTATGTATGCTATGCCAAAAGGGGCTTATTCTACACCCATTTAGAAATAAAATTTGTTCTACGATTTTTCGTCTGCTGTTTTGGGGTCAAATTAATTCAAATTAATTATTCGGCTGGTTTAGGTAATCTTGATGTCGAACTTGTTGTAGATTTAATCTTATGACGATTACGAACGACGACGAAAAAAGCTAATTAGAAAACAGCTAGGGGAAAAATCTGAAGACAAATATTTGAATATTTTGTTTTTTTCCGCTAATATTCTTTATTGATGATGAAATAAGCTCTTTTCGGGATGTTGTGCATATAATGAATCACCTTGTAATATTTGACTAACCGGCGCTTCGAGCCTACAGTCGCTTCTAATACTGTGTACATTTCAACATGACAAATTAACTATTTTATTCTTATATAAAATAGTTAATTTGTCATGTTGAAATGTATACACCGTATTAGAAGCGACTGTATACACCGTATTAGAAGCGACTGTATCTACAACTGCTAACGTGTACCTTATCAACCGCCCCCACTGATTCCAAGCCTCAATTACCTGCACGTAATAAATAAACTTCAGCCCACACACATAAGAACGATCAACATGCCTCCTGTAAGTATCTTATGTCTTGACAAGCTTGTCACAGTTAGTTGATATTGATATTAATTCGGTTACGTGATATTTTAATTGTAAATTGATGACCATGCATGCGTCAACTTAGATACAAAAACTGAAAGTAAAAAATCCTGAACGCGGAAGATTTGATTGTGTTCCCATCCGTCACATTTTTTACAGACATCAAATTAAAATTAGCATTATATTTATGCGTACCCTGGGAATGTAATAATGTACCTAAACATTAAGAGCTTCATAATAAAACAAAATCTAAATAAAAATCCGACTGTGACATAAAAGAGGTAAACCAGATTTGGAATTTTGATTTCAGGCGGGTACAATTTACAGCTTTGAATTGTCTCCGCATGTATATTAAATAATAAATAAATAAGTAATACCTAACAGTCACATACATAGTCCTGACCCCAAACAGGGAGTCCCTGTTTCGTGGGTATCAGAAACTACGAGTACCTACCAACCATACAACACAAAACCGTAACAAATATTTGCAGATAATGCAAACATTTGTCCGCACGCCTCTTGCGCCTCAGATGGGCATTCGCCTGTTACGCCACCGATTAAGTACATAACTAATTATTGTCCTCGCCACTGAAAATCTTAACTCCAAAGCTTGATTACCTCTTTTATATCGCATTTTATTTTTTTATATTTTTTGTAACGGCGATTTCGATAAAAAACGAATCCTATGACATATCATTCGCCAAAAACCATCAAGCCGTTAAGGCTGCGCTGATGCGTAAAGGAACATACACTTGACATTACCCATCTTCCTTCTCGGCAGTCGTGTAAAATAAACCGGCTTGTTAGTTGACCTAGCTATTTCTGTTATATATGAACAAATCGTGCAAACATTTTGTCTAAACCGGCTTTCAGGTTGTAAATTTCATTTCCATTTATGGTAATTGGTTCACTAATGGTCCAGTGAGTCATGAGCAATAACGTCATATCTGACTAAGGAGTACCATTTCGCCAAGTCACGTGACTTGTCAAGGGGCTTTTAATAAAAAGAGCATAATTTTAGCTAGCTACATATTTTATTAAGGAGTTGGAGTCGGAGCCACTTCAGCAACGACAGGAACTGGCAAATGCGCGCCTTCCACATGCGTTCCATTGAGGCCCGCGGAGTACTTCGTGATGTAGACCTTTCCATCGTCACCTATGTATCTGGTCTCACCATCTACGACCAGAACATGAGCATTTCCGTCAGGTGTGGGGACTAGTCGGCCTTTCTCGGAGACGATGATTCCTTCAGCTGTGACGTACCGTAGAGCATATTGGCCGAACTCGTCGTGGACTTCCTCGTGCTCTAAGGCCGGAAGGGACCGCCGTGCGGCAATCTCAGGGTCTACGCTGGGTGCGGCTACGGCCACGGCAACAATACAGGCAACGATGAACTAAGGAGAATTTTAGTTGTAAGAAAATTCGAAAATATGTAACCTAATTTAAAAGTAGGTAGTCAATATTTAACACAGTATAAACTTACCCATTTCATCTTGATATATAATGTGAGAGACTTTGACAGTAGAAAAAGAACACTGATGCCAATTTGAAGATTACAAATCTTTTTATAACCAGAAAATAATGGAATTTCGAAATAGGTCGTTAGTGGTGATTAGATAGTACCTACAGTTTAAAATGTAGATTGTCTGGTTTAACCTGCAATTAAACTGGAAGGTAATATTGTAACCGGAACCTGGAGTTGTTATGTATTTTTATAACGTTTTTATTTTTTCCGTATCCTTCGTATATTTTCAATGGGTGCAATCAGTGTCTTGAAGAATGCCATCCCCCTATAATTATACCAACCAAACAAATGTGTGCAACACATTTTTATAATTATACTTAAGAAACTACAAAATTTTACAGAGTTGTTCGTTAATTCAAAAGGGTTTTTCAGTAAGTTTTTGTTTACAGTATAATCGCTTAAAATCTTCAATTGTTATGTTTTTCCATACTTTTTTGTCGCTCGACTGCATCAATGCAGCACTAACGATGCTCTTGCTCTGTTATATCGAATTAGTTATATTTGGTTATTGGCTTGTATTATTTTTTATCTTAAAAAAGGTCACTAATAAATAAGAACTCAAATTCTTCTTTTTTCCAGTAGACGTTCAATGAACTCATTAGTAGACGAATAAACTTTTAGCAAGCTTTAAAAAAAAACGTTTACATCATAGTCCATCAAAATTTTGTCTATTTTGTGATTAATTCTTCTAAAATATAGACATAAACATAATCACTCCTAGGATGCGATGAAATGACGCAAAAGAAATAGTATTTGAAATTCCTGGTGGAATGACCAACCTTGACCACTGCAGATTGTATCACGCAACGCTTAAAAACTCGTGATATTTTGAGGAATGCTTTAATCACGGAAGTTGTAGGAATTTGAAACAAATACAATATGTCTAACTATATGTCTTTTTTGTTCGATGCGCTGTCTAATCAGCCATGCATGATGTTTCCGCATAGGTCCTTAGTTATCAACCCACGTAGATCCCGAGGCTGCGGCGGTACTACCTATAGGTTGTGTTCAATAAACGTTAATGGTATTCAACTAGTGTCGACTAAATAAGGTCATGTTCCAGCATGTGGTTAGTAGTTGTCACTACTAACAACATGCTGGAACATTTCCTTAAGATCATGTTTTCCGATACCCTCCAGTCTCGACACGTGCGCTGTCCTGTCTTAGATCATTAAATTAAAGTTGAAATCAGAATGTGCTCTTACGCGGTGGCTACACGTCGATAACGTGATCCCAAATATAAGAAAAACAAAGTTTTTCATTGTTTTTTGCTAAAACTATAGCTTCATGAAAGTTTTCTTCCGAAACCCTCAATACTATCAAGTTGTCTCTACGGAGGCAAACAGGATTACGGCCCACCTGATGGTAAGCGGTTACCGTTGCCTATTGACATCTGCAACACCTGGAGCATTGCTAATGCGTTGCCTGCCCTGGAGAAATCTTTTTAAATTTTTCTTAAAGCTCTTCATGTTGTATTTGATATCATTCAGTGATGGTATTTCCTGCCAGCAGGTTAAATTAATATTTGAAACCATTTTCATAAGTAATAGCGTAGAATGTAAGTATATACAGAGATCAAAAGATTATCAAAAGTCCGATAATACCACAAAGGTCACTATGGAATTGTATTAACTTAGTAAAATCCTTATTCAGATTTACATGGTTATGGACTTTTCTTTGAATTCGGTGACCACGGATGTGTAGTGTTGAGGTGAATTTTTATAGGCATGTACAGGAATAGACAGCCGTAGGTAAAAATGAGTATCGAAGCAACAAAGTGTGCGTGTAAATTAGATGCTCTCTAAAAATGTCCTTTCTCTTTGTTGTCATATAACTCTAAGAAGGTACAGACTATCCTTACATTTTTCCATATTCATCATCATCATTTCAGACGTAGAAATAGAAAAAGAATAGAAATAGAAAAATATTTATTTTGCGTCACAAATTAAACAAATGGAACAAATAAAATATAAGCTTAAAAACTAGACACAAAAACGGTCACCTCTCAGCTGGTGCCGCATAGCACAGTGGAGCTTCTGCGGCGCTGGTTTTCTGTGGTGCCACAGAGCACGTAGGACGTCTACTGCTGAACCGACCGCGACCGACCCTGTACGGCGTGCACCCAAACAATCATTTTGAGGGATTTGCCCATACTCGCCACGTTAGACATGCGAGTTGGAGAGTGCAGATAGCTTTTTGTCCCTTAGTCGCCTTTAGACATCCACGGGCAGTAATGGAGGGGCCTATTCTTCAGCCGGGGCCACCACGGTGAATTTTCAATATTAATAGAATAAGGGGGTTATTGCTTCATCTCGACCTTCGGGGCTGAGTTAACATCTATTGTTCGGCAAATTACTGATTCCGTCCCTAATCCGTGGACGAGGCAAGCCATTGTCTCGAGTGCTCGATTTTACGCATAATGCACATGAGGATATGTCCATATGTCCAAAGAAATACTTGAACTTATTGTGTAACTGATACAAAATAAGTAGTAAACAAAAAATGACATGGTGGTGGATAATTTGGTTCTTTTTGTGTGGAGTCTCTTTGATGTGCCACCGTATATCACTTTTGTAGCTAGGAGTAGGTAATGATTTCTTGAAAAAACAAGGTATACAGAATGTTTGGGAATATTTATATTAAGCCGAATAGTGCTTTTTCTCCAAATACTTTTACGTGTAAGAGTACTGAGTGCAATACCAATATAGTGCATTATGTAATCCATTATGTAGGAGGAGGTAGGGCACAGCGAGATTTTCTCGTTCTGAATTGGAGCAGCCTGCCTGGGGAGGTACATCCGCCTTACAGAAGATCGCAGCCAAATAACATTATTTGTTTCAAATAGTGTTGTGTTCCTGCGGTGAGTAAGGTTGCCAGAGCTCTTTAGGGGGGAAGGGGGTTCGGGGTCGGCAACGCGTGCGTGATGCCTCTGGTATTGCAAGCGCTCATTGGCTACGGTAACCGCTTACCATCAGTTGGGCCGTATGCTTGTTTGCCACCTCTGTTGTATAAAAAAAAAAAAAAAAACTAGCTCTTCATTCAAAAAATAATGTAAGCAATAATAAAAATTTAAAATGTGAGTGTGAGTAATTACATTACATTTTATAACAATAAAACTTAATGTTATCCAGAAGCGTTGCTATCACTTTAAAACCTTCTTCTTCTTCTTTTAAATTATAGAAAGTATAGAAAAATTATATCAAAAATTGTGTAAAATGGTGTTCACGATTCAGTTTAGGCCTGACGTCATGGTAGACCTCAATGTTTCAAATCGCAGCTGTAACCAATGCGGCGCTGCTCCAGCATTCCGCAGCAGCAGTCAATGTGTGTCAAAGCCTTTAATGTAGTCCTTGGCACCGACGGCCGCTACTTATAAGCAGTTGTTCACAAACAATACTCTCCCACGCTCCAAGTGATTTACGAATCTAATTATATGCGACATAAGTATCAGCACCGACCTTGCAAGGAAGTCAGATTAGTGCCATGCCCATACTACATTCCTGGTATCAACCAGATTTTCATATCTGAGATTATTTTCTTTGTGAACTGTAAATTACATTCTAGAAGTAACATAACAAATGTTTCAAGTAAAATTACCTTTACAAAAACTGTTGTTGTAGGTAACCATTACAGCACAGAGTTGGTACTAAGTATTACGACGTTTGTTATTTAATGGATTCGTTTCAAAACACAAGGTATTAGGTTCCGCATTTTGCTGTTTGCCCAATTTTTATTAATTAACATGAACGCCAAGGTGGCGTGGCAAAACTGACTATTAGGTAAAACAAAAATTATTTATAGGACGCACTCACGATATAAAGATACAACTTTATTACACTAGCTGACTTCGCTCACGTCGCGTGTTACCCCATAAAAAAAATCCTATGTCTACTCTCCGGCTCTTGAACTACACACCTACTTATAAGCAAAAAATCCCGTCTATCTATTTCTTCTTTACTGCTTGAAAGAAGGACAAAACCATCATTTATTTATTTATTTATTTATAATAAATAATAATAATAATAATAAATGTTCCGGACATATCACACACGGTCAACTGATCCCAAACTAGGCATAGCCTGTACTATGGGTACCAGCGACTGATATACATAATAGATAAATATTTAACACCCAGACACAGAACAAACATCTGTATTCATCACACAAATGTTTGTCCTGTGCGGGAATCGAACCCGCAACCTCTAGCGTAGAAGGCAGAGTTACTACCAACTGAGCTATCAGGCCAGTCATTTATACTTTCACACTTAAACTTAGTGTAAGGAGGACTTAATGCTAAAGCATTTTCTACCAGTCATCCTGGGCGTGCAAAAAAGATGGTGAGGCGTGACAATTAAACTAAACTTAGAAATAACTTACCTACTTAAATAGTTTACATAGTTATAGAGATATATATACCTACGTACGCAGTACCCACGTCTATGCACTTGTATCTAAAAGTGGGAGAAAAAAAAAAGAAAACAATAATACCTACAAAAGTGATAACCTTTGAAAATAAAATAAAAAAACAAACACTTATACCCACAACTTGGTACCTACATTATGTTAGTTCAGAAGTAAGTACAGTGTATCTTTGGTACATACCTACCCAGTTCCTAGTGATTTTTGATGTAGTGCTCTCTTACCAACCTTTTGAAAGCTTCCCTTGTGTCAGTCGCTTTAATATCTAGAGGCAAATCGTTCCATAGACGAACCGCCGTGACAGAGAAAGAATTAGCCATAAATGCGGAGCTGTGCAGTGGAGTTGAAAGAAGTAGATTGTCAGCTGACCGAAGTTGTCATGTGTGTCAGCTAGGAATTTAAAACGGTCTTTCAAATAGAAAGGAGTGTGCGGATCTCACAAAGCGAAGCGAAGGAAGACAAAGCGTTCGTAAATTTCTACGCTCGCGAATGGGAAGCCAGTTAAGTTTAGCACGGAAGTGGCTGACATGGTCGAACTTGCGGAGGTTGTAGATGAAGCGGATACCAGTGTTAAGAAGGCGATCTAGTTTGCTGAGAAGATCTTCATTCAGATCTATATGTATGATATGTTGATCACAAAACGATTTATGTAAAAAAATATATCTTTGCTTCTAGGTCTGTGCCTGCAGCGCCCTGGCTGCGTTGGATGGCTACAGCCCCCAGCAGGACCCTGACCAGTTCCACATACAAACAGATGGAGATGAAGACCGATACTTCATTTACCAAACACACAACGGACAGTATCGTAAGGAGAGAAGGCTCAAAGACGGCTCTGTTGTTGGTAAGATAATTCATTATTCGTGGCACTGGTTTTGTTATATCTGGTTACTGCATTAGTTCTATGACAGGTTGTGAAAGATGGCCACGTATCGTGGCCCTGAAAAGGGACAAATGATGTTTTAAGCAAGATATTAAGAAATGCAGATATATTGGCCAGAAGGTATTAGATTGTGTCTAATTCCCACTGTTTATAACTATACTATTAACTTAATAACTATTTGGACTAGTAAAAATATGGGTCATCAGAATAATCATTTGTATGCCTTCATATTTGGACGGTAAAAAAATCGAGCAATAAGAAAAAATATATTTTGTGTGCATCACAACCGACCATAGCGACAATAAGGTCCTTTCAAAGTCACATGTAATTTCTGGTCTTGGAAAACCGGTTGGTTTATCAATAATTTAACAAAATTTTGAATCAAAAATAAACGAAATGTTGTCATGATCCAGAATCTTAGGCATGTGCATAATTTTTATAGGTACCCATCATCATCTTCCTGTCCTTAACCTACATTATTATCGGGGTCTACCAAATATTTATTCTTCTTCCATTTCCCTCAATCAGCCGTCATCTCAGCACTTACTCTTTTCGCACCCATATTTACTTTCCATCCATCTTTTCTTTGGCCTACATCTCAAGAGTAGATCTCCTACATACATATCTAACAGTCTTCTTGTCACATGACATTCATGACATGTCCATACTACGCTAAACTTTTTCCATCACTGGTGCCACCTTAAAACTTCTTCTTATATACTCATTCCTTATCTATTCTCTTCACTCCACACATATATCTCAAAATTCGCATCACCACCGCATGAAATCTTCTTTCATCCGTCCCTTTTATGTACCTACATACATTTTGGACTACGGGATATGAAAATCATTCTCCCCCAAATTCCAGGCACGACAGGCTGGGTGGATGCGGCTGGATATTTACGGCTTCAAGATTACATAGCAGATAGCCAAGGATACAGAATCTACAAATCGAAGACTGTTTACGTTGGAGAGAACCGTCCAATTGGAGTATGTATTATGCGAGTCATAACTTCGTTATGTTTCTTTAACAGTACTAACGTAATGTTTCGTTTCAGGAATCTTTAAATATTGCAAAAACAGCACCAACAGACTCTGGGTTTGGCATAACGCCTGCGCCGGCGCCTGCGGTACAGCGCACACGCGCACCTCCGCGTGCCCCCTCCTCCACGCTTGCGCCTCCACATTCAACGCAATCTTTCCCCGCGGAAGTCACGATAACTCCGCCACCAACCTACTTACACCCGACCTCCACGCCCCAAGTGTTCGTCTCACCAAACTCAATTGACTCGTCCACCACCTACGATTTCAGACCAACTGTCCCACCAATCACAGCCAATGAAGCTTCTTCGACAGCGAGTCCCTACGATTACGATTCCTCAAACACTAACACGCTAGATGATGGCTACTACGCCAGTGATAGCATCAGACATGATGTGTTCAATCCCAACTCTTACAGACACGCCGGTGATTGGCAACGAAGGCAGAGGCCTAAAATTGGCGATGGATACACTCCCCAATTCTCTACATACGATGGAGTCGCCTTTAGGAGAAACGGCTTTCGGTACTATCTTCCTAAGCAGTACCATGAAGAAGAAACCGGAGACAGGGATGAAAGGACTGGCAGTTTCGGTTATGTAGACCCATTCGGTATTCGTAGAGTAATTTACTATAATTCGGCGCCAGGGGAAGGCTTTCAAATTCGTAAAAACAATAGGTATGTAGGCCACGAGGCTACACCGTACGACCCTAGACCAATAAATTAATGTCTGTGTTCAATCATAATGTGAGAATTGAAGTTACCTAATTTTATTTATTTTATCAGTATTGTTAGTTCAGAGAAATTAGGTAGAGTGAATTGGAGATCAAACGAATCATGTATAACGAACGAAGTGAATCTTAGCCATTAATTGATTTTATTAATTGTTTAATTTATAGAAACTAACTTGATAATTAATGTAATTCTAATTGACTTTGTAACTCTAAGGACGAACACTTTAACCATTACAAAACTTCAAGTCAATAATATTAAGTTAGGTAACTGTTGTTTTTGTGGCGGATAGGTAACATTATATTTCACGCATTACGATTATGTTATTAATTCTAGTGCCATTGAACCTCTTTTTGTTTAAGAGCCTGTTTGAAACGGATATGTCATCAATAGCTTGAGCATGTCCACTGCTGGACATTGGCTATCTTGAGGGTATCACATTTCATTTGTTTTTTAATACGTAAAAATATATTTTTTTGTTTTCATACAACTTCCGCCCGTAACAGAATGTCCAAAAACAAATGCATACCGCAGGTCAAGATTTAAACGAGAAATAACGGTTTTAAATAAATAATACCAAAAATGGATCGATCTATTGTTAGTTAATCATAGAATTATTCATAAAATGCAAACAAATAAGGAAAAATTGACATTATAACTATAATAACATTAATGTCATTGAACTCATCTTGCGGTGATCTGAATGTTGCTCTTTGCAAATGGCTATAGCGTAGGCGCTATATTTGGATATACTACTTCTATATACAGTGTGAAACCAAATTGTATCATGCAAGATCAAGATTACCTTACCATAAACGATACTGTATGTAATAACCATGAAACTTTGGTCTAATAAAGCAATAGAGAAACACTTTTGGACATTCTATCCATGGTAATCACTGCACAGAGCTTTGCCCATTATCTATACTCCCAAGCTCTACAGTGTCGTATATAATTATTAGGTAAATACAACAAATCTGGTGTGGGACGCTACTTGTGTTGATACACTAGCGCGCTCACATCTTCTGGGGACATCAGTTAGGGGGCTGCAGCGGTAGATTCGGAGGATTCCGAGGATATCAAAAGGCGCAAATATGTTAGTCTCGATAGGGCTTACATATTTGAGCCTTTTGGGGTTGTGACCCTGGGTCCGTTGAGAAGATGGTAGTCGTGGTCCCTCTGGGTTTTCCAAACAATATCAGGGAGTCTGATCGAAGCGACGCGTGACCCGAGAGCTGGCTCCTTTTTAGCCCAACGGATTACCATTGCCATCCAGCGCGGAAATTCCGACAGCGTCTTGGGGAAGCTTCCGACTGGTAGTGATCTGGATCAATTGAGCTATCTATAGATTGTTTGGAACGGTATTTAGATAGCTCAACTGTTTCTTGTGTATTTTGTAAATATTTATTGTATCAGTTTTAAGTTCTTTTCGGTAAATAATTCAACATGATAATTTACTTGCCATAGATCATGACATCATGCGGTTGACACCGGTGAGCTAATACTAAGGTTACTTAGCCTTTTGCTTGATCTATGTCGATTGAATTACTTAATATAAGTATATAATAAGCTTAATCTAGGGGTCTTGACAAAATTAAATGTTATGGCGAATAATTTGTCATTGGTTGTGATCAACTTATTGAAATTCTAACTCAATGGCAACTTGTTGCAATAACTATTGTATGGGTAATTTATTATTTTATATTTCTGCACTATGTTTCTTAACCTTATCTTTGTATTACTTTGGATAATTTTATCTTATTTTATGAATTAGTCTTGCACACTTTATTTAATTTGCTTATCAACTCATTTATAAAACATTAAATTCTAACCTTCAAATAAAATTGTTAATACAAACTGTTTTGTTTTACCTTGATGCAAGCAAATAAACTATATTTTTAGGGAAAGTGGTGAGGTAGGTAATTGGGAACTGGTAGGTACCAGGTTCATTGTGATAATGACATAAGCCACTTTAATCGGTCATTAAATAATATTTTTACTGGATTTTAATGATGCAGATTATACTAGAAGTACTTGATACAAATGTTTGGTTGACTGCATTCTTTTAAAATAGCAAATGACCCAAAGTTCTTTAAATATTGGTGGTTTTTGAAACGTTCATCAGTAGTTATTGAAGCATCAAAAAAGTAAGTAAGTAGGTACATACCTACAGAGTAAGTTAAAAATAGATACCCAATTGATATTTACTGAATATATTTGAATTCTTTAAATAAACATAATATATTTTTCTTTACTTTTTAGAAACATGTTGATAATTGCATTTGTATTTTTAATGCCAACGGCGATCCTTGCTTCAAACAACGGAAACTATGGCAATTACCAAAACCCCATGAGCTACAACGATGGATACAATAGAGACTTTGAAGTCAAGCCAGGCTCCAACCTTATATTCAACTTCGAGCAGTTGAGAAGAGACCAACCTCCGCAAATAGAGATGAGAGACGAGAGCCCCGGACTTTATATGCATAAAAGAGCACAAACCACGACTACAGTTGCACCAATTATTATGCCAGAAATTAAACATGTTCCGGAATATAAGTTGCATGAAAATAATGATCCATTTTCAAGATTCTTGCCACCTCGTGTAAATAACGGGAATGATCGGCAAATGGCTCCCATTCATGGTACACCCACACCCCAATCAAATCTGAGGCAATCTACCCTAATGCCATCACCACCTCCAGCCCCGAAGTGGTCCGACTTCTCTGAAACATTCAATAGACAAGCTTTTCCGCACTACGAATCCCAAGTACCTTTACAACAAAAAATGCCAGTAGGAGCGCAGTTGAACCATTTTCAACAACCATTTGTGCCCGTGGAAAATACATTTGAACACAGGGGACCTTCCACACTGGAATTCAATCACTTTCAACGACCCCAACACGAAACTACTGCTCCAGTAGAAAGGGCCGGTGTGGTCAACCAGGACTACAGAAGGAACCTCGCGGCTCCTGCACATTCTTACGTAAGCACAACTCCAGAAAACAAACCGCATGATTTTGTTTCCATGAGGAAAGATATGGAAAGTAAACGACAAAATATAGCAAACAGGGGAAGCCACAAGTTCGGCTGGGATGATTTGGTAACTGAACCAAGCTGGAATCATAAAACCGAACAAATGTCAAGCACACTAGCACCGGCCATCCTGGGGAAAAATCCACCGCCTCTACCTACTTTAACCCCATGGCTTGATGGATTTTGAGAATAATATTATAATATGTAGATATTTAGATGTTATAAAAATAAAATAATCAAAACACACTTTTTAAAATATTTTTAATTTTACCATTTGAAATGAAGATTCACATGACCATATTTAGAGTTTTTGAAGTTACAGAATGAGTCGGTTTTTAGTTATAGTAAGGGAAAACACAGAATTTGGAAATGTTGAAATTTTTGATTACAAAGAATTTTGAAGGCTTTTAATAATGTGATGAAAATAATGTCAAATCTGAATAAGGTCAGCATGAGAGGAGTAAAAGATTCCATTGCAGTTAAAATACGGGGATTCAATCTCATTAAGGTCTGATTACTTTGCAGGCATTTCTAGTATTTCTGCAATTCAACATTACACTAATACATATCTGTAATTGGCATGGGATGGGTCAGAAAGCACTATTTGCCGACCGAAAAAACTTGACAGAGAAGGTAAGTTGAAATTCCAATTAGAGGGGTTGAACGAAAAGTTAGCCGGCCAATTTGGCCACGACCATGGGATGAAGTTATTAAATATGGAGGTTGTTGGAGATTCGGTTCCTTCTACAACCACAAGCTCCTCCAGATTGGTATCTCCAGTCTCGTTATTTTCAGCTTCAGGCTCTTCGCCAGTTAGGCCAGAGTACTTTCCCTCTTCCTTAATTTTTTCTTTATCCTTAATTTCTTCAAAATTGTTTATTATAAGGACACCAATGGGCTCTAATTCAGGTGGATCAGGAATGGGTGACAAGATTTCAGGTTCGTCCTTTCCTGCTGATACCTCTACAACATTCGTGTGAAGGCCATTGTCTTCTGGTGCGGTCGATTCTGAGAGTGGAGCTGGCAGAGCCGTGGCGAACGAAATCAAACAAAAAACTCCGAACAGCAACATCTACAAAACAAAGTAATGGAATTAAAAGAAAAAAAATGACATGATATTATGCCTTAAAAAACCTTGGAGGAATAGGAAATTATTATTTCTTTTACTTAAGTATGACCCATGGAAACGTAGTTGTAATTCCCTTGCCAATTATAGGCAAAATGCTTCGAATCGAAATGTTTCGAACCCCGCTAATTCAATAATTTTGGGTAGCAAATAAACCTTGGAGACAGTTGAAATAAAAAAATGTTAGTAGTCCATATTAAAAAAGAACATATTCATTAACTTATGCTTACCTCTTGTAATGCACTTGTGTACTAGTGAAAAACCCAACTGCTTTGATGAAGAAAACATAAAAGTTGGCTTTATAAAGCAAAACTTCTTGGTGTTTATAATTACTAAATCAATACATTTTGAATTAAAAATCAATTTACAAGATAAATCACAGTTTTGTGGTTTTTATTATCACTAAAATAATAGCTTGTTTCATAAAGTCCCAAATCGTTAGTATCGTAGACGGACATTAGGTAGGCAATTCCGGTGTGAGCTCAAAGCACTGGTGAAGTAATAATATTATAATACCTACATAAAGTATATTTTTACATGATTTGTTCGTTTTGACATTGTACTCATATGTACTCATTCATCATTTCAGCCGTACGACGTTCACTGCTTCCCCACAGACAGAACAAATTCGGGTTGGCGAGTACTCATTAATTAATTGTAATTATCTATCATATTGGCGCAACATAGAGACGGAACGCACAAGCGGAGATATTTGGGATGAGAAGGACTGAATAATGAGGTATCAAAAGTCATAAGTTCAAGTCATATGGTGTTTATTTCAATAAACCCGCTAGGATCACTTTAAACATCTTAGAAACTAGGTGAAGCTACTACGGTTCCTCACGACCAAGCCTAAAAAATCATCTAGATATCGATACTCAGGAATTAGGTACCATTCCTCACAGCGTATATTTTCTGATAACCCTATTGACCTATAAGCATGAAGGTACCATTTCTCGCTAAATGTGATTACCTCAATTTTCAATAATAATGCTATCAGGAGGGTACAGAAGGAAAATCATTTTTTTAAATAGTGATTTATTGATTTGAAAAATATGATCATGCAACATCAACAACTATAGTAGCAGGCATTGCTGGAACAACTGGCATTGCTGGTACAACTGGCACAGCTGGCACAAAAGGAGGCGGCGTCTGTAAATGTACTCCTTCAGGTTTGTACCCATCGAATCCTGCGGTGTATGTGGTCGCGTAAGTTTTGCCGTCGTCTCCAATATAGGTCACTGAGCCCTCCATGACCATCACGCGTCCATTGCCGTCTGGGTTAGGGACTAGCCGGCCCTTCTCGGCTACAATCGTTCCATCAGCAGTGACGTAGCGGAGAGAGTACTGACCGTACTCATCGTGGATCTCCTCATGTTCCAGAGCAGGGAGAGTCCGAATGTCGCTCTCGGTTGGAGCTGAGATGGCGTAGGAGACGCAGAGTACAAGGAGTGCGGTTATCTGAAACACGGAGGGGAAAACATAAATATAGTACATTATATTGGTATTTAGTTGACTGAAAGAGATTGAAGGCCCAACAGTTTGATACAAAATTATAAGGATCACTTGGGAAGCTTCAAGCTTCCCAAGTGATCCTTATAATTTTGTATGTCTGAGAATTAGCAGCTCTCAGAATCAGCAAGTTGAAGTGGCAGTGGGCAGGCCATTTGCTTGCAGAACCGACAACCGTATGGGAGTAAAGGATCTTGAATGGCGACCACGAACCGGGCGACGTAGTGTTGGAAGGCCCCCCGATGGACCGACAACATTGTGAAAGTTGCGGAAAATCGGTGAATGGAAAAGGCTCAAGACCGTTCGTCATGGAACTCTTTGGGAAATAGTTCCAGCAGTGGACTTCTACAGGTTGATGATGATAATTATAAAACTTAACTGCCTTATCCTATCAGGCATGATGCTATGTATACAAAAAAAAAAAACTTAAAATATTCATAAATGATTTACTACTTATGTAGGAAGGTAAATGTAAAACTGGCAACTTACAGTATTCATTTTTGATTATTTTCAACGTTCGATGTCAGCTTGTGTGATGGTTGAAGATAGTTGATCCGATAATGTCTTCCAATTGATTCCCTGCTTATTTATTCAAAAACATTTCACAAGTAAACAATTAGCAAACTAGGCGCAATTAATCCAAACCAGATTAATTAAGGTAAATCACAGCAAATTTTTCGGCTAAGTACAAAATAAATTAATTAACAGGTTTTATCTAACTTTTGGATGTGCACGAAAATATGCATGGGTAGACTATAAATGGTGTTCATATGCAGGTTATAGCCATTCAACTTCTGGACATCAATAGTTGTACACAATGGTAAGTTAGAACTGTGTAAATTCTAATGTAGATTACTACTTACTACTTACTAAAAATATTTGAAATAGGCGCACTACCGTTATCCCCAAGCTTATCTGGTCTTGGAGTCTGGTCAAGGCTTGACCAGACTCCAAGACCAGATCCTTGAAAATGTCTAAAAGGAGTAGTCAGAGACAAGTCCTAACTTTAAATTTGGCCACATTTTGCAGTAGCGAGTATTCCATACGTAACAAGTTGTTAGCCCATTGCCGCTTATAAGCATCGAACTTGCTAAAACAAAACTTTCTTTCAGATAATCTCAGGCTTATTCTTGTTCCTACTGGGAACAAAACTTGGACATGCTTTTACAAAGACTGAAGTAAAGTATGAAGGACCGAACAAGATCACTGTGAACGAAGAGAAGGACGAGCAAATCGTTGTACCGGGACTCGGCTCTCCGCCATTTGCGCCTAGCTTTTTCCATCAAGGATCAAACTTTTTCTTCAATCCGCAAATCATGCTGCCAGGAGGAATTATGCCATTAGGGATCGAGAGAGTAATCGCTCCATTCCAACCACCAAATGACATAACGATTATATCGCCGGAGATGAACACAGACATAATAGTTGAACCTCCGATTGAAATCGAAGAGTCTATCCAAACTATACCCAAAATACAGATTGAAGTTGATCGTAAACCAATTGAGTTGCCTCGACCCAACCCCCCGATGCAAGTTTTAGTTGAAGAGCCATGTGTAGATGTGGAAATTACTAATGTCCCCGGTTTTCCGTTGATTGATGAGGCTTTTTATCAACCCTCAGGTGGATTGTTTACATCGGAAGTTGATGTTCGTGTGAATGAAATACCTCCGCCCCCAGAACTGCCTCCTCTAATCATATCGGAAATTCCTAAGCCTGTTTTTCTACAAGAAAAAAAGAGGGTTGTTCTAGTTCCTTCAGTACCGGAACTCGCTTCATTCTATCCACAATCGATTATGACAGCCGAGAACCCTCTGATCCCTACGGATTGCACACAAAACATAGTTATGGAAAGAGTTCTCCCTAATATTGCTTTTGAAAACGGTAAAGTGGTGGAGTTGATATCAATCCCTGCTACAAAAAGAGCCCCAGTTGTATCGTCCATTATTTATTGATCCCTATTATGTATGAGTCATGAATAAATGATTTAAACGTACCTATCAGTATTTTTTTATTTCAATTCCTCTAGCTACATTCTTACCTACGTAAGTAATAAAATGTGGGTTACATCTAAGTAACTTTAACGTGTTCCGTTACAACGCACAAAGGGGCTTATTCTATAAATAAATAATATTACTAGCGTATACTGGTAATTTTTAAAACATCTGTCGGTCTTGTTACCAACTTTATAACTAATGACTAGTTTTTCGCGTTGTGCGCGAGCTGCTTTTCCTTGCTGGTACGATTTGGTAGAACACCTAAGATGACATTGTCTGTAGAACACCAATGATGCCATAGCCTTCATTAAGAAAAATCCCATTGAACGGCCCCAACGAATGGTAAAAGCAGCTAGAACAGAGCTAACCTCCTTCTGGGAGAAATAATGATTAAACGTCCGAGAAGTCCGACATCATGATTGCTACCTAAACAGCTGATTAATTGAGTTTTACTGATATAACCCTAAAACAGCTGATTTGTACATTATTATTTTATCCAAAGAAAATTTTCAAAAAGTCGTATCATAAACGTTATTGGCAATTGGGTGTAGAATAAGCCCTTTTTGGCTTAATATACACTATTAGAAACACCTTGTATCTTCTCATGCATTTATTAGCAGGTAGGTACCTTTTATCTTGGTGTAAAAGAAAATGTAACGGGTTGGTCAGGCTTATTAATAAGATGAGTCCGCACTCCAAGCTCACCTCCCATCCATTTGATTTCAAATTCCTTCAAAAGCTGGAAAAAACAAAATCAATGTACAGAACTTACTACACTTACATAACAATAACCTATAAATATGTACCTAGCTCAGGCATCGCACTAGAGTGTGTGTGTAGGATGAATAAATAAAATAAAATAAAAATAAATATTCCGGACATATTCACACGGTCATCTGATCCCAAACTAGGCATAGCCTTTACTATGGGTACCAGAGACTGATATACATAAATATATATACATATTTAACACCCAGACACAGAACAAACATCTTTGTTTATCACACAAATGTTTGTCCAGTGCGGGAATGTTATCAAAGTAGGTACATAGCAAATAACAGAAGCTGCTCTACAAAAAAATAATGATCGTCGAATTCATCTTATCAGCCATGTTATTTCAACAGAAACCATCTTCGAGTTTTAACAAAGTTTGTAACAAGTAAACTTACACGAATAATGAACATGTTCATGTTTTGTTCCGCCAATCGCCTCGCGATACAGGATCGCGGGCCGAAGCCAAACGGTAAGCTTGTAAAGGGGTGTATGTTCTCGTAATGAGGGGAGGTTCGGAGCCAACGCTCAGGCTTGAAGTCCAAAGGATCTCGAACAAATTGAGGGAGTCGAGAGGCTATCATGTTTTGAGTCACAATTACTGTCTGAAAATATGAAATATAGTTCAGTAAAGTTTTTGGAGGATGATTGTAGTCCGCCTTACAATCACAAGGTCGTGGGATCAAATTCCGGTCATGCACCAATGGCTTGTTCATTTGGAAAATGTATCATACATAACGGTACAAGGATAACATCGGGAGGAAACCGACATGTGCCAGAACCTAAAAATTCGAAATAACATTGACATGTGCACGAAAGGACCCTTTTGAGGTTCACCATACCTCAATCTGGCATAACATAGAACAAACCTAGGAAACCTACCTACCTATAGTTAGGTAGGTAATGTAGGTATCCATCTAACCAGCAGGCGTCAACCACTCTCGCTCTGTGTAGGGTGCAGCCAAACAGACCCTGACAGATATTATTGCTGCTACTCTGATAATTATATTATTTACTAGCTGGTGCCCGCGACTTCGTCTGCGCAGAATTAGTATTTTGAGTACCTAGTAGTCAAATTTTGATCAATTCACACAATATCTTTATAAATTGTAGCCTATGTGTTATTCTGATGTATAAGCTATATTATTGTGAAGTTTAATTAAAATCCATTCAGTAGTTTTTACGTGAAAGAGTAACAAACATCCATCCATCCATCCATACTTACAAACTTTCGCGTTTATAATATTAGTAGGATAGGATGTTATTTTCTTGTACCTATAGTAACATGCATTGCAATTTTACCCCTTTAGGAATCAAATAACCGCCAATAATGATATCCTTTTGCAACAAACGACCCACACCAATTGACACAGGATTCAGTCGCAAGCTCTCTTTGATACAACTCCGAACATATACAGCTTTGGACAAAGTTTCGGCAGTAATCTTTGAGTCTTCATCTGGTAAAAGGGTCTTAACTTCCGAATATAATTCTGCTTGGGCCTTTGGATTCCGAGCCAAATGATAAAGGGCAAAGCTGGTCGAAAATGCAGTCTGAAAATTGGAGATAAAGTTAGTAAGTTAAGTAGTCCACTGATTTTCACTAGGTGTATTTTTACAACAGGTAAGTTGTGTACCTATGTACTTACGGTATCAATAGCAGCCATTAAAATGTCGACCATCATTCCAATGATATCTTTCAAATCTAAATTATCCTGCTCAAGAAACGATCTCAGAAGCGATTTATCTGACTCACAGTTCCCGTTACCAAAAAAGTTGATTCTCTGTATCAAAATGTTGGTTGAAACCCTATAAAAAAAGACAAATATACTTGCTTACTTTAACTGATATTAATAAACAACAAATTAATATGGTATTCTCATCTCATCGCTAAAGTATTAAAACCCGACAAAACAGAAACTTGCATTCAAAAAGCATCTCTAAAATCTACAGAGTGCGTTTTGTAGGATTTTTCTTAACTCATTGTAGTTGAGTTTTTGTAGGTACTCGTATCAGAATCATTTATTACCAAAATTAGGTATTTATCCTATTCTTTATTGTACACAGAAAACACATACAAAAAAACTAAATGAAAGGCGAGCTTAACCCTAAAAAGAGTTTTCTTCCAGCAAACCTTTGAGGCTAGAGATAGGTGGTTGTAGAGAATCCTATCGTAAATGTATTTAATTGAATACGTATCGTAAGCGTATATACTACAAAAGTCATTTGATTTTCGTACCTAATGGCGTAGCACACGTTTGACAGACTGCTACGTGTGCTACACGATGGTGCTACGCAAGTGCTACGCGCATTAGCAAACCCCAATAGGAATCTGGGATTGTTAAGCTAAAAGCGTACTTATCGTAAAATGCAATGGTCATGGTGGTGTGTGTTCAAACCGGAAGACCATTGCAAGCATTGCTGGTTGGCGTTAGAATTCATAGGCAATTTTTAGGTACGAGTATAATTACTTTTCTAAATATTCTTGAGACTTCGCAAGTTTCCTGTAAAGTGGTGTTTGGAAGAATTTCCAAAGGAACCCCTTATCAAGCTTCATGATGCCACTGTTGGAGCCAAATGCCGCAGCTATGATATTGCTACTCCTTGATTCATCAGTTTGCTCATTATCAGAAAAGCTGTGAAAATTTTCATTGAAAGCTATTTTTCCGATAACTGAAAAAAAACATTTTTCATTATTAGCTACAACCATGTACAACCTGGAGCGCACCATGCTAGGCGTCTCACTTATCGACCGACTAACGTCGGAAATTGACGCAGAACTAAACTAACTAAATTCGTGGTGGAGATGGGCAGGACACTTGGCAAGATGGGAAGACGGGAGAAGCAGTGACCGAATGGTCGCCACGCGTGGTCTAGATTACGAGGCAGACCACCACCAGCCGCTGGGTCAGAAGATATTGTGGGAACGGTGGGAAATCGCTGGACCCGATTAGCACAGGATCGGCAAGAATGGCGTGCTAAAGAGGAGGTCTATACCCAGCAAGGGGTGAATGTGGGCTCATTAGGTACATACAACCATTTAATCCTACAATCCTACTTCCTACTAATATTATAAATGCGAAAGTTTGTGAGGATGTTTGTATTTATAGATGTTTGGATGTTTGATAATAATCAATAGAGCTGTAACGACTCAATCGATTTTGTTGAAACTTGGAATACTTAGATAAAGTTATTTACCTAGCATAGGTATAGGGTAATTTCTATGTAGGGTATTTATTTCCACGCGAGCGAAGCCGCGGGCGGAAGCTAGTAGAGTATTATGTTTCACTTTTTTCCCAATGATCATTCAAAAGTACCTTCCAAGTTAAGCCGGTTGAGATAAGGTAAAAAGTCTTCATATTCTGATACTTTTATTTTTTTAATCCATTGTATGAACTCCCGTGTAACCTTATCGGTATTTTCAATGTGATCTCTTACGCTCTGAGGGCTTGTGAAATTCTTCTGGAATGTGCTTCGTAGTTTCCACCAGTCTGGGCCATTTCTAAAACAGTAGGTATACACAAACAGAGTATTGAGTGCTGAGTCCAAGTTTAGTTTCGAATCTGTTGAGCTGGCAATTGAGATGCCAAGCGAGTTTCAAGTGAGTCAAGCTATTCACTTTTCACGTCTCACGGTGACAAGTGAGTATCTCACGAACATTACGGGTCGTTCCCTCTCTACTCCTCCTCGCGCTGGCCTCGTTGAGTGCTTGCTTGTTTGTCCTGTCACTGATTCTATCTTGGTCATCCTGTAGGTATTAGGGTTTTTTTTTTATTTATTTACCTATTCTTAAAAAATAGTTACAGAATATGTTAAGTTAATGACCACTGAGCACCAGTGAGCACTGTGGAGCCCTAAATGTTGTTTTCATAAACTTAGATACATTACGTTGAGAGCAATCCTCCCGTATTGTATATATGTGGCTTATTAACTCTGTAATGGTACATAGCTACATGGCTCCTCCTGGCGGGGTATCGGTCGTCCTGCCGGAACACTGCCTCTATGTCCTCAGGGTCGAAGACATGGAGCAGATTCACAAGAGGAACTTCGCGGACTAGGCTTCCATACCGACGCCAGTTTAACCACGCGTTTTTGTCCATAGATTCTGCATTGTAATCACCTGAAAACCGAAAACCGTTCTCAGTTCACCAACACAATATTCCGACAATTCAACGACTTTGTAACTTTACTGATTGTTTTCGAAACGAAGCGTCTTAGAGCTACCCTGCTTGCTCCAAAGCATGGGCATTTGATGATTCCACATGTTCTATTCAGACATTTTTGAATTATTTTTTACATCTAGTTTACAATTTTTACGTTTGGTTTTATGAAAATCCCGGAAGAAATTCAATAAATTTTCAAAAAATTATATAGTTTTTATAAACTACAATAGGTAGATACATCTAGCAACTGGGAGTTTTACTCTTGCATTTGTATTTGACATCGACAAAATCGGATGAATTCAAAGAGACGCTGACGATCCCTTCGCATTAGAAGTCGTGAGTTTTAGGAAAATATACAGATTCGCCCAAGATGCCGTGAAAATATTAGGTACCTATTTTACAAGGTCTATATACAATTGGTGAAGATAGGCCTTTTATAATGTGTACTTAGATAATAAGTAGGTAGGTACCTAGGTACATAGGCTGAATATTCTATGAAGTACCTAGGTAAGTACCTAATTCACTTTAATTTTTCACTTACCGATCAGAGGCAAATATTTGTGTAATGTTCCTACCAACGGATAGCTCCGAGGACCGGGGATATCTTCAAATTTAAATGCTTGGTTCAACTTTGCATCTTTTCCACTATTTTTATCCGTTTTCTCAAAATACTTTCCATTGTGCACGCATTTACCAACTGATAACACATTTCTTTTATCGGAAATTATAAATTTTAACATTTTTTAATCTGATGAGCAAGTTGTTACCTCGATTCGTATCAATTCACTAAAGAGCATCATATAACAAAACACACGGTCTGTCTGAAATTAGATGCACATAACATAAAGCGAGACGAGTAGAAAAACAGTCGGGGCCAGCCGAGCTACCTACTTATCCATCCCATTCCATTGCTATGCAATGTAATGTACCTAGTTATTATTCATTCAGAATAGTTATGAAGGTAGGTAGGTAATAGATGTAGATAGGTGCCCACAATCTAAATTGCTCACCTACCTACCGTAATGCCTCTGATTTGCAGGGAGTCGTGTAGGTAGAGGCTCAACGTTAGGTAGGAACCTATCTCAAAAACGGCTTTGATATTTTTGTTCTGTATTTTGGAGGACCACTTCTTTATAAATTAATGGAACCAACATAAGTGGAGTTCTGTGGAGTTGGTCGGGCTCCTGGCGAGAGACGGTGATGATAGGTGGTGCAAGGCGCTGGCGATGACGGAATGGTGGACTAGGACTCAAGAGCAGTGTCGGTCGTTCAGCAACACGATCGATGGTTCGACGACGACATCGGCCGCACTTGAATGGGGCTGGCTGAAGACCTTTGCGAGTGAAAGGAGCAGAGAGGCCTATAACCAGCAGTGGTTGAAGTCTGGCTACTGACGATGATGATGATGATAATCTATTACTTATGTAAATACAAAATAAAGACGGTCAAGTGCGAGAACTCGCGCCCCGAGGGTTCCATTCCATTGGTCGTGGGTTCGAATCCCGGTCGTGCACCAGTAGTCATGGTCAGAAAATTAAAATTCTAAGTGTAGGAATTGACAAACTTATATTTGCGGTCGCTCACATAGTCATTGTATGACATTGACCGCAAATATATGTTTGTTTCCCAAAAAAAACTTGGTTAGGTGGTAGGTATGATAGTAGAAAAATCAAAAACATATTTTTAGTTACTTTTCAGTTTGATTTTAATTAGTTTAGCTAAAAGTTTCGCGTTTTTAACCTCTGTTATTAAACTTTCTCCTAAAGGAGAAGCAGCTTCAATATCCAATGTGTTAATATTTGTAATAATGTCTATGTTTTGCTTCCATTTCTCCAGGCCATTCCAGGCAATCATCACTCCATTGTCAGTACATAACCTAGGTGCTGGTCTGAAAATCTCATAACCAATATCATCACATAACATTTTCAATGAATTAAATATGTAGTTATTGCAAGCAACTCCCCCGGAAACAACAAGCTGTTTCCTATCAACTATGAGTTTATTAATTTCACAAAATTGCATTGCTCTTTGTGTTCTATGAAGCAAGTGTCTGCTAGATGCCATGAGCATGGCTGCACATAAATCATTCACTTCAGGTATCAGTTCATCAGCAACAATCTGATGCTCTTTCTCTTTTCTATGGAGATGTAGAAGTGTTGATGTTTTCAAGCCATTGAAGCTAAAATTGCAATCTTTATACTCGGCCAAAGGCAGAGCCATTTTAAACAGGTCTGGATTAGTTGCTTTTTTAGCTGCCATTTCTATAGCTTGACCACCTGATAATTTTGAATATTCAGGTACATTCCTTAGTTTCATTCTTCTAGCAACTTTATCAAATACCTCTCCGGGAGCACAGTCTATGCTCTCTCCCAACAATTTAAACTTGTTAACATCTTGCACTACAGCAAGTAAACAATGGCCGCCAGAGATAAGTAGTCCTAGATATGGAAAAGTAACATCATGGTGCATTCTGGCTACTAAAGCATGAGCTTCCATATGATGAATCGGTATTATGGGTGTATTGTGCCGTCGAGCCAGATATTTGGCATACTTCATTCCTACGGCAAGGCTAAGAGCAAGTCCTGGCCTCAGGGTTACTGCAATAGCTGAAATCTGTTCCATACTAAGCTGCGCTTCATCAAGGGTTTGAGACACAACTGGCTCTATATAAGCTCGGTGAAGATCTTGTGCTACATCTGGAATTATGCCACCATTTCTCAGATGCAACAAGTTCTGTGAATGAATTTTTTCTGATATCAGTACTCCTCTATCATTTATGATTGCACATCCTGTGTCGTCACACGAAGTTTCTATACCAAGTATATTACAAATTCCGACATTTGTTGACCGTTTTAGTCTTGTGTTGTTATTATTATAATGAATTGTATTCTTGAATAAAATAATATCCAGAAATGTTCGTCTGAGTGATAATAACATTATGAATTTAATTTAGGTAAACTAAAGATCACTGTCAAAACGTTTACAGAGAGATTTTTAGTATTATTCAACAAAATCTATTTCAGCTCCAGTTAGTCGTGTGTTAGTCTTTGAAACTACAATAATTCTAGTTTGATTGTACTACTTGTCTTACAAAAACACAAAAACATAACCTGAAAACCTTAAAAGAGAAGAAAAGACAGATTATTTAAAATCAATCACTCAAGTTTGATTTTAGCTAAAAGTGCGGGTAAGAATCGAACATAGTGGACGTGTGTGCTCTCTGTTGGCTACGTAGACCGAGATACTCTGTTTACGTGCTATGTAGTCTAGGAGCATAGAATAGAGCGGCTCGATTGTAAATATAGCGTAGTCGTAGACAGAGTAAGCAGTGTCTACAGGCCGTAGACCAAGAATAACATAGACGTCACGTTAAATAATAATACCAAGAAAGAAAAATATATGAAATGTCGTATGAGTAAAGGAGAAAGAACTGTTATCTTCCATCACTGTCTGCGTATGCACTTTGGGTTTGTTGTGCAGCAATCATTGGTGCACAACAAAGTCAATGGTTGGTGTGAAAAAGTGCAGTAATTACTAATTGACTAACTATATTTTTGTGTGCCTGGCGTAGCAGGTGTAGAATTCAACTGGCAACATGGTACGTTGCCGTATTATAGGCTCCACGAGCGATAGTTTAAGGACTATTTGACCATCACTGGAATAAGGCTCATCCAAATCTCATCGACGCGTGGGTATCTCGAATCACTCGAATAGTTATCATATATTTATTTATTTATTAAAAAACAAAGAACCCAAAAATAAAAATAATTTTTTTTCCTGAATTCTACATTTTCTGAAAAACAGTAAATTTAGAGACGTTTCATCAATATATGGAACCTGGGCCTGCACTATGTACACTACTCTAAAATATGGCTAAGCAATAAAGTAAATGTATTTTATTTAAATTGACTTTGTTCTAATGTACATTAAGATTTTCTTCGACAAAGAGAGCAACACCCAGCGCTACAAAAATATGGCGGATGGACGTGCGTGAAATGTCATTTTGACAACCTACATTTATCTGACAAAACAAAAACATCAAATCAAACAACATGACATGAAAAATATGTCAATGTCATGTCAAACGCCAATTATAAACCAACATGGCGGCCTTCAAATAGTGCTCACATAGTAAAAAACTTACCAGAAGAACTATTCTTGTACCATCGCATTTGTCTTCAAATTAATGAAATTGTATTTTTCTTGTAATCTCTTATTTTTTCCTAATTTTTCTATGTAGTGTACATGGACCAGGCCCAGAATGAAATGGCTCCTTTCAACTTTTAGATCTTATACTTGCAAAATCGAGCCCGGAACTCCTAACATCACTTTTCGATGTCTCTCACGGTTTCCGATTTGGCCTAAGTGGCCCTGAAAAAAAACTCGCCTGTTTATCCACCAAATCACCATCTTACACCAAAGCTGATGAGAACCACAGTCGTTCCCATCGTCAAAAGTAAAACAGTGATGTATCTGATAGAGATAATTATAGACCTATCTCCTTAGCGACTATAGCTGCTAAAGTACTTGACAGTCTGCTTGATGGTTATTTGAGGAAAGCGTTACACCTGCATGATGCTCAGTTCGGATTCCAGGCAGGTGTATCGACTGAAAGTGCCATTTTAAGCCTGAAACACACTGTCAGGTACTATACCGATTTACGCTTGCTTCTTAGATCTCTCTAAAGCATTCGACAGAGTTTCTTATCAGCTTCTTTGGGATAAACTTGATAAAATTCTGCCAGTGGAACTTGTCAATTTATTTAAGCATTGTTATGATAACCAGCAGAATAGTGTCAGATGGTCAAATGAAAGTTCGGATGTGTACAAGTTGGAATGCAGAGTTAGACAATGTGGACTTACATGACCTAAGCTTTTCAACTTGTACATGAACGAACTAATTGTTGAACTCAGCAACAGACATGCAGGATGCTCCATAGATGGTGTTATGGTAAATAATATAAGCTACGCAGATGATATGGTGTTTCTGAGTCCATCAATAAGTGGCCTGAGAGATCTCCTTAATATTTGTGAGGAATATGCTAAAAAAAAAACCGGACATATTCACACGGTCAACTGATCCCAAACTAGGCATAGCCTGTACTATGGGTACCAGAGACTGATATACATAATAGATATATATTTAACACCCAGACACAGAACAAACATCTGTGTTAGTCACAAATGTTTGTCCAGTGCGGGAATCGAACCCGCGACCTCTAGCGCAGAAGGCAGAGTTACTGAGCTATGAGGCCTGTCAAAAAGGCACGGAATAATATTGATATAATACTAAAAGGAGTAAAGTAATGGTATTTACAGGGGGGAATAACAAGGTTCCGGAGAGTGTTCCACCAGTAAAATTAAATGGAAAAGAACTGAATGTTGTCAGTCAGTTTAAATATTTAGGGCACATTGTTACATCCGACCTGAAGGATGATTTTGATATCGAAAGGGAACGTAGGGCGCTAGCGGTAAGAGGCAACATGGTAGCCCGTAGGTTTGCTCAGTGTTCAGTACCCGTTAAAGTTACACTTTTCAAAACCTTCTGCCAATGCTTTTACACGAGCAGCCTATGGGTTAGGTACACACAAAAGTCTCTTAGTGCCCTGCGTATCCAGTACAATAACATCTTTAGAATGCTGTTGGGACTGCCTCGATTCTGCAGCGCTTCTGGAATGTTCGCGGATGCTAGGGTAGATGGATTCGCAGCGGTTATGCGCAAACGTATAGCATCTCTAATGAGCAGAGTCAGAGGCAGTCACAACAGCATACTGAATACAATATCTGTAAAGTACGACTGCCCCATACTTCACCACTGGGTAAAGACTGTTATAATTTAATTGCTTTTTTTTTTAATTATTGTGTTATGTACCTTACCTATTTTTGTGATACGCTATGGACTAAGTTGTCTGCAATGAAGATTTATTATTATTATTATCTCTGTTTACGCTACAGGCGTAGTAGTCTATGATGGGTAATTTGAGTACTATGGTTTGGAGAGTAGGTACCGGTTCCCTACGCTATAGCCTAGGGTTGTTGACTGACACTGACATTCTTTGACATATTAAAATCAGGGGACTTTATCGATCGATGCTTCAACAAAAAAAAATTGATTCCAAAATTTTCAAAACACGCTGCTTGAAAATCTTGAAATGTGAAAAATACCTTTGGCTCACGATTGGATTCGCCTGCTCTGTCTGTGATTGCATTGTAATCACGTTTCGGCAGCGCACAAGCACAAGTCTGTGATGATTAAAATTATAGTATAAATAACATTTCATGCACTTGCCAAATTATGTGCAACGACGTAACCTTATTAGTAGAGTTTGTACCTGTATAAAGTACAGTGTTTGTTCATTCCCCACAAGACAGTCGGGCTATGATGATGGAAGCTCTTCAAAAGATTTATAACAATGTGAGACGGCAGGTCGTCAGCTTACCGACATCGGTACCAAAAACAGTAGATTTTTTTAACAAATCCGTGAATAGCGTCAGATTGCCACCCTTCACTCGAGACAATGTTCTTTTTTATTATGTACCGCTACAAGGCTTGGTTAGTTACACAACCCTATCGGTTAGTGTAATGAATCCTCACTTGATGGTCAGGTAAGATGTAATTGAACCTATATTTTACCTGAGGAGAGGAAAGAAACTGAGGATGTTACAAGCTTACATGGAAAAATTTACCTTTAATAACAACTCTATATTTGCAGATTATTCCCAAAGCGAGATATAACAGATGTGCTATTCCTCACAGCGGGTGGTGGTGCAGGCTTATGGCTCTGGGCAAGACCGCACATGGCAGCAGCAACACCTGCTCGCAGATTCTCATGGGCATTTTTAGGAGGCTGCCTTTGGCCACTTGGATCAATCTTCCTATGGGCAATCCTTAGGAGCTCAGTAGGGCAAAGACCAGTTATAGGAACAATACTGGGTGTCTCTACAGGAGCTATGCTCACTAATATTGCATTGGACTACTTTCACTATGTGGAGCTGATGTTTTGCGGTGAAGTCCAACTACCTGAAGAGACAACACCTTATAGCCCAAACAGTGATGATGAAAGATATGATATTGACATATAAGCTAATTACAAAGCTTATTGCTTCATGAGTGAACTGATAAATGTATGTGGTTTGATGTTATTTGGTTAGGGCTAAATTTATGGTTAACTATATTAATTACATAGGTACATACTATTCAATGTGAATTTTGTTCAATGTTGTAGTCTGTCACTGAATCCTTGAATAAAATGTAAAACTATTCAATTTGCTATTTAATTTAGGTACCTCAGATCATAAAGAACATACTAGATAGGTATTCCTTTTTCATGCAAGTCCTGTGATAAGTCGCAAAACTAAAATAGTCTATGGCAATATACTATTAATTAGATGAAGACTACAGAGCCCCCCTGAGGAACATCTTTCATAATGACTTAAAAAATCAGACCAAAACTGGGACCGAATTTTTGAAAAACAAAAGTGATTGCAGACTATTGCATTGTGTAGGTCAGAAAAGTTACATTTTTAATAGTTTAGTTAGCTAATGGGTTACCAATACATTCATAATATTAATGCTTTCCCGAAAGGGGCTTATTCCACATCCAATAGGCAATAAAGTTTGTTCTACGACTTAAGGAAATTCGGCATTTTTCATTGAAAAAACTATAGGTAAGAATCAGCTGTTTTGGGGTTAAATCAGTTGTATCTTGATGAAACAGCTGTTTTAGGTAGCAATCTTGATGCGGAACTTAGGCTAAGTAAAGTGATTATAAAAATACCATTAAAAGGTCATCTGAGAAAGTTTAGGGAAAAATGTGGTTTTTTTTTTGCTGTTGATGTTAGAATAATCCCATTTCGGGATAATAACATGTATGTTATGAATCACCTTGTTTTTTCAACAGAAACTTTATAACTTTAATAACTACTAAAAACGAACAAAAAACTTGTTGATGTTTTGTTAAAGTAGACTCTGTTTATTGAACAGTATACAAAATGGAAATGTTTTTAAAACAATACATTTAACTGGTCGCTGGGGGCTTAGACCACTCCACATTCAGAATCAAATGGTCATATCCATGTCCATTCAGTTTCTGGATAGCCTTGGCAGCATCAGCACGGAACTTGAAGTGGACATAAGCAAATCCTTTGCAGTGACCAGTGCTCTGTAACAAGAAACCATTTTGTGTTGTAAAATAATTGCATGAAGTACCTACCTGAATCTGAGCAGAGGATGAAATATAAAAATCGCGCGTAATGTGTTGTGTACATCATTTTGATTTTGGGATTTCAGCTGTTTTGGAAAGCATATAGAAAGTTTTAGAGGTTGAGTTTTAATTGTTTAGCGAATCATTTTCTTCGCCGCCACTACGTCCGTCACGGGCAGCGCTGAACCTACACATCATTGGAAAATTAAATGCAAAAGTACCTTTTCCTTGGCCAAGTACAGCTTCTGCACAGGTCCAAATCCTTTCACCAGATCCTCAAGATCAGCCTCCACAGCGAAGTTACTCAGATTGGATATGCGGATAGCCGCGATGTCGTCACGACGCGCGCCCGGGGGCTCGCGGCCTGTGCCGCGGCCGGCTCCGCCCTCCCGCAAGTATGGGGCAACATACTTGTTGGTAGGAGTGGCCTTCACATCTGCAAAAATATTGTTGTAGTTTTTAACCCAACAGCTTCTTTAGGTAGGTACATACCTATTGATTTTTGAAATGATTCCAATCCAACTTTATGATGATTTGCTTGTATTTGCTAAATCAGCCACATATTTTATAATATGGAAAATTATAGATAGAAAAGCAGTTTACATTCCATCATCATCTCCTCCTGTCCTTATCCAACTTAAGTGGGGTTGGCATAGCATGTAGGTACTTTTCTTTCATTGAGCCGTCATCTCAGCACTGACTCCTTTCTTACTCATGCCATAATTCACACCATTCATACATCTTTTTTTGGCCTACTTCTACATTTATTTTAGTACTACAGTGCGGCGGCCGGCAGTAGTTTTTGAGAACTAAAGCATACCTAAAACAGTTAACATCAAGCTCGCCTATATGTATACTGCGGTCATACTGTAGATACATTCCATTCAATCTATTTTGTATTAATTCCATTGATTACACATACATAAAACGTCGCCTTTTTCCTGGAGGGGTAGGCTGAGATGTTAACTCATTCATCTATTGAATTATTTTGTGTTAAAAGACTAACAATAAGATAAAGGCTAATGCTTGCTCAGTTCTGCTGATATTAGAAAATTTAGAATATCAGCAGAACAATCAGCGAACTTTCATTTTGGAGTGATTAACTAAAATCTTAATCTTTCATTGAATATTTAATTACCTGTGACTTTAGAGGCCTCGCTAGCCTTAGACTGAGCAAGCTGGGTATGTTTGAATGGACAGTTAAGGGTCCAGTGGTCACCCTGGCAGGTTCTGCACTTGTAGATCACACTGCTTGTTTGGGGCTGGAATCATTGAGATTGATGTTATCAGGAAAATAAACCTACGTAGTATATAATACTCAACAAAAATCGATGTGAAATTTTGCTTGACGTTGATTTTAGAAATTGCTATTAATTTATATTGAAGGATTGTTCACAAACAAAAACAAATTGCCTAAATATACACCAACAAGGCAATAGACAAAATGTATGTGCAGTTTGTTTACAGACATTTGCCTGAAGTAAAGAGTGCAACTTGCTTTTGCATTTAAAAATCAGTAACTAAAACACAAGCAAAACAGAGTTGAAAATATAATATTGAAAACACAATCATCAATATAATCAACATGATTGCTGCCCTTGTCCCAGCTATTTATAAAGTAGCTTATGTCTTCTTCTGAGTTTAAGTGATCTCCGTAACAAAATTCATCAAAATTTATTCAGTTGTTTAGTGAGCTCCGACCCGTCATGCAAATGTAAAAAACAGACTTGAAAAAAAACAGAGGTGGATAGACTGAGTAACTTTCCCATTTGTAATGTTAGTGTGCTTACTCCAAACAATAATTAGCATGAGATAAAAAATCTATTTACCTTTAGGCCATCCAAGTCTCCATCATCAGGGCGCTGACTCTCTTCCTTGCTGGTGATGAACTGCATGGATACATCTTCCGAAACCATGGTGGTAGCTGGGTTGGGACCAGGTTTGTCATTAGCAGAGTCTCCGAACTTGCTCCATGTCTTACGTTTAGCAATACTCTGGAATCAACAAAAAATAATGAGTCTTGGGTGCATGTCTATACCAAAGTGGTTGCATGCAAAGAAAAAAATAACTTCTATATCTATGGTCAGCAGGTGGATACAGCTCCTGAATACTTATACTTCGGCCAATTTTGATTTGAAATGTTTTGAACAAACAGCCCATACACTTAACAATGTCACACAATTATTGGCAGTTTGATTACAAACATTTCACTTCTGAAGCAAGGCTGAAGCAAAGGTACAGGAATAGCTATAAATACTGTCATTATCTTGGCCTGAATGCAGTTTCAGTTTTTAGGAGTAGTCTGATACACCCTATATCCTATCAGAGCAGTTGTGCACTACCTTCCTGTTTAAGAGACACATATATAGTTATGTCCATGGATCTAGGTCGATATGAAGTTAGCAGCCATATGCAATAGATTCTAGGAACTAAATTTACCTTTGCGCTTCCATATAACTTCACATTTGCAGATCTTTCAACCGAACCGTTAATTAGTAGGCCACCACATAAAGTAGTTTGCAAAGATTCTTACCTTAGAGACAACACGCTTTTCAATTTTGTAAGTACGAACAATCTTCACTTTTTTGTTGTCATTGTCGTATTTGTATTCAGTGACAATTTTGAGACCATTTTCTACCACTTCTGACGGAGGTGGTAACTCGCCCTGATCGATCTCAACTTCATCGGCCCATGAGGACTGAATTTCATCAGCGACAGGCATCTGTAATTTTATTCGCTATTAAATTCACCACATAAGTATGTACATAGATTTGCATGATGCAAGTGTTGACCCACAACTCGTGTCCATGTTCGGGGTTTGTTACATACCGTTGTTTTCGATTGAAGAGTGATAGACAACAGCACCTTTTCTAACCAAAGTAACCAAGCTGAAACAACTTTACAAGCAGACGTAAGTACTTACAGTTTGGTTTTTTAATCTTCTATGGATATGGATTGTGTTAATAGAAGATTTTACTTGGAAATATTAGAAATCGTCGCATTACTTACTTTATTCATTGAGTGAGAGTCAAAAAGAAATTGAAGATCATGGGTGGGATGGAATGCCCAGCGCAGCTTTAGCGAGCTGACGTGCGCATTTTGAAGTTTGAACTGTCACGCTTGATGCATAAGTCAAGCAAGTTGTTTACGTCTAAAAACTGATTTTTATATTAGCATGCAATCCGTGAGAGTCTGTAAAAATTTGTTAAATGACGCACTGCATTAAATAAATTACCTATTTGATAGATCAAAATCACTTTATTTTTTTAGATCAAGATCTAACAAAGTTCTCTCGCTTTATTATGTACGTACGCATCGGTTCATAGTACAAATCATTGTCAATTCACGTAAATAAATTCAATCGTGATTCAATCATTATATTAAATAAATTAAAATAAAATATTTTAACACGAGATTGTGATTATAATGAATTTATATTTACGTGAATTGGGCCCTATCATGATGTTAATTATATAAATTGATCTATCTGTATGTCTGCCTTGGCTCAGGCTGGTGTTTTCAATTGAAAAAAAAAAAACTTGCTTTTAACTTGGCGAAAGGAATAGTAGACAGACATATGACAAGCCAAAACAAAATAATTAAAAATCTGCGCTCAGCCCATTCATTTTACAAAACTAGTGTTAAATTGAATAATATTGTGTGATTATGGTGGTGTTTTGCATAATATTGTTTGAGTAAACCGCACAAGTGAAGTGAAATAAAGGCTGTGGTGGCCCCGGCTGAAGAATAGGCCCCTCCATATCTACCTATCCGCGGATGTCGTAAGAGGCGACTAAGGGAAAAAAGCTTGGGATGGGCAGCAGCGTCCCTCATTTTAACAACGATAGCTCTAACTGCGCTCGCCAACCCGCATGCCCAGCGTGGTGAGTATGGGCAAATCCCCCCACATGATAAGGAATTTGCTCTCTGTCTGTGGGGGAGGCCATGTTCAGCAGTGGACGTCGTACGGCTGAAATGATGATGATGAGCCACCATCATATCTTACTAAAACTGAACTTGACTTGACTTGACGATGATAAACGAAAGAAAATGAAGAAAGATAAACAAAATAACTAGAAAAATTACACGTAAGACTTGGCGGTAAGGCCTAGATGCCATAGCCAACTCGAAAGGGAAGAATATTAAAAAAAAATCATCTCGGTGACGGAAGTCAGGTGGTCAGTGACAGTGAGTGAGTAAATACAACTAAATAGTCTTTGGTAAATAGTAGAATACAAAGTACTAATCTGTGGTAAATAGTGTTCGTTCGTTCTGTGGTGAGTGATTATCGCTCGTTCGTTATTTTCCAGTATTTCTAACAAAAACTCCTATTTTGTTGTAATAAATGTGAAAAAACAAAAGCGAAATACATTCTGGAGTCATAAAGAAGAAATCTTTATTTATAGGTATGTGTATTTTCTTTTGTTTTGCAATTTATTAGATTACGTTTACGACTCGGATCATTCAGCAAGCACTGCCATAGAATACACACCAGTGAAAAGATTACGGTACATACAGGTAGGTATGGAGTGGAGACAGGTTTACCTGTTTCGTCCGCTTTGAATGTAGACAAACCGTAACTACGTGGAGGCGTAAGTCTGCGGTGGGCGGTGTGGTCTTTTCACACTAGCATTGGCAAATGAGCTCTCAGTATCCTAAACGCTGACTAAACTTTATCTGGATGCTGTAAACTAAAAGTGCCTCTGCACATCCAAATGGCTATAACTTCACGCGTGCCAAGATCATCAACCAAACTGTAGATAAGTAGGTAAGTACTATACTATACCATTTCATCATAACAAATCAACTGAAAATTTGTTCATTGGTCTAAGATATTAGTTCGTTATAGGGCTGTTGGCACTGGCTTGGCTTTAGTGGGTATTAAACAACATTCCCTTCTTTGCAGATTTATTCAAGCAAGAAGATGCTCCGGTTCCTTAGCCGAAGAGGCCGGTCATCAAGTCAGAACCGCAACAAACAAAATCAGAAATCATCAATCAACAAAAATTTTATACAATGTAAGGTAATGTTACTTGATGATACTGATTTATCTATAAACCTTTCCAAGAAAGCTAGCGCGGGAGATCTCTATGAGCAAGTATTTTATTCATTGGACTTGATTGAAAAAGATTATTTTGGACTGCAATTTACAGACACCAACAATGTCAAGCATTGGTTGGATCCCACAAAAACAATTAAAAAACAAGTCAAAATAGGACCACCCTACACTTTGAGACTTAAAGTTAAATTTTACTCTTCTGAACCCAATAACTTGAGGGAGGAATTGACCAGGTACCAGTTTTTCCTACAATTGAAAAAGGATATTTTAGAGAGTAGGTTGGAATGCCCTCATGCCACTGCAGTTGAATTGGCTGCTCTAGCTCTGCAGTCTGAGCTGGGCGACTTTGACGAAGGAATACATACACCTGCTACTGTATCAGAGTTTAGATTTGTACCTAATCAAACAGAAGATATGGAAATCGAAATTTTAGAGGAATTTAAGAGAAACAAGGGTTTGACACCTGCTCAAGCTGAAGTGAACTACCTGAACAAAGCTAAGTGGCTAGAAATGTATGGTGTTGACATGCATATTGTTCTAGGCAAAGATAGTTGTGAGTATCATCTAGGGTTGACTCCTACTGGCATACTCGTTTTTGAAGGTCCTCAGAAAATTGGTTTGTTCTTCTGGCCTAAAATCAGCAAACTTGACTTCAAGAAAAAGAAACTTACTTTAGTTGTTGTGGAGGATGATGATCAAGGCCGAGAGCAAGAACATACCTTTGTTTTCCGTTTGCATAATGAAAAAGCTTGCAAACATCTTTGGAAATGTGCTGTAGAACATCACACATTCTTCCGCTTGAGGGCGCCTGTAAAAGGCCCATCGGCCCGCCAAAACTTCTTCAGAATGGGTTCCCGGTTCCAGTATTCAGGGAAGACAGAATATCAAACTACTCAACAAAATCGCGCTCGTCGCACTGTTCAGTTCGAAAGACGACCGAGTCAGCGTTTCGCTCGCCGACAAAGTCACGTACTCCGAGAACGTGAGAAACAAACCGTTGTCGCTAAAACTGAGGCAACCCCAAAGCCAGAAACAAACGATGAACAGCCTTCTACATCTGACGCTGTTGCACCTGTCGCTGACACTGGTACCTTGTCTAGAAAGAGTAGTGCAAAGTCTCAGAAGTCGTCACTTTTAGATTGTGACTTCAAAATGCTGGAAGGTGAAACATCAACAAAAAATCTTCTTCATGATGAAACCCCTGAAGAAGTTTTGATATCAAAAGATGATGCTATCAGTAACAAAGTTCTCTTTAAAGTGGATAAGGCTCCTGTTGAAGAAAAGAAGAACAATTTGACCCAGCTTGTTATTAACAAGCCATCATGCAACTGCTCTCCGTCCGCCACAGATTCGAATCCGCTGAATGACCTGCTCATGAGTTTGGTCAAGGAGAAGCTTACCAGTGACGATTCTAAAAATGAAGCGAAGAAAGATCAACTGGATTCCGTTTGCGACAAAGAAGTGCCGAACAATCAATCCAAATGCTTTTTGTCGTCTAATAAAGCGCTTCCGCCTGGCCAACTGAAATGCAATAATATTTTGAAAGCTCGAGAAAACGAAGTGAAAATAATAAACGAATCTACAAATATAAACGTTTCTTTGCCGTCGACGCCTTCTCCGAAGATTTTGAACGAGCCCCACGCAGCAAATCCTTTGTCACAAAACAATTCGCAGTACGTGTCGATTGTGGTCGTGGAGCCGCCTCACACACATGCGAAGCAAGTATCCCCGAAGCCAGTGGAAAAGAAGGAAGACGTTTCGCCCAAATCTCAGCCCATATCGTCTCTCTCGCCATGGCTCGTCACTTCTGAGCCGAGCTCTCCTTCAGGAATCGGCGAAAAAGAAATAACGATCATTCATCGCAAATCAGTTATTACTACACAATTGTAGAAAAAATACAATTACAAACCAATATACGTCCAATACTAATTAGTTTTAGTTATAATTAACTATTTTTAATTTACAAATTTTATTGAAAGTAAACGTACTTAGGTACTTATGTAGGTATTAAAATTTAGGAAGGTATTTTAAATCGTATTCTTATTCTACGAGTGCCTTATAACTCCGCCCTGTCCTGACCTAAGAGGATTTCAAATTATGTGATTTAATGAAACTGTACGTCGAATATTTAAAATTATGACGGAACTGAAAAATTTCAATTTCTAAGAATGACATTGTTATGTAGTACATAGTTATATTAATATGTTGCTTTTACCATATAAATAACTTTTTCACTATACGTTTCAATGGAAACAAATAGTGAGAATATTTTGTCGTCGCGAAAGTACTTAAATTTATATTTTATATTTTATTAGAAAATTTAAAATCTACAATGCGGTTTACACATTGTAGTCATATAAGGCAAGATAAATACCTACTTGAATGTAGGGTTATATGCCAGGTGATCAAATGTACTAAGTTACTCATTGTTATATTACTTGTGTTTTTTTAAAAATCAGACTTATTTTTAATGCATTCCAGCATCGATTTTACTTAAATAACAATGCATTCCAATGACTTTATGAGATAATCCAATCATTAATTATTAAAATATACTTAATTAAAATATTAATGTAGAATGTCATATTTCTCGAAATGTAAACCAATTTATTAGAGCCGTCCTCTTACCAGACAAGAACTTATTAAATAAGCGAAGAGTTAAGTCATAGCATTTAAGTACAATATGATATCCTCAGTATTACATCATGTTTTAAATAAATAAATAAACTAACAATTTTAGTGCCATAGTTTTAAATTCAGTCTTGAATCGAATTCCCAGTTAATATTAATGAATGTGCTGCCCGAAAAGGACAACATTCATACAGAAAACTGCATTTAATCTTGTTCTGATAACATTATCTATATTGGCATCTGGTATTAAAATGATGTCAGCCTATAGGTATTTTGAATTTAGTACAAACGCTGATAATATGTTTATGATTAATCAGTTGAAAAAATATTGGTTCTTAATTTAATGTGTTTTTATTAGATGTAATGTATGGAAGGTGCTTGGGGACCATTTTAATTCTATAATTTAAAGCTCTCACTTGGGCACGTTGTAACGCTCATCATTATCGCAATGTGTTATTGTGTACGCTCAGCTGCATGGGTTCCGTAACACGCCAAATATCGTGTTTTTTATAAGAACTGTATGAACCCAACTGAAAGTATTATTGCCATTAAAATGCAGACCTAAACATAACTATTTTACACGATTTTGAACCTAATCTTTGCTACTGTCGAATGACGTCACCGCCTAAACACAACCTAAAGTTGATGGTATAGGCTCAGGATGCAAAACGTCCTATTTTTATTTTGTGACGCACGATTTGCTATAAAAATGTGCCAGAATAGCCCTTTATTGCGCAAGTGCGCGGCTCATCGTAATCGGCTTGAACTCACTAGTGGGATTTGACATTGAAGCCGATTGCGATTGTCAGTTCCGACTTCAGTCAGCTACGCAATATGACCGCTGATATCGCAATAAGCAATAACGCATTGCGATCATTAATGTCTGTTTTGTGATAGTGCCTAATCGGAATCTCATAAAATATATTTATCTATATAATTTAAATTTATAAAGACTGGACAATGCGTTGTCCTATAGAGATTGAATAATGGTACAAATATTTTCCATGTAACTCGCAGTGGTAAAATGCGATTTTAATTCAAATGAAAATTTAAAATTCAATATATTGTAATAAGTTTATCGTTAAGTGAATATTTATCGTTATTTTATTGTGGACAATAAATGAAGTTATCACGAATTTAGTTCTGTTTTATTTAATTTCCCGAAACTAATTGTCACTAGTAGGATGAACCTGTTTATGTAGCAATTGTAAATGATTATCCAATTACATCGGCGATGCTAGTGATCTTTTTAATTAGAATGGCAAATTTTTGACATTTTCTATCGTGTCGTAAGCGTAACTTTAACGTGTTTTCGATATTCGTGATTACCCCACTTAGGCTCGTATTCAGAGACACGACTCAAGCATAGATTTAATCACAGATAAGCTGAACTCTATTTAAGTATTGAATCTCTTCTCAAACATAGCTTTTATCCAAGAACGGTACTTAAACTATTCTCAGCTGAATCAAGTCTCAAATCTGTACTCAAATGTTCTCGTTTACATTTTGATTTATTTATAATTTTAGATCCGTTTTAAGCAGAAATTCAAACAGCCAGGGTGGAAATAGAATAGAACAATAAAGTGAAGTATAAATATGCATCAAAGTACGTGTAACGGAACGAAAATGTCATTTGATTAATGTCAAATCAAATCTAAACTCGAGCACCGATTTCGTTTCAGAATAAGCATTTACTCAGGTGAACTGTGATCATTGAATCTATACTTAAGCACTGTTCATGAATTAGAATCTCGCCTCAAATCGAGATTTAAGTACAGATCAATGCTCGAGTCTTGTCTCTGAATACGAGCCTAAGGCTCGTATTCAGAGACACGACTCAAACTTAGATTTAATCACAGATCAGCTGAACTCTACTTAAGTATTGAATCTCTTCTCAAACATAGCTTTTATTCAAGAACGGTACTTAAACTACTCTCAGCTGAATCGAGTCTCAAATCTGAACTCAAATGTTCTCGTTTACATTTTGATTTATTTATAATTTTCGATCCGTTTTACGCAGAAATTCAAACAGTCAGGGTGGAAATAGAACAGAACTATAAAGTGAAGTATAAATATGCATCAAAGTACGTGTAACGGAACGAAAAGGTCATATGATTGATGTCTAATCAAATCTAAACTCAAGCACCGATTTCGTCTGATTGACGTTTCAGAATAAGCATTTACTCAGGTGAACTGTGATTATTGAAGCTATACATAAATACTGTTCAAGAATTAGAATCTTGCCTCAAATCGAGATTTAAGTACAGATCAATGCTCGAGTCTTGTCTCTGAATACGAGCCTAAGCTCACGTGTTTTGACGTTTTTATTTATATTGTCAATTTGTCGCAAAATAACGATTACATTATTTTAATTTTATTGAAAATATCAGAATTTTCACCACCCCCGATTTGAAACATGAAGAAATCTGTAGAGAGAGTTTCTTCAGACAAGTATTCCTTAGAATCTGGGAACCTATTCTCATTCAAACGCTATTTCGTTAATAATTTGGACTCGTACCATGGAGAATATTTCTTGAAGGAGTTGTCCAAAATCTTAGAGAAAAACGTGGAAGCAAGCAGAGAAACCTCACAGACCATTATGGGCGAAGATTTTGATGCTGGCCCGCCTCCACCACCGGAACAACCATATGAAATTATCGGTAAGTCCATCGTTCGTAACAGTGACTTATATTACGCTTCTGATATCTTTAACTTTGAACTCTTAGGAACTGTCGCTGATGCAAAGATCAAAAGCATGGACAATGTCGCGAGAATTATTCCGAAGACGGAATGTTTGCCGCAAATGCTCACTTGTGGAACCGTTGTTTTGGACATAAGCTGTGATAGGGAGGAGCTAAGAATAGCTGAAGACTACGTGAAACGTAAGCAAATGCAATCCTATCCTACTAATATTATAAATGCGAAAGTTTGTGAGGGTTTTTGGATGTTTGGATGTTTGCGGTTCAATGTCGCCCAAACGGCCGAATGGATTTGGATGAAATTTGTCTCAAAGATAGATTATAGTCTGGAATAGCATATAGGCTACTTTTTATCTTCATAGATACCACGCGAGCGAACTTAATCAGCTGTTTTGGGTTGCAACCTTGATGTCCGAAAACAGCTGATTTTGAAAAGTTAGAAAAAATGTAAAAAGAATAAATTGTTTATTTTTGTCTAATACATTTTTGTTGTTGATAGAATAAGCCCCTTTCAGGATAGTGTACTAGTTACGGAACACTTTTTATTGACAATTATATGTTATGTGATCGTTAGGGCTATGATGTGAAGGCGTTTATCATTGCGATCATTAAAAACTGGGCATAATAGCGTTCTTAGGGAGACTTATGCCGACCAACGGTTCCTGTGACAACCCATTTTAAAACATTCAGTTTTGAAAGAGCTGTTGGAAAAACAAATGCCAGCAGTCGCAGCACCTGTGGACCCTGACGAAGGTGGAGGCGCAGGGGAATCCAAGAAACGATATTTGATTCTTATATCTACCGTTATGACGTGGGCTTCAACAAAACCACTGGATCCGGTAACATCAATCTCACTTTCATATACGTTTCAACAGTTGAATCGCTTACTCAATTATTTTCTTTTCTTTTGGTTAGGACACGCCAGAAATGCCATTTATAGAGTCGGATTTTCGGAAGAGGAAAGCTCATCCCAACTATAAAATGCACTATGATGTTGAAAACGAAATTGTGGGCATTGCCAGAAAGTATAGGTCTCAGATTGGGTAAGTCGTTCTTTTATGACAAAAAATGTCTTTCGATCCATGAAATTTTTTTGTTTGCATATTTTCTTTATTTTCTCAGTGCTTTGGTCGTGGCGTCTGGAGTTACTTACGGAGGCCGAGAAGACGTGCTTTTCTATTGGTTTCAAAAAGCTTGGGAATGTGAAAGACTTCTTCCTTTGCTCGGTCGCGGAGGGAATGTTATCCCACTTATCAATGTCCTAGACTTAGCGCAGTAAGACGTCAATATTTATCTGGTTCTTCTAGTTAATTTGAGTGGTTCATCTAGTCGCCTTCAAAACGTGATTTCTTATATTTTCAGAATAGTCTACAATCTTATATCAGACTTTCCTAAGAAATTGTACATGTTTGCTGTCGAGCAAACCGTAACCAATCAGAGAGAGGTAAATTGGCAGAGACATGCAATGCAACATTTACCTAAGCTTAGAGTACCTACCTTGTCTTGGCCTAAGTGTGTGTGAGTGAATATCTATGGCATTGGAGCTTTTACTCGAAAGATGGCATTCGGGAGATGTTTCTTAGATGTTTTTGATGAAAGTCCGGCTTAGCCTGGACGATTTTAAAGTTTGGGAAAATTGACTTACGTCTTATTTTCAGATTATAAAACCACTTGGACGAATCGTAGGTACAGGAATGTTCAAATGCATTCCAAAAGAAGATGCATTTTTAATTCCAGAGATCGATGTGAGTACTTTTTTAAAAGTTGCCTCTCAATGCTTTCATTTTAAAATATTTTTATCGCATTATTATAGCTAAGAATTTATGATTTGATGACCTTGAATTTGAGTATGGAACCGACATTCATAGTGGAGACAATGGGCCTCCAATGGACTTCGGAATTGACGTTCGCTGAGAACGTGCCTGCTCTTATAAAACAATTCAAGAAAGAGAGGGGATTGAAGCCTTTTAAGGTACCTACTTACCACGATCACGATTTGATTACCATCGCATTGCAAGTTACCGAAAAAATTGGTTTCTCGTATTCGTACGGCCGTCTTAATTAAGCATCGTTACCGAAACTTTATTTTCAAACTTGGTTATTCTGTACAGGCGCCATACTTACATGATTGATTGATATCATTCTCGTTTGCACTCAAACAATAGATGAAGTTGATTGTTTGTTGCAAGCGGTTATGAAATGCTACCTTGTTATGAGAATACGAGACCTACTTACCTACATTACTTTTTAACTCCTATAGATATCTACTCTTGGATTACCGAAGTACGATTAATGAATATTTTTAGATAATACTTTGTTGGCGTTGTAGTTGAATTTTGCTTAACATTGAACTATTGAATTCCTCTAAATGATTAACTATGTTGAACCATTTCATCACTCTGAAACTTTTGCTTCTTAGTATAGTCAGACACTGTCTCAGACGATAGCAGTAAATATTACGAAATGAGTTCATGATAATTGTGCAACGCAGGTGATCGTTTACGGGCCTCCGATCGTGGGCAAGACGACGTTATCGAAGCTTATCTGCGAGGCTTACGGCCTCGTATATATTTCCCCTGAGACCGTGGCTCAGGATATACTGGATGATTTGGTTAGCTATACATATATTCTAGTGGGTAGCCCTTACTCTACCATTAACTTGACTCTTTTGCCAGGCCCGAAAACTGCAGATCGCGTTTATTGACTTTGATGGATTAGGGTTTCCCTTATGGAATCATTAGCATTGCACAGAGTGTCACACCATCACAACGGCGATTGACGCATCTCAGATGCACTGCATATTGACCATTGTCAAGATTCTGCCTAAGGTTTCGTGCTCTTAGAGCCACGGTGGCATTAAAGGCAGGCGCGGGACCTTTGTAACTATTCGTTCTTCTGCGTAGCCCGTATTCATACAATTAGACAGTCACCGCGTTAGCCCCTGCCTGGACTAACGCGGAAGCCTATAAGAAGATATCTACTTTATGTCATCGACGAATCATTGGAAGTTGGCCAGGATAACTGCATTCCTGTTTTAAGTTCCTTCTTAACAGGCATGGCGTGTTAGTCACTGGGACGTAGGGGAGACAGCAGCTCTAGGAATGCCGACTGGAGAAGAAGAAGACCCTAACGCAGGAGATGACGACCAGGGAGAAGAGGAAGGAGCACAAGAAGCGGCTCGAAATACCTTAGTTGTACTTCGCTCCGGACGGCCTCTTACTGATGATGATGTTATGGGGTACTGCCGAAAAGTTTCATTTAGTATCTTATCTTCAGGGGGTGAGCTTATAAGCTGCTGTACTCGCACATAGCCCTAAAGAGTGTGACGTGTACCTTCTCAAGCCGCCTACACCAAATATCTTACCATAAGTCACAATTACAGATGTATGGCAAACGTTATTCCTCGAGTTTTGTCATTTTCGCTTCAATTTTAATTTAACATTTGTTTTTTTCAAGTACAAGAATTGCTAACTATGTATTTAAATGTGATTACGCTTTCGACAGATATCTCCGACAGAGATTACTTTGCCGTGAATCTTTGAACAGAGGCTGGGTCCTCGACGGGTTTCCGACTTCTTTGGCACAGTGCGCATTAGGTTAGTAGTTAAACAATAGGTACCTACTAGAAAACCCATTCTACTATATTATCCTTGACAATAATTACCGCTTTCCTAGTACTATTTATGCAAGCACGTAAATAAAAAACCAATTCTTTTTTAGTGTTTGAAAAAGGTGAGGATCAGGACTCTGAGGCTGGCGAGGAAGCTGAGGAGGAACAGTTTGATGAAGACGTTGATTTATACAGCAACGTGCTAAAAAAGTTGTTGCCAGGTAGGTCGGCATTGATTTAACATTTACTTCGTAATGTGACCATGAGTTATTACCCTTTATAAAATAACTTGGAAAGCTATAAAGTTATGAAATCATGCCTCATACATAACCTAAACTATGCAATTATGCTTAGGCGGTGACGTCAGTTCACAGTTTCAAAGATTAATAGTTCAAATTCGTGTAAAATAGTGCTGACACGCTTGCATTTGAATAAGACGTCATGGTAGTGATAGTACATGACTGCCTAATGAGCATATTCATTAGACGCTGAGGACTCAAGAACTACGCAGACGTTATCTATGTTCAGTTCAAAAGTTGTAAATGCAACCAGAATGTTCAACAAATTATTGATAACAATTGATTTCAGTAAGTAAGTACCATAAAGATGTTTTCAGATATCGTAGTATCCCTCGAAGCTAGCGACGATTTTATCTGTGAGAAGGCAATGCGCCAGCCTGAAGGCGACTCCCGTTTAGACGAGGAAGCAGTCCTCAAAAGGTTGAGCGAGTTCCGGGCGGGAGACACTCGTGACATCACTCCGCTGAACTTCTTTGATGAACTGGATATACACCCGCTGGTGGTTCCTGTGAAGGAGCATGTTGACTACGGGATGAACGGGTCCTTTTCGGCGGTTGCGCTGCGTATGGGACGACCTTGCCGATATGGCAAGCTGATTGGTAATTCATTATGTCTAAAGCGAGAACTACATACTCCCGCTCTCTTTCTCGTAGATTAGCTACCCCCTTGAGGAAACTGAAAACTGAGAACGTTTGATCGACATCGTGTAGCGTGGATCCAATGTAGCTCTAAACTGCTAGTCGCCAAATTGTGTCTTGCAGCACTGATCGAGGCAGCTGAGAAAAAGGAAAAAGAGGAATTGGAAACATTACGAACTAAAGAAGCAAAGGCTCTAAAGGAACTTGAGAAAAAGATGAAGGAAGAACGAGAAGAGAAGATGGAATATTGGGTAAGTAGATGCATTTACTAGAACTTTTTTACTGTTAAGATTCCTTTAAGTAGCAGGTACACATGAGTTGTTATTATGGTTATTATGTCCGTAAGCTTTTGACTCAGCTAAGTACCTACTTACTAATGAGACGATGAGTCATTTGTAGGTAGGTAATTACCATTAGATACGGGAAGCAAAGTTACCTACTCAAGTCTATTTATCTGCTGTGTTTAGCGTACACTTGGAAGAATAACACAACATAAAATATTGCCCGGGTTACCAAAGGTAGTGGAAGTGGACATGTTTGTGGTTACGTATTAATAAGCGTGGATTTTCCCAAGGCCACACAAATGACTGACAATTCCATGAACGAGTGAAGTTAGATCAATTAGCCAACATATTGGCAAAGTAATTTCCTTTTAGGGTATCTAGGACATTGAATTTTTTGAAAAAAAAGCTTGTCTCGGTTTTTTAATAATTTGGAAGTACCTACCTATCTAAGTATAGGATATAAATGTGTTCAAGTAATTTTAGTCGTGGTATTGTTACCTCATTCGAAAAGTATTAAGAAATATATCGAATTCGAATTTTTGACAATTTTATATCATACTCGCGTGATAAAGTAGAATCAAATGACACCTCATTTACCTACCAAGGTTTTTGTTTCATCGAAAATTAAATAATTCATTGCCGCTGTATTAGATTTGTTTGAGCTGTGTTGGCATGCCTCGTGCTATCTCACTACCCTCCTATTGTGTTGTCGGTTTAAAAGTACTTTGTCCTCCAGTCAGAGCTCTACTCGATTCTCCGCGAGGAGGAAGAAGCGGCGTTGGCGGCGGCAGGCGAGCCCATGAGGAACTATCTCGTGCACCACATCTTCCCGACACTGACGCCCGCTTTGCTAGAAGTCGCTAAGTTGCGTCCAGATGATCCTATCGATTTCCTTGTTAGTAGATTTTATTTCGTCAGCAATTTTTCCTAAGTAGGTAGGTTACGTTTGTACAAAACGCAAGCATTTTACATCTCTGTATCTTCATCATTCTGGCTTCTAGTTGCGTACTAGTGATTTTTATGCTAGTTTTTCGCCACGAACTTAGATCTCGCCATTTCTGATAAAAGTTGGTGCTTTGATTAGATTCGATTAGTTATGGCACAACTTTGAAATTCGCACCTTTAGCATGTTCTATTTTATAACCAATCTTACCTGAACTACGAAACCATTGAAACTTTACCAAATGGGATGCCACGTTATATTGGTTTTCTAAAGCTAGTTTTTTCGTTTACTCATAACCAATAACGTTTTGGAATGTAATGCTCTTTCATATGAAACCCCACTTCATGTAGGTATTGTATTTGTATTACCTACTGTTTGTTTAAACCCCCTTATCGACCCTTATATCTTAGCAACCCCTTGGCCGATGCAACTCATTTTCTTTCTAGTAAATCTTGATAGTACAGCCTTTTAAACTACCTTTTCATGCAGATCGATTACTTATGACACTAACGACCGACGCCGACGGTTCGAAAGTTATGCTCTAGCAAATAAATATACAACGCCGATTAATCGCAAGTTGTTTGAAAGATCTTCGCTCGCTCTATCAATAAAAAGGAATCTAGTATCCAACCGGGGTTAATATTTCAGGCTGAATACCTGTTCAAGCTAAATCCAAGCGGGAAGATGCTAGAGCCTGGTTACAATCTTCAAGCTGAAAGACTTTTGGGCAAGATCAAGATCCTTGATGATGCCATCAAAGATTTGGACATTAAGATAGATCCTCTCATACCACCAGAGGTGGAGATCGATGAAGCTGCAACACCTAAACATAAAATAAACAGCATGAGTGCTTTTTGAATTGTTGAAAATACATTTGATTGAACTAATTTTTTGTTTGCATGTTTACGTATTTCATGTAGGTATCTACCTAACAAATTGAGGCCATTACGTTTAATTTGTGCCACCCATACTCTGTCTAGATATTTCTGTGAATGATTTATGTAGATAAGCCATTAGTCCTAGTCCACTCACGAACTGAACTTTGGAACTTTGACATATTAGAATTTGTTACATTAGATTAGGTACCTAGTAGTATAGGTATACCTATGCCATGCTTCAAATAATAAGTCGCAGGAAAGTATTCAATTACCTACTCCTTGGTATGTATATTTTTAGGTACATTTATAGCTTAGCATAGTGGAGATATAATTAATAAAAGTTGTAGGGCATAATATAATATACACACTTGCGGCAACATTCAGTGTTCTTTCCATAAGGTTCTACAATTTTATTACGTATAACATTGATGACAAAGTACAGATAATGTGAACCGACACGCAAAGGTGTACAATAATTTCGATGTTATCGCCTCACGTGATTCTTTCCAATGCCGATTTAAATGTACACAAACTACAACGTGTTAGTGGAAACATGTGAGCGATATGAAAGTTTACCCCGGAGAATATAAAACTGCTGAAAGACGGAAGAAAAGCGAGAAAACTGAAGATGTCGGAGGTGCGGCGTTGTTTGCGGCCAGTCTTCGGCATCAAACTACTGAGTTCTTCAATAATTCAACGTTACATGGAGTTCGGTATATCGCTGAGAAAGAAAGACCTTTCTGTGAAAAGTTAGTATAGTCTTTGGGCAAAGCAGCACTCGGGTTAAAAGGATTGTGTCAAAAGCTGTTGTTGTTACAGGTTTATGTGGTTTAGTTTCACGGCGATAGGCGCTGTGACTACTTGCATTATCATTGTGAGTTTGTGGGAGAAGTTTCAAACGAACCCCACCATTACAGGCAAGTATCAAAGTTTAATAACCCTGCCTGGTTATATTTGGTCTAAGAATATTATTTTCTCGTTCAGGTTTGGACACTGATTTTCACAACTGGGACGTTCCATTCCCCGCAGTCACAATGTGCGATCTTAATCCGGTGGACGAAGATCTTTTGCAGGAATACATTCAGATGTGAGTGTTCCCTTTTACAAATTATGAGCTGGTGGCAGCTTATTTTTCCACTGCTGTCATCCAATTTCACCTAAGATGTAATTGCTAGATTACCTGAACGTAAATCCACTACCCTTTTGCTAGGAAACGACACATAGAGACGACGTGACATCTCAGGCCAAAAATCGTGACCCCACACGGGGCCATACCTAAGCCCGAAAACTTTCGACGAAATGTTTTGGTACAGATGACGTCATATCTCGGGTGAAAGCTCGTGATTAGAAGAGATTTTGTCCGAACGTTTCCGAGCGAAAGGCCCTTGAGAGAACGCAGGTTGTGATTCGATTTGTGCACCTTGGTCACCTAACTACCTTTCTATCAAAACTTAAAGTTTGCCTAACATTTGAGTTCTTAATGTTTTCAATTACAGTACCTATGGGCCAGAGCCTCCTGAAAAAGCGGAAGATATGTTGCGTTGGCTGGCAACACTCAGCTATCGTTCTATTGAGGAGCGTGCGTCGGAGTTCGTATCGGATCAAGATCTCATTGCCAGGGGCATTACTGACATCAGTGACCCTGCTGCGGACCCCAAAGAAGCTGTTTTCAAGGTATGTAAATAAAACAGGATGCTTGTTATTTACAAGTCCGGTTTGGTTATACCGTTGTTTGTTAGAATAAGTTGAGATTACCGGGCTTTTGAATATCAGGGAATGTGTCAGTATGGGGTAAAAAAAATACCTGATAATTCTGGTCAGTCAGTTAGACATATTGATCAATATTTCTAACTGACTAACCAGAATTAATATTTGTTACTGTGAATCCGGTGTTATTGTGAATCTCATCTAAACTCATACTTGAGTGAGATGCTATGCAAAATATTTTGGTACCTACCTAATACCATCTGAGAGCAATCTATAAACACGGGCCTTTTTGTAACAGTGTGACACGTTGGGAAAAAAATCCCAACGAGCCACACATAGAGCCATCTATCATCATCTATTAGGTGTGACTGGTTGGGAATCCGCCGACTGTTTTTGTTTTCTAGATAGTGCGTCATTGTGAAACAACATTCTTCAACTGTGAATGGAAAGGAGATTCTGAAGAATGCTGCGATATTCTGCTGATGCCTGTGTTCACCGAAATGGGCTTTTGTTACGCTTTCAACTCAAGGCATGCCGAAAAATCGTGGCCATGGTGTGTATAACTAATTTTACAATTACCTAAACATATGCAGTGGACAAGTGGGAGTTATTCACTATGGCCTTCCAATGCGATATCGGCTGAGACGCATGAGCATGGTTGCCAGGGGGGAGGCAGAGGGGGTAGGTTATCTTCAGCCGGGGCCATCGCGGCCTATTATTAAACGATTCTATTCCATGGGCCTATTGTTATATTTGCATATTGAATTTTGGAATGAAACTCTGTTAACCTCTACCTACTTATCGCCAGGCAAACCCAAGTGCAGCCAGAGCAGTTCATGGAAGCGTTCATACATGAAACGGACGCTAAGTGGTCTTTTATGTTTAACTCTGAACGGACAAATACTACCATTGACGTAAGCTCTAACAGTATTTATTTATTAGAAAACCAACAGCTTAATAATCTTATTAGTATCAGTAATAATAGTACTAATAATTATTCTGTCCGGCTCGAAGGACCAAATGCTTGTTATCCTGTCCCAACTGATATCCAGAGGTGCGTTTGTATGTTCTGTTAATATTTCGTATTTTCCGATATCCACGAGAACAGGGAATACCTACCAGTGAGAGGTCACGACAGTACTGTGTATCTATGTGACTGTTGTGGGTTTTTTTCTTCAGATTTACATTCACTCTACTGAAGAAATGGCCGGTCTCGAGCAAAGCGCCCAACACTCGTGGGACCACCGCGTAGAGAAAGTCTCGTTCTCCGTAAAACACACATACACGACGGAAGACGCGCGTCAGCTGTCCATCAAGCAGAGGCGGTGCGTGTTCGCTGACGAGCAGAAGTTGGAGACGTCGGCTATTTACACTTACTCGGCTTGTATGCGCCAGTGCCGCATGCAGAGGAGCAGGATGTACTGCAAATGTGTGCCGCATTTTTATCCCACGTTGAGTAAGTCCTTAGAAGAACCAAGGTCACCTACATCGCTCTTTAAGTTAGCAAGTTATAGTAAAGTAAAAATGTATTGCTTGAAATACATGTAGTACAGAGGTGTTTGTGTCGTTTTATATTGACAATTGAAAACAATGTAGGTATTCTGCCAATCACCTCACCAATAAGCCCAATACTAAGAGAAGTATGTCTAACTTTTCTGCCCGCGGCTTCGCTCGCGTAATACCTATGAAGTTAAAAAGTAGCCTATATGCTATTTCAGACTAAAAGCTATCTCTGTGCCAAATTTCATCCAAATCCGTTCGGCCGTTTGGCGTGATTGAACCACAAAAATCCAAAGATCTAAACATCCAAACATCCTCACAAACTTTCGCATTTATAATATTAGTAGGATTTCCTTATTCCAAACCCTTTCTTAAGGGGCTTATTCAAACCCAATTAGCAATAAAGTTTGTGAAAATCCGTCATTTTGAATTGAAAAAAACACTATGTAAAAATCTGCTGTTTTGGGGTCAAATTACTTCAAACTCAAATATCTGTGTTTCTTAGATGGCTACAGACAATGCACGTTGCAGGAGTTGGAATGTATAGCGAAGTATGCAGCAGCAATCACGGATGTGACGCAATGCGCCTGCGAACTTGGCTGCACTCACACCGTGTATGAGGTGGAAAAACTATCTGAAGTAGAGTGAGTAGTCTATGTCACTTTCCACAGTTTCCACTTTCTTCCACTCCCCAACAATGTTTTACTTCACTGTTTGATAGCACTAGTATGTAAAGCGCAAATATATTATTCGAATGGAAAATACATTGGTGTACTGTGATGCGAACCCACGACTTCTGGATCGGAAGGCGTGGTCACTACACCACCTACTCGTATGTTCAGTAGGTATGAGAATTCTCTAATATCATTTGAGAACTTGTACTAGGTACTTTATCCCATCAAAAAAATAAATGTGAAAAAGGGAGCCAATTTCAAGTTTCAACTGCGTGGTTGTCGACTGTACCGACGAAAGAATTGAGATCTTGGTTTTTTTTTTTGTACAACTGAGGTGTCAAACACGCATACGGCCCACCTTTTGGTAAGCTGTTACCGTAGCCTATGAGCGCCTGCAATATCGGAGGCATCACGCACGCGTTGCCGACCCCAAAAGAGCTCTGGCAACCTTACTCACCGCAGGAACACAACACTATTTGAAACAAATAATGTTATTTGGCTGCGATCTTCTGTAAGGTGGAGGTACCTCCCCAAACGGGCTGCTCCAATTTAGAACGAGAAAATCTCGCTGTGCCCTACCTTCTCCTAAAAGTAAATGGGTGCCAAGTTCTGCCAAGCTCTAGATTTGACTTGGCTAGTTTTCACATTTATAAGTTATCTTCTTTATTTTTATTATTCCAGCAAAGGATCGGGATCAACTGCCTTAGAATCCGAGTTTGTGTCCTGGCCAATGGTACGCTATAAGCGTGAGGTGCTCTTCGGATGGGTAGACCTTTTAGGTGAGATATTTGAACAGCAAAAGAATTAATAGATTTATCATAATCATCGTTTCAGCCAAACTTAGAACTGTAATGAAACGAGGATAACACTTGACAACACCACTTTATTTATTCCGAACTTGTGGAATATTCTAGATTCGATTACAACTTTTAGTTCTATACTAGGACACTGGTTACACGACAATGCTCACTGCTCGGCTTCCAGAAAAAGAATGCCAGTCCATTCCAACTTTTGCTTAAAGGTTACCTCCGGTCGGTTATAAAAAACGAACCAAATGCCGTGGTTTGACCGTTCGTGATTGGCTACCCACAACTTCCACATCACGCACAGAACAGAATTGCCAGCTAACAAATATTTTAAATTCCAAATGCTATGTTACCATTATAAGAAATAAATATTTTACTATTACTTTTTAATTATGAATATCAAATCACGACATTCGGCCGTCCGACATCGTATAACCTCCCGGTATACGAAAATACCTACTTAAGACAGACATTTATTTTTTGTGCTTAGGTAAACATCTTACAGTTAAATTATTACTACAATCAAACTTAAATGAATTATTTGGTTATAAGCCGCAAAATGAAAGCTCAACTATTTCAATCGTTTCAATCTTTGAAATTACACTTACAATATTTCCAATGGATTTGTCTTAATATACCTACTGTTAATTTGACTATGTTTTACATACTATTGTCTATGAGTAATATCTACCATAATTCACGACATTCTGGTTTATTATTTAGAGTATCATGTATAAACTAGTCCGATAACTTATTTTGTTTTTCGTTTTTGTAGCATAAATAAAAGAAACCTCACTGTCATCATTACTGCTTGAACCGAGAAGATTATCATCTGAATTATTATGCATTATAGAATTAATATTTATTCAAGGCCTTATTCTATATGCTGCAACAACGGTTTCAATTCAAACACTCGCTTCATAATCTATCTTCTGCTCCTACAAACTCAAATAATATACCTTTTCCACATATCCCATTATTTTTAAGAATTTATCTACTCTTGTGTGTCTACCCATAAATCCCAATATCCCAACATCTCCGTACATATTGACTGCTATTGTTATTTAGACCTAAGTAACTCTTCTTTAGTGCCTAACATAATTATACTCAGAAGTACTAAGTACCTAACCAACCTCTTAAAAAATCCAAAAATAAGCCTAAACATAAACTCTTCCAAATATTGTGGTTACAATAATAGTTATCTATTTCCTAGTACTAGTCACACTTGCTATCATAATCTTTAGAATTTTGTAAAAAACAAATTATTTTAAAATTTGTCACTTGCTATCATAATCAATTATCTATCATAATCTTTAGAATTTTGTAGAAAACAAATTATTTTAAAATTTTGTTTCATGGTTTATGCTAATATAGTAATTGTAAAAGTTTATTCCGGTAATCTTAACTTCCTTCCTCAAAAACTGGAGCAGAAATTATATTGGCATCATGCGTTGTTTTCAGTGTTTCTTGGCTTTTTTAAATATTAGCAGATAATTCGGCTCGTACCTCTTGTAGAGTCACAAGAGTAGCATTTGTAGTAATATCTAGGTTATTGGTTAAACTATCGCGCAATCAGATGCCAAAGACTTCTGCTTCGGACGGTATATCAAATTATTTTTCTGTCCTTTAAAGAAATTAATAAGTCATTAATACTATTATTATCCTCATTGTACTAGCCACGTGACCTTGTTACATGATCGGTCTTACATATCTGCAAACTCGCACTACGAGGAACTAAAAAGCATAGCCTATCTTCAACCTTCCGGTAAACTTTAGGCTTCTGATAACATAGTAACCTACTTGTCTGTACCGGGCTTTATTTAGAATTTTAACAATAATTTCGGGGTCTGTCATTTGTAGAGTCAAGTCATTATACAAAAACTACATTCGAATCTTCAGTCTTATCAATCCTAAAATTTGTATTCAGAATTAGAGTCTATTATGTCTATTATGACTATTATGAGCGATGCGAGAGCCATGGCGACAGTCAATGTTAAACGTAAATGAACTTCTGTAATCTTATGAGATCCACAAGCTAATTCTTAAGGCAGCCATTTTGCAGAAACCTTTGATAAATTAAGTTGAAATACTAGTTATAATTTTCGAACCAACGGGAGTCCTAACCCGCATCTTCGCCCTGAATCGGCATTGCGATACTAAATTTTCTAAAGAATCTACCTAATCTGCTCTGTTGGTCGTTGTAGAAGAACAACCCATTGCTACCTTTGAGAACAGTAACGCATGACAACTCTAAAATCTTGCCCTATTAGTAAAGGGGTTTGAAAAAAAAGTCTTTGCTGACAAAAAGTAATTCAGTTTGAGTCTCGATTTAGTCTATTTTTACTGTGACCATTGTCTTGCAGATTGGAATCATTGGAATAACTGTCGAGTTTCCAAAACCCTTTATTGACGTCCTAAACTTCGAGCATTTGTTTTAAGTATTGTGACTACTGTCACTTCCAAAATCAATATATTCAATAAAACTTTGACCATCGACAACAGCAATATATATATTTAATTGTAATTTGTATTGTTTTTAGCAGAGATTACAAAAGTCTTGAGTTTTATCTATCCTACAGTCAACACATGAACTTAATGATTCCAATTTACAAATTTCAGACGAGTCATACCTAACCGTGTAACGTTCCGGCTTAGCTGGTACTTTAACCTTTTCCCCACCTAGACTACAATATACTATTATCATTTATTACTTTATGCTAAATAACTATTCTCATGTAAGTGATCGTATGTCTTTTTGAGAATACCTAAATTTCTTAAAATTATGACTTTTTCATGACTGTTAAAGCAAACGACACAGCTATCATTGTTAGTAGACACTGGGCTAGTATCGGGGCGTTTTGTTAAACTGTCGAAACGTCTTTTATCTAGTGGCAAACTATTGCCCGTAACCACTGGCACGTAATGTTTATTTGTATATATCTTATTTATTGGTTGGTTCGTGAGGTCACCCATAAGCTTTGGTCTGAAAACCAGCGCTGCTGCATATTATCAAAATGCGTAGCAGCAATAAGCTGAGACTATGCCTGTTTTGGCTTACACTCGGCACGCACGAGAGACTAATAAGTACATAAATATATTATGAAATAGGTACATACATTTCTGTTTTTTTTTTTTGTAGGTACCTACTTATTTTTTAAAATTTGTTTTTAGGTAGGTGTACCCTACTCGAGTTATTATTCAAACCTAGGTATATACTATTAGGTTGCTGTCCTGTCTTTTGTTTCCCTATCTCTAATCTATTGTTTGTGTTGTTACTTCTTGATTCTTTTGTCTGTGTCTGTGTGTTCGTCAAAATAAACTTATTTCATTTAATATCATTTATAGGGAATCCTAGTGTGGAGATCAAAGTTATCGCATACCTACCTACCATGCTTAAAAATTAATTTAAATTCTATTTTGTTTAACTAACTACTTTGCCTAATCAAGGCTAATTTAATTAATTTGCTTTAGGATTAGAACCTACCTACTACACCTACTAACAAATTAGTTAATAAATAAGGAGTACCTTCCTATTATGTATCAAGTAACTGTCTTTGTATTTTAGTTTTTTTTTTTACTATAAATAAACTTATTATTATTTATTATATATATTATTATTATATGTTATTATTATTATAATTCAGAAAGTTTAGTAAGTCTTCTGGTTCTTTACTATTGAAGGCTTGTTGCCCCATTTCTAATAGATTTGTCAACAATCCTGTGTATAATGCAGTCTACGTCATATTTGCTACTGATTTGAAAACTATTTACAAGGGTTAACTTTTAATAAAAATACTGTCTAATTATAACTTCTTCGAGAAGCTGACCATAGTTCTGCTCATTCTGAACGTTTTCCGTAATTTTACCTAATTGCCATTCAGACCAACCAAACACCACTGAAGGTAGTGCTTCGAACCATTTATTTCAAGCCCAGTTAGCTTCTGCAAAATAAAATGTATGGTCTGCTTCTCGTTTCATTCGTAAAGTTAGCACACTCTTTTTGACTTTCCTGATCCAACTTTCCACACAGACTTTTACACACTGGATCAAATTCAGGAATAACATCGTTTATGTGATTGCTACTTAACCGATAAGAACATGGATCGTTCGGATTACGCAAAAAAAATTATGATCTTCAGTACCTCGTCAGCAGCGTGATGGAGAAATCGACTTATCGGCCTCCAGTGCATGTCCTATTTCTTTTACGCCTTCACGATCCACTCGTGTCAAATTTTCCTTACGAGCGCGTAGTCGTCCTGGCCTCAGAATGACACGTCTTTAGATCTCAGACTCATCACAGCTCATGACCTCATGGAAAAATAAAAACAGTGTGAGAAAATTATAATTATATCAAACCTCTTAAACTTAGATGGGAATCAAACCCAAAAACAAATCCTCCAATAAAAATCTAGTATGGTAATACTAGATACTCAGTGGCATTATTTTCTTTCATTATTTTAGCTCAACTGATTCTTGTGTATTTTGTAAATATTAACTCGTATTAGTTTTAATTTTCTTTCTGTAAATTGAGATTTAGCAGAATTCATTATTATTTATTATTATATACTTCGTTTTAAGTTACTAGTCATCATTTTAAATTATCATTATTTATTCTAAATTTTTTTTGCTCTCATGGCTAGTCTTTTTCTTGGAATACCATTATATTTAGCCTAAAATTTTATAATATTGTTTGAATGGCTACTTAGCATATCACAATTAACACATGGTTCATAATTTTGTCTTATATTTATTTAGCTTTATGGCTCACTTGGCCTAGCACTACCACGCAGTCCATGTAATTTTGCGACTTACTTTGTCACGTACAGGTCCTGCGCGTCATACGCGTAGTGCTAATCACTCTCAGATCATAGCACACATGGCTTAACTGAGGCATACATAGCCTATATTCATTAAAATTAGCACACATGGCTTAACTGAGGCATACATAGCCTATTTTCACTACAATTAGCACACATGGCTTAACTGAGGCATACATAGCCTATATTCACTTAAATTAGCACACATGGCTTAACTTGTTTAATTTTTAATTTCAATTTTTATTATGATTTTGACATTCTTTATTTTTAATTTTTAGTTTTATAATTTTTTTTTTTATATTCTTTTATTTGAAATTTTGCATGCCGGCTGTGGCAGAACATAATTGAAACGAATTCATTTTATTTTATGACCATTGTTAACCTACATTATGTTCAAGCAAATAAATTTATCTTTATCTCTATCTGAAGCTTACTAAGCCTAGGATATATATATATATATATATATTTTTTCAACACAATTGCTCATAATGTGGCTCTAATTTCACCGCAATTAGGCACAAGTTTCTATACAAAAAGATCGTGCTCAATAGTACAAATAAATTAATGTACTTATTGCTTGCTCATTTAATGCAACTTCGTATTTAAATAGATAATTTCAACTAGTATCTACGTGTTTAATAAATAAAAATTTCACTCTGATTTATCTTGAATTTTTAGTATTATTTTCTTCACAAGGGTGTTGAAAAACGCACAATAACTAATGTACAATATTGTAAATAAGGCAGGTAGTAGTGCCCAATGAACTCTGATATTTTCGTGCTGATCAAGCGATATTCAATTCTAACACTGCATTAGCAGCAAAACTAACGTGTACTGGTCCGTAACAGCCGATCCGTACTGGCATTAGTTGAATTTGTTTTCTATCTACTAAACGTTTCATAAACTAAATATTTTGCCGACATTACAGGTACTCACAAATACACAACCACTAATAATAGAAAGGTGCTAGCACTACCGGATAGTCTCGGTGTAATACCGACCGGTTTGTGAACAACGATCCAAACAGCAGATGACAAAATAGCATAGGTGTGCCCTATATCTCAAATTAATTGATGCCAGCACGACCGGATTGTTAGTCCCACGAATATCTTGTTCAGTACAATTCAACAGATAAGTTCTTAGAAAAATTAAATTCATTAGGGCGCTAGGCATATAATCGTTAAAAAAAATACAATTTACATACCGCTGGTTGATCCCGCTTCTGAAATGTAATGAAATGAGGATAACACTTGACAACACCACTTTATTTATTCCGAACTTGTGGAATATTCTAGATTCGATTACAACTTTTAGTTCTATACTAGGACACTGGTTACACGACAATGCTCACTGCTCGGCTTCCAGAAAAAGAATGCCAGTCCATTCCAACTTTTGCTTAAAGGTTACCTCCGGTCGGTTATAAAAAACGAACCAAATGCCGTGGTTTGACCGTTCGTGATTGGCTACCCACAACTTCCACATCACGCACAGAACAGAATTGCCAGCTAACAAATATTTTAAATTCCAAATGCTATGTTACCATTATAAGAAATAAATATTTTACTATTACTTTTTAATTATGAATATCAAATCACGACAGAACTTTCCCGTACGTACTGTGACTTATTAGTTTAGGATGTACCTTTATCTACATGGGCGCTGGGAGGGGGCGCAAGGCAATTACTGATCCCAGTCTTTGAAACAAAGAACTTCTTGAATTTTTTCTTATAATGACACACGCCGGGAGGCCTTTTTTATTATAATATTCACTGTTTCGTTAAAACTAGTTGCAGAATTCACTCCCTGCCCCTGAGTATGTTCCTGTGAATGGTTCCATATGTACCTATTATTCTTGGGGATTATTCTTGAGCCTATATTTTAATTTGGCGATAATACAGTTTGGCCGACGGATCTAGGCAAAGCAAAAAAACAGGGATTTACAAGTGCAACTTGCCCCCTTCCGGCGCCCATTTAAGTTAGGTAGTAGTAGTATGTTCCTACTTCTTCTTGTCGTGTCACTGATTCTTTCTTGGTCACCCTGTATTAGGTCAGTGACCAGGTTGAGGTATGGTGGCCTTGAAAATGGCCTAAGACCGTTGATAAAAGAATCAGTGTAGTGAAAGGATAGTCTAGTCTTATAACACAAACAAATTGTTTCAAAGATGTTTGTTCTGTGTCTAGGTGTTATCGGTGTATATTTATCTATTATGTATATCAGTCTCTAGTACCCATAATACAGGCTATGCCTAGTTTGGGACCAGTTGAGCGTGTGTGATATGTCCGGAATATTTATTTATTAATTATTATTTTTTTTACCTTCCAGTATCTTTCGGCGGTATAGCGGGTCTGTTCCTCGGCTTCTCCCTTCTATCCGGAGTGGAACTGCTCTACTACTTCACCCTGCGCGCGTGTTGTGCGGCCGTGCGCGACGCTGACGTGTTGAAGCAGGAGCGGGCTGAGAGACTGGCGCAGCCTAAGCCACCGCATAACCTCAGTCTTGTGCCTTGGTAGCTATTTTGTTGTTGTCGTGTCACTGATTCTTTCTTGGTCATATTAGGTTAGTGAGCAGGTTCAAGTACCTATGGTGCCTCTGAAAAGGGCCTATGACCGTCGGAGAAAGAAACGGTAGGTATCTAAATAAATAAATACCTTACACCCAACAGTCACAAACATAGTCCTGACCCCACACTAGGTAGGTAGGTTGCCAGAGCTCTGGGGGGGAGGGTTTTCGGGGTCGGCAACGCGTGCGTGATGCCTCTGGTATTGCAAGCGCTCATAGGCTACGGTAACCGCTTACCAACAGGCGTGCCGTATGCTACTTTGCCACCTTATATAAAAAAAAACTAGGATTGAAAAGTTAACCGCGACAACGCGCGTTTCTTTGGTTCTAGCTAGGACATGGCGTTTTCTAACAATTTATTCTTCATCGTTTGAAAGCACTACCAACCATGTAGGTACCCTAATTGGTTAGAGATAGAGACCAACCAACTATTATGTTTTCTACATGTACTTATTAGGAATCATTATTATTTTTCTTTTGAGCCTCACCTAGTTCAATCGGCACCACACTGGCTCTAAATTCAATTTTGTAAAAAAACAATTAAAAAAATATATATAATTTAAAAAAAAACAAGGATCATCGAAAAAAATTATTGGCCCCAAGCCGTGTTTGCTGCCTGATTCTTCTAGGCTTGGTCGCGAGGAACAGGCATAGCTTCACCTAGTTTCTAAGACGTTTCAAAGTGATCCTAGTGATTTTAATGAAATAAAAACCTTTGACTACACTATCAATTCATATATTCTTTCAGCTTCTCTCTCAGGTTGTCTCAAGTTGTCCCTTCACTGCACCAGGGGGCGCCTTTCTAAAGTACCAATTTATTTTGTTCTAGGTGGAAGCAACCCCCTGTCCAAAGAACCGCACCAACTCAACCGATCATGGTGCGCTCGAAGGACATAGACCCACCACAGTACTCCCCGCCACCAGGATATACCACTTATTTGCCGTAGGATCTTTACTTCAACCACGATTTTTAAACGGCAGCATTTCATAAGAGTGAAATGTAAGTCGCGAAAAGTGACATTGTACTAGCCATATGTGCTTTGTAGGATACATTTGGCGATTCTAATGCGAGCGAGTCAGCACATTTTTACACGATTATTAACCTTAAATCTTTGAGAATGTCAACTATACCTCGTACGGGAGTTGGAATATAGTAAAAAACGTCTATTTAAACTCACTTTTATTTTAATTTCTTCACAATGTGACGTGTCTTCTAGCACACCATCCAAATCAAGTTAAAGGTACTTATTGTTACAATAGAGTAGAATGAAGACTACGGACAGTTTTAGTTGTATTTATTATATTCTAATGAGGACTTATTACATTCTAAAGCTCACTTTGGCAACTTAATACTTTTGTTTTGTGTACTAAAGGAGTTAATGTGCATAGTTTGTAAACATCGAAGATTATAGCACATTATAGTAACATCCATATTAATATACATTTAGGTATGTTTTTTTTACTGCATTCGTTTCAGTCAACATCAAGATGATGGGACCACACTTATCGTATATTTCTGTGACCAAGAAATTGATACGAAACGAAGAAGTTTATACTAATTAATACAATTTGGTGCCCTCATTGTGGGCAATTACTACGATCTGCTCATGGAAATAATTACTTGCAATAATATGGTTTCTATACTTAGTTATTATCATTCTTTGCACTATACTGTTAGGTCCGGTACGGTTACGCATAGTATGGAACGATGCAAACGGCAGAAACCTTCATCTAGTATTTATTTAATTTGTGTTAAATTTTATTATTACTTCGTATCCAGTACCCAGCCCGTACCCAGCGTTGGATCGTATTTAACTCAACGTTGAATCAAAACTTAGTTATTCCATGTTTATAAAATAAATGTTAAACTACAAATAAATAAAACTAAATAGATGAGCATAATTTAAAATATACTTTATTAGTAAAATATTTAAGAAATCAACAATTGTGCTAATTGTCCTTTCCACTACACTATACAGTAGATTAGTAAGTAATAAAATAACTAATCACTTTGCTATTAAAATCACTAACAAGTCAAAAAGTTTCATAGAAATCAACTCTCAATATGCAATACAACACATGAACATTTTTAAAAATCAATGCGAGCGCAGCTCAATAAGTACTCTAATGCAAACAAAGTACTGGTAAAATGCAGGGAATATAAATAGTTAATGTTTATCTAGCCTACTCTAGTGCACAAGTGATTCGATTTGCCTCATCTACAACAAAATTAAGTTTCACTTACAAATAAGTACATTTAATTTAGGGGGAAATACTACGAATAGAATTACTTTTCTAATTAAATAGAAAATTATTCTCAATTCTCGTATAAATAAAAAGTTATGTTTGGTTTGCCTCATATGAGTTTTGGACTACCTATAAACATGTTTCGATATAAGTACGAAATCGAATGGATAGAACACGCTACCGGAACAGGCATATAAGAATACCGTTCTTTCGTTTTTCCAATATCAAATTATGTTGCCATACATTCTCTCCAAATAATTATAAAACAGTAAGTAATATTCTAGTTTTATAAATATTTCGCCGTTTGACACATCATTACATGGGGCCAAAAGGGCTTTATGTATCACAGGTATATAATAATAATAATCGGATAAGTACTACTGTCACAACAAGAACACTACACACAAGATTTAAAGAGTTACATCCATATTGCAAACCCCTACAATTTTATTATAAAATAGTAAATAGGTAACTTTTGTTTGTGATACAAGTCACAACAACACATTCATATCAAACCTAATAAAGGACAACAGTAATGTTTCAACTTTATAATCACGCGATAGATTGATTTCATGATGAAATATCTTCATTTAAGACTGGTGTTTCAGTTCACGTGGTTAGGAAAAACGAGATTTTTCTTTATGAACTGACCTATCACTGACTAATGTGTAAGGTAGGGCATTAGGAGATCAAAAAGTTGAATTCATTATCGCTCACTTCGCGGTTTTACCTATTATAATACCGATACCGAGGCAATTTTTAAATGCCTCGGGCTTAACGCACACAACAGACGCGAGCTTTTATTCGCTATTGCTTTGGCAATAAAAAGCGCGCTTTGGGCCGACGTCAGCAAAGCGGCATGGTGGCCGCTTTGCTAAACTGTTGTCAGAGCGGCACAACGGCCGCTTTGGCACGACGTCAGCAAAGTGGCAGGGTATTTGCTTTGCACGAACGTCGGCAGAGCGGCACAAGGTCCGCTTTAGCTTGGCGTCAGCAAAGCGGCAGAGTGGCCGCTTTGCCGATGATTCGGCATAACGGCACGATGGCGGCTTTTTCCTGGCGTCAGCAAAGCGGCACGATGGGCACGGGCAGCGGCCGCAGTAACGCGTCGTCTTCGTCTGTCGCCTCCTCTTTGCTGGAGCAGGGGCGCGTGATACACTTGAAAAATGACGTGCATCTGTCAGCGTCGGAGAACATAGCCTGCGAATGTGAAAGTTCATTTTCATTGTTGCACATAATTTTGATGGTGGGTTCATAATGACAAGAAGATAGATACGATAGGTTTTGCTGCCTTTTGAAATCTAACATCATTATTATTCAGGTTTCTGATCGAGCAGGACTTGTACTGTTTCAGTCGGCAAACATATCGTCAGCGCGTGACGGACGGGGTAGCGGCGAAGAAACTCGACTCGCCAAACAATTAAAACACAATCTTATTAATTTTGGATACGGTTGAAATCGCAAAATCACACTTGGAGTGCTTCACCTGATTTTGTGGTTCCAGCAGTATCTGAAAGTAAATAGGACTTGAGTTTCAATTGTTTAGCGAAACATTCTCTTTGCCGCCCTTCCGTTCGTCTGCGCTGGTCCTGTAGATCGAGCTGCCACAGGATAAGGAGTTTTGTGTGCACTACCGAACTTCACTAGCTTGTTAGTTGTCTTACCTCAATAGCAATTGCCAATATCAGATGGACGGTGGGTATCAGCAGCATATAGATCCGGAACATATTTTTCTTGGGATCATCGGAAAAGTCCATGAGTTCAATCTCCATCATATTGGCGAGCCAGCGCCATGGGCACAGGAGTAGCACTATTATGTACACCGCTTGTGTGAGTAAAGTGGCTACCATGGCATCTGTGAATAATGGAGATGTGAATAAGTAAGCTGTCAATCTCGACTGGTGACTGCGACCCAGAATATACTATTACCAAAGATATTAATGCGGTAAACTAGAGCTTACTTAAGTCCTGACCCCACACTGGGACACCCGGACCAGGGACAAATATTGCAAATCATGCAGCGGGAATCGAACCCGCACCCCTTGCGTCTCAAACGGGCACTCGCCCGCTACGTCACCGAGGTCGTCGATCAGATCTTTAAAACAAATCAAAATCGAAACTTCATTCTTGAGGAAAGCTGCACTTTGCAATGATATATGCCTCAGGAGCGGATGTTTTTTCTACAAGTGTGGATGTTACTGATTGCTGATAAGATAGAAAGAGAATTCCAATTTACTTACAATTGGTGCAGAATTTTTGACGGAACGGCCATCCTTTAGCGTAAACACATGCCATGTTAAGGTATTGGAACGCGGAGATGATAAAGATGACTGTGTTTTCCCAGCACTTAACTACTTCTACATCAGGACCGCCTTTCACCGGTTTGAACCTGTAAATAAAATTGTTATGGTGATTTGGAAGCAAAGATTCCTCCTGCTCATGTAGTAGAAAGAGCGCCAACAACTGCAGCATTACTAACCATTCCTCCTGCTCATGTAGTAGAAAGACCGCCAACAACTGCAGCACTACTAACCATTCCTCCTGCTCATGTAGTAGAAAGAGCGCCAACAATTGCAGCACTACTAACCATTCCACCTGCTCATCTAGTAGAAAAACCGCCAACAACTGCAGCACTACTAACCATTCCTCCTGCTCATGTAGTAGAAAGACCGCCAACAACTGCAGCACTACTAACCATTCCTCCTGCTCATGTAGTAGAAAGACCGCCAACAACTGCAGCACTACTAACCATTCCTCCTGCTCATGTAGTAGAAAGACCGCCAACAACTGCAGCACTACTAACCATTCCTCCTGCTCATGTAGTAGAAAGACCGCCAACAACTGCAGCACTACTAAACATTCCACCTGCTCATCTAGTAGAAAGAGCGCCAACAATTGCAGCACTACTAACCATTCCACCTGCTCATCTAGTAGAAAAACCGCCAACAACTGCAGCACTACTAACCATTCCTCCTGCTCATGTAGTAGAAAGACCGCCAACAACTGCAGCACTAACACGACCAGCACTTGCAGTATCAGCGGCAGTATGCTGCTCCACGAGACGAGGGACACCGGCGGGGATTGCTTGGTGAGCTTGGGCCCGGGCTTGGCTCGCCCGAGCGACAGCGCCAGCAGGGTAGTCAGCACCAGATCGATGTACAGGAACTGATTGTTGCCCAGGATTGAGAAGAACTGGAATAAAATTGATCATTGAATCGCTGGTAAACTTTGCGGCCCGAGGACCAATTTCGAAATTATGAGTTACTCGCTTCTCACCGTGATACGTGAGAAGTAGGGGTTGCACTTACTGACTTATGAAATTGGCCTCATGAGTCATCAGAGTTTAAGTTACCAGCGATCAATTACTTTGAAAATCGATTAATATCATTTTTTTTTTTTTATTAAAATAAAATTGTATTCTATTAGGTAAAAAATGTGCTTACTCTATAAAGGATCAGTATAGAGATGAACTGTATGAGCGAATAGAGAGACATGTATTTGAAGATAGCAAAGGAAGTGCTGAGCGCGCACCGTCCTTCCATCACGAGCCGCTTCACGCAGAGAATGTTCTGGATTTGTGAAGTAAATGGCGCCGCCACTGAAACAAAATCATTAAGATAAAGCGTTTCTTTGGAGTACCTCATCATCATTTCAGCAGAAGGAAGTTGTTGTCTTCACCAAATCATAAAGTATGGTTACTCGGTTAAGAAGAGAAGTATGAAAATATCAGAATAAACAGCCGTAGAACGTTCGATAAATCATTAAGAATCCAGGTAAAAACTTAACTCTCATTGAAAAATAGCTATCAGCATTGATTTCAAGTTCAATTTAAAAAAAAAAAAACACCAACCTGAAGCATCAGCCTCCGACAGGGATATGCCCACATGGGCAGCCTTCAGGGCTCCACAATCATTAGCCCCGTCCCCACACATGCCCACAACCGTATCATCCTGATTCTGCAGCGCGGTGATCAGTTGCGTCTTCTGATCAGGACCAAATCGACCGTACACAACACCTGAAACATATGGATTTTACTACAAAAAATCGAGGAACATACCTAAATGGGCGTGATTCGGGTACCCCTGGAGTTGCTGTGGACTTCAATTAATACCATTTTGTTGACACCCTGTATTTATATCAATTTCTTTTAATATTAATAAAACTGCTACCTTATGTATGACTGATATGCTAAAAACCAAAGCAAAGCCCATGTAGAAGTGTAGAAATTCATTTCCGTGGGGTCACAACGCTTCGCTCGCACAATACCCGAATAAGAATCTATCTTCTTACCAAATTTTATCAAAATTGGTTCAGCCGTTGATGAAAGTGAAACGGTATCAAGTAGACAGAAAGAAAGAGCAATTTCGCGTTTTAATATTAGTGTTATGATGATGATTACCTTTATCTATGAGCGAATTCAGGATGTCGGCGTATTTAGCCCTCAATATTGACCATGTCCTTCCTTCCATAGCGTACACATAATCCGATCCCAGTATAGGACCTGCATCTCCGACAGCCTAGAATGAACAAATTGGATTATTGATTTTGTTGATAGAATTTTCACATGCAAGGGAATATCCCTTGCATGTGAAAATCAAGGTGATTCATAATACGTACACCGAATTGATAATAAAATTTGTGTTAGCGGCGCGCTTATACAAATATTTTGTAAGGCGTAATTTTACTGTTTAAATGTAGCGAGTTGTAGAACTTTAGGGTACTATTTTTGTATTGAATGTAGATTATGACTTTTTAGTATTTTTTTAGGGTATTTCGATGGAATGCGAGTCTAGGCCCTATTCATGTAATGTGCGCCGTGAATTTCGGAAATAAATTGCCTATAAAGTTAAAAAGTGCGTTATTCTGTTCTAAACATAGCCCACAGCAGTAATAAAACAATAATTAATATAGATCACAGAATCGATAACCGTTGGGGAGTAAAGGTTCTCGAATGGCGACCACGAACCGGGCGACGCAGTGTTGGAAGGCTGACCCGATGGACCGATGACATTGTAAAGGTTGCGGGAAGTCGGTGGATGGAAAAGGCTTAAGACCGTTCGTCGTGGAACTCTTTGGGGGAGGCCTATGTCCAGCAGTGGACTTCTAAAGGTTGTTGATGATGATGATGATGATAAACAATAATGTCAATCTCACCTACCAATCCGCACGATTTACACCAGTGGTTTTAAAGATGATCATACCTTCATGTGAATAGGTGGTTTCGCATCGTTGGAGCCATCTCCAACAGTGACCAGCACAATTTTCTGATGCGGCTTCACCATGCAGCACCCTCGGGCTACTGACATAGCTGTCATTATATTATCTCCTGCAGCAAAAGAATTACCATGATGATTAGTTTGAACATTTTGTATTTAACGAAAAAATACATCTTTGGTTTAAAGAAAATACTTAATCTAGAGTAAAGTTCGACAAAAGCACGGCTAAAGTATTTATTGTGTTAAAAGCATCTGCCCGCGGGCCTAGTTCTTACCCAGGGATCAAGATAATCGGAGCTGAGTGGTTAAAAACTCTTCTTCTTGCCCTTGTCCCACATTATGTTACAAGACCCTACACAATTTAGTATTTCCAGCAGTAAAACCGAGTTAACAATAACAAGTAAAAAGTTACAAACCTGTAACCATAACCTGCCTAATATTAGCGTCATGAAGGTCCTTTATAACTTGAGTAGTCTCTGGCTTCAGGCTATTTTGCATGACTAGAAAGCCCAGGAACACCATGTCACACTCAAGAGCCTCTCGGCTCACCCTCTGTGCGTCCACCCACTTCATCTTACGGTCCAGCTTCTTGTAAGCGAGACTGATCACTCGGTAGCCGTTCCATGTGTAATCGTTTAGTACTGTGTTGAAGTTTTCTGGTAAGGTATCCATATTGCACATGTCCGCGACCTGGAAAGTTTTTAATTTTGTCTCATTTTGATTTGATTGGAGGCAAATTAACATTACTAAAATAAAAGGTATTTTATTATTGTTGGACTAATGGGAGGTACCCCCTAGTGGGAGGTACCTTTCGATCCGAAGCTCGTGGGTTCGAGCCCGGTGAACCAATGAGGCTTTTTGTTAGAAAAATTTAAGTGCGCATTAAAACATGCTTAAAATGGTGAAGGTAAACATCCTGACGAAACCAATAAGTATTCTTATAAGCGGCGATGGGCTTGCAACCTGTCACGTATGGAATACACGGTACTGCAAAATGTTTGGAAGTGCCTCTGACTACCCCCCTAGATATTTTGAAGGAACTGATCGTCTGCAGAACGCCAACATGCTTGGGGATAAAAGACGTGAATCATTTTTTTATTTTGTATACTTAAAATATAATTAAAATAATTGAATATAATAAGAAGCTCATTACAATATTATTTATTTTTGAATGCAAATGATATACCTTTTCTGGAGCGCCTTTTACGAAATAAACCATCTGGGGTTGGCCGAGCACCCTGGCGATCACTCCCATGCATTGTTGGGACGATGAGAAATGAAATCGTCTTAGCAAACCAATCTGAAATTTAATTAGTGATATGTACAAAATATAAAAAATAACAGTATTACACTTTAGTACATTTAGGCAACGCAACTTGGCAAACCTAAGTAACCTAACTTTTGGGTGTGCAAATTTTTTTTAAAGAACTAATATCGCCTCTGCATATGCAAACGGCTAACTCCTCGTTTGTCAAGATTCACAGGCTGAACTTTTTTTTCTTTTTTTTTTATACAACTGATGTGGCAGACAAGCTTACTGCCCACCTGATGGTAATCGGTTACCGTAGCCTATGAGCGCTTGCAATACCAGAGGCATCACGCACGCGTTGCCGACCCCGAACCCCCCTAAAGAGCTCTGGCAACCGTACTCACCGCAGGAACACAACACTAACTGAACCTATCTGATGATTTCCAGTAACATTGCTTACTTGTCATGCATTTTCGTTTTCAGATAATTATAACGAGAGAGAGATTATTCGATGGGAAACAAACCTTACCTCGTAAGGAACTTCCATGGTGAAAGGATCATAGTTATCCAAATTCTGCGTGTCCTCTTTAGCGGTGGCCGGCTTGACGATTGCAGGCGCTAGGTTATCGTATCTCGTGTTCTCTGGACCGGGTTCGTCAAGTATCTATGTAAAAACACATATTTTTAAGGAGGTTCCCCGAGCAAAACTCTGTTTTTTGCATGCTATCTTTACCAGAAAGCCTTGAAATTGCGAAAACACTTTAGTAATTATCAGTTTTCTTTATTAGTATAGAGTATAGTGTATATATTTAATAGTAGTTTTGATTATTAGTAGTCTTTTAGAGGTTTGTAAACTTTTATAATGCTAACAAGACCTCTACAATTCATTGTTTTTATTTTCAGGAAGCTGTTATGAAGGTAAACACTTCATCTACATCTAATCCTTTTGGTTTATTTACACGAAATAGTCATGAAAATATCGGTTATCAAGAATATTAACCATTCTACGTTAAGCTCTTTCAAACATTTTTTTTTATAGTAGAAATCATGGTTTTGCTTAAATTCAGGATGTGGGTTCGAATATCGATCACCAAAATGTTTTCTATTTGAAATTGTGTGCGCATTAGGACTTGCACAAATTTAAGCTCTCATTTCAACGGGCGGGTATCAGTTATTTTTGTTTCTAGGTCATCGTATTCAATGAAGTTGGCAGTATCTAATTATTTAATTATTCCGTCATTCTTGATGCTAAATGAGAATTATCGATCGAAGGATTTTTAATCTGCTGATAATATCAACGTGTTGTATGAGCAATAAAGATTTTTTATCAATGCTAAGTAACTTATATTGGTATAATAGTGCTAAGGATAGTGCAAATTAGTCAATTAATTTACTAGATAACTCTTTCAAAGTGATGAATTATTTTTTATCATAATTTCAGCAGTTATCATTCTACAAGGTGATTCATACTGTGTATACTAACTATCACGAGGGGGCTTTTTCTATCAACAAAAAGAAAGAATATTAATAGCAAAACAAGGAGAGAGGTAAAGGTAATCTTCCTTCCAAAACCAGGTAAGTCTGACTACACACAACCAAAGTCATTTAGACCGATCAGTTTGAGCTCCTTTCTTCTCAAAACTCTCGAGAAACTCTGTGACAGACACATCCGTAGCGGACCGTTGGCCAATAACCCGGTCAACAAAAACCAGCACGCCTATCAATCAGGCAAATCCACTGAAACAGCTTTACATCAAGTTGTCCACAAGATTGAAAGTGCCCTTGAAGACAAACAATCATGTCTTGTCACATTCATTGACATTGAAGGCGCGTTTGACAAAACTACCTTTCCCAGCATCGAAAGGGGGCTAAGAGATAAAGGGGTTGATGAGAACCTGAACGAATGGATAACACAAATGCTGGCCAACAGGGCGGCTCGGATCGAAAGCTCCGAAGTTACACGTTGTCTTGTAACAAAAGGATGCCCACAGGGGGGAGTTCTGTCACCCCTACTCTGGATACTCGTAGCTAACGAGCTCTTAGAACTACTTAACAAAGATGGCATCCTTACAATTGGTTATGCTGACGACCTAGCAATCATGATATCGGGACTATTTGAATCAACTCTATGCGAGAAGATGCAAAAAGCTCTTCGTGTTGTGGAAGCATGGTGCCACAAGCACAGCCTATCTGTGAACCCAAACAAAACTGAACTGATTCTTTTCACTCGCAAAACGAAGAAACTGCAGGCACTAGACCTACCATCCCTATTTGGAACAAAACTGACTTTGTGTAAGGAGGTCAAATACCTGGGCATATGGCTGGACAGCAAACTTCTATGGAACAAGCAGCTTGACCATGTCACGACAAAAGCTACGAACGTGCTATGGCAGTGCACTCGTGCCGTGGGCAAGGACTGGGGATTAAAACCTAAGCTGTGTCTCTGGATGTACAAAGTCATGGTTCGACCGGTGCTCACCTATGGCGCTGTAGTCTGGTGGCCCCGAACTATCCTAGTTACTGCCATCAACAGGCTACAACAGGTCCAAAGACTAGCATGCTCACTCGCAAGTGGATGCACAAAATCTACTCCATCGGCGGCACTCGATGTCATACTGGGGCTGGTACCACTACAGCTGCACATACAGCAGGAAGCGATGGCAGCAGCACTAAGAATAAAATCCACTAACCAATGGAAAGGTGACATCAGAACAACATATCATTGCAAGATACTTGATAAGGCGACAAAAGTCATTCCGGAGGCCCTACGAGGCACGGACAGAATCGCCACTGCTTATTTGGTCAACAAATCTTACGAAGTGGTGACTTCGGAGCCCGAAGGTAGCTCAAGTTCTTCATCTGGGCTGCCCACATACCACATATACACAGATGGAGCCAAACAGAAAACGGGGGTGGGCTGTGGCTTTTACTGCCCTGAAACAGGACTATGTAAGGCTCAGCCACTCAACACAACCACCACGGCTTTCCAAGCCGAAACTATAGGTCTACATCTGGCGGCCAAAGATATACTGACATCATTAAAGTCTGTGCCGGAAACAGGGAAAGCTCTAGCATGCACACAACAACTTATCTTCACAACAGATAGTGCAGCACTTATAAATGCTCTTCAAAGACCAGACACCAGATCCAAATCGATACTGGAATGTCATAATGCACTCCAACAACTAAGTGTGAATCATAGAGTGCTCATCAAATGGACAAAGAGCCATAGCACAAACCTTGGCAACAACAGGGCTGACGTCCTGGCAAAAGAAGGAGCAAAACTTGTTCCTACAGAAGCGGACAAGAGCCTATCAAATCCACCAACGGCGGAAATCAAAAACAGACTAAGAGAACACTTTGAAAAAGAGCACCAGAAGCTCTGGGAAAGCAGAAAGGACTGTAAGCAGGCGAAAGTCATGCTCCCGGGCCCAGACAAGAAGTCCACCAACACCATAATAAAGATGAAACGCGAGGACCTGCGAATGTTGGTGGGCATCATCACAGGTCACTGTGAATTAAACCATCACCTGTACAAGACAGGGGCTACTGACAGCGGATTATGTCGGGGCTGCCTACAGGGAGAAGAAACAGTAGAGCACGTAATTTTGCACTGTACAGCCACGGAAGAGGCCAGGACCACATCGGGTCTGCGGGCCGTGCTCGGAAGCGGCTCCCAGACACCGCTGCATACAGGGATACTGCGAGAATGTTACCAACGACCCAAAGTCCTGCTTCGCTATTTTAAGGAGCTGGGCTGGCTGGGGTAGGGTTAGCATAGGGGGACAATGCACAAAACACCCCACAGCGGGAAGTCAGTGCAGGTCTAACCACCCCCGATTAGAATTAGAATTAGAATTAGAATAGCAAAACAACAAAAAAACAACGGTTTATTGCCAATAGGGTGTATTATGAGCCCCCTTCGGGATAGTATACATATTATGAACCACCTTGTATAATAAGTATTTTCCTATGTCAGTTTTGATTTTGTTAAATGTAATTACTGTAATGAAATTAACTGGCCTCATAGCTCAGTTAGTAGTAACTCTGCCTTCTGCGCTAGAGGTCGCGGGTTCGATCTCCGCACTGGACAAACATTTGTGAGATAAACACAGATGTTTGTTCTGTGTCTGGGTGTTAAATATGTATCTATTATGTATATCAGTCTCTAGTACCCATAGTACAGGCTATGCCTAGTTTGGGATCAGTTGACCGTGTGAATATGTCCGGAATATTTATTTATAATTACCTATGACCAGGAAAGTACTGAAGACATACAGTCTTAATAACTATTTACTCAACACAAAAATACCTAGTTAGATTAGTTAGACAGTCAGTTAGATTAGTCAGTTTGTTAATTAACAAATAATCCTTACTAAGCAAAGTTACTAATTTTTTCTTTAGTTTGTGTGTAGTTATTAATTAAGTCATACAGCAGCCATATAGCTCGCAGAACCGACAACCGTTGGCGAACAAAGGTTCTCGAGTGGCGACCACGAACCGGACGAGGCAGTGTTGGAAGGCCCCCCACCCGATGGACCGACGACATTGTTAAGGCTGCGCGAAGTCGGTGGATAGAAAAGGCTCAAGACCGTTCGACATGGAACTCTCTGGGGGAGGCCTATGTTCAGCAGTGGACTTCATCAGGCTGATGATGATGATGATGACAGTAGCAGGCATTAAAAGTACCTACTTACCCATTGCGTGAATTCAAACATCTTCAAATCGAGCGGATCGCCCTTCAGTTCCCCTTGTATACTGGTCAGAGAGTGGCAAGACGCCAACGCCTGCACCAGGGGGCTGGTCAGAGCTAGCGCGGTCACGTTATCAACTCGCTCGCCAAACTTCACCCCGGACTCGGAGGGAATCACCCCGTAGAAATCTAGGCCGTCCTCCGTCAGAGTGCCTGTCTGGAAAATATTGGAATGTAGAGAAGGTAGTTATTAGGGAAGTGCCGACACCGTTCAGATTATGTTGATCATTGATATACAAGGTGATTCATAACATGTATACTATACCGAAAAAGGCTTTTTCTATCAACAAAAATAAAGAATATAAGCGCAATAAAACAATATTTTATCTAAAGAATTTTTCCTGAATTTTTCAAATCAGCTGTTTTTGTTATTTTTATCTTTATAGGTAACAAACCAATTATTAAACGTATAACAAATCAACATGCCACATAAATCAGCTAAATGAATGGAGTTTGAAATGATTTGGGTTCAAATGCAGCAGATTTTTGCATAGTTCTTTCAGTGAAAAATGACAAATTTCCAAGTCGTGAAACAAACACTATTGCTTACTGGGTGTCGAATAAGCCCCTTTCGGGATAGCATACAAGTTATGAATCACTTCAATATTACGTACCTACTCAAATTTAATAAACAAACAACACCCAACAGTCACATACATAGTCCTGACCCCACACTAGGATTCCCTGTGTCGTGGGTATCAGAAACCACGAGTACCATGGTACCACAACACCCAGAAATATTTTCCAGATCATGCAAACATCTGTCCCGCAGCGGGAATCGAACCCGCACCCCTTGCGTCTCAGCCGTCTGGTCGTCCACTCGCCCGTTGCGCCACCGAGGCCGTCAATTTTAGATTTGCCTTTACAAAAAATATCTGATAGATATGCTGACCCTTGTTGACAGAAATATACAGTTACTGAAACGCCGTTGATTCAAAGATTGCGTTGTTGCTTCTTTTATAAACTCCCCTGACCTCTAATTTTTTTTAACGATTCTGACTCTTACCGTCATGTGGGCCAACTGCCATTCCGTTAATTCACGAGTATAACGAGTATTGACTGGCCTCATAGCTCAGTTGGTAGTAACTCTGCCTTCTGCGCTAGAGGTCGCGGGTTCGATCCCCGCACTGGACAAACATTTGTGATAAGCACAGATGTTTGTTCTGTGTCTGGGTGTTAAATATTTATATTTATCTATTATATATATCAGTCTCTGGTACCCATATTACAGGCTATGCCTAGTTTGGGATCAGTTAACCATGTGTGATATGTCCGGAATATTTATTTATTTATTATTTATAACATAATAAAATGTAGGTACTACAAGTTTTTTATAGAGGGATGAATACAGGTGATAAACAGACTGAAACAAATACCTTATCAAAACACATGACTTGAAGTTTCCCAGCAACTACGATTCTCGGCGGTGATACGCAGAATATTTTGAGCCTTTGCAAACGTTTCTGGCTCTGCACTATGCCGGCTGTCATGGCGGCGGGTAAAGCCGGGGGCACGACGATGGTGATTATGTCTAGGGTACGCAGGACTATGGTGGATGCTAGACTCTGCGAACAAATTGAAAATAAAATAATTTTCGCGAAGTCCTTAAACATAAATACCATGTAATTTTTTTTAAGGGGGGAAAATGCCGTCGCATATCCTTATTTTAAGACTAACCCTGGTAATCTTAGTCGTTTATATTTCGTAAAAACAGCTGTCAAATTAGATTCTTTGTTTTGAAATATCCCCTCAAAATCCCACTCACGCCGATGAAAGATACGAGCTAAGGGGCAGCGCCCACCGAGTCGCGGCGCGCGAATTTCGTTTACCTGCTTGTAGTGAAAAAAATATTATTATATTATAAACATGGCGCCGCATTGCGTTTTGGTGAGGGCTGACCCAAATGGTAAAATTTCCATACAAACTAAATACATAGATTGACAAAAAAAAAATCGCACCTTGTTGACTTCTCTGCGCGTTCATTTAGTAGAAAATTAACCATTACTCACCCCTCTCACTACATACAGCCAAATGGAATACCCCATGCCCATAGCAGCAATGAGGAACATGAACATGACGAACTTCACGGCGTCCGTGTAGAACTTGAAGCTGGCCGCGGTCGGGTACAGAATGCTGCGGATCAGCTCTCCCTTCGCCGTGCTGAAGCCTGTTCGTACCACCTTTGCCAGAACCTATAAAAACAAATTATTTTGTAACACATTTACAACGTACTTAATCGCCAAAAATAATAAGCATGATGGACATCCTCTCCAGGCGAAAATCCTTGAAAATAATTGTCAGTCAAAGTGTGTACGTGACAGGTTGCAAGCCCATCGCCGCTTATAAAATACGTCGTCTAACATTAAGACACCCGACAAGACCCAGCTCATGTGGAAGCAAATGTATGAATATCGCGCTCATTTTTCACACGGCCCTGCACGATATCGTCTGTCATCTATCGTCTTATCACAAGATATATTTTTTTTATACTACTGAGTTGGCAAACAAGCATACGGCCCACTTGTTGGTAAGCGGTTACCGTAGCCTATGAGCGCTTGCAATACCAGAGGTATCACGCACGCTTTGCCGACCCCAAACCCTCTCCCCCCCTAAAGAGCTAACATAACGATAGCTTTGCTGTACTATATCATTTCATTAATTCTTTTATAATTATTGAATTTCGTGAGGAAACCGGCATGTCCTTGAACCGTAAAATTCGATGACATATGACATGTGCACGAAAGGAGCCTCTAAGAGGCGCACTTTAATCCTTTTACTACACTGATTCTTTCACCGACGGTCATAGGCCCTTTCCTGGGCCACCATACCTCAACCTGGACATAATACAGGATGACCAAGAAAGAATTAGTGACACAACAAGAAGATTTCGTTAGTGCTACCAATGTGAATGACGGCGATTATTCATTGCTTCGTACCTGATTATTGCCATAAAATCTTGTTTGTATAACGTGAGTGCCGGCGAACAGAGTATGTCTTTTGTGCGATTCCGTCGAATAGACCTCGGCGGATGGACACGGAGGACCCTTCATCACTGGTACACTTTCACCTATAAAGAAAATTACACCATTTTGAGGATACAGCTATAGCAATATAAGCAGATATATTATCAGAAAAAAAATAGTGTGACAATGGGCGGCATTACCGCTAAAAGTGATCTATACTAGGCAACCTTTGGTTGGATGGACAGGATATACTAAGTAATATTAGTAGGATAGTCGGATTGTAACATTGGTCCTATACCTGGACCGCTACCTAGATACCTATCTAAGCCTAAGGCCCTACTATGACATCTTATTGTCATACAAAGGCAAGCATGTCAGTAAAATTTTTTTTTGCACGAATTAGAAACCATTGTGCTTGACTGTCAACGCCTAAAAAAAACGAAAAGTTAATGGTACTGGGACTAGTCTTGAAGATACGTACCTGTAAGCATGCTCTCATTGACAATACAAGTGCCGGTTAGAAGCATGGCATCGCACGGCATAATGCAACCGTTCGGCGGCAGGACCAACACATCGCCGGGGACAAGGCGGCTCGCGTTTGCCACGCATTCTTCTCGTCCATTCCGCGTCGGTCGGAGCACGGTGACCATGAATGAGCTTGTTTGACCCGCCATGTTGTGAATTCTTATACTTAGCTGCAAGAAAACATTAGATAAAATAAACATCTTTTCATTTGAACTTTTAACTATACTAAGTTAAAAATAAAGACAGTCAAGTAAGTGTAGGACTCTCTCTCTCCGTGCGACTTCCGTACCATTACGGGGGGTCGAACAATCGAGATTCCCGACTGTACTCGTAGCAAGTGACAATCTTGTACTTTGCCTTCGCTCACATACGATATTGACCGCAAATATACATTTGTAGTAATAATTTCAGATTGAGAGTAACCTACCTATAGGTAACGTGATAACTCAAGCCATTTCTGAGAAAAAGGGTCTTGACATACGGACAACAAAGTGGTCCTATAAGGGTACCGTTTTTTCCCTAATGAGGTACGGAACCCTAAAAACGTGTACCACCTAGAAACATAAAAATCTGCTCAAGAGAAGACATACATAAAGACTATATACATATAGGTATTTTCTACACAATCTAAGCCCCGCATTTTTGTTGATATTTTTCTTGGAATACACATTTCATATATATTATTGGTACACTCACCTGCTTAGTTTGATATAACGCGACCCAACAAGACAACGCCGACAGAATCAAAACGCATGTTGCATACTGATAATATTCATCCAATGACCATAAAATGATTGAGAATACTTGGAAGAGGTAGAATGGATTGAATACTTCTTCAACAAATAGCATCCAGTAGCCTTTCACTGCTACAACAACTGAGTTTGGTCCATAGAGTTTGATCCTGCAATAAATTAGAAACACAAGTGAACAAGAAAGATTCTCTAATAAATAACAATTATGATTCCTAAAGAATCAATTGGAATTTATTAGCCTGCGATTCCATCTGCGTGATAGCTAAGAAACAAGATACATTGATGTTTTATTAAACTAATGCCCGATTCCAATATTCAAAAATTCGATCCGTATTTGCGAAAATCTCGACTTCTGCGAATAACGAAGGGATTCGGGAGTACCTATTGCCTGTACCAATGCTTTTTACGATTTAAAATTCCAAAATGAGCTTGTGAAACGACTCGTTGTTGATATAAGTTACGTAATATAAGACTGTAATCAGCTGGTATCTTCCTACCGATACTAATTGGTACAAGGAAAAATCCAAACACCACAACCTTCTTCGAGAATAATTATTTATGCCATAGGTTATTTTCGAAGGTGCTACAGACTACGGAATCAGCGACAGTCGATACCGCATTCAAATCGGTATTTAGGAGTAGAGTAATAAGGGTGCAGACAGAAAAAGCCTTGTATATTCGGTATTTTTTGTTCAATGTTTATCTGCAACTCTGTGATTATATAAGCAAGCAGGCTTGGACAGTCAAACTTGTAAGAGCTTTGCTCCAGTAAACAATTTTCATTTTATTAATACTTCATCCATCTAGTTCAGGGTATCTTAAAGTGGGGTCCACGGACCCCCAAGGGGTCCGTAATAAGTGTGACAGGGGTCCGCAGTAGCTCAAATAAATTCTTAATTGCCATGAGATCTAAGGAAGTGTTGAGAGCTGAGGTTGTTTGAGGTTTAACTTAACAGATATTGACTTACAGTTCGTTCTGCTGCCGCTTATTGATTCCATACATATTATCCATCAATACACTGATAGTAATCTTCTTATTGAGTGTAAGTACATGGATGAAGACTCCTTGCTCAGCATGCCAGATATGCCGGTTGTGTTGGTGCACGAAATAGCGCAGTCTGCTCTCCCGGTGACTGGAGAGGTTTAGCTCCATTTCACTGACCTCTTGGATTTGGAAGCTACGTTTTTTATCTGTTACTGCAAGATAAAAATAAAAAAATGCTTTTTTGAGCAACACACATGTTCATTGTTTTGAGAGGACATCTACTACCAGGCTTGGGGATTAAAGTTGCGATGCTATTTCTTTCTTTTCTTTTCCACATGAATTGTTTTTATAAGTAGGTAAAGGTACTTAGAATTTTGAACATAACTTAGAAGCTGTAATAGAAACAAAGTAAACACTTACTGCCAACAGCAGTAGCCTGTCTCAGAGAGACATTTATGTATTTGCATCGGTGTAACATGGGGTAATATGCCATCGCAAAGTACGGAATGCCACATGATAGTATGCAAAGTGTGTGGAAAAAAACTGCGCGAATTTTGGAATACTGATATCCATAAACATAAACTTCATTTTCAGTGCCGTTGCTATCCAATGTTTGCCATTTAGCTTCTCCAATAACTTCATAATCTGAAACAATTAAAATTGGTAAATTATATTAAATTGCATAAAACTCATGCACTCATGTTACGAGGAGGTAGGGCACAGCGAGATTTTCTCGTCTGAATTGGAGCAGCCCGCCTGGGAGGTACCTCCGCCTTACAGAAGATCGCAGACAAATAACATTATTTGTTTCAAATAGTGTTGTGTTCCTGCGGTGAGTAAGGTTGCCAGAGCTCTTTAGGGGGGAAGGGGGTTCGGGGTCGGCAACGCGTGCGTGATGCCTCTGGTATTGCAAGCGCTCATAGGCTACGGTAACCGCTTACCATCAGGTGGGCCGTAAGCTTGTATGCCACCTATGTTGTATAGAAAAAAAAAAAAAAAAAACGAACAATGGTGAAGAATTCTTATAAGACGTGTTAGTGTTTTCGAAATTTGGAGTTTAGATAGATGTTTCTTCAACACAGATACTGCTAAAATACATGAAGGAAAAAGCTTGTACAATAAATTATAATATCAATTAACAGGTACCTACTCCAATACAGTGCTGCAAACCAAGTGTTAGACAAAAATTTCATCCAAGTGCTGCTGAGTAAAATGGCGTGCCATAAATAATAATGGTTGTAGTAGGTAAGTTATAAAGATGCTCTGCCATCACCATAGGCATAGCCACAGACAAAAAATACTTTGCTTAGCTTTCTATGTCGCTTTTATGATGCAATAGTGAAATTATAAAATTACCTACTATTTTATTTACTAATGCATCAAGTGAAGTGGGTTTTTCTATCATTAATATGGAAAGACTACACCATTATAGCATACTTATTACAAACCCCCAGGAGGATGAAGTAACAGAAAGATTGAGTACAGTATAAATTGAGCATAGATGGTATTGAATGAGACATTCCTATAGTAATAGTACCAATCAACTGCTGATAGATATAACCCCAATAGGATGTACGTACCCAAGGTCACTTGTCAATCAATAATACTCATCTGATAGACTAGATGTTGATACAAATAACTAAGGTTTGAAGCGATAATAATAAACAAGTAATAATTGCATTAAAAGACAACTCCAAAGAAGGTCAGAAGACATAAAAAAATCACTGGCCCACTTTGGTTAAGACTGGCCAAAGATGGGGAAGGATCGAAAAATCTGAAGGAGGCCTTTGTGTCATAGGACTCGCTAATAATAAGTGATCAATATTTGTGCAAGAATAGTTCATAATATGTAAACTGTGTAGCAATAAATGCTTTGAAATTGAAAAATTGTTAATTAATAAACTCAATTGAGTTTATTGGTATTATTTGTAGCGCTGTCTTGCTCAAAATGATTCAAATGAAACCATATGCATAAAATGCCATGCAGCTGTTTGGTTGCAATGTGGTAATAAAGAGTTTTTTTGCCATTTAAGTAATTATTAGATAGGTAGAAATATATTTCAATAAACACAACCTGCTGACCTGTTAGTTGGGTAAAAATTATAGACTTGGCAGGCCATGTGTGCTTTGTACAGTTGATATTGATTTATAAATAACAGTTTCAGCAGAATACCAGCGCCTAACTACTCCTCAGTGGTAAGGCATTTATGCTGAGCCGAGACTTTTTTGCTGCTGTGGCGCACAATAACATTTCACATGTTCTTTTTAATAAGTTTTTGTGTGTTACCTCTCTGTCTTTGTTTCATATTTTCGCTCTCTGTGTCTTGCTTTTATTGTGCCAAGTTTGTGAATAAATGTTTGTCTACGTCTATTTAGAACTTTTGTACAGAAGATTGAGAAGAGAAGTTCTAGTGTGGAATCCTACCTCTTCCTATCCCATAATGGAAAGTTGTAGGCTGCATAATTATTGTAGATTATTTTCATGGTTTAGCAGAAATCAAGCATTGCTCTAGAAGTTATAGGTATTATTGCTATATAACATAGCATTGCTCATTTTCAGTGTTTCTTCGTTTCTATCATTTAGAAAAACTGCATAACATTAGTGAGATGCAATTTAGGATCGTTATATGTATGAATTACCTACTATAATGTCTGCATCTTAATTCTTAGATGATTTCAGAGCAGAAAATAATTGAATTTTTAAATACATTATAATAACTATTTCTTCTTTCTCGCAAGGGAATATAGATCTGTAACAACTGGCTTTACCAATCTGAAATACCAAGTTAGTTTTACATTACAAGTGAAGGTTTAATTACACAAGCAGTAAAAATATATGTGAGTAAAACTGAATCAGTTCGTAGGTAATATAAGATTTTGATTCTTGTAAAAGGCACTTCAGACATTTCCAGACAGAAGAGTGGAGGATATTTCTATGAATAATGAGTCATACGATTTTTATTCAAGTCAAGAGTAAAAATCATACTTACTGCTGGTGATGATGTTATGGGAGATCGGCATTCCCGTACTTGATGACATTAAGTTTTAACACAAAAAACTCAAGGCATATTATGTTGACAGTATTTTGCAGCTAATTATTTGCCAGTGCTAGCTCATTTCACAAGAAATGTGGATCCCAGAAATTAATTCACACTGCTCACATCACGCCTTTTCTTTCAAAGAATTATAGATCCATAGACAAATTATGTCTGACTGTCTAGGAGTGTCTTCTACTGTCATATCTGTCAAATGTCAGTTGGTTCTCTGTTCTCTATGGTCTCAAGTATAGGCAGCATGGTTTAGTCAAGGAGGCGATCAATTTTTCAAGTCTCATAATTTTGCCAGAGCGTAGCACGGTTCCAAAATCATTTTTATTCCAGCTTAACTTAAATCCAGAAACATAATCAAAAAAGTGTAGATGATGTAAAGTGAGATGTACCAAGCTTTTCATAATCGCTCTCTCGTACTTACTAATCACTTTGTTATCAAGTAGGGTTTGACCTTTATTCTTGTAAAAAAGTGTTTTGTAGAAAATCGATATTAGATGGCGTCTCTAGGGCCCATAGAGTAATTTTGTAATATACCAGCTAGGGCCGTTTCAGTAATTCAGGCGGATGTTATTGATTATGGCGCGAAGTTCTCGTAGATTAAAAAAGAAAAGAGCTGAGTGAGTGATTCTACTGTTCTACAGTGAGCGATCTTAAATAAAATAAATTGTTATTTACTCCCACTGCAATTAAACAATGGCACATCATGGGACGTTAGCAGATAAGAAAACAAATTACTTGGAGGTTGGCGAGTTAAATTTCACATGGCCTGGAGATAATGGCTCGTTTCATGATATTGGATCAATCAACTACACCATGCCATCAGGTAAACCAATAATGCCGAAATTACCTACCAAACTTACTACCAAGCAAGCCTACGAAATAAACGTAAGAAATAATAATAATAGTTATTTTATTATATACCTACCTAGTAAGTAGGTATACCATTATAAGATAGAACGCGTCACACATCACTGTTTACCTACTATTTGCTAATGCCAGCATTTGTTTATGATCCCATCACGAAGTCCATATTTTTATATTTGTAGGACCCTGGTATTGGCCTTGGTGTCCATTGTGGAGGGTTTCACAGCATCCTTTATTTCAGGTAAGTGGTACCATAAGGCTTATAGATATGTTACATAAATATAAAAAATAAAGGAAAAAATATAATAATAATAAGTATACAAGTTCATTCTTAATAATTATGGAATTACATCCCGAAAGGGGCATATTCTAAGTACACCTAGGTAAATGGCAATAAGATTGTAAAACGATATTTGAAATTTTTCATTAAAAAAAAAACATTGCACTAGTCAGCTATTTTTTGGGGGTTTCAATTAGGTAGGTATTCAGCCGTTTTGGGTAGAACATTAATCTTGATTTCGAACGGTACACCTCGTGCGTTTAATAATTACGTATAAAGAGGATGAAAATACCAAAAGCAACTAATTGGATAAAGTCCGGAAAAATCTGAAAAAAAAATAGGTAGATGTAATATTTTCTTTCCGTTTTTATTTTATAATTTGTTCAAACTTAGAATATGCCCCTTTTGGGATAGAAAACATATTATTTATCCCCTTATTTAAGACCCAGGTAGGTACTAATAGCAATAATAGCTGATTCCAAGTCAAATATTTTTTCAGCTATCTAACGTCCTTTTTGTTGCCTCATATTGTGCTCCAAGCACAAAAAAGGGACAACTATGGATGCACAGTATTTTGATATTCGGTAAGTTTCTTTTTCATTACTAGGCAGTTCAGAGGGGTGCTCCCGTCCCAAAAGTACTGGGTCCACCCCTATCAAATCTCAAATTAATCTTTTGCTTAGTACCTACTATACTACATAAAGTACAATTTTGATTATTTTAAAATGCCATGCCCATAAAAACCGCTCTCAAAGATAACAGCTATCTTGAGATCGAGGAAAATTATAGTTTTGTGCATAGAGAACATTTAAAATAAGATAGGTATTGTTTGAGAGTAGGTAGTTTATAAATCTAGGTCTTAGGCCGTGTTCAAACGATGTGCGATATGTCCTTGCTCTGTCAAATAGAATCCGTTTCAAAATGTCCTTAGTAAAAATCCTTACCACTACTGAACAAAGTCAGTTTTGTGTTTGACATTTGAGGATGTGCGATATGGCAAGCTCCTAAAAGTCAAACTCAAAATTAACTTTATTCAAAAGATGTAAGGATCATTTTCAAATTTAGATGACATACCGCACGCCGTTTGAACACGGCTTAATGCTCAGATACGCTCAGGAAAATCTCATGGTGGAGATGACTGACGTTACATCTCGGTCGAAAACTCTTCACAACTATACTATCCTATGAGTTTTTGATGATGAGATTTTGGGGAACGTTTCCGAGTATAAGGCCCCAGGACGATGAATGTGAATTTTGGATATATTCCCCAGCATTCATGCTGTACTCCATATGGGCATGGCACGTAATCTGCGCGCCCGACGCATTCTCCTGGAACTTCTGCTTCGTATTCCTGAACCTTGGTCAGGTGGTGTACCTGGTGTATCAGATGCGACCCGTCAAGTTTGATCCAGAGCTTGAAGAGGTTTATCATATGTTGTTCGAGCCTTTCAAGGTAAATCTATTTATTTATACTTTGTTGCACAAAATATTATATTTTTATACAAAAAGAAGAGTTAATGCCATATGCTATTTTCAACCAGCCAACTTAAGAAGAGATAAAAATAAATATTCATATTCATATTCATTTATTTCACCCTTAGCGTTACATTGCATAACATAGGTATGTCCAATTACAGTTATTTTCATAAATTATCATGCAGATTATTAATTAAGTATTATTATTATTATTACAGATTATTAATGGATTAATGGATAGTGTCCTACATATAACTTGTATGCATATCAGAGAATGAACAATTCATATATTCGGTAATATGGTAAAATGGATGACTCTCAAGAAATCTCCTGACCTGAAATTTAAATTTGTTGATAGGTAGCTGTGTAACTTCTAATGGCAATTTATTGTACATAGCGAGCTTAAGGCAAATACCTAGTTTGTAAGTCTTTACAAGCCTTGTTCGTGGCACATCTAGTTTTTCCTTATTTCTAGTGTTATAATTGTGTATGTGTTTTTTCATAGGTAAATCATCCTTAGCCAAATGTATCTCAAGAAGAAAGTTAAGTATAAACATGGATACCACTGTTAGTATTTTAGTTTTCTTAAAATAAGCTCTCACTGATGTCATTTTGTGTAAGCCGTGTATAATTCTTATTGATCTCTTTTGGCATATTAGAACTTTTTCAATTTGTGGGGCATTGCCCCATACAGTAATCGCATAGCTAATGATAGAATGGCAATAGGCATAGTAAACCGATTACAGAGTTTTTCTATCAATTACTGGCTTCAGCTTGAACAGAGCATAATTTGCGCTAGCCAATCTCTTGCATATTTTGTCTATATGACTATCATAGGACTTTCGTAGGAATATAAACTTGAATGGGGTTAAATAGGGGTTGAAAGTTTGTATCCATAATTCCAAAAGAAAGAAATCTGAAAATTCATATCAGGCAATTGTCTCTACCACCCATCACATCTTCAAAGATCTGAGATCATTATACCATGGTACCAGAGCTCTTTAAAGGGAGGAGGGTTCGGGGTCGGCAACGCGTGCGTGATGCCTTTGGTATTGCAAGCGTTCATGTGCTACGCTGACTATAGTTACCAACAGATGGGCCTTAAGCTAGTTTGCCACATTAGTTGTATAAAAAAATGTTTATAAAAATGAGCTCCATATATACAGGTTGAGTTTTTTTTCAGGGCCACTTAGGCGAAATCGGAAACTGTGATAGTAATCGAAAAGTGATGTTAGATGTTACGGGCTCGATTTTGAAAAAAATAAGACCTGCATATTATTTTTTAATTTTTTTTTTAAATTTTACACACAATTTTTTTTTATTTTTTTTTGCATTTCTTTGTTCTATGTTTGATAATAATTAAATAAATGTATGATAATGTGTATAAAGTTGTTGGAACACCTTCAAAACTGCAAATTTATAAATTAGAAAATATTTATATATAGAAGGTTTACAGACTATGTGCAATTTAAGCAATTAATTATTAAATAATAACCTTCGGTAAATAAATATTGTTACATTTATAAATTAGACACATTGTTAGACATTACATACATTTATTTATTTATTAACAATCAAAGAACCCAAAAATGCAAAGATTTTTTTTTTCAAAAACCTAAATTTTCTGAAAATCTGTATATAAATTTCATTTTTTTTTATGCTGATCTTATTTTTTTCAAAATCGAGCCCGTAACGCCTAACATCACTTATCGATTACTCTCACGGTTTCCGATTTCGCCTATGTGGCCCTGAAAAAAAACTCACCCTATATATATATATGGAGCTCATTTTTTTCCCGACTAACAGAAAAAAATGAGCTAGAGATACGTGTTTCTTTGGTTAGGCACAAATAAAACAATAGCAACAGGAACCGCATTGTGAATGCTGATAGATTGTAGAGCTTTCCTTTTGGGCAGTTGATTCAATAATAAAATTACAATGACTAAGTAATAGTTCGTGCAATGGCTTACGAAGAATCTGTTTTTAGGTATCGAGGTTACAGTTCAAACGCATGGTGTCACCTGACTTCGCTCAAGTGATGTCCTTACACGCGGGAGAGGCATATGCGATGCAAAATTTAACCAAGACGGACCGACTGGGTCTCCTGCTAGCTGGAAAAGTAAGTTAAGTACCTATATTTTTATTGATAGACAATATTTGTAGGTTTTTCTCAATACAATGCACATAAATGTATGTGTAGAGTTTATTCATGTTCTTTAAAACAAATCCGCGTATGTAGTAAGTAATGTACTGTAGGTAGATAGGTACTGTGCAAAAATTGGGCATGATGTTTGCACTTGCCTCTGGTTACCCCTAAAATAAATATCAGTCAAAAAATCTAGAGATCTTAAAATGCTTAATCTACTATTCCCTTGCATGATTCGAGCTATCAATTAGAATTTTTATTATTAGTCTTTATTTTCAGGGATGAAAGTTTTACAAATCCTTTTTCTGTAAAGAATTTTACTTTACGTAAAAATGTTTGAATTCCGTGTGGTTTACTGGGAGTTTAAAACAATTTCTGCAGCACGTGCCAAATGTTTGCATTGAATAGCTACGAAGCCTGAGTGCTTTTATAACGGCCCGGACGTGCCCCCATACGATACTGTGAGATCATTCATGTTGTGTCGATATGGAAAATTACCTTGCGGCTTACACGTGAAGTGAATTTAGGTTATACTACTTTCTTTATGATCCATTTGGCGATAACACTAAAGGATAGTCTTCACAAGGCCTTCCGCTGCGTATGTAGCAAGGATGTAGGTAGTGACCCTGAGCCGAGCTCTCGCAATGTTTTTTTTGCGGTGTAGCTAATAATAAAAGCTACCTTTTATCCACGAAAGTAAAGTACCACAGTTGTAAATAAAATGTGTGCCCTTTCATTTGTCACTCCACATGACCATATTTATTTTCACACGCTGTTTTTTGAGAATACTGATCAAATACATAATAATAATAATTACGTAATCAAAAACCATAGCGACCATCAAATTTTTCACAAATATCGCATTAACTATTGGAAAGTTATTATCGGAAAAAATATATAAAGCCGATTCGTTTAAAGTAAAAAAAAGTCAAAAATCACTAGGATCACTTCGAAACGTCTTAGAAACTTGGTGAAGCTACGCTTGTTCCTCGCGACCAAACCGATCCCAACTCTTATTCGTCCATTTAAGCGCTTTCGTAGAGCACAGCTACGCAACATAACACATTGCTACGCGCGGAGTAAAACTACGTAATAGAAATAAAAACTCAGCTTCGGGTTCCAAAAATTATAATCAATCATCTCGCATAACTCACTCAGACTCACATTCAATCAATCTTTATGTAGTAGGTAGGTACATGCTGCGTAAAACCATGATTAGAGGTTGGATCCCAAGCGGGGTGATAAGGTATTTCACTAGGGTGAGTAAACTTACCTTTAATATTATAAAGGTTGGGTGAGGTAAAATAGTAATTATACACGAGCGGCACTTACCTCCCCCCCAACTCTGTAGAAACGTATGATGCATTGTCTACAGACAGCTTACACAAGAAATATATTGGATGTAATCTATTTTTGTCATAACCAGTGATATCACTTTGTCGTCATGGGACCGTACCATCACGTCTTATTGGTATTCAAATGCAAGCGTGTTTGCACTACTTTACACAGATTTGAACCATAAACCCTAGACTGTCTACTAAGTCATCGCCTAAACAAAATCGCAGTTTATGGTACGGTGGATGGTTTGATAAAGTTAACCCACTTTCCTTCAACCTTCTACATATATATTTATGTAATCGTAGAGCTATGACGTCAAACAAGGTAAGTATGTGGAATTTAATTAAAACTCTACTATATAATAGGAAACGAAAACACGGATAAATTCGTCACTCATCCAAGGGGAGTCTGGCGTATAAAATCGTACTCCGTATTATGTACAAAAAAAACAAGATAGTAGATATGTACCTTTTTCCTAGTTTCACAATTCCATTGTTTTTGCTAAGGCTCGGTTTGACCCTGAATTGAATGAGACCCCTTACATTGCACACCGACCTAGGTTAAACCCAGATTTTGGAATTGAGCTGCGCTCTATGTTATGTAGTGATTGATTGACTGATGAAGATAAAGCGTTAAATGAGTTAAATGACGCACTTATACGTGATCGTATGTAGGTATAATTCCAACAGTCATTCGTCATTCATGATTGATGAGGGGGTCGCTGTAGTAATCCTGCAAAGCAAAGAGATTGCAGGAAAAAATATATATAACCAGGTGTAACGGAATTTTGCCATATTATCTTCTTAGTTCAGCCAGTTCTTAGCCAGTTATCTTGACTCGTGGGACTTCTTTCGTGAAATGGACTCGACCTCCTTAGATCTCTATGGAGGATATTTCGACCTCGTTAGATTATCAGACTTCCTGAACTAAGATAACATCATAGATTATGGAGTCGCTACGACCTATTTTTATGTTGTTCATGATTATAAGTATTAAAGGTACTGAGAAAGCTATAGTGATGTCGCTCCCTTATTTGCTATCAATTAGTAGGTAATGTTTGAGTTTCCGTGACCCAATTTTACAGTCTATGGAGACGTAAAAAGCTCTTTATAAGTACCCTTTTTCGAGTCCATTTTAAATGTTTCGGAATGTTTCCTTTTTATCTCAAGCCAACGGCCTTCAGCTAGAACATTATAGTGTCTTGGTGGTGGCTCTTTTAAGATGACGGCCTTTCGACTAGCTAGGCACATCAGTCTAAAGGTCGAAGGTAGGCTTGCTCGCGAAGAACCACTGTTATTCAACTACATTTAAGACGTTTCAAAATTTGATGAACAGGTAAATGTGATGAGCGGGCATCAATTTCTGCATCCAATTCTACCCTGCGAGTTTTTGGATTCCCCAGAGTTTGAGTCTAGTCGAGCTACCATCGACGAAAAGTTCAAGGCAAGTATTTTTTTTATAAATTATTTGCTTTTTTTATCGCCAGTGATTTATGTTATATTCATCCTACTAATAATGAGTATAAATGCGTATGTTTGTAAAGATGTAGGTATGTGAAAATGTTTGTTACTCAATCACGCCCCGTAACCACTGAACGAACTAGAATGGAATGAGGCATGTATGTAGTAAATACCTGGAATAACATAAGTATAAGGCTTTAGGTAGCTACTACTATACTAAGACATCCGGTAACACGGGCGAAAGCTTACCCATATTTTTCCAGTGGCGCCCAACATGTGGCACCAATGATTAAACTACCTAACTGTTATATATTGTGGCTCGTTATCAACCATAATAATTGAAATATTGCCTTAGTTTTTGTATCCAGAACGAAAAATCTGTAATAATGAGAAATAAAGGTTCGTAGCGCAACAGTGGTGCCCAGCGTGGGTCTCACATAAATGTTAGCTTACAAATATAATGCTGTCTTATGTTTTGGTCATCATAAGTATAGCATGCAGTATTCTGGGCACGCCTCCAACTGGTAACGGCTTGGATCAACTGGGTTATCCATAAGCCCTATTTGACCCATATTTTTCCTAGTTTTCTTATGGTGCCTCTGGTTGTAACCTCTTGATTTATAACCAAACTAACAATCCATAACTTTAGGTTTTTCTTGAGTCAAGTAGCTATCTCGTTTTTTCAGCAGCGACTTTTCTATTGATATCCTGTACAGTTTCGAATTGACTTTCAAGTCAACCTATATTGGTAATACAGAAACTATTGATACGTAATACTATGACTGATCCAGATCAGACGAACTAATATCTGACTACTACTATTAAAACCCTGCGTGACCACGAAATTTCAAGAAACATTTAGATCTTCTAAAAAAATGTTTGTACCACTCGGTAAAAATACAGGCATATTTAGACACCTCCTTGATTAAACGAACACTCAAATTTTGGGGATCCTCCCTTTAATTAAAGATAAATATAAGTATGTTTTATTTATTTGGGTTCACAAACAGTGACACAATTATGTATGTTTATGCATGAAACCATTCAAAAATGTCTAAGACTCACTAGACTCACCTCGCTAAAGCAATGGGGCTAACTAACGCGGTCGGGCGGTGATGAGTTCATTATTCAAGGGGCAAAGTGCCGAACTGAACCCACTAACCTATTTAAACAAATGTAAAGGGGTAGGTAAAGGTCTCTAATTGGATAGGCAAGAATGTATGGTATCTATAAGTATACCACTAGATGACTGTAACTCTGAAATTGTTGCTTATCAGATAAGCATCAGTTATATCTATCCTGAAAAATACACTTTTACTTTCATAATGTCTAAGGTCATATGTCTTTCAAAAGTCTTCATATACCTAAATAAGATATGAAATGTGGGAGATAATGATAAAGAGGCAGAAAGATAATTAATTTTATTGAACATTGTGGCTACACCACCTCACAACTAGCTAGCATGATCGTCTTTTTATTTTTATTTATTCAGGACAACAAAAAATTGCACTCACATATTACTAAACTTTCATCAACAATCGTCTATTAAAGCCATAAATTTGAAATCAATAATATGGTATAGTTGAGGACTAATGACTAAATCCACATACATAGACATATGTGGTAAAAGCAGGATTTCTAAAAGAAAATATCTATAGATTAAAAATGCTAAGTAACCTCCAAGATTCACAATAAACGCGCTGTATTAAATAAATACCGCTTAAAATTGCGGGGGCCTAAGTTCATAGTCACAAAGATCTACGATTCAAATTCGTGAAAAACAGTAATAACTCGATTGCATTGTAATAAGATGCCATGATATGATCCTGTTCTTATTTACGATTGGATTCCATAACTTGTGATAGCTATCGTGACGCAGTGTTGGAAGGCCCCCCCACCCGATGGACCGATGACATTGTAAAGGTTGCGGGAAGTCGGTGGATGGAAAGGGCTCAAGACCGTTCGTCGTAGAACTCTTTGGGGGAGGCCTATGTTCAGCAGTGGACTTTTATAGGTTGTTGATGATGATGATGATGATAAACTACATACATGCCTATCATTCCGATCTGTTCAGTGGTTACGGCCAGGTATATTAATAATGTAGCAAACATCTTCACAAACAACTTTACAAACTTTCGCGTTTATAATATTGAGTAGGATATCATATAATAGAAGCACGAAGTACGGTAGGATTAATATATTACAACATAGGTTACACGTTTCTGAAAAGCCATATTCGCAATGCAAGATTCTTGAAAACAAACCAACTTTTCGACTGACTAATGTATGCATTAATACATAAGTAATATTCAAGTGATCGAACTCCAAGCGCGTTTGCCAGCGAAGCGAACGCATTGCCAAGTTTCTAGTTAACTTAAATATCTGTTGAAATATTGTCTTTGTTTTCGCAAAGTATTCGATGTAATTTCGCGATCAGTCTAGTCGGCCGTTCATCACGTAGCGCGCTTGGCATTACCTACCCCATTCCGTTGACCTAATTGTCTGATACCGCTGTATAACAGCCGAAGTGGCTATAAATGCAAGAAACTGGGTTAAATATCGATGGAGCCTAAACAGCCTTACGAAAGCATGCAGAATAAACCTAAATCGCTTTTTTCGAGGCATTCTTGCTTGCCGTTCACTAACACAGCGCATGCTAGTTTGCAAAAAGCTTCTTTACAAAGTTCAGATGTCGTGACTCGTTCAATTTGTCCAAATTAATACTTCGGAGCCACTTAGCGTAACTGACAAAGTTCCATTGTAAAAAATCGGAAGCCGTAAATTCTTGTTTGTGCTGAAAATGAGGTCAGTAACCAAGGAGAGCATTATTGTCTTTATAACCGACTTAAAAAAGGAGGAGGTTTTCAAGTCGGCTGTATTTTTTTTTGTGTGTATGTTACTCGATTTCTCCGCCGATACTAAACCGATTTTGATAATTTAATTTAATTCCTGAGGGATTGCTACTTGGCCCGTAAAACTTAAAAAAACGTCGTCATCTCTTGAAATTACGATTTGCCGAATTTTTTTGGCGACGGTCGTATGGTATGGTTATCCCCGCGACTTCGTTCGGTTGCTGCTATTTTTACATAAAAAACCTTAGGGGTTTTGTGTCGGGAATTCCTTTCTGTGCACCCATACGTTACAACAGGAAGCTACCCTGCAAATTTCATACTCTTAGGATTTTGGTTAGGCTCTGCGTTGATTTTCAAAGAGAATAAAACCACTACGTTTGATTGTCAGTCAGTCAGTCCGTAGGTACCGTAAGAGTTATTATTGATGATGAATGGTTGTCATACGTTTGTTTTTTTATTCGAAAGTGTAGGTGGCCAGGGTCATCCTCAGTAGGTAAGCAAAACGCAAAGAGGGTGATAACAAAAAAGAGAGGTAGATATAAATCTTGTAAATATTCAGGAATTTGAAGTCGGTTTCTAGTTCTTGTAAAAAAATATCTTTTAGTCAAGTTGGTAGCATTCAGACTTCACGTTACCGCTTTTGTTTCAGCAAGAGAGTGAATGTTTCTTTTCAGCCATTGGGAAGTCATAAACGTAAATATCAATACACGGGGCTTAAGGCATCGACCTCTTGGAAGTCTATTTAATATTGAAGGGTGGATTTAAATAGTGTTGTAATGAATAATAATCATACCCTAAGTAACTTAATGGGCTATGAAGAGAGCTATTCTCGGAGTTTCATTACGTGATACAATCCGGAACGAGGAAATCCGAAGAAGAACTAAGGTTACCAACATAGCTCACAGAATTAGCAAGTTGACGTGGCAGTGAACCTGCCATATAGTTCGTATAACAGACAACCGTTCGTATAACAGTAGGGGAATAAAGATTTTCCTCAACCCGATGGACCGACGACGAGTCGCTGGATGGAGAAGACTCAAGACCGTTCCTCGTAGCACTCTTTGTGGAAGGCCTATGCCCAACAGTGGACTTCTGCCGACTGATGATGATGATAATGAAGAGGATTTGCCTTTCTGTAGCGACGATTGATGACCCGGCTCACAGCTGACCAGTAGAGTAGAGGCCAAGTAATAACTAGGCGCCCGGAGGACGTACTTAGGATTGATAAATCATCATTTATTTGACATTTTAGAAAAGTTTTTTTTTTCATTCTACAACAGGTATCAATAGTGGCGGCGTCGTCCTGCCGCTACGTCTACTGGCAGCGTAGTTCCCTAGAATACCTCTTCGTCAAAGAGCAATACCTAGCTTACGTTGTCACCACAATCATAGCTCGGGACATAACCACCAAGCTATATGCCATGAACAATAAGATCGTGACGGAGAGAGGTTCGCACTTGGACATACGTCTGCCGAGTATATCACATGCTTTGGCGAGGAGTCCCAGGCGGCTGAGGTCTGCTAAGACAGCTCCGCCGATGAATACAGTGCAGCCAGTGCCTCCGGAAAAAAGACCAAGTAAGTTTATGGCTTTATGGTCAATTCGAGACCAGAGAAAGATGTTTATACATATACCATAATGGACAGATCATGAAGACGTGAATGGATATCATTCTCGTTAGATCTAATGTACAGATCCATTATGGCTCTATCGAAAATTGTTTCTCATTGGATAGTGGAATAATAATTCTTAGAAGCATCGTCTGTTGGCCGCTGTAATCAATCTGTTTCGATATTAACTAGTGGTTTGCCCCGAAGTGAGATCTCGCGATGTCATGTTAAAGTAGGTAATAACAAATCTTATTTTAGGTGTTTAGTGTTTACGTTATATTGTTTTTTCAAATGTTACTTTGTATTTCGATGTACCTATTTCAAAATCCATGTGGCCTAGAATAAAAATCGCCCCCTATACCTTAACAGCCCTTTGGCAGATTTAATTCATATTGATCCCTTTAAATCTTGATAGTACAACGAAACAACGAATCAGCGTGATTTGCATGAATACAGTTTAAGAGCTAGGCTACTCTTGATCCAGGTACCATATGAACTGCAGACGGAAGCGGATAGAATATAATTGAAATTTTCCTTTCCAGATTGTTGGGCTCGCGAAGCCGACTCCATAGCTAACACAGTACGTCGCAACTGCGTGACGTCATACAAGGAGAATAGCGACGAGGAACTGATGCCACTCGCGGCCCACGAGGCTCCAGCTGCGTCATCTGACGATATGTCCATAGCAGACAGCTGTCCCGACACGTCTTCCAAATACCAAAGCTGCGAGGCTGTCGATACTGATGATGAATTGAGACATTAGAAAGAAAATAAAATCCATGTTTATCAAAATTATCCGGCTCGAAAGACCAATATTATGTCGATCCTACCGCCTACTACTACTAATGCCGCCGTATAAATATGCTATCCTGACCATTTATTTAAAACCATTAAAATTATCCGGGTCGAAGTACCAATATTGTGTCAGTAGTTCCTAACGTTGCCGGATAAACAGAAGTGTGGCTTTCAAACCAACTTTTAATGGTAATTATGGGCCGTAGTATTTATCTAGATCGAAGCTTGCTCTGTATAACATTGTTTAGAGATGCTAGTTGAATGGAATCAACAAATATAATTATACAAGCTTGAACGTTACAGACTTTTGATTGTATATTGCTGTTGGTTTGACCTCTAGTGCAACTGGCAGTCATTGCCTACTCCAATACATAGATTATACAGTAAGCACGTACGTGTAAGTGAAGGAACAAACACCACACCGTAACGATATTATATTTCCGGAGAAAAAATTACTTACCTATAAAGAAAGCAAGGCCGTATTAACATCTATTCCACATACCTAGATGATTTATACAACGTCAGGTGGAACTTTTACTCACTTACGCTGTATTGCTGGGACATGTTTGGATGGAGACGCCTTGTCCAGCACCTATACTATAACATCATCTCAGCCTAGTCGTCCTTATCCACAGGAAAAACCGAGTCAATAAGCCGCGGGTTTCCTCACGATGTTTTTCTTCACCGTCACGAGCACGTGTTAATGCGTACATACATTTTTAGGAAAAATCCATTGGTGCACGACCTGGATTCAAACCTAAGACCTTCAGGTCGCAGATCGAGAGTCGAGGTATCTCATACTTTGCCAACACGGCTTGTACACACTTACCTACCTATAAGCGCTTGTTTCAATACACCCATTTGTGACCCGGAAATAGGGTGTTCCGAGTTCAATTAGGATATTAATGACAGGTAGTGGTCGGGCTTACCCGCCCCTGGCCGGGGGTAAACGCGGGTTATGTGTTTGGTCACTCCACGTTTCCACCTTACCAATCAATCAACCAGCCAGATTCAGTTATCGGCTATTGACGGACGAACTAGCGGATATATTTTGCTTTGATGGAATTTGTTTGAATCTTACTTCCTACTAATATTAAAAATGTGAAAGTTTGTGAGGAAGTTTGGATCTTTGTTGTTCAATCACGCCGTAACGGCTCTACCAATTTAGATGAAACGCGCGAAGCCGCCAGAACAAATACGTTCTGAGTAGGTAAGTGACGTTCAGGTTATTTAAAGGGGTTTTCATGTGGCAAAATATAGTGGAACAACTACTGCGATGATTATAGATGTTTGTATGGTCACGCAGCGCCGTAACGACAAAATTGATTTCGATGAAAAGTAGAGATAGCAGAGGTATAGTTCCGTTCGTTAGTCACCTTTAAGTGTACAGTGGTGAAAAGTGAATAGGTTTTTGTAGGCGCGCTTTACGTGGCAAAGCGGTAAGCTATTAGTACTTGCTAGTCGTGTCACTGATTCTTTCTTGGTCATCCATTATTAGGTCAGTGTCCAGGTTGAGGTTAGGTGGCCCTGAACAGAGCTTATGACCCTGGGTGAAGGAATCAGTGTGGTGAAACGATTCAAGTGCACCTCTTAGAGGTTCCTTTCGTGCACATGTCACATTTCTTTCTTCGAATTTTAAAGTTTTTGGACTTGGCGGTTTCCTCACGATGTTTTCCTTCACCATTTGTGACCACTAGTATCGCGCATTGGTGCGCGAACCCACGACCTGTGGATCGGAAAGTGGGGGCGCTACCACCACTCCACCAGTGCTCTACCATTCTTATTAAAGTGTATAGTTTCAACTTCGTTAAAATGGCTCACTAATGTGCCAAAACCAGAAGTGTTAGTGCTACAATCTTGTAATTCCGACATTTGTGGAATCAAAATTCGCTGGTTCGCAGTTACCGTTTGGCTCTTGGTCCGGTGTCGTGGTGCCAGGAAAGCAGATATCTAACCTAGCCTGCCAAACATATGATGTTGAGCCTTCAAGCCAAATGAAAGCCATCAAACTAGAAGTAGGCCCTCTTTGGCGACAATACCTCTACCAATTTCACACACGGTGTACCTAACATGTACCTAAAAAACAGCTAGTTACTTTCTTATAATCTCAAATGCTTTGACTAGTTTTTAGAACTGCACTGTTACCATCATAATAGATTTATAAATGCGAAGGTTTTTGAAGATGTTTGGTTTTTGTGGTTCAATCATGACGTAAGCATTAATAATACTTTTCATCAAGTTACCACCAGAGCTAGGCCGTGGGCGCAAGCTAGTTCATAATAAGCTTGCTAGACAGTGAACGTGAATACAGAAAATAGGTATCTACCTAAGTATAACAACTTAATCACACTAATAATATAAATGCGAAAGTAACTCTGTCTGTCTATTTGTAACAGTTTCACGGCTGCGTCGATTTTAATGAAATTTGGTATGGGGATAACCTAGCACTATAGAAAGGCCTAAGCTTTTTATGTCATCTGAGTAAAGCGCGAGCAGTCACTAGTATAGTAATAAATGAATATATATATGAATATAATAATCGAAGAGCCGAACTTAGTTCTACAGTCCTGCCTGACCCTACACTAGGATTCCTTGTGTCGTGGGTATCAGAAACAACGACTTCTATGGTAGAGTCCGCTTTATCTAAAACTGAACTTCTATCAAATATTATTATTATTATTTAACTTTTTCTGTTTACAAACGTAAACACAGTAGAGGGGAGTTCAGATTTAGAACAAACATTTGCAGATCATGCAAACAATTGATCAAACAGTGATTAAAAATATCTAGCCACCTTTTTGCAACTTTTACTATGAAAGTAGGTAGGTAAAACAACCTCGTTAACGTGGCTTACAGCAATCGATTCTACATTTACTTCAGACGGCCTAGATCATGATAGCATTTAGCTATTTCACGTTCAGTAGCTTCCTAATCGTAGTAGCACTTACTATTTATGTTTGTAAGCTATTTTTGGAACAAACAAAATACAGTCTGATAGAAAAGATGAAAAGACAAAAAAATACAAGCCAGTGGTTAAACAGGACAAAATATTTTGTTGAACTGCACTGGTTTAAATTAACCTTGGAAAGAATAAGGTAAAATCCATGCCTTCGAGAACTAGGTATTTAAGTTTGGGAATTTGGTGTATGAGCAAAGATTTATAAATAGTTTTGCCACATTATATTATACATACTTATGTGTTGTTGTTTTGTGTCTTCTGTCTGTGTTTGTCAAAATAAATTTATTTCATTTCATTTCACATTAGCGATTTCTGGTGAATTTTTGCTGAAACGTTTTAGTTAATTTTTTTGGGATTATTGACTTTTGGGAATTGTTCAAGTGAAAATAAGTACATTTTTGCCAGGTGGGTTACACTGATTAAACTTATCCCAAAAAATACACAATTACAATACGTTTGTTGAGGATAGATATCGCATTGCGTATTCAAACTAGGTAAAGCATACGTCTTGCATATTCAGTTCTAGAGTTCTTTCCTTCCTTTTCTGCGTTACCTACCCTAAGTTTACTATAGGTACCTACTAAGATCTAAATCGTGGATAGGTCAATTGCGTAATAAGTCGTGACTGATTGAAACTTATAACTTTTCCTCACAACAAACGAGCCGCCTATGCTTTTATCTAAGCAAATGAACACGCCACTTTATAGTTAAAGGTGAGTCAACAGCGATAGTGGAGATACGATCGGATCACCTGCAGGCCGGCTGGTCAAGGCTGCCCTCAACCTGCAGCCTTATCCACCTCCTTGAGCATTACGTGCGATTTACAATTCCGACCGTTATCAGATGGCCTAATGCCCGCTAACAAAAGAACACTGAATTACACCAAAGATCGATACGCTCGACCGCACAATCCGATACGAAAGTTACTAAACTACTCCAAGAACATGAAGTGCAATTGGCACAGTGACCTATGCAATTCTTTCCTAGCTATCTCATAAATTCAGCCGCAGGACGTCCACTGCTCAACATACGCCTGCCCCATAGATTTCCAGCGCGACTAACATTATACGGTCTGCACCCAAATAATCATTTGTGGGGATTTGCCCGTACTTGTCACGCAGGGCATGCTGGATTGGCGCAGATAAACTATTGTTTATAGGTAACGCTGCTGCCCATCCCCCAGCTTTCTTTCCCTTACTCACCTCTAACGTCATCGTCAGGTAGTAATGGAAGGCCTATTCCTCAGCCGAGGCAACCACGGCGAGCTGCTAGCCATCTATATTTATCTATACTTATAATAAAACAGTAAATCCAATACATTTTCTCTATACATTTTTTTCATAAACTTGTTTAGACTATCATGAATTACAAGTTTTTTGGGCTCGGAATACTTTCTTTGTCTGCCTATTTGTTTGGGCTACTCTCAGGAGCTACGGAACGGATCATTGCGAAAATTTACAAAGCTATCGATTATGTTCTAAATTGTTACATCGGTAACATCCCGCTAGCTGAAAATATTTGAACCACGGGAGTGAAACCGCGCGGGTACAGCTAGTAATAAATATAGGTAAACGCGAAATTAACTCTGACTCTCAGTCTGTTTGTTAACTTTACACGGCTGAATGGCTGAACCGATTTTAAAGAAATTTGATATGGCAGATAGGTTACTTATCATCCGGTACCGCGTGAGCGAAGTTGCGTACGTTATAAATATCTCGTCACTCGGTAACAGGAATTCATGTTTACCTAAATTAAATAGATAGATAACCCTGGTTTGAAATTAGGATGAAGGTGCCTTTGAGATACCTAGCTCATTTAATTTTTATCTCTTGCAAACAAAGTAAGAAAATTATTTGCATATATACTTTCAGTATTCATGTCAATAACAAAAAAAAACAAAAATTCAAAAATACACAGGGGAGCATACTAGTACAAAATACAGCCTACTATTATAATTTACATAGAAAATGTTAATTAAGTAGCTCTGCAAGTTCTACGTGCTATGACGTAGCATAATCTTAGAGCTTAGGAGCTGGGTTGAGTGCAGGCATTTTTAATGAAAAAATTATACGTTGAGTTTATTGCTCATCAGGTATCTACAAAATCTGCGGCTATTTTCTCTCACTGAAAAATTAGTATACGTATTTTCAGCAGTGAAAACGAAATGATGGTCTATTAAAGATACATTTACCTACGTCTTTAGCCTTTTTCAGGGATTTACCCGATTCATCATGACCAAGAAAAAACCAGTGACACGATAAACGTAACTACGAAACTATTGTCAGATGATCGAAATGAGTTCAGAGCTCCTCTAAGGTACTGTTTTTCAGGTTAAAATATTTCCTTAGGGAATGGTGGATGTTAAAACAATTATAACAGATATTAAAACAGACAGTTGGTTCATATTTGAAAAAACTTAAAGATATTATCATTTGCATTTGAAGAGGAATCGACTGCGTGGTCGGTGCAAGGTCTCGTCTTCTGGTGGGTTGCCAACTGCTAATAATTGTCTCCCATCTATATGTATTCAATCGCAGTGTTGGATTCTGCGTGCTAAGTCAATACATGATATGAGTAGGAAAATATAATAACTCGTAAGTTCATCGCCTTATTAGGTAGGTATATTTACACTTCATCTGATGCTGTGACCCGAAATAGTAAATGTGATATAAAAACGATATTTTTCTCTTCTCTGGATAGATGTTACCTATAGATTTTTCTAATCTTACGTCGCGTCGCGTTTGTGAGTAACTGTTTAAACAATGACAGAAATGTCAGCACAAGTTTGTGAACACAGATATACAAAAACATAACATTTGTAAACATAAAACTCATGTGAAAAGTGTGTGTTCGTGCATCCGACGAACATTTATTGCGGTCACGTAGGTACAGTTTGCTTGCATATATTTCACGCTAAATATTCGCCACGATTTATTCATGGTAGAAGAAGCTTACTTAGTGATAGATGTAAAAATATATAATGGTTTGATTTGTGTTTATTTAATTGACTTATATCTACATATTTTTTTCATTTTGACATATTATTTAGAACTATTTTTTATATATATTTTTTTTCATATTTTTTATGAAATTTTAATTATACTTATATTTGACATTGTAATTAATTAAGAATGTATGATACTTAACATGAACTTTACTTAATATGTAGGGAAAAAGCTAGAGGATGGGCAGCAGCGTCCCTCATTTTAACAACAATAGCTCTAACTGCGCTCGCCAACCGGCATGCCCAGCGTGGTGAGTATGGGCAAATCTCCCCACATGATAGGAATTCGCTCTGTCTGTTGGGGAGGCCATGTTCAGCAGTGGACGTCGTACGGCTGAAATGATGATGATGATGATGTATGATACTTTTACTAGAAAATGAATTGTGTACAAATTAAATTATAATAATTATTATCAATAAATTACTATTATGATGGTGTGGTGTGATCTCGTTGATATTTGGTAATTTCTGCAATGACGTGACGCCGTGGCTGAAAAAACTGGCCCGATGCCGGCGTTTGACGCCGCCATCAGTCTTCTACATAAATTACTTTAGCACTAAATTAAATTGATGTCTTCAGGGTCCGTTACTCCGTACCTAATGTTTTATTGGAGTTGCGCATTTCCTGAAAAGGAAACCCGTAATAGGTAACGTAAAATTATACCTCAGAATTAACATTTTTATTCAGTGTTCCGGTTAATTTTCTTCCCTGACATCCAAAGAGTTATGAGTTTTTAGCAGTGTATTTTAATGTTGTTTACCTAACATAATATATTTTATTCAGATAATACAAGGTGATTCATAAAACTTACAAATAATACCAAACCTAATCTTTTTAACTATATACCATACACAAAAAATACCTAACACCTCACTTTATTATACGAAATTTGTACACGAAAAGAGCCTCTAGGAGGCGCACTTTAATCCTTTCACTACACTGACTATTTCACGCTCGCGGGCTCTTTTCAAGGCCACCATACCTCAACCTGGTCACTGACCGATGACTAAGAAAGAATCAGTGACACGGCAAGCACTTTATAATATATACCTAACTAATTTAATATATAAAGGTATTTTTGTCAAACCTACTTGAACATTTTGAGCTTAGTGAAAGCAATAAAGCTGTTGCCTAGAGGAAGACTTCTCAGACCAAGATCTCCTGCAGCTGATCGCCCCCACCCCCGTACCTACACTTACTTGCTTAACTATCTCTTACAACGCAGATGAGTAACATCTGCGTTGTCAATATGTTTCAGAAACGTGCTAAGTTCAAGCATTTATGACAATCGTTTCGATAAATCACAAGCAGAAAGGAGCCATTTCATTCTGGGCCTGGTCCATGTACACTACATAGAAAAATTAGGAAAAAATAGGAGATTACAAGAAAAATATAATTTCATTAATTTGAAGACCAATGCGATGGTACAAGAATTGTTCTTCTGGTAAGTTTTTTACTATGTAAACACTATTTGAAGGCCGCCATGTTGGTTTATAATTGGCGTTTGACCTGACATTGGCATATGTCATGTCATGTTGTTTGATTTGATGTTTTGGTTGTCAAAATGACATATCACGCACGTCCATCCGCCATATTTTTGTAGCGCTGTGTGTTGCTCTCTTTGTCGAAGAAAATCTTAATGTAGCTTAGAACGAAGTCAATTTAAATAAAATAACCAATTAAATACGTTTACTTTATTGCTTAGCCATATTTTAGAGTAGTGTACACAGTGCAGGCCCAGGCTCCTTATATTGATGAAACGTCTCTTTTATGATTGAAGTGAAATTGCGCTTTAACAATTGAGATATGTTTTTTAGCGACAATTATATTAATCCATAGGTCGTCTAGATGATAGTCAAGTGGTTACAAGATATTCAAACACGAATTACACGATCGCCGGTCGATAAACGAAACAATTGACAGGCTGCGGCTATGGGGAGTTCATGTCGTACAATAATTTTATTGATAATATCTAAGTAGGTAGTAGTGAGATGGAAGTAAGGCTTGCGGAGGGGTTATGGGGGGTGAAGGGGAGCGCGCGTGCGTGTGGCACCGCCGCGCCCGTCTCCGGAGCGAGCGCCGAGCGGCAGTCGCCATCAGTGCCGCACATCCCGCGAGCGCAGCCTGCGCCTCACGCGCGCCTCTTACTATGCGATTCGCGTGCCGCGCGCGCTCGTGTTGTAGTGCTTTATGATGGTACGGCATGAGAGTGCGAGATATGCGGACGTTCCGTGAGAGACGCGCCGACCTCGCCACCGCCACAAGTGGGCGGAGACACGGGACGCGTCCCGAGCTGCTCAGGTGAGCGGTCCTTCGCATCTCTCACCGCTGCAGGATGAATAAAAAGACGCTGCAATCACAGGGTCGATAAGGTACTTCGCCAAATGAACCGAAATATGCTACGATTTAAAAACTGCTGGTAGCACTTTGCTACGAAATTTCGTAGAGCGCGCTACGCACGCACAATTACTTAACAATTCGATTACATTGTTTACTGTGGTAAATCAATTACGGTACCGATATACAAAAGCAACGCGTTTTCTGTAAGATTCTATTGTGTAAAAACTGTGCTGAAAATAACTGTTTGTAGGTTTACCACGTGTGCTAATCTGTCAAATAGCGCGTATATTATTAGAAAATAATATACGTGAATAAAAAACGCTGTGTGAATTATATCCGTTATTTGTAGTCATTCTAGCTAGACTGTACCGACTTGGCGCCACTTGTTAGCTAAACGAATAGAAGAGCTGCTAAATCCGCGAAAACGGTAGTGCGGGATTAGCAAATTAGCTAACACATCGTTTGGGATGTGGCGTACCAACACATTCCAGTCAGACCTGTAAAATCTCTAAAAGTGTGTCTCTCAAATAATACAAACACTAAGGTACAAAATGCACGTAATTTTGATCGCCTCCAGAATCCCGATGTAATTGTCGGGAACCAAACAAAATTGAAAAGCATAACAATGCTCTTATTTTCGACGATTCATCGAGCTTTCCGCTGCTTTTAGGTCAATAAATTCTGTTAGCAATCGTGGTAAGAGTTAAACTACATACAATACCATACTTGTTTTGATATGTCATTAGAACCACGCGTGAGAGTCCACCCAACATAATTATCATACACAACACATTATTTATGTATTGAATTAAAGCCGTACAGTGCTGAAGTATCTCCATATGCAACCTAACCCTTAGGCATGACTCGTCATGCAATATCAGCGATACAGCTTATCTCCGACCGGGAAGGCTTTGAGCCAATGTCATCAATCTTCGTGTTCAGGAAACGACATCTACCTCACATTCGATCTTGCTATATCGTTTGCTGATACTCGAATCCATAAAGTTTACAGCTTACCATATTTGTTGTAAAAAAGAAACGAAATAAGTTGGTACATACATAACTCAGAGTAATATCAAATGCCTGAAATAAAAGTAAATTTGCCAAATGCTTCCGTGCCCTTCGGTACATTATGCTAAAACCGTCTCTACAGCCTTAGATAAGTAAAAATTATCATTGTTTGCAAAAATTATAGAAGAATTAGTCTGAAAGTGCTACGTAACTAACAAAGTGTTTCAGATCACCGTGGCAACCATTCATTCGATATCAAGGACACGCTCCACAATATTTTTTCCTCTTGATTAATGCCATTACTGTTGGTGATTGTGTATGTGATTAAACTGAACTACATCGTAAGTAAACCTAGATGGGTTATTTTAATTATAAATTGGTTCATTCTTTAGTTAATTTTAGTTTTTAACTTTTATTTTACTTACATGTACTCAATCAGTGTCAAAGTCAAAATGTGTTTATTTCAATAAAAGCACAAGGATCACTTTTAAACTTCTAAGAAACTAGGTGAAGCTACGCCTATTTCTCGCGAAAAAGCCTAGAAGATTCAGGCAACAAACACCGCTTGGTGTTATCATATTTTCATCATTATTATTATCATCTATCTATAGTATAGTAATTGTACACTTTGTTATGTATACTTTAAATCTTCTAATACGAAGTTTCATTGCGTTTTCCGGAAGTTTATTACAGAATCTTACCATATATAAAGACCCACATACTTTTTATAGTCTAATTTATGCAGTGCAGCAATACAATTTATTCTTGTTTCTAGTGTCAATACTTTGCACATCACTTTCTTTATTAAAGCTAGCCATGTGCATATGAGTATGCAATAAGTTTTCGTTAATATATTGCGACTATACAGTGATAATTGTATTTTCTCTTATTTGATTATTCAATAGGCATTTTATGATATTAAATAAACTGCTGTGAATTAAATAAACAGAACAGAAGCAGCATTATAGTTTACGATCAACTTCCGTTGCGTTATCCATGTTCAAAAGCAGTATTTCAATTTCGTACGAATGGTTATATTTCCCCGAACCTTTGCTGCCATACTTCATCATCTATTTCGAATGCATACATAGTACCTATCCGCGCGCAGGTAGATTGCAGTTCCATTTGTCAGATGTCACGTATACGATACAGGCCATCTGCTACGCCTAGCCAGTTTTTAGCCGTTGTGCAAAAAACAATAAGTTTTGTAGCTTTTGGCTGTATTGTACATGTTGGTTAGTAGGTACCAACTTTTATTTAAATCATTGAATAAGTACTCTCGGTTTTCCCCAGTAACATCAGCTAATAATTTTGGTACAACAAAAGTCAATGTATTACTGAGTTACATGTACCTAGTTAAAAAGTAGTAGTTAAAAAAAATTTAAAGTAGATTTAGTATTTTACCATATAGGGCGTGCAATATTTCCACTTACAATTTATTCAATTTATTAATTTATTTTTAACTCAAGGTAATTGATAGAAATAGTAAATTTCACAATATTAAAAGAATTTAAATAGCATTTAGCGAGAATATATTAAGAAAATTAATATAAAATAATTTAATAAATGCATTATTTGTTATTAGTTTATTAAGCATGACTTGGTGTAAATCAGTTAAGCTCTTTTGATTGCAAAATATCACATCAAATAAAGTGGTTTTTGTATTAAGATTATAAAGGAAAAGCAAGCAAGACATTCAAAGCCATCGTCGATCATTACAACTCAGTGAGTTCATGGCTTGTATTTGATGTATAAGAACATATTTGTGTGTGCCGCGGCGGCGACAATCCGTCGCCCAAAGCCTGTGCCAGCCGCCCCTGCAGTTATATTGTATTGTTATGTACACAGTAGGTACGTTGCTACGAATTAATGACATGACTTGAAAAGACAAAAGACAGGCACAGCATTGCTTCCGTCATGTCTTTTGTTCTAAAGGTTAGACTTTGTGGTAGTTTTGTACACTAAACCGTATCGTAACCGTAAAACACACAAACAAAATTATTGAACTTCCAAAGTATAAAAATCACTTTTACGAACAAATTGCGTTACAATTGCAACACGCGAGCGACGCAATTGCCAATGTGAACGCTCCCTAAGAGACGTATTTTTTCACTAGTCCTCACGAAAGCGACAATCCTTTCTTAGTACACCATTAAATAAATATAAATATTCCGGACATATTCACACGGTCAACTGATCCCAAACTAGTCATAGCCTGTACTATGGGTACCAGAGACTGATATATATAATAGATATATATTTAACACCCAGACACAGAACAAACATCTGTGTTAGTCACAAATGTTTGTCCAGTGCGGGAATCGAACCCGCGACCTCTAGAGCAGAAGGCAGAGTTACTACCAACTGAGCTGAGGCCAGTCATTGTGGACAAAAATAAATATACCCTCCAAATTTCAAGGCTCTACGACCAGTGCGGTTTAGGCTGTGTCTATAAGTCAGTCAGTCAGGACTTAAATTCTTATAATAATAGATTGATAAAACGGTTGTTGCCACATAACAAACCATAGGCCTACGCTTTCCATAAAATAGTATATACTGAGAGCTGTTACCTGAAAATAGATGGCTATCTAGAGTCATCTATCTTGCTTATCGGGCTAGGAACCCCGTTACATTGCCTATGGAATCTAGCGCACCAATCCACCACGGAATCAGGTCGAAAATAATCTAATACTCGTATGCACAGTTATTTTGCGCTACAGCCTGCCGGGTATGTTTAAATTATACGAGCTTGATATACAAGGTGATTCATGGTATACAACTCAAATGTATACAACCCGAAAGTGCCTTATTCTATTAACAAAAAGAAATAATACAAACGGGGGAATGAATTTATTATGAATTTATTTTGACTAATAACTTATCTCGTTGACATTTTTATTTTACTATGTGACTTATGATTAGTGTGTGTTATTTTTTTATGTACGTTAATTTTTTTATTTATTATTTGATTCTAAATACGATTGATTCATTCCCATATTCATATTCATTCCCAATTTTTTTTAAATTCCGTGTTTTAGTTCCTTTTATCGTCTTTATAACATAATTTAAAATGTACGAGAAGTTCGACATCAGTATTACTACCTAAAACAGGCGAGTAATTGAGTTTGAACTGATTGGAATCCAAAATAGCTGATTTTAGCATAGAGTTATTCCAATTTTCCAATTTGGTGTAGAATAAACCTCGGGATAGCATACATTATGAATCACCTTGTATATGTATGCTATAAACCAGGAATATTACAGTATGTATGAGTAACCATGAAATTTTTTATGATAACTCAAAACTGGCCGTGGTGGCCCCGGCTGAAGAATAGGCCCCTCCATATCTACCTATCCGCGGATGTCGTATAAGGCGACTAAGGGAAAAAAGCTAGGGGATGGGCAGCAGCGTCCCTCATTTTAACAACGATAGCTCAAACTGCGCTCGCCAACCCGCATGCCCAGCGTGGTGAGTATGGGCAAATCCCCCCACATGATAAGGAATTTGCTCTTTCTGTGGGGGACGCCATGTTCAGCAGTGGACGTCGAACGGCTGATATGATGATGATGATGACTCAAAACTAGTTTGAAATATTGCTCGTATATAAAGTTAATTCTGTGATACATGCAGAAGAAGTACCTATCGTTTTATATTTTATTCGTTTTAATTACTCAATTTGAATTAGGGCCTTATATCCATAATGTATTGCCCACGATAGTTCCCTCTGGGACACTAGCGGTAAGCAATTAAGTAGGTGGAGTTTAATAATTATTCGTTGTTTACTATTTCGTCTGATTATTTTGACGACCTCGGTGGCGCAGTGGGCGTATGCCCGTCTTAGACGCAAGGGGTGCGGGTTCGATTCCCGCTGCGGGACTGCTAGCATGATTTGCAAATATTTGCTCCGGGTCTGGGTGTTGTAGTACCATGGTACTCGTAGTTTCTGATACCCACGACAAAGAAAATTCTAGTGTGGGGTCAGGAGTATGTATGTGACTGTTGGGTATTATTTATTATTATTCATTTATTTTATAACATTAAATTATTGAAAGAAACTTAAAACTAATAAAAGTTAATATTTACAAAATACACAAGAAACAGTTGAACCATCTAAAGACCGTTACAATCGATCTATAGATAGCTCAACTGATCCAGATCACTACCAGTCGGAAGCGTCCCCAAGACGCTGGCGCAATTGCCACGCTGGATGGCAATGCTAATTCGCTGGGCCAAATAAGAGCCAGCTCTCGGGTCACGCGTCGCTTCGATCAGACGTCCTGATATCTTTTTGAAAACCCGGAGGGCCCCGTTTCCCCACGGACCCAGGGTCTTAACCCCCAAAAGGCTCAAATATGTAAGCCCTATCAAGACTAACATATTTGCGCCTTTTGAGATCCTCGGCTGAATCTGCCGCTGCACCCGCCCTAACTGATGTCCCCGGAAGATGTGTGCGCGCTAGTGTATCAACACAAGTAGCGTCCCACACCATAGGCCTACCCTTCTCCCAAGGGACCAAAGTCATACTGTCAGGCCGCAATTATTTATTTTATTTATTTTACAAAGTACCTAATCAAGTATTCTTATTTTTTTGAAAATTGCTTTACCTATAGAGGACAATATGATTTACTAGCTTCCACCTGAGGCTTCACTAGCCTAGTTCTAGAATAAAATGTAAAACATAAATATCCTTCCCCGGGCTCAAGCTATTTACATGTCCAAATTTCATGAAAATCCATTTAGTGTTACGACGTGATTGAGTAACAAACATTATTACATTCTTCCAAACTTTCACATTTTTTTTTTTTATTTATTTATTTGGACACTCATTACACATTACAAGCATACAATATAATACTTATTAACAAAGTAGTTTTGATCTGGCTTGAAACGTAACTTACGTGCGTACTGCTAAAACAATATAAAAGCATCAAGCGGACAAAAAGCGTTGGGAAAACTTAAGTTAACGAGAATAATATTATATAAAACAAGACTAAACAAAATCAGAAACATAACATAAAAATCTAAGATTACCTATAAACCTGGACACCGCCGGAAGCATCATTCTCATATTAGTAGGAAAAATTAAGCGAAACTTTTTTTTATGATTTTCAGGGATTCGCAATAAGAGTGGTATCGCCTGCTCTGTAAAAGATACTCGTAAGACACTGCCGTCTTTCAGCATTTTATGTTACATTCCCCAGTTTACGATCGTAATATGTTCGTGCTGTAGGTTGTATACAAGACTACGATACGAGCTAGGCTCTCTGCGTTACTTCTAGAGTAAAATATTTAAGGCTCTCCTGGCCCCAAATGCCTGCAAGCTCCGGATGACGCTCTTATCTCAAGACCGCTGTTTTATTACAACGAGAAGACAAAACGTGCATTTTGTTGAAACTTCTTACTGTACCTACGTATTATGTATGTCACCACCAAGCCATTGTGTAGTAAAGAGCGCCAACTTTCATAATATTTTGCTTTTATCCTAAGAACTACAATCCGCGCTGCACCGCCTTAGGTGTTTAGTTTCGGTATTCCTTTCATAATGCACCCCTACAGCACAACAGGAACCTACCCTCCAAATTTCATAGTCCTTGCTTAGGCTATGCGTTAACAATCAGTCAGTCAGTAACGTAAGATTTTTGAAGAAGTTGATTTTTGATTTTTGATCTCTCAGATTGAAGAAGGGTTTATAAAATGTATGAGTAAGTCTGAAACTATAAGAGGGCTCCAGCTCCAGAAATTTGTTCGAAGGAACCATAGTTCTATGTTCAGCAGTGGCCTTCATCAGGCAGATGATAAGCTATTTTTTATACCTAGCCAAATAGCCATAAAAACCTACTGAAAAGAATAGTTCGTAGAGGATATAATAGCTCAAAATTTGATCGTGCAAATAATTACCAAGTTTTTGCAAATTAGAAGGTAGCTCAGAAAAAGCAGTTGTATAATGCATTTCGTCGACGAGGCAAAGCAATTTGATGCAAATGCGGCGATGTGGCGATAAAAGCCCCAAGAGTGCCGCCAACGCCCGGTTGGCTTCCCTCGCCATTCGCATAGCGAAATTTACATTAAGTAACTCAACACTAGCTAGTGTTTTCTTTTGATACGAACTTGGTTACCGGGAGTCGCCATTCAAGATAATGAAAACAGGGCCTAACTTTGTACCCAACTACGTGAAACGAGACAACGTGTCTGAGAAAGACTTCAAAAGAGACGTTTCATCAATATATGGAGCCTGGGCCTGCACTGCGTACACTACTCTAAAATATGGCTAAGCAATAAAGTAAACGTATTTAATTGGTTATTTTATTTAAATTGACTTCGTTCTAAGGTACATTATGATTTTATTCGACAAAGAGAGCAACACACAGAGCTTCAAAAATATGGCGGATGGACGTGCGTGAAATGTCATTTTGACAACCTACATTATCTGACAAAACAAAAACATCAAATCAAACAACATGACATGAAAAATATGTCAATGTCATGTCAAACGCCAATTATAAACCAACATGGCGTTGGCCTTCAAATAGTGTTCACATAGTAAAAAACTTACTTGAATAAATTATATACAAATCAGATCATCTAATTTGCATCTTTTCCTTTAATATTCTTTTTTTTTTGTTGATAGAATTAGCCCCTTTCAGGATACATATTATGAATCACCTTTTATTTACGCTCTATTCGTAATGACATCAGACTGACATTTAGGTATTTAGAAAATGTCGTTAAATTTTCCCTCAAAATTCATGGAGATTAATGATACTCGTACTAGCCTAAGTAAGTTCGTATGAGCTAGTCACCAACCCATTTGTCAGAGTCTTCACACCGCATTTTATCAGAGGCCATCTATAGACAGGACCGACATCTTAACGGGCCTTCCAAAGCTCGGAAGTGCTAAGCTGATGCCTACTAGCGGTCAGCCATCCATTTGGCTATCACGCTAAAGGGTACCTAACTTAGCTGAAGACTAAAGACACCACTTACTAGCCTTGTTTTATTGAGCAAGCTCAACAGTTAAGTAATCGTAATGCGCCATTACTTTTTTATTATAAATCTTTTTTTTTTATAGAACTGAGGTGGCACCGAGTATACCCACCTGTTGGTAACCGCTCGGTGCGTGATGCCTCTGGTATCTCCCCCCCTAAAGAGCTCTGGCAACCTTACTTATCGCAGGAACACAACACTATTTATTTATATTTTTTAGATCGTTACCAACTTAGTAATAACTTACTTTCTTTAAGTCTCTAGTTTCAATAGTTGCAAAGTACTTAAATACAAGCCACTTATGAATCCATTATAGCATGCATGGAGCCCCTTAACGGTATTTCTTTGTAGTAAATATTTAGCTGAAGAAGTGGAAGCATGAAAAAGCTTTTTTGTTCCCATCTAAAGTGCCATTGTAGTGGCGTCAAGTCTTAAAATGTTTCAATTTAGTATAGTGTTGTATGTATAGAAATATGGTCAGCCGTAGAGTGTGCGTATAGCAAACTCTACGGCTGCATATGACCACTTGTTTACGCGATAAAGTATTTCATAATATTATAAATGCGAAATTTTGTCAAGATGTGAAGGCTGTGAAGATATTTGTTACACATTCACCTTGCAACCACTGAATGGATTGAAAGATTTTTTTCGTGTATTTAGTAGGTAAATAGCCCGACATAACATTTAGGCTACTTTTTATCTAGGAGTCTGCAATAAGATACGTCTCGTAATTTTCAAAATTATGCCGGAATACAGATTTAAGATGGATCTGTATTCTGGCATCATTTTAAAAATTATGAAATAAATACATCTTAGGTGCAGACGACTGTACCACGCAAGCGAAAGCTATTAACTAGGTACATATTTGTTCCCCAGAGTCGTTTTATTTATTTTAATTTTCATCCAGTTAGCTGGTGTAACGCAATAACTATAAAATACTTAAGTGCTGCAGTGTTACCTATTCAGTTGGAAATGTTTACCGCAAAATGCTTTTTCTAACTTTTTTAATCAGAAGATACCACGGCTGAACTAATTGTGTCCCGGCAGAAACCGGAAAAACGGTTTGTATTTTTATAAAACGTCATCGTTGTTGACCTTATATCGCTTCATCATGTTCTGTAAACACAACGAAATTGAAAACTGTCTGCTAGGAAAAGTTAAAGGATGAGAAAAAGTAATATCGGCGAGAGCGTGCACCGCGTAGCAAGTAGCTACGCCGCCTCTACGCCTTGCTACGCGGCGTGTTGATCCAACTTGCAGAACTCCAATATTCGTAAGGCAAATGAAAGATCACATTGTTCTTCACATTGTGTGTTTTTGCTCGTGAAATCATATTACTATCAAAGTAACTAACATAATACGAATAAGGGAGATCTGACGAACTGCGAAGTCGAGAACTTTAAAAAAAGATCTTTTGTTCTGAAATACAATCTGTAATTTTAACATTTTGGAGACGTGGTGACTGCCCGTCTGACGCGATTTGTGTGGGCCCCGCGGCGGGACAAATGTTTGCATGATCTGCAAATATTTGATCCTGGTCTGGGTTTGGTGTACCATGATACATGTAGTTTCTGATACCATGGCATAGTGTGGGGTTTATTTACATTTTTTTTAATGTACAATTGATTCTGACCTAATAGAAAAACCCGAGTGATACACGGCGAGAAACGAATGAATATTGAAACTAGAACATTTGTTACAGATAGAGGTTTACGTGAGGCGCGTCTCAGGGAGTGGTGATGGAGTTGGTAATACTGAAAGCGAAGTCCCAACTGAATCGTCTCTTGTCGGGTGAGCGGCGCAGCAGCAGCGGGGAGCGGGTGCGGGGTGGCGGGGGCGCGCGGGGCGCGGGCCGCGAGCGCAGTGCCATGGCGCCCGCCGCGCCCGCGCCGGCGACACCCACGCCCTGGCTCAACGCCACCATCGTCTACAACGTCACAAGGCTCAACACCACTTTTGACATTGCCGACTACGACCTACTCAACGCAAACTCAACAGACGAACACAACAATCACTGGTTCTGTGCGAAGTGGAGCAGCGCGCAACAGGACCTTTTTCAGGTTAATAATATATCCAAATTTTAATATCACTACCAATACAAACTATCCAACTGCCTGTTTAGTTCATGATCCCCCATCATGGTGGAAACTGATATCAATATTCACAACAAAAGAAAAATATATAGGTATCAACGTGCCTTTTACGAAGATCAAAAACAGTACGTCAACTACAGGACGGCCTTGAGATACACTAATTTTAAAGAATATTAATACTATAAAATATTCAATACTGACATCATTTTTTAAGCTTTGTAGAGCTCGATGTACTCAGGCTTTTTAAATTTATCATAGATCAATAAAACAGTTTTGGTTCGGATTTAGTGGTCATAAAAGGCTAACGCAAATTCCAAAAACAAGACTTAAGCGACTCTAAACTTAATTATTAATCAATATTTAATTAATTATAACCCACATCTACCTGCCCCTCCTTTTTATCTTTTGAGTCCAGTCCATCCTAAGTTGCCTGGTAGAGATCTCTTTTAGCGATATAATTGTTTTGAATTATGAAAGTGTCTATCGAAATTTTATTTTTACCTGCAGGCGGCGAATATCTGCTTTGCAATCGCATTCCTAGCGCCGAAGGGTTTCAAGCAGAGTATACTAGTGCTACGCGCGCTGGCGGCGGCCGGCGCTGTGCTGATGGGAATGTGGGCCGGCGCAGAGGTGTGTGCGCCTGATGTGCTCTGCTGGAGCCTGGCACTCGTGCTCGTCAATTCTATACACACTGTCTTCTTAATTATAAGGTGAGAAGTAAGGTAATTGGTACGGGCAACTACTATGTTTGCGGTGCTGATCGTTTTGTGCGGTGTATGCCAGATACGCTGTGCTGGACGCTGGGATACGTGCTAATCAATTCTAAACAAATTGTTATCTAATAATTTATTTGACTTATCGAAAAGCTTTCTACACTTGGTCCTCATGACTGGATTATAAAGAGTCCACTTACCCCAACTTTTCTCAACTAGTTATAAATCAAATCTCAGGTAAACCCAACATAAAAAGACGGACTTGAAAAAGGGACTCCTTAGGAATTTCTAGTACAAAAAAACATCAAACGAAATGCTAGTCAATACGAAAAATGAAACGCTTTTGATAAATTGCAAAATCAACAATTTACCAACCTTACGAGTACCGAGAGAGTTCGCCAAACGTAACCGGAAAAGTTTGACGTAATATGAAGTATCTAAATGCCTGCAACTTGCAAGGCGCCTTTCGATAATTTCAATAGTTGTCTCTTTAATATTTATTATAGGAACTTGATAAGTTCTAAGAATTTTGCACGAGGCAGGTATTGCTTTTGACATAATGAAGCAGAAAATATGATAATTTTAACACATTAGCTTGAAAGTAAGTGAAGTTTCAAAGATTGTGTCGGAAAAGTTCAGAACCATATTTTATAAACATCTACGAAGTCATATAACATCTGGGCTGGGAGTTAATAAGTTTCTCATTGATAGAATCATCAACTGAAACACTCGGTGAGTTCGACTCAGACTGGCATCACATCGCGATAAAGACTTTCCCGTTGCACAATCAGTTGCCATTGCGTGATAGTGGCCTCAACCCGCAAACAAGGCACTATCTTTAAACTACAAAATGGATATGTACTTTTAAGAGCTTGCGTATTTAATTTTATACATTAGCAAAATAGTCACGTCACAGAATAGCTAGTCAATGCAAAAAATATTATGGCTAATTTATCTAAGACCCATAACTATAAATGCTAAAAAAATTCATGACTAATTTATATTATCACACTAATAAAAAGGGTAATAATTATACCTTAATATTATTCATGCGAAAGTATCTCTGTCTCTATGTCTGCATTTCTGTTTGTAACGTTTTCACGACTAAACGGCCGAACCAATCTTGATGAAATTTGGTATGGAGATAGCCTAAGCTTTGACAAAGAAAATACGCTACTTTTTATCCGCGCGTACAAAGCCGCTGGCTGCCACTTGTATCTAAATGTATTTTTTCCACACAGGTTTCTTCCACCAGCACTATCACTTGAGCTGACTGAATTATACTTGAAGCTGTTCAAGCCACTCAAAGTGAACAAGAAGCACTTTCAAGAGCTAACGCGCGAAGCGAGGATAGTGAGGCTCGACCCCGGAGAAGCGTACGCGGTAGAAGAGGTCACGCCTGCTGATGAGAGACTGTCTATTCTTTTAAAGGGGAAGTACGTAAAAGACAATATCTGGTATATAAGATGGTTAGTAAAATGTACACTATCCTGAAGGGGCTTCGACACCCAATTGGCAGTAAAGTTTGTATGACTTCCGAAATCGGCTGTTTTGTGGTCATTAAGTTCAAACCCAAAATTTTGTTTTACGTATAACTTCTCATACGTTTAATAATAAATAATTAGTAATAAAGTTGGTAAAAAAACCGCACACAACAGCAGCTGATACGCAAAAGTTCGGAAAGAAAAAAACTCTGCCTACACACTTATATCGCCCTCAAACTCAATGACTCAGATAAAGCGAGTCCATATAAGTAGTTATTGAAAATGAAAAAAATGAAAAATGAAAAATATTTTATTTAGCAACAAAAGACACCTTTTTAAGTATTATAAACTTAAAGTAATTAGATAGGTTGGTTAGTACAAAATGAAGGTGAAAAATGTTGAGAGGGCTTATGACGTAGAAAGCAATTAAACAGCAGTCTTCACACTAGGCCAAGCCTGTATCGTGAAGGCCTTTGAAAAGAATTACACAAGTATTGGTTTAATGCCTCGGGCTAAATTAAAAACAAGTAAAAACATATAAAATAATGTAATACTTGAATTTTGACTATCCTTACTTTTACCTGTGCACTAAACATAAAACCCTCTACAGTAATATACTATCTACATGGTTTACAAAAATCGCCTTGTCTCATATTTCAAGAGCTAAATATTAAAAGCCATAAAGTATGTCGTAGCGAGAAACGAGAGCAAAATGCTGCGAAGTTTTTATATTGCTGACCTACTATTTACTCTCCGGTAAGTCCTAAAGGATTTTAGCATCTTAACCTTCTGCTTGCTTGCTTTTCGTGTCGTTGAGTTATGGTGGCTCTGAAAAGGCCCTATGACCGTTGGTGAAAGAATCAGTGTGGTGGACCTCTTAGAGACTGCTTTTGTGCACATGTCACATGTTTTAGGTTCTAGTCTAGGACATGCCGGTTTGCAAATCCATTGGTAAACGACCGGGATTCGAACCCACGACCTATGGATCAGAAGGCAGGGCCACTACAACCACTCCACCAGTGCTCTCTTAACTTTCTATTAGGCAAATAAATAAAGCAGCATGATGAATAATTGCGTCAAAATATTATACGTGAAGCTCGTCACCAGTAAGTCTTTATAATAATGTAGCAGGTAATTACGTGGCGCAGTTAATTGTGGAATCACTTAGGATACTAGTTAATTACATTTTCTTAATGATGGGGGAGCGTCGGTTGTCGTAGAAAAAATCGAATGGATAGGTACCTTCTGAATAAATGTCTCCGTATTGAGCGTGCCAAGTGGAGTACAAAACAAACAATTCAGTAAGACGCGCGGAGAGCCCCGCATTTGTTCCTCGTTTTATTATTGCGGTTTTATTCAACCGCTGTTGTGTTGGTTCTACCCACGTTCCAATAGGCGAGTACATCGTTAGCCTATATTTCATCGACGAGATGACGACATACAAGATTATAGCCTCTCATAAGAGCGTATGTATTCCTAAAGGTTAGATAGCATTTAATTATTGCGTGCCGGAGACTTTATTGCTTATATCGTTTTACCATCGCATCGCCTGGTAACAAATTTTTATAAAGAACTCTTTACTGGCTTTTATGTTCTCGTTTCTGTTCATTCTAGATGCTAGGTCATACATATGTTATTTTTTACCATCAATGTTATAGATATTATACTATTGATAAAACGTAGGTTTTGGATTTGTTGGGGGCTTGGCTCTATTCTTTATTCTTTATTCTTTATTGTACACAGAAAATACATACAAAAAACAAACTAAATGAAAGGACATGTACAAAGGCGAGCTTAACCCTAAAAAGAGTTTTCTTCCAACAAACCTTTGAGGCTAGATAGAGATAGGTGGTTATAAAGGTAGGGTTCGTGTACAAGACCAATGAATAAAAAAAAAAAAAATAGTAGATGTATAAACAAACTATTCTAACAAGCATAAAAAAGGTATGACGGATGGCTCACAATGTCCGGTAACCCATTAGAGCACAATATAAGCAAATATAAAGGCTAATATGGAATTAATAACATGCCTAAGTAGAGTAAACTTTATGACTGAACGGAGAAATACTAATTTTGAACACAGTGGCGTATACAAAAAATATACGTATACACAGTGGCGTATACGATGTAGGTATACAAAAAATATTGTTGCGGAGTTGGAAACAATTTTATTTATATTTCACAGCAGGAGCGGTCAAAAAAATTACCTAAGTACAGTCGCATGCACCAAGATACACTTCTTAATTTCCAAATGCTGCCACAGCACAGATGAACATGGTAGTACACAGTAGCTGAGAATGGTACAAGTAGACATACATTTTGAAGTTATGCTGTGTTTTGTTTATTTCTAGTACTATGGCATCATTTTCAATGTATACTTCTTATTGCAGGCGACTGTACCTGAAGAAAGGCACCCGTAGGTAGGTACTCAAGTAAAATGGTTCTGTGTTTCAAAACAATGTAGCATTTCCTGAGACTACCTACATCTCTTACAAAATTTCATTTGGTTTCGGTTCCTGTATTTTCTGCGAATAAACTTTCAATGCCTATCTCTTACAACAAAGGCTTTCGAAGCGTTACAGAGGAATAATGCGTGCTTATCTACTGCAAGATAATATGCAGTTTACTTTTGATTATCAAACATCATTCCCATTATTAATAGACAGGAATAAAGTAAAAGACAATATTTTAGTGCACGAAAGCTTTAATCCCTTAACTACACTGATACGTTCTCCGACGGTCATAGGCAAAGTCAAAGTCAAAAGGCATTTATTTCAATAAAATCACTAGGATCACTTTGAAACGTCTTAGAAACTAGGTGAAGCTATGCCTGTTCCTCGCGACCAAGCCTAGAAGAATCAGGCAACAAACACGGCTTGGTGGCTATCATTTTTTTCGATGATCCTTTTTCACAAAATGGAATTTAAAGCTTCAGGCCCTTTTCAGGGCCACCATGCCTCAACCTGACCTAATACAGGATGACCAAGAAAGAATCAGTGACACAAGGAAGTGCTGCCAAATAGTTTAGATTAATTAAACAACAGTAACCTACACACGACAAGGTTTCAAGACTAGGTAGACTCACCTAGGTAATTTTTGTAAATGTGATGCTGTATTTACATCGAATACGATATAAATCGACTCTTTTTTTTCTAATTTAGGTAAAACTTTTTGTATACACAGGCTGCGAGTAACTTGTGATGAAACCCATCTGCACTACATACAACCATATCAATTCGTCGATTCGCCAGAGTGGGAGGCTAACCGGGAGCAGTCAGACGATGTTTTTCAGGTAAATATTGGCAGTAACATTTTTTAATTCAATGAAATTTTATTTACAGAAAGAAACTTAAAACTAATACAAGTTAATATTTACAAAATACACAAGAAACAGTTGAGCCATCTAAAGACCGATCGATCTAAAGATCGACCGATTACAAACGATCTATAGATAGCTCAACTGATCCAGATCACTACCAGTCGGAAGCGTCCCCAAGACGCTGGCGGAATTGCCACGCTGGATGGCAATGCTAATTCGCTGGGCCAAATAAGAGCCAGCTCTCGGGTCACGCTTCGCTTCGATCAGACGTCCTGATATCTTTTTGAAAACCCGGAGGGCCCCGTTTCCCCACGGACCCAGGGTCTCAAACCCAAAAGGCTCAAATATGTATTTTTTAACCAGATTTTATATACTAAAAATATAATTTTTAAATATTTTGTTCAATTTGATTTGTTAAGGTACTTATAGATTACAGGAAATTTCAGCATTATGCTATGATAGAAATAAACTGAAAACTTATTAAGAATCGTTTTGAGTACATATATCGAGAGCACGATTACCCTCATTGCGATTCCGCGCAGAATTCATTTCAATAATTCAAAAAGCGTTGATGGAAAGCAATGCGTTTATCCCAATAACTCAAGATTTAGAAAGCCGTTAGAATATGTACATGAATAATATGGAGATATGTTGGTGTTTATTATAGCTTAGCATAAATGTAATGGACCTCTAACATGCATAAACTGTTATACTTACTCGAACTGAATCAATCTTGGGAACAAGAATTATGTTTGTTATAAACATTACCTAACCCAAGTACTGTAAAATATATGCCATCGTTATTTTTGTTTTACCATAGAATATAAGTAGAAGTTTGCGGTACCGTTGAATTTACAATGAAAGAGAAGAGAGAAAAGTCATTGAAAAGTGGTCTTTAGAAGACTTCTTCCTGCAAGAGATCAGAAAGCCTTATTTTTTATTCACTGTAAGATTCTGATTGAGGTTGATGAGATTCAGAGATGGATCTCAGAATAACGGCTAAAAAAATAAAAAAATCAGTCCCCGAATTTGCCTTCCCTAAAATCTGTCGCCCTAGGCTCGAGCCTACTCAGCCTGCTGGTAAATCCGCCACTGAAACAAGATATCATAGATACCAGAAACGCGTTTGCATCTTTACTACAAGAACATAGTAAAGAATCGACATACACTACGAAGTAAAAATATTCAAGCGCACAAAGCTCCTTTTTGTTTTAAAAAGTGAGCCTATAGGTACAGCATTATTAAAATTAATTGCATAGTGCACTTATTTGATCCAAAATGCAGATACTTCGAGTTTACTCATTTAGAAGTGAGGACTGAGAACAATAATACACTTACCTAGTACAGAGTCATCATCATCATCTTCCGGCCCTTGTCCCCCATTACGTATTGTGGAGTGAGCAAAGCATTACAGAGTGTGAAGTACCTAGATAAAATTATAGGTAGTACCTACCTAGTCAATTAATCAAAGATATTTCAACAAACAGCTTTGGGTGTGGAGGAATGCAAAGCTATGTTTCGGGTAATTTCAATGAAAACGGGTGATAGTGTTCATGCTTACCGTTCATACCTATAAGTGGCATGCAATTTTATTGTTGCTCTGCGAGGAGGGGAGCTTTACCCTTTTACCCCAAGATGGGGGTGAGATAAGGAATGAGTGGGGTGGGCGTCGGCAGGTGGCTGACTCCTAATGAACGTCTTTTTTCCCTACAACTGAACTTGTGGTGTTAAGTTACATTAGAGGGAGGTTACTACTGGAATAAGCAGGTTTCTATTGAAAAAAAACAATCGATGTTCTAAAAGTTGGCAAAAATAGGAGTAGGTGGGATGGTATGCAAAATATGGAAACAGTAATTTTATCTACGTGTATAAATTTTGGTGTTTTGTATGGCTGTTGGGCTATCTACCAAACTGTTGCCGAAAAAACTAACTTAAAAAAGAACAATCCAAAGCAGAATAAAAAAAACCAAGGTAAAATAGAATTGAATATGAATAATTATATTATATTTAAGAGAACTGCGGCGTGAGTAACGAAAATACTACGAAAAACCTTTTACCTACATTTATTAAACGAACTCGTATCGGTCTCGGGTCAAAATATTCATATTTAAATTGGGACATAGTCATAGGTACATGAATCTGAGTTTTTAATAAACTGTCGGTGAGCAAAGAATAGCAGACGTTTAAGGGACCTACAATACAAACTCGTAAAGCTTGGTGACACCAATCCGTTGAAATAGCTGGTGTAGTATGCGTAGCTTTCTTGAAGAGTTAAGGGGATAGGGGACGCTGTTTACCCAGGAAATGGTCCAGTTATGTAAGTGAATGTTGATTGTTATTCAGGTGACGGTGATCGCGGAGGAGGTATGCACGTGCGTCTGCTGGCCGCGCATGCGCCTCGAGAGGGTCCTGCGTCACCGCCCGGCCCTCAAGGTCGTTCTTGACTGCCTTATAGGTCAGTCCACCTTCATTATTTCTTCTGCAATACCCACTAAGCATCCACAGTGATGTTAAAATAATTTAGGCTAGTGGTGAGTGACGTAAATCGAGCTCGCTTTGTAGTACCTATTGAACGTTTCAATTGATGTCCAATTAAATGAAAAACTCTGCATTGGCAAAGTAGAAAAAAAATCGGTCAGCATAGGCATTGTGGCGAACTTTTGTATTCTTTTCATCATCATCATCAACAACCTGTAGAAGTCCACTGCTGGACATAGGCCTCCCCCAAAGAGTTCCACGACGAACGGTCTTGAGCCCTTTCCATCCACCGACTTCCCGCAATCTTTAGAATGTCATCGGTCCATCGGGTGGGGGGCCTTCCAACACTGCGTCGCCCGGTTCGTGGTCGCCATTCGAGAACCTTTACTCCCCAACGGTTATCGGTTCTGCGAGCTATATGGCCTGCCCACTGCCACTTCAACTTGCTAATTCTGAGAGCTATGTCGGTGACCTTCGTTCTTCTACGGATTTCCTCATTTCGGATCTTATCACGTAGTGAAACTCCGAGCATAGCTCTCTCCATAGCACGCTGCGCGACTTTGAGCTTGTATATGAGGCCTATAGTTAACGACCAAGTCTCAGTGCCATAAGTCATCACTGGCAACACGCACTGATTGTAGACTTTCGTCTTGAGGCTCTGCGGTATCTGCGACGAGAAGATGTGACGAAGTTTCCCAAACGCTGCCCATCCGAGTTGGATTCGTCGGTTGACCTCTTTGTCGAAGTTGGACCTACCTAGTTGAATCGTCTGACCCAAATAGACATAGTGGTCTACAACTTGAATGGTATCGTTCCCAACTTGTACCGGCATGGGTGCAACATGAGCATTGGACATGATATTAGTCTTGCCCATGTTCATTTTAAGACCCACCTGTTGAGAAACGTTACTGAGGTCTCTGAGCATTGCGCCAAGGTCCTCCAGCGATTCTGCCATTATGACTATATCATCGGCGAATCGAAGGTGAGTGATGTATTCGCCATTGATGTTGATGCCATGTCCTTCCCAGTGCAGAAGCTTAAAAACATCCTCCAATGCAGAGGTGAACAGTTTCGGAGAAATAACGTCTCCCTGTCTCACCCCTTTTTGCAATTGGATAGGATTTGTGCTCTGGTCCTGGAGTCGGATAGACATGGTGGCCTTGCTGTACAAACACTTCAACACTTCGATATACCGGTAGTCGATCTGGCACCGCTGTAGTGACCGTAACACTGCCCAGGTCTCGACTGAATCGAAGGCTTTCTCGTAGTCCACAAACGCTAGACATAATGGCCGATTATACTCTTCGGTCTTCTGTATAATCTGCCGAAGCGTGTGGATGTGGTCTACGGTACTAAAGCCTTTGCGGAACCCGGCTTGTTCGGGAGGCTGGAAGTCGTCAAACCTACGGGCGAGCCGGTTAGTGACAACTCTCGAAAACAGCTTATAGACATGGCTCAGCAGCGAGATAGGCCTATAATTCTTCAAGAGGGTGTTGTCACCTTTCTTGAAAAACAGTACCACCACGCTCCTGTTCCACGCCTCAGGCGTTGTACCTTCGAGGATGACGGAATTAAATAGCTTCTGAAGGACTTTAAGTATCGGTGTTCCACCCGCTTTCAGAAGCTCTGACGTTATTCCGTCCTCCCCCGGTGCCTTATTGTTCTTAAGCTGTTTGAGGGCCGTCCGGATCTCGTATAGGCTGACGTCCGGGATGTCTTCGGTATAGTGCCGGGTCAGACGGGCTCTTGCATCGCTTGCCGTGCTTGGAGCAGGACTTTGCGATGAGGTGTACAGTTGTCCATAGAACTTCTCGAGCTCTCGTAAAATCTCAGGCTTCGACGAGACGATATTGCCGCTATCGGTCTTCAGTTTCGTCAACTGACTTTGTCCAATAGACAGATCTTTTGCGAACACTTTCGAGCCTTTATTGCGCTCTATGGCGCGTTTAATACAAGCTGTATTAAAAAGGCGCAAATCGTGTCGCATGGACTTAGAGATCTGCCTATTGAGCACGCCGTATTTCGACCTGTCCACTGAAGAATGCAGTCTCATTTCGTTTCGCTCAACCATGAGTTTTAGAGTGTGCTCAGAGAGTTTCTGGGTTCTATTTTTACGGTGGGTCTTAAAGAACTCCGACCCAACCGCTTGGACAATTTCCACTAGCCCGTTGTTCAGCTCGTCCACTGTTTCGCATTCAGCCAGGCTTTGGAAGCGATTTTGGAGTTCTAACTGAAAGCTCTTACTATGTATTGTATTCTTTTACTAATATCTTACTCATAAAGAAAGTTCTCGAATGGTGACCACGAACCGGGCGACACAGAGTTGGAAAGCCTCCCCACCCGATGGACTGACGATATCTTTATGGGAAGTCGATGGATAGAAAAGGCTAAAGACCGTTCGTCTTGGAACTCTTTGGGGGAGGCCTATGTCCAGCAGTGGACTTCTAGATGTTGATGACGATGACGAAAGAATATTATGGATTCAACTTAATTGACAAGCAATTTCCACTTTTTCTTTTATACTTCTTCTTTACCTACTATATTAACTACCATAATCGCTTGAATTTGAACAAAAAGATTGATGAAAAGACTAATTGATTCCACAAAAATTCTAAGGAAGTTCGTTATGCCGAGCGAAGATAACGTGAAACATAAATTTTGTTCATAGAACCAAATCCATCTAAAATGTAGATTTAAACTGACTGCAACTAAGAGAAAACGTCAGTGTCAAAAAGCGTCTAGGGATCTATTCCCTGTCTAGGGACTACATTGCGTTGTTAGAATTTACCTACAAGATAAGGGTCTTTTTCTTAAGTCCTACCTACCACTCAGGGGCCCGCAACCCCACATTTAGGTTGACAAGCATTTCAGGATTCTTGGCCGCCTTCGTAGGGATTAAGGCTCGTATCTGCTGAAACTAATGGTCGTGAGTGGAATTTAAAGGTGAAATCATCAAAATTAATCATTTTGACCGCATTTGCCTTGAAATTAATGTCAGGCTGCTATCAGCGTAAGTGGAATTAATAATCTGTCCATTTAGAGATTAACGGGGACCGAAACGTGAATATTGATTCTAGGTAAAGATATAACTCACAAGCTGTACTCCGTAAGCGAGGGTCTGGGCGCGGGATGTATAACCGAGAGGGAAGGCACGCCGGCTCATCTGACCCGGTCCGCGAGTGTGGACGCCGTGCACGAAGGCGCCAGAGGACGCCTTCGCAGTGCCGCCTGGCGAGCCAGGACAACTATACCTCGAGGTTAGTTCTAGAAGAAATAATGTAGGTACTTGTCGTCCCTACTTCTTTCTTGGTCATTCTGTATTAAAGTCAGTGACCAAGTTGACAAATGGTGGGCCGGAAAAGGGCGAATCTTAAGGTTCTACGACCGGTTTCTACACGATGGTTTCCTTTACCATTTAAGAGCACATTGTAGTAGACCTCACATTATTTTGCAAAGTGAAAATTCATTGGTGAACGACCGGTATTCGAATTCACGCTCTTCGGATAGTAAGACGTTGTACACAATCCCCTCAGACACCTCCGCCAGTCCTCTCCACCTCCTACTAAAGATTATAAACGTGGGTCTGTAGAAACTAGAGGTATTAAACAAAGCCACCAAGACGGGAAAACTGCTTTTCTTGTTTTACTAATGTTACTTTAAAATAATTACAGGCACACCCACATCATACTGGAAACCAGTAATAGCGCGGCAGTTCCTTCGGCAGTCTCCGTTCGGGCAGATAGCCGCGCCTCCGCGCCTGCTGGCACAAGCGTCGTCAGCCAGCCTGCAGCCGGCGCCGGCCATGCGCCGCAGCCCCCCAAGGCGAACGACGTCCTTCCGCCGCGGACGAGAGGTCAAGTTCGCGGAGAGCACGTCACCGCCGGAGCCCGCCGTGTGACGCGGGCAGCGGCCCCAGCCCGAGCTGGTGCCGCTCGTCTCCAGGCCCTTCTCCCCGACATGCGACTCCCCGGTCAGAGCCCCCTGACACCAACTACTCTCCACAACGGACTTTTAAATCTTTTGAGCTTATGGACCCTGCAGTTTTGATAAGTGTTAAAACAATCACGCTTGCATTATTTTAGTGAATTCCGTGTGGGTTCCCCCCCCTGTTATGAGTTTATTTGCAGTAGCGTAAAACATTGTTAATCGCCGATTTAGAACTGTATTGTGGAACTAATCATACGTGAAGTGATCAAAAAGGAATGGCACAGTTCGGCTAGACAGTCCAAAAGTGTTAGAACTGGTGAGTTTCCACGCCACAAAGCAGCGAATGTAGGTACATGCAAGATAAGAGTACAAAATCTCAAGTAGGTACCTATCCAATAAACACTAAATTGGAGTGCATTTAATTCTAAGTAAATTTAAAAATAAACAAAACGAGCGAGACTAGATCTATAACGAAAACACTGATAGATATAATGGAATTGTATATAACAAGTAAGACTACATCTAAATTTTTTAGCAATTGATAAATTGAAATGTGGAATTCTAAAAGTATTTTAATGTTTACCTAATTAATTGTTAATCATTGTTAAGATGTGTTAAATTCGTGATAAATTATTGAAGTTACTGCGTGGTAGGTCATTTACTAATTAATTATAATGTAGGTAATAATAGTAAAGGGTAATCTATTCTCATGCTCGTTACTTGATATATAATGCTTAAAAACAAAATCATTGAGAATTCCTTTTTTATTAATTGGTTGGACTAATAGGATGTTTGACTGGATGAGTAACCTTAATTATATTTGATTTGAAAAATACTTATACAGTTTGAGTTTTCACGACGGCCCTATGGCCTATGTTGTTGAGCAAAAATTACCTAAGATGTCACAGGCTCAATTTGGTAAAAATGTATTCTTTTTTAAAGTTCAATTATTTAACAAAGATTATCGTTTTTTTTCTATTGTTATTGTCTTTTGCTGCCGTTTATAGTTTAAATGAAAATTAGGTTTGGCATTCTTGGTATTCCCAACCCATAGTTATTTTCAAGTAGGTATCTGTTTATAATCAGGCAAAGGCTAGAAAAATGCAAAAAAAAACTCTTAACTAAATTTACTATTATTTTTGTGTGACATGACGTGATTCCTTAGATCATTTTCGCATAAATATAGCCATTCAGAAAACTTATACGGAATAATATCATGGTACCTACTCGTAGTTTCTGATACCCACGACACAGGGAGTCCTAGTGCCCTCACTACGACTCCCTGTGTCGTGGGTATCAGAACAGTCACAAACATAGATAGCCCTGTCAGGGCTATCTATGTTTGTGACTGTTTTGTGTTATTTATTAATTATTTCTAATAACATTGCTGAAATATTCATAAATTATAGGTATCTAAGATATCAATGTAGAAACCGAAAATATTGTCAAACTTAATTCACATATTCTCTGTTTGGTCTCTCTATGTTCCCCAATTGGTCCCACTAAGCAATAATTCCATCAGTAAACATAGAAAACGCATTTTTTAAGATTTTTCCAAAAAAGAATAAGCACTTTTGGAATTATACCACTTAAAATAATTAATAGTCATATATCTAACGCTAAGAGCCGAGCTTTTAGTCAATGTATTAACATTAAGCATCAGTTGATTTAGTCGTTACTGTAATTGTCAATACACGATAGTTAAAACATTGTTGTTCACATTGGTGTTTAAATTGATGTTTAGTTGGTGTTTAGTTCGTGTTGTTGCTTCGTTATACGTGACGGTGTCGGGCTAGACGAACAAGTAGTGTTCGTATTTATTGTACTAAACTTCGTTGACCAATCGGTTATACCTAGTTACGAAATGACAGAAACCGTGCAATAATAGTTTAAAATTATCGGATAAAAAAACACCTTTACAAGAATGAAGCCGTAATCAAACGGCGATATGTGATTTGAAATTCCTTTCTAAATGATCCTTATCTATTTAATAAAGTCAATTTTGAGTTTGACATTTGAGGCAGTGCGATATAGCTCAAAGATATCGCAAGTCCCTAAATAGCAAACCAAAATTGACTCTATTTAGCAGAAGTAAGGATAATTTTGTAATACATTTTAATTAACGTATCGCAAGGCTTGTGGCAACTGTGCCTACTTTAAATCTACCCAATAACTTTTCCAAGAATCGAATTAAGTTTAATAGGTAATAATAATAAAATATGGAAAACTCATAATATCCCGCTTCCACATCAGAGACAGTTCGTGAACTGTTGTGATCATTCTAATTCCAAAACAAGCGATTGTTAATTTAGGTAGGTACCTAATATTTTTATTTATGCTTTGCTGTGTTACAACAACAACCGCCAACAAGCAACTCTAAACAGCGTATTATTTTAAGTTACAACACTTATCAAACAAAATTACGTTAAAAAATGCCCTGTTTCAATACAGAATGAGATAAGTAAAAAGGACATCATCTTTTGGAATAACGATTTGCTGAAACATTTTTTGTGGATGATTATGATTTTGTTTTTCAATCGAAAGTGTGGGTGACCAGTGTTTTCTCAATTGAGCCTTCCAAAATTACGTGTTTCGCTCATGCGCAGAAACGCCAACTTCCTGTTAGTGTTATATAGGATGGACCCAAGGAGTTTTATCCTATTAACTCTTCATTGCCAATATTTTTTTATGACGCACTGCCGTGCTATTACAGTACGAACTCTTTCCAGGGAGACTTCCAGTACATTTTGTTAGCTATAGGAGATGCCTTCATCCTCTACCTATTCGATTGTATGTGTGAAAGAGACAAAACCACCCCTTTGTAACTAGGCCCCTACATCGGCTCTGCTGAGGATGTCCTTTGACTGTACTCAGTCTGTATGTCTTAGTACTAGTGCTTTATTGAAGTCGGTTTTCTTAAGTTTTTAAAAAAATAATGACTTGTAATATTTCCTAATTGCACGGTGTCTTGCGAATACATATCGTTCTTCGTCGTGTCTCGTCTCGTTACCTTGGTGTAGGTAGAATATTGTGGGCTACATTTCAGTATGCAAATTCATTTCATATTAAGTATATAGTAAGATTATTAGAAAAATGCTTCACTGATTTATAGATGCAAGACTCGCTTTGAGAAGAGTGTGATTTTGTATTTGTTTTGCATCGCTTAAATCTGTATAAGACTCATTTGCTTTTAATTTATTCAAAGCCGCTGACAATATCTCACTGTTCTCTAACGTTTTTTGCAGATCTACGAAAATTTTGGCCTTGCTCTTTTGATGTAATTAAATAACAATATATAAGGCTAGTGAAATTTTGATAAACATCTAGAATTGACATATAAATTAATAAGATTTAAAAAATGTCCTTACAAGCGATTCACCGTGTGCTCTAAAATTCATGAAAGCTTGAATTGGTATTGTAGTTTTGTACATTATATGTTTGTGTTACTTATAATTAATTATGGCGAGACTGGAATTGTTAGTTTAATATTGTGCTGATTTCTTACTCCGTACGGATATCACTTCCATAATATGAAGTCATAGTCTTCCAATAATTCTGATTTTCAGAGTTACTTGGATAATTTTCTCGATAGTCTTCCATTGTTTTCTATGATGCAGTTAATATGAAAATGATTCCAATCAAAAATATGTCTATTTTTCACGAAATGTCTTCTTTATTCTAAATGACTTCTTGCAAAATTGATTTAGGGTCAAGCTTGAATATAAAATATAATTTAAATAATACCACGTTTTTATGATTGAATTCACCTTTATATATTACTAGACCACTACACTTTGTTATTGTAACGGATTATAGCTCTGTGATTTCAATTAACCTATTTATTGCATATTTATGTAGGTAACTTACAATTGCAAAGTTAATATAGAATACTGAAGTTAAAACCCATTCTTAATAATTTTATTTATATAAAGTGAAATTAAGTAATGTTTTAGCTCTATTTTTTTAAAGCTGGTGGTGCTTATGTTTAATTATTTTAGTATATTATATTTTCGAAGAAATCATGATTTTTATACTTACTTATATGTATAATTAATCATAAAATATATATTGTATTATTTTTATGTTATTTAGTATGTTGTATATATACTTACTCTGTATACTTACATAATACAGAGATGAAATTCTGTGAATATTTAGCTTAAAGTTAACAGAAATAAAATTATAACTACAATAATTATATACCAATATATATTCTACTACAAATACAGAAGAAATAGTTGCGCTTATACCTAAAGGAGGTTGCAAACGATCTATAGATATCTAGTATGGTCCAGATCACTACCGGTTGAATGCATCCCAGACCATCATCGCATCGACACGATGGATAAGAGTGCTGATGCAGTGAGCCAGATAGGAGCCAGTGTTGAGCTAATAATATTATTTAGATTTTTATGAGATGCGTGACTACCTCAACGAAAAACAAATCTGGGAGCTTTGAAATTATTAATTAATCTATTTATTGCTTAAGTATTATGTACTTAGTTATATTTCTACTTACCAATTTTTTTGGACTATTATGTATGACAATGTAAAAATTGTGCATTTACTTACATTCTAAATCACACGTACCTACAAGAAATCAATGATTTAGTTTGAGATTGTTTTGGCAAAGCGCCTCTGTGATACGCGTTAGCTATAGTTATTGGAATGGGATCTCATACTCATCTGATGTTATTCTGCGTATGAGTTGCTTCATGCGTCTCGTCATGCATTCATTTCAGTAAACAATTAAGTATATTATTGTATTATTCACTTTATAAACATGTTTATTACGTCTTTAATAAAACGAATTGCTTATTGTTTACTTTTATTATCTGTAAACATTACCTAATTTATTTTTCTAGCTGTACCTATAGGTTTGTTAGTTACAAACAATTTTTTAAATTCCCTGGCTTCGTAATTGTGCTAATTTCATTTTATAAACGCAGATAATCTTACTGCTATTGCACAATAAGTAAAGGCTATTGACCGTGAACAATTCATAACATTTACACGCCGCGCTGCACCTTGGCCGACCGCGATACCGTCCCTTCTCTCCTCACCAAGTTGTAATGTAAGTGAGACGGCATATAATGTTTTTAGCTCATTAATACAATACGTCTATATGACGTCGCTCGCACGAATAGTCTGATAAGTTAAATTTGCTTTTAAAATGCTAATCAATGCCGTGGCCTGCTGATAATAAGGTTAAATAACATTCAGTAGCGAGCGTGGTTCGGGCCGCGTTATGCTTCCAGAAATCTTCGAATGAAGATATCGAGAAATTAGGATTATAACCTAATTATTAAGCTCTATCAAAATGTCAATGCTTATAAGAAAGTGTTTGTGGAACGTGAGAAATTTAAATAGAAGCCGGAAAGTTTGTTTTGCGATTGAAAAAGTAAGTAAAATTAACGTTTTTCGGACCTATTCCTATAGTAAAGTATAGAATTCTTTACAATACTAACTCACTGTCTGCCCAAGTCATTTTCTGAACTTTCGTTGCTTTATAGTATTAGATTTAAACCACTCACAACACACATAACCACTCTAAACCACTAGTTTAGTAACTCAAATTATTTACATTCAAAGCCGCCTCATTTATATCCAGTTTTTTACAAACTCACGAAGTGATACTATAACCTTAGAAGTCAATAGAATAATCTATGAGTAGAGGTACCTTCCTAGTTACAGTTGTAATGTTTTTCAATATTTTTGTTCTTGGTAGCATAATTGAGATATTCACACATCCAATATTATAATTCTAAGTTAATTCATTTGCTTGACTATGATATAATATAATATATAAATTTTCATATCAATTGTATGATAGTAGGTAGGGTACTTTCCGTTAGCGTTTTGTCTACTTATAAAAGACTAGGTAGGAAGTATCAGTAGGCCTTGATCCCGATATGACTAGGGTTGGACTAGGAGGCTTTGTCCTTTGGTTGGTTGTGTCTATAATCATAGGCTCAATGTCGTGTTGCGGGCTATTGGGAGAGCTATGCTCGGAGAGAATGATGGTGAGATATCTATGACTACCTAATGTTTATAGGATTCATTACCCTCACGAACAGTACCCAGTACATGGCAAGCATGTACGAGAAATCAGAGCATGTTTTCGAACAACAACGTTCCTAGCAATAAGATAAGAAAATTAAATAAGCAAATCTTATCAAGTCGTTATACGAGTTAGTCATGCAAGTGATTTACATCATGATAGATAAAAAAATATATTTTTTAGGTAATGTTTTGGTACTTCAGTTAAAAAGGCATTAGGTATTGGTTACCTATCAACTATTATGATATATATCAGTTCGTTCTCAGTTTTTACTAGTCTAAGAGTCTTAGATGCCCTTAAATATATATATTTTTGGATATTAATATAATTATATCTACATATGCTGGACATTCACATTTTCTTATTTTTTCTTGCAGGAACGAAAAGAAAGCATTCTACAAAGTTCAAGAGAAAATGTACAATATAGATATCTTCATACAAGCCAAATATGTAAAAAAATTGTAGCCTTCAAATTGTCTGATATAGGTGAAGGCATTCGCGAAGTGGTTATCAAGGAATGGTAAAAATAAACACATTTATCTAATATTTTACACAAATCTTATTGATGATCTCATAAACTGAAGACCCACTATTACAAGATAAATTTGAAATCTTCGAGATTAATGTCTACAAGGTGATTCATAATATGTATACCGAAAGGAGCTTATTATATCAACTAAATAAAATAATATTCGCTGGGAAATAAACAATTAATTTTTCAGTTTTTATTCCCAATCTTTTTAAAATCTGCTTTTATCATCTGTATAACTAATTATACAGATGATAAAAAGACGATGATATGATGGATGGTCCATATACCTCAATATGGTCACACCAGGGTGGCCAGGAAAGAATCAGTAACACGACAAGCAAGCAACTAATTATTATTAAAAGCACGAATTCATCATCAAGATTAATTGAGTTTGAACTGATTTGATCCCAAAACAGCTGATTTTAGCAAAGTGTTTTTTTTTTTCAATGCAAATTTCGTAGAACAAACGTCGCCAATTGTGTATAGAATAAGCGCCTTGCAGGTTAGTAGGTATACCTACATTAGTATTATGAATCATCTTGTAAAACTATATAAGCTCCAAAAATTAAATCAATAAAACCTCACCATTTTAGGTTCGTAAAGGTTGGTGACAAGGTCCAACAGTTTGACAATATCTGCGAAGTGCAGAGTGACAAAGCGGCTGTGACCATCACTAGCCGATACGATGGCGTCGTCACAAAACTGTACAACAAAGTCGACCAGATATCGTTGGTTGGACAACCGCTTGTTGATATCGACGTGGAAGATGACGGTGAGGAAGGTATGATACTTGAAGAAGATGCAAACGTTATAAGGTGATTCTTAATAATGTAAACTATCTCGAAAGTGGCTTATTATACGCTCAATTGTCAAAACAGCTTGTTCTACGACTTTTGGAAATTTGCCATTTTGATTTAAAAAATCGAATGTTTTGGGTTTGAGCCAGATTAAACCAGGGACTGAAAGCGGTAGAGGTTATAGGTACTGGTACCGTAAAAACATTTCGGTACCATTATCCTATACCGGTAGGGCATTACGGTACCGTTATTTCATACCGGCAGATTTCGGTACCGAAATTTTGAGCCGCGGCTAGTTCGTTAGGACAGTCGCGCCGCGGTGGCGGGGTGGCGGGGTGGCGTTTCATCATAGAAAACCTTTATAAACCTTTTTTTTATTTAGGTTATAGGTAGCGAAATAATCCGAAATGAACTGCGAAGCCAGATTTTCCGGTACCGTTATATTTATCGGTAGAGAAATATTCGGGTAACCGGAATTTATCAGTATGACGTCAAATCGTTATTTAATGGTACCTTTATATTCCGGTTAATCAGTCCCTGGTTTAAACTCAATTATTCAGCCTTTTTGAGATATCAATCTTAATGCCAATCTTTTCGAACGTTTTAAAATTAGTAATATACCGAAAAGATCAAAAACAGCTAATATGAAAATGTTCGGGAGAAAGATCTGGGGATGAAAAGGTTTTTTGTTTTTGACAATAAGGCCCTTTTGGGATAGTATACTAGTTACGGAACACGTTGTTACGAATTATTATATACGCCATTTTTATCTAAAATCACATTTAATTGCCACTGTAATTTACATAAGATGTGAACTTTAGCAAACAATATAAAAGTATTTTCCCAAAAATGCCCCTTAAACTTACGGGGAAAGTTTACAAGACGATTATAAAGCCTGTCGTAATGTATGGATCTGAGTGTTAGGCTACCAAAGGGACGGATGAAAGAAGAGTGCATGCGGCAGAGATGCGAATGTTGAGATGGATGTGTGGAGTGACAAGAATGGACAAAATAAGAAATGAGTACATAAGAGGAAGTTTGAAAATAGCGCCAGTGACGGAAAAGTTGAGAAGTAATAGGTTAACATGGTATGGGAATGTCATGAGGAGGGATGAAAGTCATGTAACGAGAAGAGCGTTAGGTATGAATCTGCATGGATATAAGACTAGAGGAAGGCCGAAGAAAAGATGGATGGATTGTATTAAAAACGACATGAGTAAGAAAGATGTGAGTGCGGAGATGACGGCTAACAGAAGAGAGTGGAAGAAGAAAACATGTTGTGCCGACCCCACATAATGTGGGACAAGGGCAGGAAGAAGAAGAAGATAAAAGTATTTTCCCTATATTTAATTCCACAGGTATCTCAGAGACTGATGTGCAAAAAGACACAACTACAAAAGAAGTAGCCGCAGCTGACAAACTACAAAGAGTGAAAATATTGACCACTCCTGCAGTTAGACGAATTGCCGCTCAATTTAATGTAAGTAAACAGATCGACTGTCCGTTTATTGAATGAAACCAAGAAGTATATACGTACCAACATGCAAATTGACATTTTATCCTTTTTTAGGTGGATCTTAGTGCCGTGAAATCTACGGGTAGGAACGGAAGAGTGCTCAAGGAAGATATGCTTGCGCACTTGAATTTAGATTCAAACAAGTCCAATGAACTCTTAGACCCAACAACTGTGCGAGCAATGGAAATACCAACAACTAGAGCAATCGCCAAAGTAGAAGTTGTGCTAGATGACAGAGTCGTTCCCGTGACAGGTTTTACTAAGGCTATGGTGAAATCAATGACTGAAGCTATGGTAAGATTTTAAACCAAGAAGAGTTTCTTAGTTAAATCGATAATAAACAAATATCTCTTGTTGGATTGAATCACGTTAGAACGTTTTTTTTACAGAAAATACCACACTTTGTATTCAGTGACGAGTACAACGTACCAAAACTAATAGAGGCGAGAATGGCCCTGAAAAAGTTGGCAGAAGAACGAGGAGTCAAGCTGACTTATATGCCAGTCATTATTAAAGCAGCTTCGCTTAGCTTAACGCAGTATCCGATCCTCAACAGTAGCCTTGACAGCAGCTGTGAAAATATTATCTACAAGGCAAGCCACAATATCGGAGTTGCTATGGACACACCTAATGGTTTAGTGGTGCCTGTCATTAAGGTAAACAAATATTGATTTTCCTTTCAATTTGCAAAACGATAGCTTGGGATAATAAGGTAACCGAGGAGATATAGAGATCTGCTACAAAAACATACAAAACAGTATGCTACCACGAAGGCCCACGAAGTACCCCACCTAGCCTTCCACTATAATTAAATAAAAAGCAATCTTCCACGTTAGCATGAAATAAGTAGATGTAGAGTGCAGGTGTTTTAGGTAGTATAAAAGCAGAGTTATAATATGAATTGTCTCAATTTCCAGAATTGCCAGAACAAGAGCATTTTGGAAATAGCAAGAGAACTGAACAATCTTCAAGAAAAGGGCGTCAAAGGACAGCTTGGATTGAGCGATCTCACCGGTGGGACATTTACCATTTCAAACATAGGAATTGTGAGTATTATTTTAAATTTAACTTTACGTAAATGACAAACCTAGACACGAATAACAAGTTGTCAACGTGTAGAACACTAATTACTTAGCGACAGAACAGACTGACGATGAAAATGAACTCGTAAACCTCTTAAATTGAATGTTTTGATTTTCAGGTCGGTGGAACGTACACAAAACCAATTATATTCTCTCCTCAAGTAGCAATCGGAGCTCTAGGAAAAATACAGGTACACCATTGATGCGAGCAATGTAATACCAAAGTAAAATTATGATTTTGATTATTTACTTACTGAATTCCATTTTATCTTCAGACTCTGCCAAGGTTCGACTCAGAAGGCAACGTAATCAAGGCACAGTTACTGTCAACGAGTTGGTCAGCGGATCACAGGGTTGTAGACGGAGTCACCATGGCAAGATTCTCAAATCAAATTAAAAATTACCTTGAAAATCCATACACCCTGCTACTAGATTTATAGTGAAAGTCGTATCCCATTTAGAGATGTTTGTAATAAATCAAATTGTTTTGTCATCCAATTTTTATTTCAAAATCTCAATAAAGATTTTAGGATTTCATGGTGATCTGTTTTTTTGGTTTCCTGGTGCTGGTCACTTTGCTTTCCTGCAAAGTACAAAAAATCATATGCAACAAACACAAAATAAGTTTTTGACAAAACTGTAGTGTTTTGTTTTAAAGAAATAGAAGTCAGAAGGGCATAGGTACCGTCTCAAAACTTCGAACCGAGTGACTTTGAAATACGCAATTGTCCACTCAGGGATGCAGTGCGGAGTATACTCCCGGTGAAATCTTGCGAAAATTTCAGTAAAAATCAACGCTTCAATGCTGTTTATCGGTGCCCATTTGAGTGCTAAAAATGCCATATCAACATCGCAATATTTCTTATCTAGAAAAACAAAACACGCCTTTAAATCTCTGTGATAGTGAAATAAAATCAAGATTCGCTTTTTCGCAAGATTCTGATTTGTCAAGAATCAGTGACAAATCAGAATTATATTATGTTCAGGAATGTGTGTAGTTATGTAAAAACGACATATTTTGTTTCCTAAATCACGCGATGAACTGAATAATGTACCTATGGCAAACTTAAGTTTCTTAAGTTAAAGTTTGTAGAAGTGATCTAAGTTATTGACCTTCATTCATTCGTTAGTACCTAGTAGAGTATCTACAATACCTAGTGGAGTGCTAGCTAGGCTATTGGATCTCGTACTCGTAGTTAGCTCACCTGCTATTCTTATAAAGTAAACTTTCCTAGGCGAACTTATTTGTATATCGTCACTGTTCAGCGCCAATAAAGATCTTTGCTTTTCACTCCAGTTCCGGTCTAGCTCTCTCATGAGGCTGAGACGAGCGGCCTTGGTCAGTAACCCATTCAGTTCTGAATACTGACCATCACTTATCACATTTGTGATCTTTGAAATAGCCTGCGAAATAAGTTACAACAGATCAATAAACGATCTCAGAATATCAGTAAAAATGTATCCCCAAGAATGGTAGACATCCACTCATATCCCCAAGCAAATAGGTCCTTGAAGATGTCTAAGGGGGTAGTTGGAGACCAAAGATGTCCAAAGTTTTGGCACATGATCACATTTTGTAGTGGTAGGTAATCATTCCAGGAGGTTCCCGGCTTGTAAGTCCGGGAACCTCCCACTAGGCAAACAAGGCTTCCAGAATATCAGTAAGTACTTATAAACTAGTTTGTCATTGAAAATATTCAAAATATGTTTAGCTTTACCTGCTTTGTACCAATCTTGAACTCCTTTTCTTCAAATCCTGGGTCCCAAATATTTCGCAAGACACTAAAATCTATTTTGATCATCAACCAAGTGAAAGGATTTTGAATTAAAATAAGTTTAGGCACACGCTTTTTCTTTTTTTTCCTGTCTTCGTCTGGCTCCTCAATTTTCTTTCGCCGAAATATGAAAGTTTTCGGAAGACCCTTCAGGAAATTAGCTGTATTTGTATTGTTTTGTAGTAACTTGGGACTTTTATCGGGCCTTATAGGTCCTAACTGCCGAAATAGGTTTGTAGGATTATGTTGTAGTAACTTGGGACTTTTATCAGGTTTTAGAGGTCCTAACTCCCAAACTGAGTTTGTATGATAATTTTTTAGTAGCTTGGGACTTTTATTAGGCCTTAGAGATCCCAACTCCCGATATGAGTTTCTAGGATAACTTTGTAGTAACTTGGGGCTTTCATCAGGCCTTAGAGGTCCTAAAAAAGTTTTTGAAGAGGTCTGGAATAAATTTTCATGATCGTGTTTGATTAATGAGGCACACTGAGCGGGTTGGATCAATCTTCGAGGTGCAATTCCGCTGAAACATTTTTTTTGTGCTGCGAACCTTGCTACAGCGGGGCAGATGCGTCTTGCAAACAATTTAATTTCGGCTGCCATCTGAAACACCAAAATCGTAAAGGGAGACCTAGTAAAACCTATCTCTTACGCTGATACAGAGCGATAGTGCGTTCAATCTTACCCTACTACATAGCAAGGTTCTCGGAATTTTATATTTTACAAATTTTAGTTGTAATACTTATAAATTTATCCATATTGATTAATTTTATTAAAATTTAATTCACAACACGACTGATTTTAAATAGACATCGTTCTGTCATTTTTCAGTTATGTATGTAAACATCAGTGCCAGAATTACCTAACGCAAGTCCGGTGCACAAAGGTTGTTTTAAGAATTACCGAAATGTTTTAAGTAATTTATCTTTATGATGAAATCTTGGGCTAAAAATTAAAGGGGTTGGCATAAATAGATTAGAGTGTTTATGCTCGAAGATAAATATATAGCGGCATCTTTCGGCGTGAAGCGTATGTACCTAACCTAACGTTTTTTAATTTTAGTGAGTGAAATAACTCTAAATTGCTATGATCTTTAGGTGTCACTATTCATGTCTCCCGTGTTCTTTGCCCTTTTGGTAGCCCTATTATAAATAGGTACGTAGGCAAACCTACTAATGTAATTACTAGGTGGATATTTACCAAGGTTACCTAGATCATAAACAGTAATCACATTTCCCATACCATTATTAAACAAGGAAAAATAAACTTGTCCCGGTTAGCTGCAGGAAAAAAACAAGGAAATAGTCATAGTCATATACATCTTGCTAAGTAGCTTCTATCTCTACCGTTTCTAGAAAATTATTCCTTCTAGCTAGACCTAAGTTCGTTATATTTTTGCTGTACCTGTTCAAGAAGTTTCTTAATAAATTTATTCTTATTCTGAAATGTTTCTTACTCAAATCGAGTTTTAAGTACAGATCAATGCTTGAGTCTTGTCTCTGAATACGAGCCTATAAGTTATATTCTTAGCTAGGAATTCCAAGTTCAACATTTATTCATTTAAAAATTATTCTTTTAAATGAATAAATGTTGAAGTTGGTCAACAATAATTTTGAAACGTCTTTATTCTATTTGAATTTTCGCCTGTTTATCGCGACCAAGTCTAGCCTAGCCTAATTAACTCAGCTACAATAACTACAGTCGTTATCATTGACCTCTAGGTTTAAAATGCAAAGATCAGTGAATCTATCTGTAGGTACCTAGAGCCTTATAGCCTTTGTTGTGCCATCTTATCCTACTAATATTATAAATGCGAAAGTTTGAGAGGATGTTCGGATGTTTAGATGTTTGTGGTTCAATCACGCCTAAACGGTCGAACGGATTTGGCTGAAATTTGGCAGAAAGATAGATTATAGCCTATATAGCATATAGGCTATTATGCAGGTACTACGCGAGCGAAGCCGCGGGCGGAAGCTAGTGTATTATATTCCGGAGATTAATTTAAATTGTTGTAGGAGCGAGTCACGAGCGACGTACGCTCGCGCTCAGCTCGACTACAATTTTCAACTGACTCTAAAGAGATACCAGAAACTTTGGGTCGATAATGTGCTCCTGGGCATACATGCGTTAAAAAACCACTACGTTTTATCTGACTCCTCTGCAACGGACGAATTGTATACTTGTATTGAGTAATGACGAATGAGGTGGATTGCAAAAAATCTTTTGTATGCATCGCATATGGATATCATGTTTCCAGTCGCAGAGTAGGTATTTATATTCATTTATTTCACCCTTAGCGTCGCAATGCATAACATAGGTATGTCCAATTACAGTTATTTTCATAAATTATCATGCAGATTATTAATTAAGTATTATTATTACAGATTATTAATTGATTAATAGATAGTGTCCTACATATTACTCGTATGCATATCTCTTTTTTGAGAGGAGGAAGGGCACAGCGAGTTTTTCTCGTTCTGAATTGGAGCAGCCCGCCTGGGGAGGTACCTCCGCCTAACAGAAGATCGCAGCCAAATAACATTATTTGTTTTCAAATAGTGTTGTGTTCCTGCGATGAGTAAGGTTGCCAGAGCTCTTTAGGGGGAGGGGGGTTCGGGGTCGGCAACGCGTGCGTGATGCCTCTGGTATTGCAAGCGCTCATAGGCTACGGTAACCGCTTACCAACAGGTGGGCCGTATGCCTGTTTGCCACCTAAGTAATATAAAAAAAAAAAAAAAAAAAAGAGAATGAACAATTCATATATTCGGTAATATGGTAAAATAGATGACTCTCAAGAAATCTCCTGACCTGGAAATTTAAATTTGTTGATGGGTAACTGTGTAACTTCTAATGGCAATTTATTGTACATAGCGAGCTTAAGGCAAATACCTAGTTTGTGAGTCTTAACAAGCCTTGTTCGTCGAGTAAGTAGGTATATCCAAACTTACCGACAAAACTTATTGAATAAACTATAGGTACTTACTATTATTTTAAGGGTGCCTACAAAGTTCGTAAAAGACAAACAAACGAAATGGTGTCTACCGAGTTAGTATCACTTTCCTTCGGATTCTTATTATCATACTGAGCTTAGTTGATTTTCCCTGTCTGGGTAGAGATTATATTATATACAAAAAAAATACAGGCCTATCATTTTTTTATGTAAATCGATGTTTTCCGTAAAATAAGTTAGGTGCTAAGGTACCTACAACACGTAACCTTTTATCTTGTCTTGATTGTCTAATGAGATATTTTACTGATAATTTTAGTAAAAGTACGCAGGTGTCGGTGCATTAATTTGGTGATCATATCTGATATAATTAAATGTAAAGGTATGAACACAGGTTTTATAAATTTTGTTATGATTGGTTTCAATAACCTAAATGGTTCGTGGTACGATTTTTGCTTCAACTTTAATAATAAATATACTTATTAAGTAGTAAGTAGACAGTAGCCTTAGGATATAGATTCTAGCCCCCTTGTCGCGAGAAAAAGTCGTAGCTTCACCTAGTTTAATTTAGTTAAGTTTAGTTTTTTTCTCAAAGTCACACTGAACACTGTAGGACGTTGACGTTTGGAAGGGCATTCTGATTTCGATTTAAAAATCGTCTAATCTTTACCTACCAATATTGATTGATGATGATGATACTTATAAGAAAAAGTACCTTTGTTGGTCAGTAGGTAATACGTAAAAAAAAAAGAAGTGAAGCACCTACTAGTGTGACCATGGCCTTTAGCATTCAATCAATTGCTAAAGCATTATCTTTGTATAAATTGAACAGGCAAAGGTATAAATTGAAAAACTTATAACACAAAACTGACACAATCAGTGTTTGTGATCATACAAAGCCGGTAAGTAACAAATTAATTTAATTACATGCTTAGACAAGATTGAGAGTTAGGTCCCACGATTACTACTACTAGGGAAAAATGTGTATTTTTGTTCTACCTATCCACGCTCAGTTAGGTAGGTATTTCAAGCTATTAGCTTGAAATTACCCCTTATACATACTACCCCACCATTGGTGGGGTAGGTATATGGGATAAGGATAGAAAGGTTTTTATTATTAACCCCGCATGCGATACTAGAATTCTAAACTTGTTTTATCTCTTTTCAGTTTATGGTCTCTCTCTCTCAGCGTAAGGTTTTTTCAATATTTTTTATTAAATATTTCAGCGTTCTATATTTGGTTATGAAACTTGCGATTTGCGGATGATTTTTTAATTGAACTAAGGTTAAATCTTTTACAGAAACATGTGGTCAGTGCTCACAGGCGTGTTGGCGCTCGCGTCTATAAGCGCCGCTTGCACACCCAGTGTGACCACGGTGAGCGGCACCCACGCGCCCGCCACAGTCTGCTCCGGAGCCCTCATCTTCTCCGACGATTTCAATGAGTTCGATCTTGAGAAATGGCAGCATGAGAATACTCTGGCTGGTGGTGGTGTAAGTAATTTCCTTAACGAAATATTAGATAAAGATAAAGATAATTTATTGCCAAAATGATACACATGATAATTGGTAGGTTTTACAAGACAGTGTTTTCATAGACCAAGTTTTGAGTTGTCGTCGAAGCCCAAACTAGGCGTAAGCCGTTTAATGACAGGTAAACAGTTTTCCATTCGTTGGGTCAATGAGCCTACGTAGCGTGTAGGTAGGAGTGGTGGCCATTAAAAGACCAAGGTCAATGGAAAAAGGACGAGTAAGTGAAAAATATTGTGCAAAAAACTGATGCACGATAATAGTTCGGTGTCATGCTATTGTTCCTCTCCCCGTAGGTAGTGACGTCATCGATCGTCATCGACGTCATCGATATTGCAATTGTATGCCTGTGTAAATTCCCCAATCATGGCAATTATCCTCTCAGATCTCCAAGAACTCATGTGCCAATTTGTTAGGGAGGTAGGCAACTCCAAATATTACATTTGGCACATGCATTTCGCATTGTAGGTACCTAATTTTCAAACCTAAACAAGATTCAAGTACCTAATTGTGTAAGAAGCGCTTTATTAAATCCTGTTCGCTAAACTGGTGACCCTCAATCACGAATAAGTTTCTTATTGTTACAGAACTGGGAGTTCCAGTACTACAGCAACAATCGCACAAACTCTTTTGTACATAGCGGAACCCTGTTCATCCGGCCTTCTATGACCTCAGATCAGTTCGGAGAAGCATTCCTGAGTACCGGTCACTTGAACATTGAAGGTGGTGCTCCCGCTGATAGGTAACAAATGTTTAGAGATGTTATCATTCCTATTCTGTAAGCAAACCAGGAATTTCTTCTCACTGCTAAGTTTCCAGGCACAATGAAAGATGTCGAATGCTGATCAGCGTTGAGGCATACGACGTTCTTATTCTGAGTCGCGCCAGTAACTTACTTATCCCGAAGAACTTGTTACAAAAACAAAGAATACCTGATACTGATTTTATAAATCGAACTTTTGTAGGCATGTATGTTGGTACTGACCATTATAATGAATGATTAAAGGTGCACCAACCCTCAATGGTGGGGCTGCGAGCGTCAAGGCACTCGCACAAACATCCTCAACCCAGTGAAAAGTGCACGCCTGCGCACTGTGGATTCCTTTAGTTTCCGCTATGGAAGGGTCGAGGTGCGCGCGAAGATGCCCGCTGGAGATTGGTTGTGGCCAGGTAAACCTTCGACGAAGAACTGACGCATGACGGTCCGGTCGTTGCGACTGAAAGGTTCAGATTTGAGACCACGCACCAGAAAGCGCAGTGTGAAACGGCCTCCCAGTAGATAAGACGTAATAAAGGCTGCTGAGAGCGTTGGGTGAAGGCCGCACCAAATCGGTCGCTCCGGAATTTTACAGGGGAGGCCTACGTCCAGCAGTGGACGAACAAAAATGATGACGATGATTATAAATCTGTTTTGACTTAGTCTAATCATTTGGAATTTTCTCTTCTCGCTGATCCTAAATGAACAACCTTATTAAATTAGAACTACATTCGTTTAGGTAGGTACAATAGGCACAACCCATCGTCACTTACAGGTGTCATTGCGGCTAAACGAAGGAACCTATGCCTAAGTAAGTGTTTTGCAGGAGGTAGGGCACAGCGAGATTTTCTCGTTCTGAATTGGAGCAGCCCGCCTGGGAGGTACCTCCGCCTTACAGAAGATCGCGGCCAAATAACATTATTTGTTTCAAATAGTGTTGTGTTCCTGCGGTGAGTAAGGTTGCCAGAGCTCTATAGGGGGGAGGGGGTTCGGGGTCGGCAACGCGTGCGTGATGACTCTGGTATTGCAAGCGCTCATAGGCTACGGCAACCGCTTACCAACAGGTGGGCCGTATCCTTGTTTGCCACCTAAATTGTATAAAAAAAAAAACATTTTGTTTTTATCCTTATAGACATTTATTTAATACTTGCAGCTATCTGGTTGATGCCCGCTCACAACAGCTACGGAACCTGGCCTGCATCGGGTGAAATTGACCTCGTTGAGTCCCGCGGTAACAGAAACATGCTTTTAAATGGCGTTAACATCGGCACGCATGTAAGCCCAATTTATAAACTAACCCCCATATTCATCACTCACTAACTTTATCGGCTCGATAAAAGTATGTCGGCCTCTCTCTTTTGTTACTGTTAGAAAAGGGCAGGGCGAGAGTTATTGAGCCGACAAAGTTAGCGACTGATTATAAATAAGAGGGTATAGGGTAGTATTTATTCTCCATTCATACGAACGTATAGGTACCGTCGTACGTATAAACTGCCAATGTAAGCAAGTAGGTATCTATTTGTTAAAATTTATATTTAGGAAACATTGTTCATTGTTTTTTGTACACAAAAACTTCCAATATTCAAAGACGAGGTAATTTCGCACTTTGGCACGCGATAATCGTACCTACGTGTAGTTCACACGATTCAATAATCAACAAAACTTGAAGCGAGGCTCACCTAGCTATGTTTCTGGGTGTAAATAAAGTCCTCTGGTGATAATCACCTGACAATTATTGTACCTAAGTATGACATGATATGATTGGAGAGTTTTTGTTCAGATTGTCTGATAATCTGATACTTATCTAAATTATAATCTCCAGGCGATTGTCGGCACAATACGTGCGAGTAACTTAGTCCCTGTAAATTTGTCTTTAAATCATGTCTATTCACTTGATATTTTGCTTTAGGAAGCCGGCTCTACCCTCCATTACGGACCTTACCCCGAACTCAACGGCTGGGACAGAGCTCATTGGCTGAGACGAAACAGCAACGGATACAACTCTGCTTTCCACCGCTATCAGCTCGAATGGACTCCGGGTATATACTAAAGTCACATTGTATCCTCATTTAGCTTATTTCTATGTGCTTTCGACAACTACTTATCTCTCGATACAATATTGTCTTACACCCTTATGGGTCAAAGCTGAGGGCTGAGGGCAAAGAGTGACGGCAGCAGGTAGGTGAATTATTTAGCCGTAAGCGAATCAGTCACTTTGCCGCCACTCGATACTTCCAACCCTAACTTATTGAAGCAGCGTAGTACTCGTAGCGCGCGTAACGGTACTACTACGCGCGTAGCTAAGTCTCGTAGACAGGAGGAGGTTGTCGCAATCAAAAGTCCTCATTATGGTTTATTTTCAGATTTCATCCGATTCAGCATTGACAACGTGGAGCTAGGACGTATCACGCCTGGAAACGGCGGCTTCTGGCAACACGGCGGTTTCAACAGCAACCCGAACATCCTGAACCCATGGCGCTTCGGCACTAAGATGGCACCTTTCGACCAAAAGGTAAAAATGCAAATCTTTATTTTAAGAAGTCGTTTGATAAAAGGGAAATTATGTACATAATATTGAAAATAACGCATGAGGCATGAACCTAAAGTTGGTCTGAGCTAGCGTATGTAGCAGCGCTGCTACGCGCACTACTAGTGTTCAGTAACTTTTGAAACATATTATCATACATTATCCGTCATCATAACTGACGGTTACAGAGCCGTGAAAAGTTACTCTATGGCCGTGAGTCCTGTGGCCTTAGTCGCATGTCAGTGTGCTACGCTGCTTAGTTGTCAAAATAACACGTTCAATAAAGAGTTTTCTCAATTTCTCTTTCAGTTCTACATAATCATGAACGTAGCTGTAGGTGGCACAAACGGATTCTTCCCAGACGGTGTTTACAACCCGACACCTAAGCCGTGGTGGAACGGATCTCCTTCTGTAAGTAGCAGATTTTCATTGAAAGTAGCTGAAGTTCTGACAGAATTATACCAGAATAAGTATATCAATCAAGGCCTCGAGAATGGTGGTTTTTTGTCACTCGTGTCACTGGTTTTTTTTGGTCATCTTGGATTAAGGTCAGTGATCAGGTTGAGATTTGGTGGCCTTGAAAAGGGCCAGTGGCCGTTGGTGAAATAACCAGTGTGGTAAAAGGATTAAAGTCCACCTGGACGCTCTTTTCGTGCACAAGTCTTCGAATTTTTAGGTTCTAGGACATGCATTATAAAACTCCTTCTAGGACCGGGAACCAAACCCACGACTTTTGGTTCGGAAGTAGGGGTGACTACAACCACTCCACCAATGCTCTTACAGAACTAAAAACAGTCTGTCTCATATCAATAAAACTAGCAATTTACAATGAGGGCTCGCGCTTCGATTGCTAAGTACGAATAAATTAATAATTGTATTGAATAAAAAAGCAATGTCATTATTACAGGCCGCAACTGATTTCTGGAACGCACGAAACAACTGGCTGCCTACCTGGAACCTGAACTCCAATGACGGACAGGATGCCTCTCTGCAGGTCGACTACGTACGCGTTTGGGCTCTATAATAGCAAAAATTGCTACAAATATAAATAAATGAGAGTAGTCTGTTCTGAATACTTTAAGCTTGTATTTATTTCCATACTAGCTTGCACCCGCGGCTTCGCTTGTGGTACCTAGATAAAAAGTAGCCTATATGCTATTCTAGGTAAAAAACTCTATATTCTATATATAGGTATTCCAAGTTTCATCGAAATCGGTTGAATCGTTACGGCGTGATTGAACCACAGACGTTTAGTACTAGTGTCGAGGAACACGGCATGTCTAAGAACCTAAAAATTCGAAGACATGTGACATTGTGCATGAAGAGAGCCTCTAAAAAAAAGCGCTTAGAGTGCGCTCCTTTCATCACACTTCTTTCACCGACGGCCATTGACCCTTTTCAGGGCCACCGAACCTGAACCTGGTCATAGACTTATTCAGGATGAGCAAGAAAAAAACAATGACACGACTAGAAGAAAAAGTGGGAGAAGGCTTGAAAGTGGATCGAGAAGGCTTGGGACCGTTCGTGGCACTTTTTGGGGGAGGCCTATGTCCCACAGTGGACTTTTTCAGGATGATGATGATGAGACAAGCAACACGAGCGCTTGGTCAACAGGCAGAATAACAAAAAACCATCGTAACAATAATAAATAATCATATTTTACACATGGAATGACATGAAATACTCAGGAATTAGTCCATATGATAGAATCTCGGGCTCATGTACTGCGTGCCAGGTCTGGTGCCGGAGAGCGGAGTGGATGTCGCCATTATGTACGGTGGGATACGCCTTTTGTCCGAAAATGGACTCACCCGCGAGTAGTATCGACGCTCTATTACCTGAAATGTTTTTTTTTTACTATTAGTAATAGCTTTCAGAGTAACTGGATGAAAGGATGGACTGTGTGAAAGTGGATATGGTGAAGAAAGGAGTGAGTGCTGAGATGACGACTGATAGAGGGAATTGGAAGAAGAATACAAATTGTGCCGACCCCACATGATGTGGGATAAAGGCAGGAAGATGATGAATAGTTTTCAGAGTAACGTCATATTGATTTAAAAATGCATCCAAAATTAGGGAATATTCGCTTATAATTCATCCTCATCGCACATTCTTCATTATAATCAAGGAACCTATAGTATTTATTAGTTCTAAATTCTATACTACAAGTGAACTAAAGTGTGTACGCCGAAGGATGAAGCGGCGGAGAAGTTCTGAATCGAAAAAAAATTGAAACTCAACTTACATACTTTGGGATACGGCTCAAATAACAAAACCGGGCGCCTCCACAACTGCGCGAGGCGAGAGGGACTCTCCCTCCCATGGTTTTGTAATTTCAGCCGTATTTAAGTAGATAAGAAATAAGATTGAGTTGCAATTGTTTAGGGAATTTGTCTCTTCGTTTCTTCGTTTCTTACCTTATCAAAAAACCTGGTCAACTTGACGGAGTTGCTCCCACCGGGCGCCAGAGACCTGGCCTGGTGTGAGTTGACGAATATCTCATCAGCGCCGCACTGCTCCGCTATGCTGCTGGCTAACCTTCTATACTGGTTTTTCCTCTGCTTCTCCTCGGCCAAGTCGAACTTGGTTCCGATCACAAGGATAGGAATCTACAAAAATATGTACCTTTAGGTAACTACCTAGTAACTTCTCCTAGGTAGGTATTGCCAGCAGCGCCCTCTTAAAGAGGTAAAGTGGCATTGATTCCTAAGATTCAAATTGCAATAATACCATACATTTATACACACATAAAATCACGCCTATATCCCAGAGGGGTAGGCAGAGACCACTGCTTTCCACTTGCTACGATCCTGACACTCCTCTTTTGCTACATTCACTCTCATCACATTCCTTAAACATGCTCGTCGGTTTAGGGTACTCTTAATCTTGCCTTTTTCCAAAACGCCACCGATTTGGTTTATTTATTTAGAATTTTTTTATCCCTCAGGCTATATGTTATTAGTAGGTACATTATATAAGTAGGTACTTATCTTAACATTTCGTTTCTATTACTACCTGTGCAAGTTGTAGGAGTTTCGCTAGGTGATTGAAAAAAATATCCACGCTGTTCGCAGACATTGAGCAGATAGACAGCGAGTGACTAGGGGGCAAACTTAAGTAGGTTGGTCCTACAGTGGGGCACTTCCAGCATGGCGGGGCAGCGGCGCGCGCCCAAGTAGTCGTTGCGTTTGAAAATAAAGAATGGGAATAAAGGTTCTCAAATGGCGACCAAAAATCGGACGACGCAATGTTAGAAGGTTCCCCACCCGATGGAACGATGACACTGTGAAGGTTGCGGGAAGTCAATGGATGGCTCCAGACCTCTGCATGCTGGGCTGTAAAGTAAACTTCTACATGCTGATGATGATGATAATGACCTATGTTTGTAGGAAATCCGGACCTCTGATTCGATTATGAAAATTATTTAACCGATAGAGAGTCATATGCTACTTTTTATCCGGCAACACGCGAGCGAAAAGCCGCGGCCTGCGGTTTGTTTATCCTACTATCCTACTTATATTATAAATGCGAAAGTTTGTTAGGATGTTTGCATGTTTAGATGTTTGGATGTTTGTTATTCAATCACGGAATATAAATAGTTATTTACCTAGAATAGCATATAGTATTTTTATGTAGGTACCACACGAGCGAGGCCGCGTGCGGAAGCTAGTGTTAAATACTTCACATCGAATTTGGCAAAACGAAATGCGACCTATGCAAATTATTACTCAAGCGGACGACGGGGAATTGACAAGATTTGTCCCAAACATAGAAAGCTTGTAAAAAACCTGCGTTGATCCTAGAAACTGTTCAGGGTCCACATCAACATGCTGTAATGCTGGATTATCTTGATTCAATATTTCAGAAAGCCACTTCTGTAAGTTCACTTGGCTTTTTCTATTCGTTAGATCGTGGACCAAAATGATTCCTGGAACAAGAAAAAAATATGTAAGAATAACTTTGCTTCACTTTAAAAAAATCTGTCAAGAGGTAAACAATGCTTAATGTATTGCCAACCCTTACTATAACATTATGAGAAACAGTGACAGGGATACTTTTAAAATAAGTAGAGGCTTAGTCTTAGTTATCCACATATTAGGAAGGTACCTACCGAATGTAGGTCATCATCATCATCTCCCTGCCCTTATCCTATTTCATGTGGGGTATATGTACTATATCCCTACAATAGGTAAATTGATTTATGTAAGCATACCTACATAGTACTTTTTTTAGATCAGACCCCTCTTATTATAAATTCTAAAGTTTGTAGATGTGAGGATGTTTGTTACTCTTTTACGTTGCAACCACTGAATGGACTGAAATGAAATTTTGCATGTATGTAGGTAGGGCTACTTTTTATCCAGTAATCACGCGAGCAAAGCCGCGTTCGGAACATTTCCGAACGGAAATCTTCCCGATGGTTTTTAATAACCCTGCGGCACGGCGCGGCGCCATCATCGGATCTAGATGGTTGTCCAAGATGTTCTTGAGAGTAAAAAAAAACTTATCTACCCACATAGTTACCAACCTATTCGACTAACCGTGAGCTATCTACATAGGTGCCTATATCGACTAACCGTGAGTTGGCTGATAAAATACATTCCTTGTATTCCTATGCCCATTTGAACCGCCAACATCCCAGAGTTCCACGAAGAAGGTGTTTTGCGCCTGCGTTCCCTCTTTGTACCGATGCAGTTTCACTTCTACGGAACACCCGACAGTCCATCCTGGCGAAACTAATGGCTTGTTGTGGGCAATTAGGTATGTTAGCGATGTTTTACCAACTCCTGCAAATTATAAAAATAAACAATTACAAAAGTGCCGATGCTGGCCGATCTTGGCTTATCTTAAAAACTATTTCAAGAATGAACTAAGGAATAAAAAAACAGATACGTGAGGGAGGAAAATGGATTATGAACAAACCACTCCATCAACCACAACAAGGTTTTATTCTCTTTGCAAACCACTTAATCAATTCAAATAAACGCAAAGTACAATACGATCAGTGTTTTCTTTCAGTTTCAGAAATTGCCGCCACGCTCTTTTTGGTGTTCTCGTGTTGGCACACTTGTTGACTGCTTGTCAGCCTGACTGACGCTGAGCTGACTGACTGACAATCAAAACAAATCTATCTGTCATGGCTGCCGCCAGACAAGTTGGCGAAAAGAGTTTTGTTTACCAAAAAATGTGGCAGTTTGGATAAAAACTTTGAATCGAGCATAAAATGTGTGAATCTTGTGTGTGACTTATCGTAATTACCAGAATCTCCAAGAACAACCACTTTCACTTTCTCAATCGCAGCCATTCGCGGAATTTACAAGTCGGTGAGCACTTTTTATTTTGACATTTGTTTATTTCCATTACCAACATTTAGAATTCGAAATCCCAGAGATGTTCGAAGGACAATGCTCGTTTTAGTCGATTATCTAATATCGATTCAGCTGAAGAAGCTAAAAAGGCTGACTAATCAGCATTTATTTACATTAGCCTACAACCTATACTAAAATACATTTATGGTCGAGCGTTTTTAATAGGAGAAAGATAGGAGAAGTACGTATACTACGTATCTACTAATTTTGGTTTGTGATATAATTCCATACGATAAATATTTTTGTCTATGGACACACTCATTGCAAGGTTTTTGAGATTTCTCGTCGAGCTTCTCCAAGCAGAGCATTTAGGAATAGAGATGGGTCGTCTGTGGTCGATCTGTGTTATTTAAATTCCCTAATAGTGATTATTTATTTACTAAATATTTTTGCATCATAGTAAAATAATCAACTCTATTTCTAGTGTAATAAATAAGAGATACATTCGGATCTCCCAAAATTTTCAACGAGTGTGAGAAACTGCCCATTGCTTATCTATCTCTTTTTTTACTTTAGGTTCGTTACAGCGTGTACTTAAAATGCTATAACTATTACTGAATTTAAAATACAATCGACTAAAATATATTTATGATAACGTATGTAGTTACATCCTAGTAAAAGTCAAGGTACAACCCTATTCTGTCAAGCGTTTCTCTCTGTTTCCCACAGATTCACAAAATTTATTCACACAGACGGAATTTGCTTCTATTTAGTTTTTACGAATTATCTAAAATCAATAAAAATTGCTTCGTCCGCCACGCCATTGAACTGAACAAGTCTTGTATTTTATACATGATGTCCCTATTGTTGAAGTAAAATGCAACGATTTAGTTCCAAATACATCGAATCACTGACTCCAAAATAATACAATGGACATCGTATCCAGAGTATTTATTGTGCTTATGCTCATAAAATCAGTTCGTCTTTATTGTGGTCCATACAATGGACAAATATGTAAGAGTTATTCAACAGGCTACGTTTGGTATAACGACACGGGAGGCCTGGACAATGAGAAAATTGCAGCTGACCTATGGAAAGAATTGATAACAACCCTCAAAGAACCGTGTAGAAGTAGAGCAGAGAAATTGCTCTGTGCGTATGCTTTCCCTAAGTGTATAAACAAAGATGGATTGGGACATTCGGCGCTTTCACTCTGCTATGAAGACTGTATGGCTGTTAAAATGCAATTCTGCTACAATGATTGGATTGTTATCGAAGAACAAAAGCGACGCGGAGTTTATTTCGAATCACGAGGACACTTCCGATTTCCTGACTGCGAAAATCTACCAAAGTTTGCTGGGAAAGGATCTCAGATGACATGTCATAATACAGGGATTACTGATATGGATCCTAGCCAAGTAACAAACACTTGTGTAAGAGGCAATGGACGGTACTATCAAGGCACCATGAATGTCACTGAGTCTGGGTTGGCTTGTCAAACATGGGAATCGCAATCTCCCCATCAGCACGCGAGACCGCCTTTGGTGTTTCCTGAAGTTCAAAATTCTGTAAATTATTGTAGAAATGCGGGTGGTGAAGAGCAGTCCCCCTGGTGCTACACAGAAGATCCAAATGTACGATGGGAGCGCTGTGACATACCTTTATGTGCCAATTCAACTGAAGAATTTGACAATATTGATGGACCAAGTATTATAATGGAAAATTATTTTACACCTACTTTTGTCTTGATGCTTTCTGTAGGAGGTCTCGGTTGTATTTTAGGAATAGCTTCAATAGCACTTTTATGTCACTATTTTGTAAAGAATCATTATTCTAAGTGTAATCCTTCAAATCGCAGAAATGTGCAAAATATGGATATTGATTTGGATAAACTGCCAAGCAACATGGCTTATCATACAACTGGAGCTCAACTCAATCCCAAGCTAGAAAAGTTGGAGTTTCCTAGGAATAATATTATTTACATCCGGGACCTGGGACAGGGAGCATTCGGGAGAGTGTTTCAAGCAAAAGCCCCAGGACTTGTGCCTGAGGAAGAATTTACACTTGTTGCTGTTAAAATGCTGAAAGATGAAGCTTCTCATGATTTACAATTGGATTTTGAAAGGGAAGCTTGTTTACTAGCTGAATTTGATCATCCCAATATTGTCAAATTATTAGGAGTGTGCGCTATTGGGCGACCCATGTGCTTGTTGTTTGAATTCATGGGAAAAGGAGACCTGAATGAATATTTGAGGGCTTGCAGCACAGCTACAAACTTCCCACCTGTCTCTGAATTCAGGGAGGATCTACGGCTTCTTGCCACACCTTTGGGGCACTTGGACCTTTTGCACATAGCAAGACAAATAGCATCTGGCATGGTGTATCTCTCTGACAGAAAGTTTGTGCACCGTGATTTGGCAACTAGGAATTGTTTAATCAATGATGACATGGTAGTAAAAATTGCAGATTTTGGATTGTCCCATAAAATTTATTTACAAGATTATTATAAAGGAGATGAGCATGATGCTATACCCGTAAGATGGATGCCTTTGGAGAGTATATTGTATAACAAGTATACATTAGAATCAGATGTTTGGGCTTATGGAGTTTGCCTTTGGGAAATATTTTCATTTGCTTTACAACCATACTTTGGCATGACACATGAAGAAGTTGTCAGATTCTTAAAAGATGGGAATGTACTTGCATGCCCGGATAATACACCTCGCTGTGTATATGATCTTATGAGACAATGTTGGAATCACCAACCCAGCGATAGACCTAATTTCAGAGTCATATACCAGGCAATTGACAATATTCAACTGATACTGGAGAGAACTCATGCTGAATAGGAAATCTGTCTTGTCTGATAAACAAAAAAAGAAATTAAAGAAAATGTATAATATTTTTGTAACTAGGTACATACTACATACTTGCATTGTTGAATTGATGTGATTCCAACATAGAATTTTAAGATTTTCTTGCCAAAAAATTGTACTTAATAAGAATTCACTTAAAATCAATATTTTAAATGAATAGGTTGCAACACTCTAATGAAATGAATGGTTTACTTGTGGTGTAGAGCAGCAGCATTATAATAACTTGGCAACTTTCTTTGCGACACTGCCTTAGTGGTGAGTAAACGTTAAGAGTTTTTAAATTACCAATGACACCTTGTTTCCCATAACTTCTTTACAAAACTTGGAAGAAAAATTTGTCCAAGTTAGCTTATGTACTGTCACTTTTAAGTGTTTTATTAGTTTTAGTCTTAGGTATGTATGCTCTTTATTTATATTTAAGCTAGTAATAAGTTGAATACTTGATTTAGGTATTTATTGTGTCAATTTGTACATGTATAACTTTAACAAATCTGGTAGCTCTGGTAGCAATTTTGACTTATTTACATGTTTAGATTAAAGTTTACTGATGAACTATTTTTTATCTGGATTCCTTTACAAAACTTGGAAGAAAAATTTGTCCATGTTAGCTCATGTACTGTCACTTTTAGGTGTTTTATTAGTTTTAGGCTTAGGTAAGTACCTATGCTCTTTATTTATATTTATGCTAGTAATAAGTTGAATACTTGATTTAGTTATTTATTATGTCAATTGTATCAAAATTGTACCTACATGTATAACTTTAACAAATCTGGTAGCTCTCTGGTAGCAGTTTTGATTTATTTACATGTTTATATTAAAGTTTACTTATGAGCTATTTTTTTAACTGGATTCCAAGCATGCATGCCTCACAATTTAAGTTATTGCATAAAAGAAGACTGATTTTTAATGCTATTTCAACATGAACTACTTCTTCAATTTCATGTGTAATCATTGTTAATTGTCCTGTTTTAATGTTGATTATTTGTGTTTTGTACAAAAAAACTTCTAAAAACGTCAATCCGAAAGAAATTCAGGATAGTAGGTAGGTATTGTGATTTATTAGAAATTATTTACCCAAGAATATGAAAAGCATCTTTCAGTTTCGCTCACATCCTCATAAAATGTTAGCTTACTGCCAAAAAAGTTTTAAACAAAAATATAGTTGGTTACCTATGTGCAAAGGAGGAAAATTTAAAAGATGTACAGTACTGATACTACATTTTTATGTAGGTAGATTATATCAGGCCGTGTATTATGTTTTGCCCAAAATTATGAACTTTTTGTATGTACCTATTGTAATTATTTTAGTAATTGTATCGAACTTTGATTGATATTCATTATGCATTGATGAACTGTATTTCCAATTGATAATAAAAATGTTTTTGAAATTAACCTTGTTGTTTATAAACACCCAACAAACCAGTTATGTAGGTAAGTAGTTCCCATTTCATAGTATAGTTGGTGTCAATTCTGTTCCTAAACTGATTTAATTTGACATCGCTAAAAATAGTGCCCTTCCTTTCTTTTCGATCGAAACAACAAGGGCGGCAATTTTAGAGATGCCAGATTAAATTACGATACGACAATGGAACAACAGAATCGACACCAATGTGTGTTGTGTTTACCTACAGTTGTGATCTGTTCTGTTGATAACTTGATACCTATTCTGTTGTGTGTAAGTTCTGAACACTCGAGATAACGTTTCTCGGTACCTGCATTAAATAGATGTTTACTTATCTTTTATATCAGGTACTGATTTCCGGCTCGGCGGTAACGATGACGGAAGAAAGACTTGTCACGGAAGTGCCTAGCAGCTTGAAACAGTTAGCCCGGCTGGTCGTGCGAGGGTTCTATACAATAGAAGATGCCCTTATTGTAGACATGCTTGTTAGAAATCCATGTATGTATCGCTCTATCTACTAGATACATAGGTAGGTACTACAGACGCTTCCTATCTGATGAATGTCATGTTTCAGGTATGAAAGAAGATGATATTTGTGAACTATTAAAGTTCGAGAGAAAAATGCTGAGGGCCAGGATATCCACTCTGAAAAATGACAAATTCATACAAGTCAGATTGAAGATGGAAACAGGTTAGCTTACTACATTCGTTATAATTCAAAACCATCAGCTTTTAAGATACCTTCCCTCTAAGAGGGTGAAAAGGTACAGGCTTCTAATCTTTACCTACTACAGTTCGGCTGACAGATCTCCGCGAGGGGGTTCTGTTGATTGACATAATGGTCCTATTATCACAAGACAACATGCTAATCCTTAAACGCTGTAGCCATAATGTTAAATTCCCATATTCATATTACTGACATTAATATTTGTTGCACATAGGCTAGTCTCAATTTCAAAAATTGTGGTCATAATAGCTTCCACGCGAGATTATACAAAAGTTATAAAAAAAAAAGATATTATCAAGAATTTACATACAGGATTAATAAGTAAGTATATTACTATCGCAATGTTTCCAGAAAAGTGGCTATTGAGATATCACCGTTAATTAATTGCATTTGTGCGTTCATTATCATGAAGTCCTTGACTTTACTGCTTTCTTTCCGATTCTCCTTACTTTCCTCAATGTTGATAATAGCATCTTCTCCATCCTCTACCATTGCTTCTAAAAATTGCATAATGCTAACATGTTTCCTGGTTTTGCTTGCTTGGTTAAGGTACATATGCCATGCCTCCACTTGGTTAGTACTGCGATGCCTCTCTCCGAATACGTACCATGAGTATATGAACGCATCGTTCTTGAGCCAGTAAGCCTCGAAGTATTCCACAAAGGCAGTTATTTTCTTTTTTTTCATTAGATAATTCTTGTATTTTGGCAGCTTTATTTTTAATATATCCCTCGCGAATCTGGTTATTTTTATTTTTTTTAGTTTAGTTTTTCCTTTTCTTACATTGCGATAGTAATATACTTACCTATTAATCCTATGAGACTGTATGTAAGTTCTTGATGTTAATATCTTTATATATTTTTTTGTAATAACGTATAATACCCATAAATTTCATCAGGCGGTTGTGTATTTACGAATATAACTAAATGGACGAGCCTTATCCAAAATAATCGGATCCGTTTAGTTATACTGCTCAGTATGACTCGGATTGTTTTTGTTCATTTTGTTATATCGTATAACTAATAACACCTATAACTAGATGGACTAACCCGTTATTTCAGACTTTTTGCTACATACCTAGGTCATGCCCATTCCAACCCTTTCACCGCTTGCGGCGTGAAAGAGTAACAAACATCTTTACAAATCTTTTGCATTTAAAATATTAATGGGTTTACCCAGTTGCATTCGTAATCAGCTATTCTCATGTATTTCTTCAGGTCTGGACGGAAAAGCGCAAAAAGTAAACTACTACTTTATAAACTACAAGACGTTCGTGAACGTGGTCAAGTACAAGCTGGATCTAATGCGGAAACGTATGGAGACTGAAGAGCGTGACGCGACCAGCCGCGCAAGTTTCAAGTGCCCTTCTTGCGGGAAGACTTTCACGGATCTAGAGGTAAGGATGCATTCAAATCTTTTTACGGACTCACCGATTGCAAAGGGTGTATCAAGGCTCAATACTCGGTCCTTTTTACTTTCTCATGAATACCTATTAGTATGTCATTTATTTTACTAGGTATACAAGGTGACTCGTAATACTGTATACTATCCCGAAAGGGGCTTATTCTATCAATAAAAAGAAAAAATATTCGCGAAAATATATCAGAATTCGTTTTTTAACACTTTTACCAGAACATTATTTTTATTATAACTTTAATTTATTTTCCATGATTTGTGACTTTATTTGTTCCCTGATATTTCGGCACAGTTTCAGTTTTTCGCCGTGATCATGGCGCATTAAACTGTGCCGAAATATCGGGAAACTTTTTCAAAAGAGACGTTTCATCAATATATGGCGCCTGGGCCTGCACTGTGTACACTACTCTAAAATTTGGCTAAGCAATAAAGTAAACGTATTTAATTGGTTATTTTATTTAAATTTACTTCGTTCTAAGGTACATTATGATTTTCTTCGACAAAGAGAGCAACACATAGCGCTATTAAAATATGGCGGATGGACGTGCCTGAAATGTCATTTTGACAACCTACATTTATCTGACAAAACAAAAACATCAAATCAAACAACATGACATGAAAAATATGTCAATGTCATGTCAAACGCCAATTATAAACCAACATGGCGGCCTTCAAATAGTGTTCACATAGTAAATAACTTACCAGAATAACTATTCTTGTACCATCGCATTTGTCTTCAAATTAATGAAATTCTATTTTTCTTGTAATCTCCTATTTTTTCCTAATTTTTCTATGTAGTGTACATGGACCAGGCCCAGAATGAAATGGCTCCTTTATTTGGTCTTTTTGCCATCTTTATAACAAATTACTAAACGTGCGAGAAGTTATACATCAATACTTATATCTAGGTAAAACAGCTGAATAATTGAGTTAGAAACTGATTTGACCAACTAAAATAGCAGATTTTTAGAACAGAAAAATCCTTTGGTGCAAAATCCAGGGATTCGAAACCACGACCTTCGGATCGAAAGTCAAGGCAACTCCCACTAGGCCAACGCTTCCATAACATTTACCTAACACTTAATGTTTTCAGGCAGATCAACTATACGACATGATGACACAGGAATTCCGCTGCACATTTTGCAACCAAGTGGTCGAGGAGGACCAATCGGCGCTCCCGAAGAAAGATTCGAGGTTGCTATTGGCTAAGTTCAACGAACAACTGGAGACCTTATACATTCTGTTGCGGGAGGTAGAAGGCATCAAGCTGTCGCCGGAGATTTTGGAGCCAGAACCTGTGGACATCAACACTATACGAGGGTAAGTGAGAGGATAGACCTTAATGTTTAGTGTGACTACACTTTTGTTTTATCACTCAGGACTCAGGAGGGATTTAAACCCACGACCATCACTTAGATACCTACGCCACCGACTCCTCGTCACGTCTCATATTTTCGGGATGTTCTTCGAATCGAACCGCCGCCGCCGATCCACCTAGAGCGAAACGTAATCCCCGTTCCCTCACAGATTCGCGGGTTCTAATACCGCCTGAGTCGGAAATTTTTGGAATATTTTAAAAATCCTAGAATTTAGGTAACAATAATGACTTCACGAATCGAAAGTGTTCAGGTTTTCTATGTATGAACTGTCCATGAACTTCAATCCTCTTCCTATCCTCGCTTGTGAAGGGAAACCGATTAGTAATACTTAGTCAGCCTGTCAGCTTTGATTTAAAAAATGCTTGATGCTGTTTAGGAGTCGCCTTATAAACAGCGAGCCCCAAAAATGTATCGCCGGTTGCCCGTATACAACCTTAATGCCCAATAAGAGGCACTTTTATGCCCCGCTCCGATGCCTGGTTCAGGAGTGCTATTGCCTAAGCGTAATAGTAATGAAGTTCGCAATTATGAGGATTTTATCACATTTAAAGGAAGAAGCTTAGATCTTAAAGTTTGCCTTTGTCAAGTTTGGAACGTTTTGAATACTGGCTGCTAAGATTGATAAAATTACGCGTAATAGTAATGAAGTTCGCAATTATGAGGATTTTATCACATTTAAAGGAAGAAGCTTAGATCTTAAAGTTTGCCTTTGTCAAGTTTGGAACGTTTTGAATACTGGCTGCTAAGATTGATAAAATTATGCGTAATAGTAATGAAGTTCGCAATTATGAGGATTTTATCACATTTAAAGGAAGAAGCTTAGATCTTAAAGTTTGCCTTTGTCAAGTTTGGAACGTTTTGAATGCTGGCTGCTAAGATTGATAAAATTACCTTCAAAGTTACGAACTTCATTGCCATTACGCTTACACAATTGCACCACAGGCCCTCTCGTGTGCAGATGATCGGGTATATGTACCTATAAGTACCCTATTTTAATGCATTTCAGATTGACAAACAAATTGCAAGGGCTACGTCCACCAGGCGAGCAGTGGTCGGGCGAAGCGACGCGCAACCAAGGCATGCTGGTGGAGGAGACGAGAGTGGACGTCACTATCGGCGAGGCTGACAACTCGGCCGACGCGGCGCAACGCAAGGAACGCCCCGTATGGATGGTGGAGAGCACCATCGTCACTAATGACCAGGTAAGACAGTTTTACTAGAAACTAGGGCACAGCGAGATTTTCTCGCTATAAATTGGAGCAGCCCGCCTGGGGACGTACCTCCGCCTTACAGAAGATCGCAGCCAAACAACAGTATTTGTTTCAAATAGTGTTGTGTTCCTGCGGTGAGTAAGGTTGTCAGAGCTCTTTACGGGGGAGGAGTTCGGGGTTGGCAACGCGTGCGCAATGCGTCTGGTATTGCAAGCGTTCACAGGCTACCGTAGCCGCTTATCAACAGGTGGGCCGTATGCTTGATTGACAACTTTATAAGTCGTAAAAAAAAAGATAAATATCAGACTACATGTGATTTTTCAATTAAATCACTTTGAAATATATGATATTTTGAAGCAAATACACACATTGGCAGACTCATTCTTGTCAGTCTTGTACAAAAATATTCGATTGTTTCAGAGCGAAAGTGTTCACTCGACTGACGCTGCGCTCGAAAAAGCTGCCAGTAACGCGAGCAACACGAAATCCTCCGGGAAAGAGAAGAACGACGATATTATGTCTGTCCTACTTGCACACGAGAAGCAGAGCACAACAGGTATAGCGTCCAAGCATGCTAGGCCACATAGCGAGGATTAGGATGCCTTTATTTCACTTCACTATTAAACCTAAGCTCTAAGCCACAACTGGAATTCGAATGATCCACGACTATCGGGATATTTATGTAATAAAATTGGCCTTACCTACCAACTCAAACCTGCCACGAATGGGGTATACTCTCTACAAAATAGGCATGTGCCAAATATAATGTTTGGATCTGACTACCCCCATTGGATATCTTCAACGGAGATTTAAGAGCATGTCATGGACACAATCGTGAGCCTATTTTTAATTACAAGTCCTTTTCACGAAATACTCAGGGGGGGATGCTGTAGTCTTCGTGTATCTTTTTAGCTCCGCTGCCACGGGACTTCATTCGTGAAAAGGACTATGTATTAGATCTCGGTATCTGATAATTGACTGAAATATTCTTTGTGATAATATAAACCAACTGTTTTGTAATGTTTTCTAGGAAACGCAACTGCGAATGCGTTGAAGGGTATCGAGCCTGAGAGTTCAGATTCCAGCGACAATGAGTCCAAAGATCCGTACAAGCTCAAAGATGAAATGGCTGCAGTTGGTAAGTTATCTCACCTTACAAACTTCAATATTAATTTATTCATTGAAATCGCTCATTCTGAAACGTCTTAAATCTAATCTTATAATTAGGTAGGTAATCTTGGATTAATTCAACTAAGTAGGTACCTAGTTGGATTAATTCAACTAATTACCTAGTTGAATTAATTCAACGAATTAGTTGAATTAATCCAAGCCTAGTATTTATTAGATTATATAGCCTCTATATGATCCTTTTACAAACCTTATTAATAATCGAGTTGACGTCATCGTCACCATCTCAGCAACAAAAAAATTCAGTCCCAAGCTTTTTGGCAAAAATAATATTTTTTACAGTTTTGGCTTTAGGTACTAAGTTTTTCAATTTGCTAACTGATAACTTTAGCGCACACAAAAAAGCATAGAACCTACCTAAGCCTAAGATAGGGAAAGCTTTCTCAAAAACATCAAATAGACGCGAAGACAGTAGACTATGCCATCTACACATACTACAGCCATCCGTCAAAAACTGCGTTGTTGCGCAAGAGTGTAGTCTGTATGGCACCTATTATTTATAATAAAATACCGAAGGTCTTTAAAGAACTAAATGAAAATCTGATTAAGACAAAATTTAAAAAAATGTTATGTGATAAAGGCTATTATAACATCGACGAATTTTTAAATCACAAATTTTAATTTTACTTGATTTTCTATTATTACGATACTATTTTAAACTATTTGGACATTGATTTAAAGGAGCCATTTCATTCTGGGCCTGGTCCATGTACACTACATAGAAAAACTAGGAAAAAATAGGAGATTACAAGAAAAATACAATTTCATTAATTTGAGAACCAATGCGATAGTACAAGAATAGTTCTTCTGGTAAGTTTTTTACTATGTGAACACTATTTGAAGGTCGCCATGTTGGTTTATAATTGGCGTTTGACATGACATTGACATATTTTTCATGTCATGATGTTTTTGTTTTGTCAGATAAATGTAGGTTGTCAAAATGACATTTCACGCACGTCCATCCGCCATATTTTTGTAGCTCTGTGTGTTGCTCTCTTTGTCGAAGAAAATCTTAATGTACTTTAGAACGAAGTCAATTTAAATAAAATAACCAATTAAATACGTTTACTTTATTGCTTAACCATATTTTATAGGAGTGTACACAGTGCAGGCCCAGGCTCCATATATTGATGAAACGTCTCTTTTGTTGAGATTTTTATTTCTATTTGAATTTTATAGTTGTGTTGACTTTTTGCTAATGATTAATATATTTTCTTGTTTTTTATTAATTGACTGTTCACTTAGTCAATTTAAGTTATTAGTATTATAATTTTTTGCATGCCATCTCTCTAAATTTGCATATCGTCGTCGGTCAAGCATGTTGAACCACCTACAAGTTTTGTCATCCACTGTACACATGTTTAAGCAAATAAATGTTCTTTATCTTTATCAAAAAAGAGATAATAAAACGTAGGTACATTATCCTAAACCAGTAACCACAGAATTTGTTATTCTAGCAGAAACACTGTAAATTCAATTTCGTTTTTTTCAGCCGAAATGGATAGCGGCGAAGATTCAGATTCCGAGGACAACGCGCCCACAGTCATGGTTAATGGCAAAGCAGTTCCTCTGACGAGCATCGACGATGACGTCATCGCACAAATGACCCCCACGGAAAAGGAGACCTACATACAAGTGTACCAAGAATACTACAGCCATATGTACGACTAATGTATGTATTATATTGTATTGTATCTCAGTGAATATACTCGTACATTTCAACATTGTAATAACTATTTCCAAATTTTTCAATACACCACACACACCCACGATCGCACGCGCTCACACGTGCGCACGCACACGCACACACGTGCGCACGCACTCATTCACGCACACACATAATATACCCCTCCTGTATAGGCCCACTAAAGCAAGGTAAATAAAAGTCACAAACTAAATTACAATTTATTTTAATGCTTAAAAAACATTATAAACAAAGTTATCCAAAATAAATGGGTATTTTGCAACAACCCCTATAAACAATCAATAACAAAATAAATTAGGTATTTATGAACACAACACATTATCTATTAACTGGACTAACTGACTGATATAAATCAAAGCACAGCCTAATCCATAAGTCCTAGAAGCATGAAACTTGACTTGATCCAAGTGGAAAGCATGGAAATTTGATCCCTCATTATTATCAGCTGGTAGAAAAGTCCATTGCTGAACATAGGCCTTCCCAAAGTTATTCCTGTAGTAGTTTCCCAAGGTTATGATCTAACCCCCCACCGGTGGGGGGTTAGATCATAACCCACCAGGCTAGTCCAGTGCGGTTTGGTGGGAGGAGCGCCAGAGCCTCGTTTGTTGATGGGCATGGTGTACCACGGGCCGGTGAGGTTGAATTTGGTTACGAACGGTGTAATTGGAACCCCTTACACCCTAATTCTACCCTAAGGGGGTAAAAAGGGACTAAAACGTTTGTATGAAAAATCTAACGCGTGAAACGATTGATACAATACTTTGTACAAATACTGACCTAAGCAAAGAATTAAATAAATCCATATTTCAGGGTTTTTCAAACTACTCGTGTATAATGGGGTGCCGAAGATTAATAAGTTTAATAACGGAAAAACACTATAGCTAATTTTAAGTGGACGAAGTCGTTGGCATCTGCTAATACGAGAGTCATAATGTAATCATAATGTAATGTAGAGTCATAATGAATGTTTGCTAATACTGATCATAATTTTATCAGACTGATACACTTTAAATGTAGATATTATTATAAATATTAATGATTTCGCAAGTACAAGGTGAAAGGTGATATTTAAGGCTCCCGAAAGGAGCCTTAAACATCAACTAGAGAAATAACACTATATTTTCGTTAAAAAAATCTTTGCTGAGTGTTCCTCAAATTTTAGAAATTAGCTGGTTATGGTGAATAATAATTGAGTTTGAACATAAACATATATGTATACTAATATACTGTTTGAACTAAAATAGCTAACTTTTGCATAGTTTTTTCAATGGTAAATATCTATTTTCCAAAAGTCGTAGAGTAAACTTTATTGCTAAATAAATGGGTGCAGAATAAGCCCCTTTCAGGATAGCATACATTGGTACTATGAATCACCTTGTTTAAACAGGTTAGAAGCAGTGCTAAATAAATAAGTAAATACATAGAAACAAAATAACTTAACAACCTACTTCTTCTTCTTCTTCCTGCCCTTGTCCCACATTATGTGGGGTCGGCACAACATGTTTTCTTCTTCCACTCTCTTCTGTTAGCCGTCATCTCCGCACTCACATCTTTCTTACTCATGTCATCTTTAATACAATCCATCCATCTTTTCTTCGGCCTTCCTCTAGTCTTATATCCATCCACATTCATACCTAACGCTCTTCTCGTTACATGACTTTCATCCCTCCTCATGACATGCCCATACCATGCTAACCTATTACTTCTCAACTTTTCCGTCACTGGCGCTACTTTCAAACTTCCTCTGATGTACTCATTTCTTATTTTGTCCATTCTTGTCACTCCACACATCCATCTCAACATTCGCATCTCTGCCGCATGCACTCTTCTTTCATCCGTCCCTTTGGTAGCCCAACACTCAGATCCATACATTACGACAGGCCTTATGATCGTCTTGTAAACTTTCCCCTTAAGTTTAAGGGGCATTTTTGGATCACACGTAGTTCCTGTGACCTGTCGCCATTTCATCCATCCCACATTTATTCTATTTTTCACGTCTCGGTCAATATCGCCATCGTTCTGTATGAGTGAACCGAGGTACCGAAAATCGGAGCAGACTGGAAGGGATACACCATCTAAGGCAATAGGGGTAAAAATAGATGGACCACCGAAGTAGCAGAACAGGTGCTCAGTTTTTGTTCTGCTGATCTTCAATCCGACACTCTCCAGTTTACCCCGCCATTTTTCCAACCTGCTCTGGACCTCAAGTGCATCTTCTCCGACAAGCACAATGTCATCGGCGAACAGCATACACCAGGGTGCCTCCTCCTGTATGTCCGATGTCAGAGCATCCATAATCAGGAGGAACAAATAAGGGCTTAAAGCCGACCCCTGGTGCAAGCCTACAGCCACACTGAACTCGTCGGTAACGCCAGCTTCGGACCGGACATGCGTGCAGGCTCGAGCGTACATGGCACGTACAAGCCGCACATATTTCCCAGGCACTCTTTTCTCTTTCAAAGCCCACCACAGAACCTTTCGGGGTACTCTATCGTACGCCTTTTCTAGGTCAATGAACACCATGTGCAAGTTTTTGTGCGCATGTTTGTATTTTTCGCACAGTTGGCGAAGCGAAAATATGGCGTCCATTGTCCCACGACCAGGCATAAACCCAAATTGGTTCTGTGATATCTCACTCTCCTCTCTCATTCTTCTTGCTATCACTCTCTCCCAAACCTTCATACTATGCGACATGAGCTTTATTCCTCGGTAGTTGTTGCAGTCCTGTACGTCACCCTTGTTTTTGAAAATGGGCACCAGTGAACTATTGCACCATTCATCTGGGATCGCCTCATCATGCAACAACTTATTGAAGAATAAAGTCAGCCACTTCCATCCATCTGCCTTTAAAAACTTCCATACTTCCACTGGTATACCATCTGGTCCCACAGCTTTTCCATTCTTCATACCTTGTACAGCTTTTCTAACTTCATCCATACTCACCTCGTTGACCACACTCATGCTTAGTGGAACTTTCTCTAGCAAACCACTCCAATCATTCTCCTCATTCATCAGTTTTTGAAAATAACTCTTCCAGCGCACTTTTATCTCTTCATCTTTCGTCAAAACCTTCCCTTCGTCATCTTTTATACATTTGATGTGAATTATATCCCTTGCATTCTTTTCTCTTTCTTTCGTTATACGATATAGATCCTTCTGTCCGTGGGGGCTATCTAAAGAGTCGTACAGTTTGTTCTGTACCTTAGCCCGTGCCACAGCAACAGCTCTCTTCGCATTCCTCTTACACTCCATATATACCAGCCTTTTACTTTCCTTCATAACGACATCCTCGCCTTCCACTCTTTTCCATTCCTTAAAAGCATTCTTCTTCTCTTTCAAAATCCTTTGTACCTCGTCATTCCACCACCAAGTATCCTTATCTATTTTTCCTTTTCCTTTCGTTTCGCCAAAAACATCCTTCGCCACACTTCTCATACAGATCGCCATTTCATTCCAGCATTCATTTACAGATTTTTCTGCCATATCCTTCATTTCAATCATCTTATCTACCACTCTCTTCTGAAATTCCTTTGCATACTCATTCTTCCCTATCAAATGCCATTTGATTCTAGGGGGGGGCTTTGGCTTGCCCTGGGCCGGCTGTATTCTGAGTTTCATTTCCAAAATGAGCAATCGATGTTGGGGGATTAAAGCTTCTCCTGGTACTACTTTACAATCTTTGGCTGATCTAAAATTATTTCGTCTAAAAAGAATGTAATCGATCTGTGTGGTGTGATTTCCGCTTTTGTAAGTTATAAGGTGTTCGTCACGCTTTTTGAAAAATGTGTTTGCTATAGCCAGGTCAAAAGCAGCCGCCGCTTGAAGCAGGGTTTCTCCCTCCCGGTTTTTATTTCCAAAGCCCCATCCCCCATGCACTCTTTCATAACCACCACTCATTCTTCCCACATGTCCATTAAAGTCCCCACCAATATAGATATCCTCATTCTGTGGAATATCCATCATCACCGCATCAAAATCCTCCCAGAATTTATCTTTCACTACATCATCACATCCAGTCTGCGGTGCATACACACTCACAATATTTACAACAGAATCTCCTAACAATATCTTCACTACTATTAATCTATCATTCATTCTCTTAACATCCGTCACACACTCTTTTAGCTCACTATCTAACACAACTCCCACACCATTTCTCTTGCCATCACTTCCACAATAGAAGAATTTATAACCCACTCCAATCTCTCTAGCTTTCGTACCCTTCCACTTCGTTTCTTGCAAACATGCCACATTTATTCGTCTCCGTTCTAAAACGTCCGCTAGCTCTCTTCCTCTTCCAGTCATCGTTCCAACATTCCAACTTGCAATCCTCAGTCTTACTTCACGGACTCGACAAACTAACAACCTACTATCAGTAGAAATTACCTACTGCAATAAGAACACATTATTGGATCTAGTCTAATGAGTTGTTCTTAAGCGTTGTCGTTCACACATAGCTTTTAAGAGCTTTAAAGGTAGACGCACACAGCGTGCATCACTAACGGCATCATCGCTTCGCCCCAGAAACAAATGCCATCTAAAGTCCTACGCTGAAAGTTATGCGTTTCGTTTTTCATATTGGCATCTCGTTCTCGCTAGTGGCAAAAGATGAAGGATAAAACGATTGTCGAGGTGCATAAACATAACATAACGTAAATAAGTACTATAAACCAAACAGCATACATAAAATACATACATGTAATAGCTAGACAAATGAACAATATATGACAACTCTTCATTGATGGAAGCTTTGCAGGTTTTTTAACAGTACTTGACCTAGCAGCTATAAAAAGCTCTATGTGACCGACGACGCTTTATTAAATAATGTGTATGCAGACAGATGCTCGTCAAATTACAAGTTTGTCATTTGTAAGACGGCATTTTAAGCCGCGTCTAATTGTTATCTGTTAATATTACAGGTCAATACTCGATTGTAGTATATACATAGAATAGTTGCTATGGTTCGCATTGGAGCCTTTATACTATGGACTCTTGATTAATTTATATGTTTGCCCCATTTCTCCCAGTACTCTTCTGTTTGCATTTCTACTAATCTTGAAAGGCACCTATCGCAGGCAAACATTTCTTCTTCGCCCGTAAAAAGGGCCGCTCTGGCATCTTCCTTTAATATTAAAAAACAATCAGATGTAAAATCACATTGATGAGTTTAAAATCAGGTTAGGGGCAAAATACTCACAGAATCCTTAGTTATTTTGAGGTCATCCATGAGTGCTCTGTCCGCATCAGCAAATTCTGTTTCATCTAAATTCATGAGATCTTTTGGTTCACAATCTGCAGCAATGACCACCTACAAATCAAAACTAATATCTATTTATCTTGCTCTGGGTAGGTGGACTATTGTGTCATCATTACTTGAATAGTTGCAGTAGGTACTTACCCTAACTCTATTGTCATACAGGGTGTCGATGAGTGTAATAAATCTTCTTAATTGAGACCTATGCTTTGAAATCGACAACTGCGGCAGCTCCCTTATGAACACAGTGTGGAAGGTTTTCGATATCACAAGGTAGTCACTAGCTCCTAATGGCTGAAATTTATCAGGTTTTTAATTTTTTCATCGTACATACTGCTAAATGAGAAAATAAGTATTAAACTTACTCTGTCACACAACTCTACAAAAGTAGAATCTAGGACTCTACCACAAGATTTTGCAAATTTAACATTTCTTCCTAAAATATTAATAATACGGGGCCTCACTGTATCAGTCTCTTGTGATACTAAAAACTTAAATAAATTCTCTACTCCATTATTATCAGGCGTTAATTCACTATTTCTGGAAAATAAATACAGGATTTAATTAAAGCAATGAATCCCAACTATTGGAAATGTGATCAGTGAAAATCTTTGCAATACTTACAAAAAATATTTACTGTATTTATTACCACTACCTCGCAACCTATAGTCTATTCCAGAGTCCAACTGTAGTACACCACAATGAGTTTTCAATATTGGTATGAAAGGTATGAAATTGGATCTCTGCAGACCATTTTTGTAAAGATCATCCGGTTTCCTGTTGCTGGTAGCCACAACCACACATCCATTATAAAACAGCTGTGTGAACAGACGTTTTAAAATCATGGCATCACCAATATCTGTTACCTATGTCATAAGAATATTAATTCACACACACATTTAAATTTAGCTATCCCCATTCCAATATCAAAATCATTTTATTCGTTTAGATTATCGTGAAACAATAACAAACAGTGTATATTAGTTGATTTTAGGGAGTATAATCTCCCTGTTCTTAAAAAATGTTTGTATTTCAGCAATAACTACTTTCCAAAACTAGTTGTTGAGTAGTTTTTAAATGAACAAGGGTTATATTAAAACTTTGAAAATTGAAATACAAATTAAACAACATACTTGAAATTCATCAAAGCAAATAAGCCATGATTCCTGGGTTATATCCGCAGCCACTGGTGGTATTGGGTCAAATGGTTTGCCTTCATTACGGAATGAACTGGCACCTTTACCAGATTTAATTTTCAGCTCATGGATCCTGGCATGGATATTCAACATGAATGAATTGAAATGTACTCTCAGTTTTTCTTTTATCTGTAAATTTTACAAAGGAATAGTTACATAACTAAAGACCAATACTTAACCAATAATTCGGGCAGACTTTAGATGCAAATGTTGAGATGGATGTGAAAATAATAACAACCATAGCACTCGTCATGCCAACTTTCTGGTGGTACTGAGGATATGCAATAATTACGGTAAAAAAAACACTTTTGAAGGGGCACAGCTTTATAACAAAATAACCTTGATTATAAAAAAATTAACCTCGTTCAATGCATTTAAAGCTAAATTACAACAACACATTATTGAAAACTACTTCTAGTCATCCCTTTGGATAGCGGAATGCATTGAACAAGTATCTACTAATAAAACCTACCTAAATACTATGTACTTCTTATACCTACCTACCTAATGAACAAGAACAACCTACTAACAACTCTTGCATAATGTTTATTATTATTCTCATGTAAGTGACATGCTTGTCTTTTTGAGAATAAGTAATAATGAATAAGATAAGGTATGAGTTAAATAAAAGATAAGGAGTAATAGGTTAGCATTGTATAAGCATGTTATGCGGAGGGAAGCTACATTACAAGAGTGATAAATATGAGGCAGGACTAGGGAGAGATGGATGGACTGTGTGAAAGATGACATGCATAAAAAAAGGTGTGTGAACTGAGATTGGAAAATAGAAGAAAGAACATGTGCCAACCTCGGTTAATAAGTGGGATAAGGGATAATGGTGTTTATGACTATGTATTTTTTTCACTCACTGGAGCAGTTTCATAAAACAAATCCATTAGCATAGTTTTGCCACCGCCAACACTTCCATAAATATAAAGCCCTTTTGGCGCAATTATTTTCTGGGCCTTAGGTTTTCTGAAGAAACTAAACAGTGACCCAGAGTTACTGGTCACATTAGGCCTTTGATATGATTTAACTTCCTGGTATAGTTCTTGGAGATGTCGTACAACAATTTCCTGGTGATCATCCTTGCTGAGGGAGCCTTCAGACACTTTTTGGGAATAAAGTGGCACAGGGCCTTCAATTGGCTGATGTTGTTCTCTGGCTTGTGAGGATAGTAGCTTCATACATTGATTACAACGCTTCCAATGATACTTCACTAAAGATGAGATGTGGTAACGTGTATTTATTTCAAGTAAATTATTCATAATTATTAACTTTTTGCCATTTATTATGTAATAAAACGTTAAAATTGATCATAACCTTGATCGGCAGCGGGGCGAGGCCGGGCGCCTTCTTGGTAGCAGTCTAGATATTAGATGGTAGTTCCTATGTAATATTGAATTTTCTACACGCTAAATAAAACGTAACTAGGTACAAAAAATAATTATTATGCTAGAAGCAAAGCAAAGTAGCTAAAACAAAACATTGTATTGTAACCAATCAATCGGGTCATCTGCAAGCTCGATTCAGAGCTGCGGGTAAGGGCCTCTGGCTTGCGCTATTTGCCCTAGCTTCAACTCTAGAAGCAACTACTTCTAGGTCGCGTGGCTTCGTTGAGATGTCTCTTCCGTGTTCGGCGGCTCATCTCAGCGTTGTTTGTTTTTTTTTTTTCCTATGTACCTTCCGAGGAGGATTCCTCGGGTGCACTTAGGATCTCTCGGGGCAGGGGCCTCCAGGGTGTTCGGCTGTCGGGTGGTCGCGCGTGTAAAGGCGCTCGGGCATTGAGGTGGATGTGGTAGCTATTGTCGGCGCGGTCGTACATGCGACGCGACAACCTCACTATGAATTCCCTGATGCTAGGGATCCGCACATCGCGGGCGATGACATCGTTTCGGACGTAGCGCCCCGCCCCTGTGTACATTCGTAGCGAGATGTTTTGCTGCGCCTGCAGACGTCCTTTGTTGGTGGCTGAGCACAATGCGTACCAGGCCGGTGCCGCATAGGTAAGCCGCGAACGGATATAAGTCTTATAGACACCAATTTTGGTTCTAAGCGGCAGCCTCGAAGAGAGCACAGGTTGGAGCATTGCACGGGCGGCGCGCGTCTGGCCCAACGCACGATCTGTCTGGGGATTCATCGTCAGCGACTTGTCGATGAGGACTCCTAGGTATCGGACGGAGGTCTCCCACTCAACTTCCTGGCCTCGTAATTTGAGTGGTAGCAGCACGGTGCGCCGGCGGGTGACTAGTAGCGCAGCCGTCTTGCCAACGTTAACGGCCATGCGCCACTTATCCAACCACGCCGGTAGCAAGTCGAGAAGGCGTTGCATTTGGCGGGCGGCGATGACTGGACTAAGGGAGGAAGCAAAGTATGCGCTGTCGTCTGCGAAGAGAGCAAGGGTCACGTCGGGCTCTCCGTCCTGAAGTTGACCGTTTAGGGTTGGGATATCATCAGTGTAGAGGGCATATAGTGCGGGAGACAGGCAGCTTCCTTGAGGGACTCCTGCGGTGATCGGGCGGTGTTGCGACTCCGCTTGTTCGACCGTGACGAAGAAGCTTCGGCCCTCCAGAAAGGACGCCACTATCCGTATGATCCCGGGTGGCGTATTGGATGCGATCAGTTTTAGCATTAGACCAACGTGCCAAACGCGGTCAAAGGCCTTCTCCACGTCGAGAAAGACACTGACTGTGGAGCGGCCGCAGTTCAGCTCGTTGGCTAAGTGGTGCAGTACCCGCGTCAACTGAAGTGTAGTCGAGTGTTGGCTGCGGAAGCCAAATTGTTCGGGCCGGGGTTCAATGTAGGGGATGAGTCATCGCAGTAGTAGCTTCTCGAACAATTTGGCTATAGTTGGGAGCAGAGTTATGGGCCGGTAGCTTGCAGCTAGGCGACGATCTTTCCCTGGTTTTGGTAGGACAATCACTTTTCCTACTTTCCACTTGTTTGGAAAGTGCCCAGTTCTAAGAATTCCGTTGAAAAGTTTCGCCAGGGCTGTCACGCCTCTGCGTGGAAGATGTTGAAGAGCTGAATTTGGGATACCGTCGTTACCTGGCGCCTTTCGTTTGGGCAGACGGAGAATAGCCTTCCGTACCTCAGCGGGGGATATGAAGAGCTCACCACCAAGCAATGGTATCGGGCGTGAAAAGAACTCGGCAACCGTGTCTTCAACAAGTTTGTGGTGGACAGTGATCTCATTTGGGGCGTCAAGTGGCACTTGGTGGGGGGTGAATTGCACTTCTAGGTGGGCAGCGAGAATTTCGGCCCTATCTTTAGGTGCGAACTTCCTCTGTCCCTGCTCGTCCAGTAGGGGATAGGTTGGAATGGGTGCGTTTGTGAGCTGTCGGTTTAAGGCATACAGACTGGTTTCATTTTCAGCCGCCTGGTCTATTTTGGCGTCCCAAGATGCACCTTGCCAGGTTTCTACGGCAACTGGGATCTCCAGGATTATCTTGTTTAATTCAGCCTTGATCCTTGGACAGCGTGATCGAGCCCAAAGTCGGCGTTTTACCCTCTTGTTTAAGATCAGCTGACGGATCTGAGTCGGGAGTTCGTCATGGCGGCGTGGCTTTGCAGGGGCTGGTCTAGAAGCTTGTTCTTTGGCCTGGATCAGTCTATCACTCAGATGAGATGCGACTACTTCTACCTCTTCTGGTGTAGTGAGACGACCGATCGTGATATCCTGGAGGCTTCTTTCGTACGCTGCCCAGTCCATTTTGACACTTGGTTGTCTATGAGTCGTGAAGTTTGCCTCCGGTGCGAGCGTGATAAGGATGGGGAGGTGCTGTGTATCCATATCATACAGTACCTCAACGTGGACTGGGTACCTCAGGTTCTTATGGAGGACTATGTCAATGATGTCCGCAGCTTGGAGGGGATTCGACGGAATATGTGTCGGTGCGTCAGGTCCCAGCACCTCGAACCCTCTGACTTCTGCGTCATTATATAAGCAGCGCCCAGCTGGATTAATGATCCTGGACCCCCAGGCTCGATGTTTGGCGTTGAGGTCTCCAGCCAGTAGAGTGGGGGTGGTATCACTAAAGATTAGGCCTGAGTCACGGGCGATATAGTTTGTTCCCGGTGGCCGGTATGCGGCATAAATTTTGAGGTCCCTACCAGCTGCACTAACTAGGACTCCGTTTGCGCTAAGTGCTTCAAGTTTGAGGTGTTCTAGTTCTTCGTGAATTATGTCCCTTCGAACTAGTATGGCCGTTCCTCGGTAAGCCGTCTTTTGTGGCGAGATCTCATCCCGCCGATAGCTGAAGTAGTTTGGCAACTGTATTGGTATGTGTGGTAATAGCTTTGTCTCGCCCAGTAAGATCACATGCGCATCCTGCGATTGTGCGAGTAGGCGGAGAGGTGAGATCTTGTCCCTAACCCCTCCGGGATTCCAGTAGATGAGTCGTAGATGCCGGCGTCTATCCATTGTGGTGTCTTCTGATTGAGGCCAATCCGCGCATTGCCGCTTCACGGAGGTCCCCTCCGGCGACGATGGCAGAAAGCAGTTCCGCCAGGATCCCGAGCATAGTTAACATCGGGTCCCCGGCGCTGCTCTCCATTGTAAGAGTTTCGATAGTAGCAGGCATTAAGGTGGTGGCCATGGTGCTCACGCTGAGGTTGTGCCACTTTTGCTGTTGTAGGTGCGAAGTGCACCCAAGGCGCAGGATGAGTTACAGGCGCATCAGTGACCTGAGCCGCTGTGGGTGCAGACATCACAGGCACAGCCGTTACTTGTTCTGAAGGGAGCTTGTACGAGACCGGTGCGAGGCGCACTGCAGTTTTCGATGATGCGAGAGTCACTTTAGGGGAGGCATGTGTTTCGGTGAACTGAACCATTGTTTCCTTTGTAGTGGCGGTGGATGTTGGTAGCGGGGTTGAGGATGCAGTCGGAGTTTGTTTTCTCCCTCTTCGCCCTCTAGTACGGCGGGATCTCTTTTTCAGTGGGGCTCCGCGGTCGGTCGGAGGATTGGCAGCTGTGTGCGTTTTTGTTCCCTGTTCTGTCGCTGGAGCTCGGTTCGGTGCTGGCGTTCGCTTTCCTGGGTAGGGTTCCGGAGATGGCGCTCGGCCTCTGGGATTGACATGGAACGGTAGTGGGTTGGGAACTTTGACTCCTCGTTTGCGTGCTTCACGCCGGAATACGGCGCAGCGGCGGTCGTTCGCCGTGTGAGCCTTGTTACAGTTAGCGCACGTTGGCTTAGCTTCGATGGGGCGGGGGCACTCTACTGCGGGGTGGCCATCGCCACAGCGCACACAACGCTGGGGGCGGTGGCAGTTGGTGGAGGCATGCCCGAATGCCTGACAGCGGTGGCATTGCGAAACGCCACCGGCAGTTCCACGCCACGCTTCGATGGTGACGCCGGGCATATACAGAAGTTCATTGATCCCGAACAGTCGGGCAAGCTCCTCTTGTCCTAGGTGGTCCAGTTGGACGTGGAAGAGGCAACCGGCTCTCCCTCTCCTCGGCTTGATTGTACGGGCGAAGCGAACCGTAAAGTCTTCCGCTTCGAGTGCAGCCCGGATATCTTCAGGGTCGGTGTCAAATGGCAATCCTCTGATTGCTACCTTGGTTGGGAGTTCGGAGGTCATGCTGTAGCAATACCATGAAATAGTAGGGTCGGTCTCCGTAGCTTTAGTCAAGTAGCGTTGAATTTCTCGGTATTCCTCAGGTGACCTCGGTATAAAGCGGACCCCCTTACCCAGGGGGCGCGCATTAGGGGCATGGCCTAATTTTCGCTGCAATGTGGCAAAGTGGCTTGTCCAGTTGGGCAGGCACTCTACCACGATTGGAGGGTACGCCTTTCGGGGGGCCACGGATGGCTGAGTACCTGTCGGTGGTGGCGTGGACGGGCGAGCGGCGGCGGGTGCCGTAGCTCCAGCCACGTCTATGTGCTCCGTTCTGGTATGTGAGGGCTGAGGGCTTGAGGTGGCCTCCGCATATGAGGCGGAGGCCTTCTGAGTAGAAGATGTCGCCGAGATGAGAATCGGTGCAGGGTCTATATGCACCGACTCTATACCCACATACGATGTCGAATCATGAGTTGGTGGGCTTGGGCATAAAAGGGCGTGGGCGCCCTCGCCATCCGAGTAGTCAGATGCGGAGCTCGCTGCCCTGGGTGTGGCGACGCCCGTGCTGGAAGGACCGGCGGGCGCTTCGCCTCCGTCACATGGGAGGGACGGAGGGGTGGGAGATCGTGGCTGCGGCAGTCGGATCACCTCTGATCCGATTGAGAGTGGCCACGGCGATGCTGGGGGCCCTGCTCGCACCGACCTTACTATCAAGGGAATCCTTGAAGGGGGTGGCGGTGGCGGCGGCGATGGGGTGTTAGGTGTAGGTGGCGTGGGAGGAGAATGCGGTTTTAGCTTGAGGCGTTTCTCGTCACCGTGTTCCTCGTCTGAGGAGTCACGGCGTCTGGGTTGCACTACGCGCTCTCTTGGAGGCCGGTCGGTTTCGACGTATGATGGAGCGACAGTTCCACCCTCGCCGAGTCCTGGTGCGTCCTCCACGAGGGGTACAACCCCTAAAGGCTGGGATGGCTTTTGTACACCGGAGACGGTGCATTCCGGTTGAAATCCGGGGCGAACCGGAGGTTTCCTAGAAGGCGGTTGCCCACCCTCAGACATGCTTGATGGTTGGTGGTGATAGTGGGGAAATTAGTTGCAGTCAGTATTTACTCCTTGTCGTCTACTAGACTACTACTAGGTATTAGAACTCCGAAGGACAAAAGAAGGGTGGTTCACGGCACTTGCAAGTTAGGGTAAGGGCCCGCTGGCCGCGACGACACTCCCGAAAAACACAACTACCTCAAATGTTTTTTAATAAAACAAACGGTAGTTGCCGGTGAACAATTCCAGTCGAGAGTAAACACACTAACTACGAATGCACGCGTACGCACAAACGCACTGTGCGATGTTACAACTGTGTTATGTCCTGAGTGAGACACGCACAAAAGCCACGACACTCCGCGATTGGGACGGCCTACACGCGCACGGACGGCACGTAGGAGTCTCTCGAATCGACAGAAGCCGGGCTGAGGCAACGTCTCGGGATTCGATGATCGGAACGCGGCGGTTCGGGATGAATTGGGGACTTCTACGCCAAAGCGGAGTCTACCCAAAACTTACTCGACTACTCGCAACGCGGTCGCTCAATCGAACTCACTCAATCGAACATTGTAACCAGATAAACTGTCAATGTCACATAAATTGACTGCTGACAGTGACAGACAGTTAACTGATAACACAAAAGGATATGACGTCAGAGTAGGGTAAATGTACCTACCTTTTGGAGCCATTTCATTCTGGGCCTGGTCCATGTACACTACATAGAAAAATTAGGAAAAAATAGGAGATTACAAGAAAAATACAATTTATTAATTTGAAGACAAATGCGATGGTACAAGAATAGTTCTTCTGGTATGTTTTTTACTATGTGAACACTATTTGAAGACCGCCATGTTGGCTTATAATTGGCGTTTGACATGACATTGACATATTTTTCATGTCATGTTGTTTGATTTGATGTTTTTGTTTTGTCAGATAAATGTAGGATGTCAAAATGACATTTCACGCACGTCCATCCGCCATATTTTTGTAGCGCAGTGTGTTGCTCTCTTTGTCGAAGAAAATCATAATGTACCTTAGAACGAAGTCAATTTAAATAAAATAACCAATTAAATACGTTTACTTTATTGCTTAGCCATATTTTAGAGTAGTGTACACAGTGCAGGCCCAGGCTCCATATATTGATGAAACGTCTCTTTTAAATGAATCACATTATATATAACACGAATTCCTCGACTTCCTCCGAATTCCTCTTCCTACCAATATCGTTGCGCTGCTTTCTTCCCTTGATCCTTGTATAAATCATAGCTTGGGTGCATTTATAAACATGAATAATATGCATATTTAGTTTTAGTTATATGTACATAAATACAAAGACTTGTATGTATTTTTTCATGTTTTATTCATTTTATTACCTAACTAACTCTCCTGATCCTGTCCCATCCGCCTTAGAATTCGCGTACCAATTTACTTATCTACCTGTTTCATTATGAAAAGCGTAAGCCTCTCAAACGTATGGTTATCTTTAACGTATATTGTACTATGGTTATCTATCTAGGGTTAAAATTAAAATGGTATAATCCACAAGTTGTGCGAGCCAAAAAAACACTTTAATATTGAAGTTAGGAAGTTATAGAACCTACTTGTCCTCCATTAGCATGGCCGTGATATAAATAAATAACACCCAACACTAGGATTCCCTGTGTCGTGCGTGGGTATCAGTAACTACGAGAATCATGCTAAGTACCTCAACACCCAGACCTGAAACAAATATGTGCAGATCATGCAAACATTTGTCCCGAAACGGGAGTCGAACCCGCACCCCTTCACTCGCCCGCTACGCCACCTATCGTCTACTACATGTAATTATATCGAATGGAACGTAGTGTCCGTCCCACTAAAAAATGAAAAACATTTTTTTAACTTTTTATTAATGTACCTTACCACCAATAGTACCACGCGAGCGGAGCCGCGAACGCAAGGTAGTTTCTCAAAAATTAATCAACTAAGTACTAGAATGTTATCTAAATGTAGTTAATCGGCATGCCCTAGAACCTAAGAAAGACGTGTGACATGTGTCCGAAAGGAGCCTTCGAGAGGTGCACTTTAATCCTTTCGTCACACTGGTTCTTACACCAACGGTCTATTTAGTGCCACCATACCTCAGCCTGCACACTGACCTCCAATGCAGGTTTGGGCTCTTTTGTTAGGAATTGTTTTGTTGTGCATCTGGCTGGAAAGGTTGAGAGATGAAAACTATGGTCTGATGATAACATCGGGAGGCGTGCAATGGTAGGTATTCCTCAACGGATTACGAACGGTGGGACGGTCGTCTTTGGACTCTTTTGAACCTTTTTTGGATTGTTTTACGATCTGTGGGTCCATGTCCATGACGTGGAATAGGTAGGTATATTTTTTTATTCGGGTACCACGCGAGCTAAACTTCAGGCCTTAGCTAGTTTTGTTTAGTATTTTTTATATATAACAAATAAAAAATATATTAGGTAGGTATGATTCTAAGTAGGTATGATAATAATATTTTAACGGCCGGTACCCTAATAATGACTGACAGGCTTAGTATCAGCGAGCCGAACGGATTGTGAAGAGTTATATATTATACATAATGTACGCGTAATGTACAATAATGTACTAAATGGAGCACTATCTTAATTTAGGCAGTTATTTGATATCAGTATGACCGCACACAGCCCATTTATCGAATGAAGAGCCGTATAATGTATGTTTTACTGCGTTACAAAAATTACCCCTCTCTGCAACAATAAATGACAAGAATATCTCGTGAAAGCAGGATGTGCTCAAATTGAAATCGACGTCCTGTCCTGTCTGAATTGATGCAAAGTAACTGCTTATTGCAATCAACGGCCATACATTATCATATGATCCTCTTTTTCTTGACAGATTTCGAAGTCGTTGAAAAATATAGTTAGACAAACAAGCTATGAAATAAATGAAATAAAACTTTATTGAGGACCATTAAAAATAAAACACAGTTTTATAAAGCTAAATCTAAATAAGGTCCTACAATCGCCGGTCTTATCGCGGATCGCGATTTCTTCCAGACAAACCGTTTACATAACTAAACTAACTAAGCTACGTAAAGACGCGCCAACCACAACCTTAAAATATATGTTATGTAGGTAGGTACTTACATTAATATCCATAGTACTGATGTTACTTCTTTTGCTCCACCCCTTCTGTCTCCTGGAAATATGTCGCGGTGCAGGCTGCAGACGACGTTTCATTGCTATTTTCAACCAGTCTATCTTTATCATGAAATAAATTGAGATCTTTCGCATAACGATATATTTGCTTTGGGCAGGCAAGAGCAGAATGATCTTTTCTATTCGTTCACGCTATGATACAGTCACAACTTATTGTCTAAACTTCGTTATCAAATTGAATTTATCAATATAAATTGATATTTGTTTGTGTTTTACAGGCAAATCATAAGATTTGCCTGTAAAACACAAACAATATTCAATAATCATTTCATTTGGTAAAGAATGGCCTCAATTATAAAAATCTGAAAAATAAACGATGCATTAAAGTTGGTATTTACATTTCTTACCGTTAGTTTTCAAATTAGAAATAGGAATTTAGATATTTGGTAATCACAGCATTTACAGTCGTGCAATTTATGGTTTCATACAGACCTGAGTAATTGAGGCGATGAAGTTCGGCCTATTGTGTTGAAATTGACGTGCAGAGTTACGGAATCTTTTTGTCTAATAGTGCAACCAAAAATCCTAGATAGAACTATTGTAGTCAATGTCAAGGTTACCTTCGGCGAACTGACCTACGGAACCTAAATTGCTCTTGAACTCGCTCACACACTGGCCTCAATTGTGCCCCATCTAATGCACCGGTTAACAACCTCTAGTGTCAAGGTGCCTGCTGTTGTTTGCATTGAAAGGAAACCAATCAAATACATAGTCAATATTAGAATATTTGAGTAAGCGCCAAAATACTAAAATCATAAATTGATCATCATAGTCATCTCATAGTAGACACATTCATAATAATAATAAAAGACAAAACTTAGGATCTAACTAAATTTTTCTAAAACCTCTATCTCTAATGAAAAAACTCTATGCAAAAATTAGCTGTTTTGAGGTCAAATCAGGTAAAACTCAATGAATCAGCTGTTTTAGGTAGCAATATTGATTCCGAACTTCTTGTACGTTTAGTTCTAAAGATTATTACGTACGATTACGTTTTATTAGTTCTAAAGATGATAAAAATACCTAAAACAGAACATGAACAAAATATTGGGGGGAAAAAATTGAAATAAAATTTGCAAATTTTGATTTGTTTTTTTCGATAAAGTTCTTTCTTTTTGTTGATAGAATAAGGATCAGAATAAGCATCCCGAAAGGGGGGATGGTATTTATGTTATGAATCACGTTGTATATCTATTCGGGTGGTACGATTAAATTTTGTTAAACAATAACAGTTATTTGTAGGGTTTGTTTTTTTGTATTTTTATGCATAACAACAAACTCTATTTAAAATCTTAGTATATATAAATTGTACTTTATTATTATTTGCATTTTATTTTACGTAAAGCAACATCGGCAGAGTTACCCTGTTTAGTTAATTTAATACTCTTGATGGGTATGTATGTACGTATAACGTAAATAATGTAAGTAGTTTATTGCAAAAGCTCGGGGGTGGTCTTTACATGCGGGTTCAGCTGCTTTGAGTTTCGCATGTTTCCTTAATAGGTACCAACTACGGATGCGCTTACTTAAGATATCCGTTTTCCTCCACGTATCTACCTACCTATATACATTATTAATTGATGAAAGGCTTGAATAAATAAATATTTATTAATTACCTTAGCGCTAAGATTTACATTGCGGATTATTATCTAATTAAAGGTAAAAAAAATTACACTATGCCTGAACTAGGAAAACCTGTATCTTCTGAATCTGAATAGAAAGAAGCTACGAGAAATAATACAACGTACATTAATAAATATAGATAATCGCATAATAGCGTGTATTTGGTAATCAGGCTAGTAAGAATGGATATAAGTAACCTCTTCATTTTACTTTTTTTTGTGGACTGCCGAATAATATGCAGAGGTTTAGAATGTAAGAAATTGACCAATCTTTTTCACTGATAATTTCATACAAAAGCGCTTGATTCGCGAGTCATCTTGATTCGTGAGCAATTAAGGTGACTGCTAGCAGCCAAAACAATCGATCGTTGCAAATGGTCGTCGTCTCGTTACACGCACTTGGTGACTCGTGTCGCGTACGCGCTCGATTTGGCCTTTTGTTACTTACCATTAAACTAGGTAACAATAAAGACAGAAAAATAAAATTATTTGAATTTAAGGAACTGAAATCATATCGTAAATAGTATTTTCAAACAATAAAACCTCTTACTTATAAGCGCTAATCAAATTTAAGCATTGTTTTAAATTATCCACTGTTTTCAATTTAAGTAATCAAGTAAAAGATGCCTATACTTTAAGCATTGTTTATCTTTTGACAGATTTTTATAAGACAAGCCAAAAATGTTGCGTTTGCACTGTAGATCCATTTCATTCAATAACAAGTCCTTGTAGGACCATGAGATAAGAAATTAGAGGCAAATTTAAAAACAATAATTTTCGGTAAGATACTTCTTATTTGCTATTGATCTTAATTTGGTAACAATATGTTTCGATCTGTTGTAATTGAGAAGGGTTGATTTTGGTGTTCGATAAGCGATTCATTTATTGAATTAATGCCCGGATGTCAGAATGTTATTCTATTCAAATTAAAATTTATTACTATTTTATTAACCTCTGATACAATAATATTTATCCTTAGGAAAAGCTTAAATAATATGTTTATCACACTAATTAGTGGGTTTATGTTTTCACTACTCAGAAAAAGTTCTTTTTCCACACCACCATAGAGGTAAGAACCATAGGCGCGTTTTTTTTAAAGAGGTATCCCCAACAGGCCTAATCCTCTATAATGTAAAAAGTCACTATAATTATAACAAAAGTAAAGTTATTCCTTATAACGCGTTAAATCTTTCTAAAAATACTATATGGTCGATGTTTTATTGGCCAATCAAAAGTCCATTCAATCAGAAAATGGACAACCCCTTTTCTGAATATCTATTTTTATGTTAAAATTATAGTAAATTAACATTTTTAAAATTATCTAGGTAATATATTTTTATGAAAAATGGTTAGGGATAATGTAGGTACTATGTACCTACCTAAAAAGATTAGTTTGTTTTTTTTTAATGTATTTTATAAATTGTATTCAGTGTAAGCGAATAATGCTATGCTTACTGAAACTGTGATAGCGTACGTTGAGATTAGGTAATGTGTCAGGAATTGTGTCATTCAGTTAAACGGAGGCGGTGCGTTTGCAGATTCGATCATTATGAGTCGAGATCTCAAGACTCTAGCTAGCTAGAGTAATTTTTCTCAAAGCGAGTAGTAGACATAGAGTCGGCAGACGCCTACTCAACTTTTTTGATATCTAGTGCTGCCGGAACTTCTAACAGGATTAACCTAGAACTTGTAACCATTTATTATTATTCTTGAAGTACCTATGTAACTTATAAAATTATAAGTAGGTAGGTAATGTCATATTTTCGATAGTAACGATTTGGTAATATCCATTGCAATATTCAATTAACCTTTTATTTAACAATTTTATAAGCAACCGAGCAAAAAGATTTGTGGTGGCGGCCACGCACTGTTTAGCTCAATCGATAAAATTGGCAAACAAATGATTTTTAATACTTCCGCGCATCTTTCAAAATAACCATTCTTACTACGAAATAATTTGACTATTTAGACTTAAATATGTATTATTATTATCTTTTATTTTTATTTGCCTTGCTCCTAAGAGTTATACCTAAAGCCTATAGTATTTATTGTTATGTTATAATTACTAACATCAATAAACCAAGACTCCCCTACTTACATAAGACCATGTAGGTAGAACCTACTATGCCAGATATATCTGAATTGCACCTTCTGTACACTACAGTGGACTAAGTAGTGATGTTTTATCAACTTTGATATGCTAAAAATAACAAACTGACGTAGGTCATGACATGGCACAGCACTCGTGGGAATATATTATCTATGCTCTACAGTAATAAAGTTAATCATACTATTGTATAAAAACTGGTTTCTTTTAAAGTTAGAAATTCCTTTCATTATTTTCACGGGTATGTAATGTGCGTTACTACCATAACACATTAAGAATTCAATAACCGTTGCAGATTATTATTCAAAAGCTGTCGAAGTCTGTGGCGATAGCAATCTGAATTTGCCGCTGTCTTATATAGACAATGATGCTTAGCTAGCTACATAATGTACAACTTATAGTTGAAGCAATCATTGGCTAATTAAAATTTGCTGTGCGTGACGCGACCACGAAGTGCCTTACCCACTTATAGGCTGCACACGTGCCTGTCAATGAACTTCGCAGACCATGCCAAAAGCAACTCGTACGATAGTCCATAAAGTGTTATTCGTGTCACGATTTAATCTTCACCAAAAGCATTTGAAAAAAGCTGCATTCATTTGAAATTCTAGAAAGTTGGCAAATTATTGCCTCTCGTCGATTTATAAAATACCTATAATGATGGTTGGGATAATAAGAACTTTTGAAATCCACAAATATTAATATGTCCATCCATAAAATAGGCTTTCTCCTATCTGTAAATTCAAGACTAGGGGCATCGAACTTCGGTACTGTCTCTATATTTGACGCATTAACTCTTCGGTGCGTTGTACTAAATATTAAAGTTAAAAAATAAGAGCAGTACTAACGAGCAAAAATTAGGACGTTATCGGTGCGCGCTAGGAAGTTGTCTTGTTCTATGTGAGTGACGAAGGTCCGCGTTGCAGCTGGTGCGTCTGCTTGCACTCCCGGCGTGGGCTTCCGTCGCTCGAACCGTTCCATCATGTCAGCTGGTACGTGAGGTAGTTCCCGACCAGTGGTATTAGGTGCTTGTGAGAAGCCAAGTTTCGCCAGAATAATTTCGCGAATCACTCTCAAGTTGTGTTCGCGCGCGTTATCGTGTGAGCGGCAGGAGGCGCACGCAATCTGAGGCACTGACGTCTCTTCAGGACAAGCTGGATCGGCGACAACGGCTGCCAGCCACAAGGCCAGCAGCAGCAGGCTCGCGGGCCTGGCCCGCGGCCCGCTCGACGCGCCCAGCGGACGCGTGGTGCGGCAGAGCGGGGAGGCGGCGGCGTAGCGCGATTAGCGATGTGAGGCCGCGGGCGGCGCGTGCTACACTGCACACGAGTCAGTGTGATCGCGACGCTAGCACCGCCACGCGGCATGCCCAGACTGCAGCCGCCCCGCACCACACCGCACCCCCTCATCCAACAGCTGAATCACAAAGAGTATTTGCAGGCACCAACGCTGGAGTTGAAGAAGATACAGCTTCATTATACATAAGTATAAAATCTATATAATTTAAAGGAGTAATCCACTCACTCACGTACTGACAGACTCATCACGAAATCACGGAAACTACTGGGCCGAGGAGTCTGAAATTTGGAACAGGCATTATTTAAAAGATGTTACCGTGCAATAAGAACGGATTTTGGAAAATTCAACTCCTAAAGGAGTGAAATGGGAGTTGAACGGTTGTATAAAAGTCCTATGTTTTTGAAGTTAGACACTTCAAAATCGGTTATCAGGTAAATAGTTCAAAATAATAAAATACTTACATAAGGTTTTTTAAAAACCAACCCTCGGGGTGTTTAAATAGGGGAAAGTTAAATAGAAGAAGAAATGAAAGTTTATATGGGATTTTTTAATCTATTTAGCCTATACAATTGAAATTTGGCACGCAACCTGCGATCTTATAGAGAGTTAACATTTGTTAAGAAATAATTTTACGAAAAATCACCCCCGAAGGGTATGAAATGGGAGTTGAAAGGTTCTTTTAAAGTCCTTTGTTTTTCAAGTTAGAGACATGAAAATCAGTTATAAGGAAAATCGTTCAAAATAATAAAATACCGATATAAGTTTTTTGAAAAACAACCCTATCGGTGTGTAAATAGGGGATGAAAGTTTATATGGGTTTTTTTTATCTATTAATCCTATTATTGAAATTAAGCACGCAGGTTCCTTTAAGAGAGTAAACATTTCATAAGAAATAATTTTATGAAAATTCCGTCCCCAAAGGGATGATACGGGGGTTGAAAGGTTGTATGAAATTTCCAAGTTTTCAAGTTAGAGACATGAAAATTGGGATTCTGGTTAATAGTATTAAATAAGAATACTTGTATACATTTTGTACAAAAAAAAGACTTGGCCGTGATTAGTATAGCATAATGTTATCGTGACGATTACGGGCCGGTGACGGGCGGTGATGGTGATGGTAGGAAGAAGTAGGTCAATAGCTGTTTCTTAGGTGTTAGTTCTTTGGCAAGGATAATGGAATATAGTCTAGATAGGTATAAACAAACGCGGACGAAGTCGAGAGCGGGAAAACTAGTATTATATAAATACCTGTTTCTTTTATATTATTATTAGACATAGTAAATTTTATATAAGGTCCTACATATCAAATACTTTTTATTGTATTTCGCAAGTCTATCTATGTACGTATATTCTCGCTATCACTAAGTTCTTCATATTTTAACATCTGTCTGTACGGCCGGCAGCGTGGTCCTCATCCTCATCTTATCTTTTCTCGCCATCCACGTACGAGGTCTGGGGCCCGATGCTACTAATTCAATGACTTGAAATTAATAATTACATGATATTCATCGCACTATTATCATTCAGGTTACGAATGTCGCTACTTTCGTATTCTACAAAATTTTCAAATACATAGAATGGTATGACTATGGCATTTTGTGTAACCATGCTTTCACAATGACTGCCATCGTCTTAGGAATGGCTGCCATTGTTAAATGACTGTGTTAGCAGAATACCAAAAGTGCCAAAAGTGGCAATATTGCCATTGAACCATCGTAATTTTCAAGTCATTGAATTAGTAGCATTGGGCCCCAGGACTGTTTCATTATTTTTTGCCGTAATGTGCTATTTTTATTTTATTTTTATTTTTATTTATTCGGGACAACAAACAATTGCACTCACATATTACTAAACTTAATTAAAGTAGGTACTAAAGTTCTTAGAGTGTAATCAGCCCCGTTGTCCACGGATTTGGTAGAAAGAGGGCAGTAGTAATGCGCACAGAATAACAAAACAAAAAAAAAGAAGAATGAAAAATGCAGTTGGTAGGATAGCATTTTGTCTTCCTATAAGGACGTACAAAACAGTCTACCCACCAACTACAGCTGAAATTTAAACTATCTAAATTCTAAATAATCAGACAGCATAGTGTCTTGTATATGTTTTTTAAACGAACCGGGTGAGATTTCAAAGAATTCAATGTTTGTGAAGTGATTGTTAAATTGGTTCATCTAATAAGGTGCTATCTAATAAGGTTTTCAATAATTTTAATGAAAACATCTCAAATAATAATAAAATTGTAATGTTCGTTGTTGCTTCAACGGGAGTATGTTAATTACAGCACTCATAAATTGTATAACTTAAATAAACATATTAAGTAGAAATATTTCACAAAATACACAAGAAACAATTGCGCTATAAAGAGACCGTTGCAAACAATTTATAGGTAGTTCAGTTGAGCCAGATGACAAGTCACTCGGAAGTGTCAAGACAGTAACATAGGCCTAAGATATTTTTTCAGGTTCTCAGTAGTATCAGTAGGTACGAACTTTAAATACCTACGTGCACCAAAGCCATTTTCCAAGCACGAAACGCGTCAAAAGAAGAAAATCGAATATCTTTGAAACGGTACGTCCCTGCCACATTTAGTAATTTCCGGATTTACAGAACGTACTACTACTACTTACAACTACTAGGAATTGTAGACTTACCTAAGTAGTTAAGATTGATCATTGTGAAATTATTTATTCAATAATTGTAGGTATGAATTATAATGTTTCTAGAAACAAACAGGCTGTGAAAGCAAGAGTTAGTAAAGCTTTAGCTTTACAAAGTGCACGTGTTCAAATATATTAAATAAACTAGTACAAATATTTAGACAGGTCTCAGAAAAGAAATGTCTATTTACGTTAGCTGAACTGTTTCATGTAATCTGTCTTCTGTAACTCTGCTACATTCAAAGATAGCTTTTAAATTATTTTTATACATAATGTTTCGGTCAGGTTCATAATAGCAATCCGCAGAAAATTTAAGTATGGCATACGTTTCTTTTGAGTTATTATTATCTATTGTGGTTATTACAATAAAAATAAAATAATCGCTCTACTTTTTCAAAAATCCAACTCAGTTTTTCTTTAAAATTGATCTAAGAACATAACCTCCTAACTATAAAAGACGTGGTAACGCCTACCCTTCAGAACCCACTGTTTCGCCCCACCCTGTATAAAGTTGAATTCTTTTATAATTACTATCAGCAAACTTTGAATAACCCTTCAAAAATACCTATTACTTTTGGAACCCATTTTTAATCAAATATATTTTCATTAGGCATAATATTACTTGACGTTGGTTAAATCCGAAGTAAAACAGTCAAAAAAAAATAAAAAAAAATTCGTGAAAATTACACTAATGCGGATTTCCTGATTGACTGTCCCTAATATTTTTATAGTTTTCTAGATAGATGGATAAACAATAAATTCTTTTTTACAACTAGTCTTCGCCACAAGAAAAAAAGTCACGTAGCACGGCAAAATACCGTCGTGAAACTTGTACGCTTACCCGTAATTGCTATCTGTTTTCCGGTTTAACGACGGGTTTAACGTCAAACGTAAATCTATTTAAACTGTCATGTCATATTACTGTCCTTTAGTTCAATCAATCAAACAAAGGTCAACTGCCAACTGCCAAACCTTCTAGTTGCCAGCCAAGAGACTGTGTGTGTGACCCACACAAACAAAAGACTTGTGTGACCGTTTTTGTTTGTTTATTGTTTGTTATCATTCTTTGGTTGGCGATTGGTGTCTTGGTGTCAGTCAACGCCGGCCGTGTCAACGCAGTCTCCGTATATAAAAAGTTACTCTATGGCAGTGTCAAGAGAGAGGTAAGAAATAAACAAAACACTTGGTTGCAAAGACTGACTATATAATACACACTTGGTTGGGCCAGGCCGTAGACAGAGTATGGCCAAGTAAGTATCCTAAATACTAATTGGGGCCAGGGTTGGGGTGTTTTCTTTGATTTGCCTTCCAATCTACATAGAACTGCGTATTCCCGCTGCTTACCATACTTACCAGTTTTTAACTTTCCAATTCCAGTTTTTGGGGTCCTACAATTTACAAAGAACGAATTTACCTCGATTCCATTATGTTTGCTTTAGTTGAAATCTGAAAAACTTTTTATTGCTATCAGCTCAGCTGCCCAACCAGGCGAAACAGACTTATCAACTCGCAGAGGAATTTGATGATACATTGGATGAATTGCAAGACAATGTAATAACACAATTTGATCCTGCGTGAAGCAATTTGTTTTGTTTCGTGTAGGTACTTCTAAGCATAGAAACAGATTTAACTGTATTTTTATACCTTTTTATGTTACCTAACTATGTATGTATTTTATTACCAAATTACAATTCCTGATCCTGGTCCCATCTGCCTTAGTATCTACAGAATTATTTCTATAATTTTTTCTGTAAAAAAGTTACCAAAGTCATCTGTAGACAACCTCATAGCTCAGTTGGTAGTAAATCTGCCTTCTGCGCTAGGGGTTGCGGGTTTGATTCCCGCTCAGATGTTTGTTCTGTGTCTGGGTGTTAAATATTTATCTATTATGTATATCAGTCTCTGGTACCCAAAGTACAAGCTATGCCTAGTTTGGGATCAGTTGACAATGTGTGATGTGTCCGGAATATTTATTTATATTTTATGTGTGAGCCAATAAAAAACCATGTACCTACCTACAGCAGCTTTGCTTGCCCTGTACCTGGACTGAAAGAAGCCTATAGATGTTCTTCCTCAAGATTAAAACGACCTTCATACCATCATCAAAATCAGTTCAGCTGTTTATTTGTGACAACTGACAAGGTACCAGGGGCCTAATTCTACTAATTCAATGGCTTCAAAATGACAATGGTTCAATGGCATTTGACACTTTTGGTATTCTGCTATCACAGTCATATCAATGGCTGTCATTGTGAAACCAATGAAATCAAAGAAACAAAGGTGGCGACAATCATAACTGGATGATAATGCTGCGTTCATTATCATGCCATTATCATTTTCAAGGTATTGAATTAATAGAATTGGGGGCTAGATAAGTAACTTGCATTTATAAATATGATTAATACCTGTATGGTAAGTGTTATTTTCTTCCTTCTAGGTTCTAGCATTCGGTACAATAAACAGTTTGCTGGGTTGCCTCAAAGGTTGCTGGGTTGATTAAAAAAGGAAACTGTCCTTCTTCAATCACTCAAAAATCATTGCTTTATTTAGTCATCACACAAAATTAACATGGGAAAATGCAGAACATGTTTGAAAAATCGAAAAAGAATGCATTCCCTGTATGCCCGCATGGAAGAGAGCCCAACGATTACATATGCCGATATGGTGGCATCATTTTCAAATGTGAAGGTATGTACAAATTAAAAAAAAAATGGGCTACCTAATACATTTGAGACCAACACTTGTTTGCCACACATTAGTTGTATAAAAAAAGACAATATTCAATACAAGTAGTTGGCCCTTACACCATCATACGTAATTCAATTGACTAAGATATCATTTCATTGTTTACCTAATGTACCTAAAAGTGATTTATAATAATGTTAACTATTCCTAAAGGGGCTTATTCTATCAAAACAAGAAATAAAATAACTTTTTTTTTTTATATTCACCTATTTTGCACTTTTCCGCAACTTTTAATTTCAGCTGTTTTTGGTATTTTACATACATACATAAAATCACGCCTATTTCCCAGAGGGGTAGGCAGAGACCACGGCTTTCCACTTGCTACGATCCTGACATACCTCTTTTGCTTCATTCACTCTCCTCATACATGCTCGTCGGTTTAGGGTACTCTTGACCTGGCCTTTGTCCAAAACGTCACCGATTTCGTCGCTAAACGTACGCCTAGGTCTTCCCCTTCCAACGGTTCCATTCACACTCGCCTTATACACCTGTCTCGACAATCTTCTTTCGTTCATCCTCTCTACATGACCAAACCATCTCAGCATACCTTTCTCAATCCTCATCACTACATCTTCTTTCACTCCACAACGCTCTCTTATCACACTGTTCCTCACTCTATCTTTCAAAGTTACTCCACACACACTTCGCAAAGCTCTCATTTCCACTGCTTTTTCTGCCATACCCAACTTTCACCGCCAAACATTAGTGTCGGTACTAACACTCCTCCATGCACAGCCAGTCGTGCCTTTTTGGACAGTTTCCGACTGCTCATAAAGGCATGTAGTGCCCCATTCCTTGATTTCCAGCATACAATCTCCTTTCGATATCACTCTCATGCTTCCCATCTCTCGTAAACAAAATCCCCAGGTATACAAACTCATTCACTTGTTCAACTCTTTCTCCACCAATCAGAATATTACAAACTGTCAAACATTTCTTTCAAAAACCATAACTTTAGTCTTACTTACATTTACTTTCATTCCTCTTCTTTCAAAAGATTCATGCATAATTGTTACCATCTCCTGTAACTCCTCCGCCGATGATGCAAGTATAACTTGGTCATCAGCATAGAGGAGACACTTGAAAGGTAAATCGTTTATTCTTAATCCACATTCAGTATCTTTGAAATCTTGCAAACAACTGTCCACGAATAGATTAAACAGCCATGGTGACGCTACGCATCCCTGTCTAACACCTTTTTCGACGTTAAACCATACAGTGTATGACCCATGTATCCTTACGCAAGCACTGGAATCCTCATAGAGAGATTTCAGAGCTCGAACAAGGTTGCTGCTTACTCCATACAACGGCAGTACCGACCAAAGTTCATTCCTCATCACTTTGTCATAGGCCTTTTCCAAATCCACGAATGTGCAATAGACCTTTTGACCCGTGGCCAAAAATTTCTCGGCTATGCATCGCAAGGAAAAGACCTGATCCGTACATCCCATTCCCTTTCGAAATCCCGCTTGAGCGTCTCATATTTTTCAATCAACACTTTGGCATACAGCTTGATGCTGAGTAGGCTAATGCCTCTGTAGTTTTTGCAGTCCTGACGTGATATTTATTATGTCTTATTTGGTTTTTTATTGTGTTTATAATTAATTTTTGAACATATGAGAAGTTCAACATCAGAATGAATACCTAAAACAGCTGAATAATTAAGTTTGAACTGATTTGACCCTTAAACAGCAGATTTTTGGATCGTGTTTTTTTAGACAAAAAATTCTAATTTCCAATTGGGTGTTGAATAAGCCCGTTTCGGGATATTGTACATATTATGAACTAGCTTCCGCCCGCGGCTTCGCTCGCGTGGTACCTACATAAAAAGTAGCCTATATGCTATTCTAGGTAAAGAACTTTTTATATTCCAAGTTTCATCTAAATCGGTTGAGCCGTTACGGCGTGAATAACTAACATCCTCACAAACTTTCGCATTTATAGTAATAGTACTTTGGATACATTGTGTGGGAAGTAAGAACATTTAATTGAATGAGTTTGAATAATGTTTTTCATTGCACTTTGTAGGGTTGCATGAAAACATTGTATTTTTAGGTACTAGGGATTATCAGTGAAATGACAATGAAAATGATTGTCAGATACATTTTGTTTAGTGTGCATTATTTTACTATTTTCCAGGTCTCAAAAAATGATGGATTACTAATTGAAATATGCGTTGCATGCTGCAAAAGACTCAAAGATATTTATGAGTTTAGATGTCAAGTAGAAAGGTAAAAACAGTTTTACATGTCAGCTTATTCTATGTACCTACAGTCTTAGTCAATAAGTTGAGTTATTCTTACTTATTAGGTTTTTCCCTAGGTCAGATATTGAACTTCAAAAAACTAGCCAGTTAAAAAGAATAATATTCACTGACATTCAAGATATAAAAAGCAAAATAGAAATTAATGAAAAAGACAGTAAAGATGCAATAGTATTGAAACATGAGAAAATAACTGAAGCATTTGTAAAAAGCAGCGAAGAAGCATTAAATTACAACAGCACAATTATAAAAAGATTGAAGTGTGCAGATAATAATGTTAAAACAAAAATGTCTGTGAAGGAATTCCTTGAGTCAATCAAAGAAGATCCGGATAATGAGTATGATATTGTAAGTGAAAAAAAAACATGATCTTATTCAGAGTATTTTTTTATTGTGTTTTTAAATTGGATTTTTATTTTCAGATCTATGATGTGGCTGTTGATTATGATCCAGAGTCTGATGTTGGTGATGATGTAGACTTTGATGTGGGTATGGAATTTGACCCGGAATCTGATGAAGACTACACTCATAACAAGAAAAATAGAAAAAAATTAAGTAAAGGTATCATTATTTTTATAATTTTTAACGGCGTTTGCTTACGGCTCTGCTAATGTGTGTATCTACCTGATGAAAAAGTAGCCTATATTCCAGAGGCCCTATTCTTCTAATTCAATAGCTTCAAAATGGCAATGGTTCAATGGCAAAATGTCCACTTTTGAACTTTTGCTAACGGTCGTTTATCAATGGCAATCATTGTGAGGCCAATTAAGCAATGGAACGAAAGTAGCGACAATCTTAACTGAATGATAATGGTGCGGTCATTATCATGCGATTATCATTTTGAAGTCATTAAAATAGTAGAATCGGGCCCCTGGCCATAAATCTTTCTTCAAATCTGTAAGTACCATCAATCTTTCGAGTTTGTCAACCCTAAACAAAATCTACCGGGCAAATTCGTCAAGAATATAATAGAATATAATATGATTTTCTTACAAAACTTACATAATATATTATACATGACATACAGACAAATATAAAATAAATAGATATCTCGCGAATAGCGATAGCTCGCTCGAATTTCAATGGTCATAAGACGTCATGGGTGACTTTACTTAGCTGTTATGGTTTGATAGTGAACAGAAAAACAAACATCCATAAAATCACCACAAACTTTTGTATTACATAATATTATTAATATTATATTTAATAATGTAATAATGTTTTCTTAATATAAAGTAGGATAATAATCCTACTATAATAATATAAATGCAAATGTTTGTGAGGATGTTTGTATCTTTGTGGTTCAATCACGCCAAAACAGCTCTACCGTCTTTACCTAGAATAGCATACCTATTTTATTATAGGCTTCTTTTTATCTAGGTACCACGCGAGCGAAGCCGCTGGCGGAGTCTAGTATTCTTATAGTTTTATCAGGATATATGTACTTTTTTATTATTGTATGTACCGTAGTTGGTATGAAACTTTTGTGTATTATTTTTTACAGATGTATCAAGAAATACAATTATCATAAAACCAGTTTATTTATCTGATATCAGAGTAGCGCGAGCTACAGTGCCTTTCAAAAAAAGGAAGCCTCATAAAACATACAAAAGGCAATCTAAAAAAAAAGACATGTGTCCCCACTGCGGTAAAATGTTTCAGTCACTAAAAGCACATGTGCTACTCCACATAGGTAAGTACTAAGTTCCTATTATGTTCTTCATTTTATTTTTGAGTCTATATTAGGGTTTGGTCCCGGGAATTCCCGGTCCCGAAATACCCGGGAATTCCCGGTTTTTTTTGCCAATTTAGGAACCGGGAAATCATAAATCGTTTCCCGGTTCTTTCGGGAAATTTCGGGAAAAATATTTTACGTCTAGGCGAAAGGTTTAAACTGTCATAGCTTAATATTAACCAACCGCACATACTTTTGCATGTCGCAGGTTCTGATCAAAAGGATAGAATAAAGCTATATCACTGTTGATCTGTTTAATAATTTAAGCATGTAAGGTAAGGATATTGTTGATTTTTATGCAAGAAAAACAATGTAAAATTTCATAAAAAAACTGCATTTATGTACGTTTCAAAGTATTTTTCTATATTTTAAAAATTGTCTTTAAATAAAAACATTTCAATTGATACTTATTTATTTTTCATTCATTTCCCCTCTTTTTATACCTACTCAATCGAACATAAATGCAGTTTTTTTAATGAAATTTTACATTATTTTTCTTGCATAAAAATCAACAATATCCTTACCTTACATGCTTAAATTATTAAACAGATCAACAGTGATATAGCTTTATTCTATCCTTTTGATCAGAACCTGCGACATGCAAAAGTACGTGCGGTTGGTTAATATTAAGCTATGACAGTTTAACTTTGAACCTTTCGCCTAGACGTAAAATATTTTTCTCGAAATTTCCCGAAATACCCGGGAATTCCAGGTTCCCTATGTGAAGCTTCCCGGTATTCCCGGTTCCTTAAAAACTACCCGATTCTGCAATCCCTAGTCTATATAACCTGAATGGAATTTAACAGTAAAAATTCTTTGGGGTATTTTTGACGGGTTATCGTTACTTATGGTTACATTCCCGGCAGCATGTTTGCTATGTTCAATTAGGACCTGTATTTCAGTGAAGTAACTATGCTTTCTTTAACTATTTTTATTGCAGGTGAAAAGAAGTTCAGTTGTGAGAAATGTTCAAAGAGGTTTTATTCAGAAAGTGCATTACGCTATCATCAAAAGTATCACGCAAACAGAGATTACAAATGTGATAAATGCGTGGCCACTTTCAAGACGCCGTACTCACTTAGAACGTACGTACCTACTTGATAATTTTTAATTATAGTACGCGATACAAAAGAAGTAGCATATGTAGGAACGAAATACCTATTATGCAATGAATTTTAGATTAACCTTAAATTAGTATTCAACCCTTCCCCTAGATATGGGGATGCTATAAACAACTAAGCTACTGAATGAATAAAACTATTTGGGATTGAATGGGCTCAAAGCGCCACCAACCACAAACGTAATAGGAGAAACAATCGGTTTCCGAACCTGCTCAGTGACTAAAGCTAGTTTTAGTTCATTGCAGAGAATAGAATAGAATAGAATAGAATAATCGTTTATTTTAGCAAGAGATTACATGGCCGATTAGGTGGTGAGCACAAAAGTATACACATTTAGACATACAATATTACTTAAAAAATATTACATAGTTTAGGTATACCTAGGTACATAACATTATTATATTAAAAAGTTTAGGTATATCGACTCATGTGTCCGAATGCTAAAAAAGGTGTTCAGCTCAGCATTAATGTTGGGTGTGTTAGCACTCAACGCTGATTTTCAGCTGAAACCAAGGAGGTTAAAGTAGATTATCAGTGACCGTAAAAACAACAAACAACAACTACGCAACATAACACGTGTTATATATGAACATAGGTATAACAGAATGAAGTGCCTAGGTAGGTTGCAAAATCACACAACAAGCAAATACTGACCTACTTATGTGAAAAGTTTACGTTCATTATTAGGTATATTATATATATGACACTATGGTGAAAATAGTTAAACAAATTAAGTTAATTAGCAGATAATATAACTACTACGAGGCATCTTGTTTAAAGAAATTACTAGATATGGGAAATGTCGACGTTAATGTTTCCATGCTGTATTTGAGCTTCAATGAGAAATCTTTTAAGCTTTGTTCTAAAACTGTAAATGCTATTGACATTCCGTATTGGCGGCGGTATGTTATTCCAGCACTTAGAAGCTGCATACCTAAAACTACCCCTGAAGCTCTCTGTTCTGTGACGTTGAGTAGAACATTGCCTACTTGCACAGCCACGCCTGCCAGTCATCCAAGTCAACTTTTCGTACAAATATTTAGGCGTCTTAAAGTTGACTACTCCAAAAAGGAGACAAGCAAGGTGAAGCTTGCGTCGAGATTTCATTTTAAGACTACAGTGTAAGTTCAGGAACGGTGTAATATGGCATCTAGGTGGAACAATAAAACAAAATCGAGCGCAGGCATTCTGAACACGTTGAATTAAGCGTTGGGTCCGAGCTAGCAGCCGTGGTCCATACACTGTGTCTGCGTAGTTTAACTTCGACAGAACTAACGATTCAACCAGATGTGTACGAACTTCCTCGCTCAGATACGGTCTTATTTTATACAGAACTTTAAGCCTATAGAAACAGTTACGTACACAATCAGCAACATGTTTTTCGAACCGCAAACCCGCATCCATGTCAAGTCCTAAATTTCTCGCATCAAAAACACGCTCAATAGGTAAGCCTTTAAGTGTCACACTCAAATCAGAAAACAAAGAGCCTACATGATGTTTACTCCCTAAGATCATGTATTTTGTCTTTTGTGGGTTGAGTACGAGGTTGTGCGTATCTGACCATGATGAAATCCTACTTAGGTCATCATTAATCTTAGTGATAGCATTAGTAAAATCACAAGGTCTAAAAGAAATGTACACCTGAACGTCATCTGCGTATATGTGATATTTGCAATTTACAATAGAATTCTTTAAGTCGGCGCTATATAAGATGAACAAGATTGGGCCAAGGATAGAACCCTGCGGCACACCTCGTTTCAGTGGAGATAGTTGCGAGCTGACCGAAATTCCATCATTATTCTTTAGTTCGACATATTGGTATCGATCTTTTAAGTAGCTATCAAACCATCTCAAAGTGTTAGGATCGAAACCGTAATAACTAAGCTTTGACACCAGCAATGAAGTATTAATTGCATCAAAGGCTCTGGAAAAATCAAGCAGCACCAACAAAGTACACATACCCTTGTCTTGGGCTGCTAGTATATTATCTGTGACATCTAAGAGAGCCGTGGCCGTACTTCGGCGCTTTCTGAAGCCAGATTGAGCATCAGGCAGGATGTTATGCTTTTCTATAAATTCAGTTAACTGATTGCAGACAACCTTTTCGATAATTTTCGAAATGCACGGCAATATACTAATCGGTCTTAGTTCCTTATAAGTAGATGGGTCATTTACTTTAGGTAATGGGCGGACAATGGCTATTTTACAAACATCTGGAAAGGTTGAAGTGGTGATTGATCGGTTAACGATTGATGTTATGGTTTCCAAGGAAAGTGGAAGCGTCAGCAAAAGCATATTGAGGGTAATTCCATCGTGACCTTCAGCGTTAGACTTTAGGGTTTTAATGATTTTAACAATAAATTCCACACTCACAGGCGCCAAAGAAAAATATACGTCTTCAAATCTATGGTATTCAAAGAATGTAAGAAGGGAGATAGTGACAGTAGATGATCCAGGGACGTCCAAAAAGTGGCCATTGATCGCATCAGCGTCGTTGAAATGAGATGGCAGTGAAATTTCATTTTTAGGTGGTAAAACAGTAGATTTCAAATTCTTCCAAAGTGCTTTGGGTTCGTTTATTTTATTATTAATGCTGTGTTTATAATAAGCAACCTTTTCATAAAACAGTGACTGTGAAGCTAATGACTTAAGATCCTTATAATAAATTTTCTTAGACTCCAATTTTGATTTGCGATATGCTGATAATGCATCATCTCGTAGCTTCATCATGAGTTTAACATTGTCTGTGAACCATGGATAATTTCTTTCCTTTACAATGTACGATTTTCTTGGCGCATGTGCATCAAAAATTGATAACAGACAACTATTGAAACAGTTAAGCATGGCATTAACATCATCAATCCCAGATATTAGATCCCAGCGAATCAATTGTAATTCCTCGTCAAATGTTTCTCGATTAATGTTTTTTAATGGTCTATAGGATACGGTATAGGGTATGGGTTTGACTCTAGTTATGTAAAACTCACTTAAAATCAAAGCATGACAATCAACAACCAACATAAACAAAATAGGGGCCTAACTTCAGCAGGGGACGTCACTCGGCTATACTGATGGTGATTATGATGATGATTAAATAGCATTAGACTTAGCAGGCTGTCTTTTCGAAGGCAATATGTATTATTTAGGGCTACACAATAATTATTACTCATGTGGTATGTAAAACCATATAAAATAATCAAAAAATTATAGAAAAAGCAACCATTATAAAAAAACAACCAAAAGAAATAAAATGTAGGCCTATGTTCAGCGAAGGACGTCACTCGGCTGTACTGATGATGATGATTAAATAGCATCAGGCTTTCCGGGCTATTTATCCGAAGGCAATATTTATTATTTAGGGCTACAGTATAATCATTATTAATGTAGTATGTAAACAATTTGGTTGTGAGGAACGGTACATACAAATGTGTCACAAGATAATAAGCACTAGACACACAAACACAAAGGTTATTTTTACTTACATTAGTTACCAAATGAAAGCAAACTATTATGCTTCTGCCCAAAATATAAATGATGTACAAAGTCACGGTTACAATAGTGGCTAAAAGCAAACTACGTTCAACCAAAAACTCTGATCACATCGCTTACGGAGCGTATACGCTCCGCTGCCTTGCCGTCTTCCTTACGCGCGAATATTCTACCATCACGTGTCCACACGTATCTCCAGCGACGGTTGCGGGCAGCTTCGCGGGCCTGGTGGAACAGCTGCTTGTTCGCTCGAGTGAGTCGCTCGTTGAGGTAGACGCGTCGAGGTGGTGCTGGGGGGCTCCCTGGAGAACCCTGAGAGCTTGTCAACTCCAGCTCAGTAGTGGTGATAACTCGGCGAACCCGGGCGGCTCGCAGTAGCTGGTCGCGGGGCGCACGCCGGGCCAACGTCACCACTAAATTGCGGGGGCGGGGGGGCGAAGGGACGCCGCCTTTGATGTCAACGAGATTCCGGGCGCGGGGGCCCGTGCGCTCGACGTGGTCGATGTCGCGGTCATCAAGCTCAATACCTAATTTGATGGCCACCATTTTCACAACGTGCACGGGACTTTCGTCCTTATTCTCCGGCAGCCCCGAGATCTCGAGGTCACTGAGGAGTAACTCCTGATCCCGGTCATTAAGTTGCGACTTTAGATCTTGAATGGTAGCCTCAACGTCTGTACAAGGGACAGTACCTTCCAGCCGGCACTCCAGCGCCAGCACCTTGGCCTCAAGGCATTCAATCCTGTCAATGTATGTCTTCATCTCAGCGCGGCATTCGCGAATTTCCACACGGCAATCTCGAACCTCCTCCCTCATAGAACTGAGGTCGCTACGTAAAGCCCTTATTTCATGCACAAGGTCAGCAGATTGTGTAGGCGTTCCATACGGTGCCAGCGGCGCCGGCACCGGCGGTGGTGGTGCAGACCCGGCCGCGGGGCAGGCAGCGACAGGCACTGATTGCGTCTCGGCTCCGCCGGTATCTAGAGTGGCACTGGTTCTACGAACGGGTGTATGTGTATTGTCCTCACGCGGGATTTTGATTTTGCATCCCGGACAAACCCATGAAGGCTTGACCGAACCCGATTCCGAAAGCGAAACACAGGCTCGATGATACGCAGTTGAACATTTGCAGCACTTTGCAGCCTCAGTTTGGGCAAGAAATTTTCCACACGCACCGCACTTTACCATCGTTCGATAGGATTAGGCCTCCAGCAATCAGCGAGGCAGAAAAAAACCGAGCAAGAAATTGTCAAACACGAAATCACGTGCGGGTAGGCACGCGGATGGGATTATCTTGGCTGATTATTTAGTATTTAAATAGGTACGGGCTTGAGAAAACTTTATGCAAACACAAGCACAGTCACTATATACCTATTTAGAGTTACTTAGGTTTAGTTGTTGCGCGTATAAATCGATTATTGATTTTTTATTTACGGAGCAATTCTAACACGACTAGTTACGCGGGACCGTAACTACCCTCCCGTAAGAGAGGTGTTGCAGCTTATTAAATGTTTTTAGCAGTCTTCATTATAAGGAATAGTTCCACCGTAGCGCCTACTCATCCGACTTTGATGAATGAGGTGTCAATCGATTCACTATTATTTTTCTGGTGCCTACACTTTTTTACCCGACTACGGAGGGTTATGTTTACTAACTACCTATATCGCTGGATACCTAAGGGCTCAAGTTCCTACTTTTAACACTTCTATTACAAATTTTCAGGCACCAGGTGATTCATGCAAGTAATGTTGTGAAGTTTCCCTGTGAGACCTGTGGAAAGACATTTAGAACGGTATGTGTATTAGATAATAGTTTTATTTTCATTTATAATTTTGAGATCACAACAATTTACTAACGCACACGAGCGCGAGAGAGCGAGTGCACGCACGCACACACAAATACATACTTATACAACATATAAATTCCATCTGTTGCTCTCATAAGAGCGAGACTGCTTTTCTTAGTAGAACTCGCAGGGACTTTTTGACCAGAAAAGCTAACTTATCCGATCGGATATATTTCCGAAGTTTTAATTTTTTATTCTTTCTTCTACAATCCAAACCTAAACGAGAGGGAATCTCCTATGGCATGTTTGTTGACAATAATATCAAAATGTGTGTACAAGATTCATGATGAGTTAGCTAGATTTTTGCTTTGTACGGGCATTATCCTTTAAAACAAGTTTTTTTTTTTTTCAGAAAGGGCATTTGTGGCGACATTGTCAAGGCGTCCACAACATGGGAGTAAAAAAGTATACCTGCGAGCAGTGTTCCATGTCTTTTGTAACTAGACCCGGTTTGAACCATCATATGCGCGTACACACCGGAGAAAGACCATATAAATGTGAGGTAAGACTAACTAAACAGTACCTAGGCTACTTAAGTAACCCTTTGTCTCAGGAGAAAAATAGTAGGTAGGTACGTGACCTACCGAGCAAACAAGATAAAATCGCGTAATGGTAGGTAAAGCCTTGCAATATAAAACGGCTTCGTCCCGGAAATGAACAACCAACGGTTACAGTAACCGCCTATTCGTGTTTGTGAACAGCAGTGGTCTCAAACATTCTTATTTTTGTTTCAGATTTGTTCACAACCATACAGCTACAAACACGACTTCAATCGACACTGCTTAAAAAAACACGGCGTATTCTTAAAAGGAAGACAAGTCCCTGTTTTGAACGAAGAAGTGTTGGTTAAAGAACGAGCTTTAATGAGCGATTTGATGTTAAGAGTTAATGGAGTAAAAAATAGCGATAACAATAAGCCGATAAATCCGTTCGAAGGACCACACGCTGTCAAGGCTTTCGAACAGGCAGTAAAAGCACTGGCGTCAAGACAGATTCAAATAGATGTTCAATAACCATAACAATAAATCCATAGTCGCGCAAGGAAATAATAAATCCATTGGTAACTAACCGTCGTGATTTTCTTCTTTTGACGATGATTCTTTTGAGTGATTTTATAACAAAAATTGTCTAGAAACCGACAGTTAATAAACCATGATCGTGTTATACTTTATTTTATTGAATCATACCTACCTACCTACTACTCCTTCACAATATTGAGATGTTTTGATTTATGAGGTTGAATCGGGACGGGCTGGCCAGATAGCTCAAGATAGGTGCGCTTACTTGGAATAACTAGGTAGATAGGGTATCAGCAGAATGAAGTGGTTGGCATCAACTACTAATTAAGTAGGTACTAACATGCATGGGGAGTTTCGTTTTGTTCTGCTCGATAGACGCTCGAGTCGGAACAAGAGTAAGTAGGTAATTACGGATTTTTTTAGATATTACGGATTTTCCTTTCGGAGAAGCCGTACCAACACGGGTCAGAAAATGAACATTCCAAGTGTAGGAAGTGACAAACTTATATTTTGCGGTCGATCACGTAGGTCATATATACCTAGGTGTTAGGACTATAGACCTAGACCTAACACTTATTATGCACCTATTTCCCTACTTCATAAGGCTTCTACCTACCATCACCATCCAGTCACCGTCCCGTTACCGTCGCCACCGTCACCTTCAACGTCAAGGTCACGTCATATTTTGTTTGTTATTTATTATGTGACATGAGTACCGATTTTTATATCTCTAACTTGAAAAACATAGGATTATCAGCGAACCTTTCAACCCCATTTCGTGTGATCCCCCAGCAGAATGTTGTCGAATTTCGGGATTTGAAGTATACAGGGAATTAGAGCATGGTTTCGTGAATTGTGCCCGAAATTTCAAATTTGTGCGTCCACAGGAAAAAAAAGTAATTCATTAAAAACACATTCTGCTGGGGGAACGTTCCTCCAGCAGAATGTCATCGAAATAATGGACGTAGCTTAAAACAAACTAGATGGTCGGATAGCTTGAATTTGTGCATAATTTGTGAAATTGTGCTCTAACTCCTAGTACTGTCAATTGTCTAGAACGCGAGTAAAACGACCTTGAAGGTTTCGCCATAGTCAGCCAAACCTTGAATATCTCCGTAGTCCTTGGATGCACAAACTTCGATGTTAGTGCACAAATTATGCACAAATTCAAGCTATCCGAGCATCTAGTTTGTATTTAGCAACGTCCATTATTTCGATGACATTCTGCTGGAAGAATGTGTTTTTCATGAATAACTTTTTTACCTGTGGACCCACAAATTTGAAATTTCGTGCACAATTACACGAAACCATGCTCTAATTCCCTGCATACTTTAAATCCCGAAATTCGACAACATTCTGCTGGGGGAACGCACACCCCATTTCATCCCCTTCAGGGGTGTGTAGGTAGGTATTTTATTATTTTGAACTGTTTACCTGAGAACCGATTTTGATGTCACTTACTTAAAAAACATAGGGACTTCCCATATAAACTTGCATCCCCTATAACCACACCCTTAGGGCTGTTTTTCAAAAAATGCTGATACCTAAACGTATTTTTTATTTTTGACAATTTACCTAAAACCCGATTTTGATGTCTCCAAGTTCAAAAACAAAGGATTTTCATACAACCGTTCAACCCCAATTTCACCCCTTTAGGAGCTGTATTTTCCAAAATCCGTTCTTATTGCACGGTATTTAAAGAATGTCTGTGTCAAATTTCAGACTCCTCAGCCTAGTAGTTTCCGAGCTTTCGTGATGAGTCTGTCAGTGAGTGGACTACTCCTTTATATATATAGATTTCGTAATAATCCAATTTTAGGATTAAAAACATCAAAGTCTTCTATTTAAGACTTTCCTTTATTTTTAACCGACTTCCAAAAGGAGGAGGTTCTCAAGTCGGCTGTTTTTTTTTTTTTTTTTGTGTGTATGTTACTCGATGTCTCCGCCAATAGTAACCCGATTTTGACGATTCTTTCGCTGGTGTATAGATTATGGGTGGTCCCATTTTAATTGAATTCCTGAGGGATTGCAACTAGTCCCGTAAAACTTAAAAAACAACGTCATCATCTCTTGAAATTACGACTTGCCGAATTTTTTTTTGTTGACTGTGTTATGGTATGGTGATTCCCGCGACTTCGTTCGGTTGCTGCTATTTTTACATAAACTTTAAACTTAGGGGTTGTGTGTCGGGAATTCTTTTCTGTGCACCCATACGTTAAGCTACCCTGCAAATTTCATACTCTTAGGATTTTGGTTAGGCTCTGCGTTGATTTTCAAAGAGAATAAAACCACTACGTTTGATTGACAGTCAGTCAGTCAGTACCGTAGGGTTATAACCTAAATATTGATGATGAATGGATGTCATACTTACTTTTGTTTTTTATTCGAAAGTTTAGGTGGACAGTGTCATCCTCAGTAGGTAAGCAAAACGCAAAGAGGTTGATAACAAAAAAAAGAGGTTGATATTGATCTTGTAAATATTCAGGAATTTGAAGTCGGTTTTTAGTTTTTGTAAAAAATATCTTATTGTCACAAAAGCTCTTAGCATTCCAAATTTCAGAATTGTGGGGTAACTGCAAGTAGGTACCCTAGAGGTTTTAGGGTCTTACTTGACAGACATCCAGACAGACAGACAACAAAGTGATCCTTTAAGTGTTCCGCTTTTTCCAAACAAGGTACGGAAACCTAAAAAAATATGTAGTAGGCAGGCACAGAGTAGGTAGGTATCTACTACCTACTGATGCCTAATGAGCATTAAGTCACTACGGTCATAGGCCCTTTTCAGCGCCACCATACTTCAACGTGGTCACTGACCTAATACAGGATGACCAAGAAAGAATCAGTGACACGACAAGAAGAAAGTACTTAAAAATATACTACGAAGAAAAGATCACTTATTAGGTAGGTAACGTGACTCTAACCAAAGATAATATTATAGTATGTACCTAAGTAGAAATGTTTTCTCTAACTAACCTGTAATGGTAGCAAACAAAGACCACATCACTAATAATAACGTTAACAAAAGCTTCCCAAGCACATATAGAGTTACCTCACTAATGGAATCTTTTATAATAAACCCCAATATAAGGGTGGAAAACTCACCACCAAGATCATTTATCTGCGGGAAACAAACGGAGCAATACGGTGACGCAATGGTAAGCATAGATAATTAAATATTTCCCTTGAATTTCTTCAAAATATATTAATTTTAATTTTATTTTTATAATTTTAGGAAAACTTACGGCTAATATGATATTAATGAAAACAATGAGTACTTAAAGGCTAATTACAAGTTTCCACATATAGGTGAAAGTAACTAAATTAAAACGAAACAGTATAAAGGTAGACGGCACCGCACGTACCACAAAGAGAAAAAAAATAAAAATATATATATAATAGTTTTAAAAAAAAGTCACACATCAAACGTTTCATACGCTTGATAGTAGTGTTAAAAATGTACTAGCCACTAATGTGTTAAAACATCTGCTTGCTCTGTTTACGAACGCGTTTTGTCTGTAGTTGGTCTTCACCAATGGAACGTAAAGAAGGTTAGGCCTACGTAATGAACCAGTATTAGTGCGCAAACCAATCTGCTCCAGTAACTCAGGACACTCCACCGCACCATTTGCTATTTTCATTAAGTAACACATGTCAGCAATTTCTCTACGTGATTCAAGCGGGAGAAAATGAAATTTACGACATCTCTCAGCATAATCCGATAAATAGATTTTAGCCCTAAATTGAAGATAACGTAAAAAACGTTTTTGAATACGCTCAATCCTCGAAATGTATCATCATAGCATGGGTTCCATACTTGCGAGGCATATTCCAGGTTGCTACGAACGTACGCACAATATAGAATTTTAAAAGTCTTGATGTTAGAGAACTCAGACGACATTCTGAGGACAAAACCAAGTGCTTTAGAAGCCTTATTAACGATGTCGTCAACGTGCTGATCGAATAAAAGTTTGTTATCAAACATTACGCCCAAGTCTCGAATAGTATTAACTCTACTAATGTTAATGTTATTAATTATATAATCAGATACAATTGGGAGTGGTTTACGGGTATAAGAGCTGACATAGCATTTGGATACGTTCAGATCCAGTTTGTTAAGTAGACAGTAAGACTGGAACCTGTTCAGATCATTTTGTAGATGGATTGCATCAACTGAACTTCGTATCGGGCAAAGTATTTTCATATCATCAGCGTACAACAGGATTTTAGAGTGCTTAAAACATGTAGAGACATCATTAATAAATATGGTGAAGAGCAGAGGCCCTAGCAATGATCCCTGAGGTACACCAGATGGAATGCCCATGGAAGAAGAGGAGTAACCACTCAGTACCACTGTCTGACATCTATTGCGCACATAGGAGGAAAACCAACGATACAAATTTCCCCTGATACCTATGAGTTGAAGTTTTTTAAGAAGCATTAAGTGATCAATTCGATCGAAACATTTTGTGTAATCAGTGTAGATCACGTCTACCTGAGACGGCTCAGACATATGCTGCGTTAAAAAGTCGCTACAAAGCAGAAGATTAGAAGTCGTGGATTTACCTGTCATGAAGCCATGTTGAGTTAAATTCAGATCTTGCTTAATAGCCGAGTATAGTTGCTTATATACGATTTTTTCAAGATTATTTGCAAACAAACATAATTTAGAGATTGGTCTATAGTTTTCTATGGCATTTTTGGGTCCTTTTTTATGGATGGGAGTGACAAAGGCACTTTTCCAAATATCCGGTACTATACCCTCCGCAAGAGATCGGCGATAAATAAGTGGCAATTTTAAGCTTCTGGCACATTTTACAATAAAGATGGCGGGTAAATTATCTGGCCCCGCAGACTTATTCAGATCAAGCGATTTTAACAATTTATAGACCTCCTCCTCCAGAACTTCGATCATGCCGATGTCAGATGATGATGATGTACAAATTTCGGGATTTTCTGCGGCAGATATTGGGGTAGCAGATGAGTTGTTCAAAAATGTTGAGTGAAAGAATTCTCCAAACATGTTAGCTATCTCATGACCCTTGTCCGAAGAACGATTGCCAAACTGAAACACTGAGGGATATGCATTTGATTGTTTCTTACTCTTGACATAGGACCAGAATGCTCGAGGATTTAGTTTAATATGACTTTCAATATTCTCTATATAGAGATTATAAAACTCAGTTTCCATCTCCTTAGCTCTTTCTCTTAATATCGTAAATGATTCATAATCATGCCTATTCCCATGATATTTATATTTTTCTTTAAGAAGTTTATTTAATGGCGTCTTATACCATTATGGGTACTTGCTTGATGGTGTAACTGTTTTAGAAAGTATGTTTGCATTACGTAAATCATTAATAGTGCGATATAAGTGTAAGACCGCATCATCCAAAGACCCAGTGCCTAAGACCGCATACCAATCTACGTCACAAAGTTCCCTACGGATCGAGTCGTAGTCCCCGTCTTGGTAAATAAACTTGGTACCTATATGAAAGCGGTTTGATTGTGCTGTACTGCACAAAGTCAGCTTCACACACAATCGATTTATGGTGCGGGACTTCTTTCACTAACGGGCGGTCACAACTTTTGATGGTCATATCATGATTAGAAAAAACTAGATCAAGAATGCGATTATTACAGTTCGTGTAAGAGTTATACTGCAGCAAGTTAATAGTATTAAGGTCATCGAATACTTCTGATTGGTGCGTGCCCAAGATGTTACTAGGAGTTTGCGACATACCATCATCGCTGAGCGTCCACAAAATGTTAGGTAGGTTGAAGTCACCTAAAATTATAAATTTGTCAAGTGGATTATCCAAAATAATTCCTGATAAACTTTTCACAAAATTATCCAATTGTTTGGACATGGAGTTACCTAAGTGGGTGTTCCTTCCGTTTTCGTCACATTGCTGGTTTGTTCTTAGGCATTCAAGCATAAAAAGGTAGGGTGGTATATTTTGCGCACATAAATTATCCGAATGGTTAATAAATTGGTGCACGAATGGGATTCGAACCCCAAATCCCCTTCGGATCGGAAGGCGGGGTCCCCACTACACTGCCAGTGCTCTTGATACACTCCTACATCGTAAACACTGCTAATGTTTCAGATAAAGAGGCCCGTAGTCACTGCTGTAATATGCGTTGGGTTTTTCCTGATACTCCAAGCTTTAATACCAAAAGCAATGGCTCTTAGGAACCCGTCAAACGTAGACCGGTTTATGACGGATGCTCACAGAACACATAAGAGGAAGAATTACATGGTAGCAAGGGATAATGAAGTAATGGGTAGCATCGAGAACGGCGTCGCGTATGATGTCGAACCCCATGACCTGGATAGAAATCCTGAAGAACTCTCAGCGTTTATGGTGGACTACGCCAACATGATAAGGGACGATGTTATTTTACTAGATAAATCAGTGGAAACAAGGACCCGGAAACGAGGCAACATCAAGGTTAAGAAGTACAACAACGTAAGTATCTTTTAGCGAAAGCATTTTTTAGGCTTGACATTATGTAATTTGAATTTATTAATTGAAGATTATCTTATAAAATGTTTGATATGTATAATAATAATAATTTAAAGGATAATGGTACACTATTGCATTAGGTGCTCCTGTAAAAACAGTGTAACTTTTCGTAAATAAATAAATAAATATTAATTGAACTCCTGAGGGACTGCAACTTGTCCCGTAAAAGTTAAAAAAAACGTCATCATCTCTTACCAAATTTTTGTTTGTCGACCGTGGTATAGTATCGTTATCCCCGTGACTTCGTTCGGTTGCTTTTATTTGTACATAAACTTTAAACTTAGGGGTTTTGTGTCGGGAATTTCTTTCTGTGCACCCATACGTTACAGCTACAGCTTCCCTCCAAATTTCATACTCTTAGTAGGCGCTGCGTTGATTTTCAAAGAGAATAAAACCACTACGTTTGATTGTCAGTCAGTACCTACCGTAAGATATATTATTGATGATGAATGGATGTCATACTTACTTTTTTTTTTTATTTATTCGAAAGTTTAGGTGGCCAGTGTCTTCCTCAGTAGGTAAGCAAAACGCAAAGAGGTTGATAACAAAAAAAAAGAGGTTGATATTAATTTTGTAAATATTCAGGAATTTGATGTCGGTTTTTAGTTTTTGTAAAAAATGTCTTATTTATTCTATTTTCAGTGCGGGAATCGAGTCTGTCAGATAAATTCTAAACATGTTCTATTTTATTTTCAGCAATTTATACCAGACCCACCTTGCAGCTGTAAACCTAATGTGAGCACTTTAAATGTACATATCGATAATACACTTCTCATAAAAAAATCAAGACCGTAGATGTGATACTTAGAGATTAACTAAAAATCGATTTACGTCATAATTTGGAGTATCAGTTAGGTCATTCGAAACTCTCTATTTAATGGTTTTTTTATACTATATTTATCCTTTTTTTTTAATGAAAAATGTCGAAGTTCCAAAAGTCGTAGAACAAACTTTATTGCCAATTGGGTGTAGAAGCCCCTTTCGGGATTGCATACATATTATGAATCACCTTGTATGTTCAAATTTTTGAATAGGTAGGTCGGTACTTCATTTTTTTTGATGAGAAGTAGGTACCTATAATTAATTTATTTGAATTATGCCGATCCGTAAAAAAAACCTTACATTTTATTTTAGATAGAGTTCGAGGATTTAGGAGAGGATGTGTTTCCTCGGACGATAGAAATCAGAAATTGCAGTAAAAGTAGCTCATGTAAGCAACCGTATAACTGCAAAGAAAATGTATATAATGTAAGTATCCTTAGATGGAAAAACTTTCGTCCAAATAAATATTCCGGACATATTCACACGGTCAACTGATTCCAAACTAGGCATAGCCTGTACTATGGGTACCAGAGACTGATATATATAATAGATAAATATTTAACACCCAGACACAGAACAAACATCTGTGTTTATCACACAAATGTTTGTCCAGTGCGGGTTTCGAACCCGCGACCTCTAGCGCAGAAGGCAGAGTTACTACTAACTGAGCTATGAGGCCAGTCGACCAAATATCACCCACAACTCCCGGTATCTATATCGTTTGACAGCCTTATGAGATGAAGCAAATTCAATGTCTTTTTCAGCTACCGATATTGAAAATGAAGCAGAGTTATACAACGACTGAAGGCCCCGAGGACACCTTGGTACACAACCACCTGAAATTCAACTGGTACGCCGTGAAGATACCAATCAGTGTTGGTTGTACGTGCATTTCGGAATATGTCACGAATATTTGATTTGAATAACAAAGACAAATGCTATGAAAATGGCTAGCTAGCACTACACGATTACGTAGTATCAAAGATAATGTACCTAATAGAAATTTGTAGTACCTACCTAACCTATTTCACGATCTCTTAGCTTTAGGATTTACCTAAGCTATTGAATTTGATGACTTGAATAATATTAATTATTACGAATAAAAAATCAAGCGTACTTTAGTTTTTTTTTTTTTTTTTATTGGATATGGTTAGGCGTTTGACCACCAGCTCACTTTTGCAAGTGAGATGTGGCCTAAGATGGAGCACGCTTTACCAGAAGGAACTTATTCACTCTAGATTTGAAGACTCCTAGATTGTACTCGTCCGGGAAAACAGACGCTGGCAGATCGTTCCACTCTTTGCCAGTGCTTATAATAAAGGTGGAGCAGAAACGTTTGGTTCGACACTGTGGTATGTCGACCAGGTAAGGGTGGTAATTACCTGTGCGTCTGCTTGTCCGGTAGTAGAAGGGGGAAGGAGGGATGAGGTCATGCAAATCCTGCGCACAGTCACCAAAGTGGTACTTGTAGAACACTGACAGTCTGGCCACACGCCGTCTGTGTTCAAGGCTTTGTAGATTGGACTCCACAAGCGAGTCATCTCCTATGAGCCTAACAGCGCGTCGCTCAATTGAATCGAGGGCTTCAAGCTGGTATTTAGCCGAGCCATCCCATAGATGGCAGCAGTACTCCATGCAAGATCGGACCTGTGCTTTGTAGAGATTGAGAAGCTGTCCCGGTGAGAAGTACCGCCGAACCTTCGCTAGGATGCCAGTTTCATGGCAGCAAATTTGGCTTTCGATTCGATGTGTGAGTCAAAGTTGAGATTTGATTTGAGGTTTGTTTTTGTACCTACTGTTTTTTTTTAATATTAGTTATGTAGGTACCTATCACTCTTTTAATTACGGTACAATTTGAAGACTTTTTTTATGAAACTATTTTTATACTAGCTTCCGCCCGCTGCTTCACTCGCGTGGCACCTACATAAAAAGTAGCCTCTAAGCTATTCTAGGTAAAGAACCTTATCTGTTCCAACGAAGTTGGTTGAGCCTTTACTGTGTCATTGAACAACAAACATCCAAACATCCTGACTTTCGCATATAGAATATTAGTAGGATGCGAGGATTATCAATAATGGGAGATTACTGCATATGAAACTCGTCAGTACATTAAAATTTAATTTATTAGCTATCTTCATTATTTAAAAAATATTTTACAGCTAAGTACTTACATAGGTACAAAATACAAATAAAATCGAAACACCTTACCTAATGCAGATACTGGTATCTAAACATAGGTTTAGGGAAACACTTGGCTAGCGCATGAATTAGAAAAGTACGTACAGAAGAAAAAAACTTATGTGCTATGTTTGACTTTTAGGAATAGAACAAACATTAGAAAAATATAGAAAAGCATACGAACAGACGACGCAGTGTTGGAAGGCCCCCGATGGACCGATGACATTGTAAAGGTTGCGGAAAGTCGCTGTATGCAGAAGGCTCACGACCGTTCGTCGTGGCACTATTTGGGATAGGCCTGTGTCTGGTAGTGGACTTCCTCAGACTGATAATGAGAAAATAAAAATACTGTTTCTGTGCTTGTTTGAATCTGTTTCAAATAAACATTGAACTAAAAACTGCAAGTAAAATACAATAATGCAATTTTTGATAAAAATTATAAATTTGTCTTAGAATAAATCCAAGTAGATTTAGGACGTTTCAAACTGGGGTGCTATTGTGTAAGCGAAATGTCAATGAAGTTCGTAACTTTCAGGACAATTTTAACAATCATAGCAAAATCCAAAACGTTTCAAACTTCACAAAGGACGACTTCACGATCTCAACTTCTCCCTGTTCGTGTTTGAAACCTTTCAGATGTCGCTAAGACTGATAAAAAGATCCTCAAAGTACAAACTTCATTCCCATTTCGCTTACACAATAGCACTGCTGATCCTTGAGATTTCAATGAATAAATGAATATTGAAGTTTGATGCATAAGTACTTTTTATAGCTTTTGACATACTTCACGCAGAGCACCAAGCTATTCCACTGAGGACCTATGTCAATAAAGCGTCATAGGAGGAGTTATCAAGCGTTGGGGCCACATTTTCTGCCGGTGAGTGTATTTACCGGCTTCGTCGGGACTTCGGTCTAGGGTCATGCGGTTTAGTACTCGGAATGGTGCGGGACCGTTTCATGCGCGGCCGGCGGCGGCACCTCGCTCAGCTGCGGCATGATGTGGGCGATGGCGGCCCGTGTCTCAGTCATCATGCCCATCTCCCGCCGCAGGATATCTTCTGTCACCGTGTGGATCGACTTGAACTTTAAGTTGATACCGTGAACTTTGAACACGTGGTTGTTCAGGTTTACCTTGTAACTGAAAGCCACGTTGCACACCTGGAAAATGAATTTTGATTAGAAGTTTTCAACTTAGTCTTCTGAATGGTTTTTTTACTTATTTAGTACCTAACGGACTAGCAGATGGGCCTTTTGGTAAGCGGTGGTAGACCACTGGTGGTGATCCTGCCCTCCGATCCATAGGTCGTGGGTTCGAATCCATGTCGTGCACTGATGGTTTTTTCATTAGGAAAATGTGCGCTATACGTATATCCTAGAATCTAAAAATACGAAGACATGTGTACTAGTGCTCTCAACGGCAAAGGAAAACATCGTGAGTAAACCGGTAGTGTGTATCCAGCACAATGCTGAGCGAGGACCATGTTTTCCACGAGCTCTGCTGCGCACAATATTTTTATCATTTAGAATTTAATCTTTTTTATTTTATTTTATGATAAGGAAAATAAAAATCTTTTTTTCTTTCTTCTTTCAGTATTGTTTGTGAAAAGTCTTCGAATGTTTAAATTCGAAGACTATAAAGAGTTATTATTTGTTTCCATAATGGCATCTAGCCGTTAGCATACGCATTTACAATTTGGTTCTAAATCAATTACAGGTAAACGGTCAACTTCCGGGGGCCGCAGGCTACTCTAACTCAGCAAAAAATGTTTTTTATTATTGAATCCCTTCAGGAAGAGAGTTAAGTACAAATAATCTATCCCAGATGGGCATGGTAAGGCCCCATGGGTTACAAGAGGTAAAACCTACTGACCTCACAACAGAAAGGCTTGGCACCAGTGTGAACCAACTTGTGATTGCGTAGGTGGTGGCTTTGTGTGAACTTTTTATAGCAAATTTCACATTCAAACAATTTCTCTCCCGTGTGTGTTCTCATGTGAACCCGTAGGGATGTCATCTGTAAAGTGATAAAATGGGATAAATACCTGACACGTGTAGGGACGTTCCCCGGTATGCATTCTCTCATGGTTTTGCAACTGATGTTTCGCATTGAACGACATTGTGCATGTGGCGCACTTGTAAGGTTTGTAACCGGAATGAATGCGCAGATGCCGGTTCAAATCGCAACGCTGAAATACATTAATTTACTATACTTTCTTTGTATCATGATGCCGCGGCCCTATGAGCCAAACACTGCACATAGACATCCTACTAATATTATAAATGCGAAAGTTTGTGAGGATGTTTTGATGTTTGTGAGTCAATCACGCCATAGCGGCTCAACCGATTTCGTTGTAACTTGGAATATAAATAGTTCGTTACCTAGAATAGCATATAGTCTTTTTATGTAGGTACCACGATAGCGAAGCCGCGGGCGGAAGTTAGTTTTAACTAAATAATGGTTGACGCTCGTAAAAAAGCGTAAACTAATGTATTTGAAAATTTGTCTAGGGAAGCTGTTAAGTGGAAGCCTGGATATTTGAAGCCAACTTTGCATTGATTACCTGGTTCAACTTATCCTACCAAAATGAAACAAATCTATGTGGTTTTTCAGACCCTTTGTACATCTATTATTAAGACAGTTTAAAAATAAAAGGTATTTGCCCGGTTTTAGATATGATGCTCGAGTTTTACGTAAAAAAAAACGGTTGCATAAGATAATATGCTAAATTATCAAGAATCCACCGTCAAGACTGTTATTACTCGTTTAACTAGAAGTAAACGGAGTAAGATTTTGAAAGAGAGGTAATTGCATGCTTATAACATTAATTAATTACATTAATTACAACTACATACATAATTACATTACAACATAAATCTATACTCACAGCAATAAATCTTTTGCTACACAAATTACACGGGAATGGCCTTTCTCCTTTATGTATCAAATTGTGCCTGAAAGAATGAAATATTTCATACAGTTTGTATATTATTTTAGGACGATTTCTTAAGTAGGAACAAATTATAAATGTTTATGTTGTACGATTTTTATAATACACCAAATATGTTCGATTCAGGCGGAAATCGAGCCCGCTAACCGCTGCGCTACCGAGTCACTTATTGGTCGCGTCGAAATTCTTTGGGATGTTCATCAGATCGGGGTGTTGCCGCCTGAGTCTAACTTGCTTCTCATACACCTTCAAAGTGCGGGTTAAAACTTTAAAAATAATAAAGAGTAGGTACAATTGTGAAATTATAATTCACACCAGCCAGCATGCTGCTTCTCTTTATCTTTTCAGTCCTGTCCTAACTACCCATTTTAACCCATTTTATTGTCTCTTATGTAGCAGATTGATTTGTGTTATGTCCGTGTAGTGATCAATAGTCAATTCTACTAATAATTATTATTAATGCGAAAGTTTGTGAGGATGTTTGGATGTTTGTGGTTCAATCGCGCCGTAATGGCTCAACCGATATCGATGAAACTTGGAATAGAGAGAGTTCTTTACCTAGAATAGCATTTAAGTTACTTTTTATCTAGATACCACGCGAGGAAAGCACAGGCGCAAGCTAGTATATCTACATATATCGAGTACCTACAACAAAACTCTTTCACATACCTGACCAAAGACTTCTGGCTATAGAAACCAGCGCCACAAATCTCGCAAATGTGATCCTTAACCCCAGTGTGCTGTTTTGAGTGAACCAACAAGTTGCTTTTCTGTGTGAAGGTTTTAGGACATTGACTGCAAGTGTACTTCTTTTTCTCTGAAGGGAAAGCAGAAATTAGAGAAATCATGATGAACCAAAGAGAAAATAGCCGGAATTCGAACCCACGCCCTTCGAATCCAAAGTCGGGGTACATCCCACTATACTTAGCCAAATTTGATGTGCAACTAACTAACTGCCCATACTTAACCTAAAATTCTCTTTCTTGGTGTTGTTTTTGGCCAGAATTTGCATTTTATGTTGCGTTAACTTCTCATCAACAATCTCATTTCGTCCAAGCCAAAGAACTTCAGGTTAAGTATAGATAGTTAAAATGGTAAATAATACTGAAAAAGTTACCTTCATGCGTAGTCATGTGGTTGCCAAGTGTGAAAGTAAGTATACCGCACACAGGGCACACAAGTTTCTCTCTTTGTTTTGGGGCCGCACTTCTAACTACTCTAGGCAATGGTTTCTCACGCTTTATTACTCTTGTCCCATCAGGCCTTCTTTTGTAGGCACCTGCTTTGTAAGCACCAGGCTGTACTTTTAGTATTGTAGAATCTTTAGGACGCTTTAAAAGAATGGGGGCACCACGAGTGCCATTCTTTAAAATAGGAACTGAAATACATAACAAGTGGCTATGAGCGTCATAAAAGATCTTAAGGAAGAAAGAATAAGCAGAAATGAAAAAAAAAATTGAATTCTATTAGCAATTTGACTGCCTCATAGCTCAGTTAGTAGTAACTCTGCCTTCTGCGCTAGAGGTCGCGGGTTCGATCCCCGCACTGGACAAACATTTTGTGTGATAAACACAGATGATTGTTCTGTGTCTGGGTGTTAAATATTTATCTATTATGTATATCAGTTTCTGGTACAAATAGTAAAGGCTATGCCTAGTTTGGGATCAGTTGACCGTGTGTGATATGTCCGGAATATTTATTTATTATTTATTTAATTGTTTTATAGATAAATATATTCTATTTCTGCTGATTGTTGTTGCAATTTCCTAAACTAACTTAATTTGACAGCACCAAAATGATAACCATCCTTGTCGTTTCTATCTTTTTTCAATAAATAACACCCAACAGTCACATACATAGTCCTGACCCCACACTAGGATTCCTTGAGACGTGGGTATCAGAAACTACGAGTACCATGGTACCACATCACCCAGACTCAAAACAAATATTTGCAGATCATGCAAACATTTATCCCGCGCGGGAATCGAACCCACCAATGTGGTCTTTAAAAAGCGATAGCAACATTTTTAGATCTGTCAAACTTTAGAATAACAACAATTTTAGGATGTTGCAATAACAGATTCAACACCATAGTACTTTACTTTCAAGAACATATAAGGCAATGTTTGTTATTATATTTACAGAAGTATTTAATTAAACTTACAGCAGGTGATAGTGGTAGCCTTCTTACCGTCTTGGATATCAAAATCATCTTTAATTTTTCTTAGCACCTTTATTTTCCGAACAATAGGTCTACCCTTATAAGTAGTTGATTCTACTTGTTTGTCTTTTTTGTATTTTTTGGGTTTAACTTTTACTGGCGGCACATAGTCATCATCATCATCATCTTGATAGGGGTCATCAATATACTCTACCTGAAAATTGAGAGTCATTTCATAAATTCACTGTATTAAATAAGAACCTACACCATTCTAAGAAATCTGAAATTAACTAAATACCAAGTACATTTTATTTTTATTACTAATCTGATTATAATTAACAATTAATTGAATGTTTATATTATAGTTATGTTATGATTAAATTAGCTTGCACAAGCCAACTGCTGCCAAATTTGTATGCCATATCACAGATCACAGTGCACATTACTGTATTATTGACATCTTTATTTTACCTGTGTATCACAAATAAATGATGAATAAGAAATGAATTACTTACATCAGAATCAGGATTTTTACAGGCAGTTTTGGTCCAAGTCAGGTCTACAGTGTCAGTAGTATAATTTACTTTGACATCATCTAAATTAGGGTCTACTTTTCTAATAACTGTGTTGGCAATAATAAGGTCCTTTCCATCCACTGCCTCATTCTGTTTTACGTTATCTAAGTCAATTTCCATTTCCCATTTTGGCTCCGGTTTGATACTGAACGGGATCTCACTTTTCACATCCGTAAATGAATCAAAAGCTAGCTTTTTTGTTGGTATGTTCAGTTTTCCTTTTGCAAGTAATTTCCTCAGTTTTTTATCTGACCTGGGAGGAATAAAGAATTGTGATAAATAAGTTACTTAAAAAAGAGTTGAGGACATAATTACTGGCTACTTTCCATCTAACCTTTCAGCAACAGTTTTAAGTAAATATGCCTTTTCCAAGGTGGTGCAACATTTACTACATATTCTTTCTGGCAAGCCATCATTTACTGCTACCTGAAAACAAATTAAGCTCATTTCCCAATTTGTACACCGACAAGATTAAGGCTGGTGTAGCGTTTATAAAAAGGGGAAAAACAGACAGTTCCTAATAAAGGTGGCTCGGAGCCGTTGTGTGCAAGCTGCACAAGATTTGTCACTCAGGAAATCTATGGAGGAGGCCCGCCCATACTCAGCAGTGAAGGTCCCACGGATGAAGTGATGATGATGAACTCATCATGTTTGTATTATGTGATGGTCAGGAGATGGGAGGAGTCAGGGCTTCTAAATATTTTAAGTGTACCTTTACATCCGCAATAGCTGTAAGCATTTCGGCGTAGTTACCAGATAACTTGTATCTGAATAAAGGGCACAAAGCTTTTTTACTTGATAAACATATTCGACAAGAGTTTTTAATCGCGGCATCAGCAGAATCAGTCATTTTGAACTACCAGATTAAATATGTCAATACACAACACTACCAAATCATGAAATCACTAGAATTATGAACAAGGATGGGTTTCAATCGATGAATTTGGAGGCAATTTCACTAGTTCTTAACCATTTTCACATCACTACGTAGAATTGAAAATAGGAAATGGAAGCCATACTGTGCCATAGATAAAAAAGAGAAGCGCGCGCGGTCAAAAATGTGCTACGTTCAATTTCCGGTTCAACTATTAATGTTGCCATTTATTACCTCATCTATGACCAAGCAACAGAAACAGTACGTGATATATAATCGTTGTTCCCCGTAAAACAAGGCTTATAAAAAAATTAATAATCAATTTGTAGTTCGACCGATGCATGAAGTTGATTTGAAGTTGGTTCCTGAGGCCCAATTCCGAAATGTACGTAAGTTGCTCACTTCTCACCATGAGACGTAAAAAGTGAATAGCTTTGTAGATGTAACGAAAAGCTACCATACAAAAACCGGAAAGCCATTTACTTTATACGTCTCATGAATATTTCGGAATCGGGCCCTGTTCGTGTGCAGTATTGCCTAAAGAATGAATATATAATCTATCAAAAATGTGAACTATCGCCAATCAAAAAATTCTATCTGTCAAAGTCAAAGCAAATGTGTGTGATGTTGGTGTGTGAGGAAAACAGGGTTGAATACAATTTATTTTATGGCTTGCTGCGTGTCTTTTAGAAATTTCTGAAAGTGCTGATAGTTTCTAACAAAATACTTGCATAGTAAAATTAATGTTACATTAGTTTTACCACAAAAATGCTCTAATGGCGTATTACGAGAGTCTAGGAAGTCGAAGGAAAGGTATGTGTACATCTCCAAATGTTATTAGTTAGTAGTCCTAAAGCTTGATTTCTACTTCTTCTAGCAATATTTAGTAGGTATCAATTCCTATTTTCTTTCATAATTCTTACCTACGTCCTATGTGACTGAAACAACCTCATAACATTAGATGACATGTGTTTGTAATGTGGTCTTCTTCTCAGGTAAACATGGTGGAGATTTATTCAAATTGGATACTAAAAATAAAACATCTGAAGAAAATATCAAGGATATTATTCAAGGTCTCTATGTGAAGAAACCATTCCAAAATGACACCTCACCCACCAACAAAAACATGAGTTTTGAGACGAAGTTTGGACTAAGAGGCACACAGAGAAGTAGTTCTGATAGCCGCAGACTTTCCTATCTTAACGCTTTAGTCACATTATTAGCTAAAGAAGATAGAAATAGTTTGGGTTTCACATCTGATGAATTAATGACTTGGTAATTATTGTTATTTTATTATAATTTCAGCAAATTTTTGTCATTAAGTAAATCAATACAGTTGATTTTTGTTACGTTACACACACTACAAGAACTGGCCCATCATCTAACTAATATTAGAAAAGCGAAAGTGTGTTTGTCTTTCTTTCACGCTATTCAATAGGTGATTACTTCAATAAAATCACAAGGATCACTTTGAAAAATCTTAGAAACTAGATGAAGCTACGCCTGTTCCTCATGACAAAACTAGTAGATTATAAGTTAAAGAAGATTTTATAATATCACAAAAATAATGTGGCCTGAGTTGAATCAGGTGGGATTCAACCTGCACCCCTTAGTAACAGCGATGTTTAAACTGACAGAGCTACAAAGGCAAACCCTCACCTGATGAAAATCTTATGACTGTTCTTCACCAGTGTGTTAGTTATCACTTTAAAAACAAATAATCATGATTGATATGAGTAACCAAGTATAGCTATTTTTACCCAACAAAATTTATTATTCATCTTGTACTGCTCCATCTACTTTTTATAACTACAACCTTATTATTAATCTGTATGATTTTCAGTATACGAATTAGTCTCGTGGATGATTCTATGGTAATAAGAGCAGCTGCATTGAGAGTGTTACGCTACCTGATTAAAACTGAGAGTGATGTCGCTACATTCAACAAGTTGAAACTACCATACCTTGTTATAAGGTAAACATGGAATGAATAATAATTTACCAGATACTAAAAAATAGGCTCGCAACCATAATCCCCAAGGTATCCTGGCAGATCTCTAGGCGCACAGACCTTGAAGTATTTCTGTCAGAGACACATTAAAACATTTCGGAACATGCCCTGATTTTGCAGTAAATTTCATTGCATAAGTGACCGGTCGCAAGCCCTTTGGCCCCAATATCTAACTAAAAATAGCATTTTAAAACTGAATGAATTTATTTGAGAGCAGTAGTGCTCTTTGTGCAGAGTCCATCTGGGGAAGTGCTGCCTTGCAAATTTTGGTCTGAAGGGTGCGCTTGCTAATGAAATTAAGGACACAGTTAAGAGACTTACCAATGCATGTGTAGGTTGGCAACAAGCTTTCTCTAGGCTATGGTAAACATTTACCAAGTTTGTGGGTGCTAGGTGGTATGCTAGTTTTCCATTTAAGTTGTATAAAAATATCTACAAATTTTAGGTCAATGGACTTGATGCTCCGCAATGAAGAGGAACGGGCCCAAGCGCTACGCGTTGTTCGTCGCGTGGTCGCAGTAGTTGGCGCCGCAGGTCAGATCAGGCGGCATCGAGCGGCCTTTGTTGACTCGGGGCTGCTCAGGTGTCTGACGGCAGTGGCGCGCGCGGGCAGTGCCGGAGATGGCCCGGGGGACCGACTCTCGAAGCCTGCTATTGCTACACTCGCTGAGATCTGTATGTAATAGATTATAATCCTTCATTTCTCAAAGCCAAAAGCGGCACAAATTCTCGCATGCGCCTCTAAATCATTGGTACGTTTTTTATCTTGGTGATTCATATGAGTTATGCAATTTCTATTAGGGTTTTTTGTAATAAAAGTTCAAATTGTTCAATTCATGGATCCATTTGCATCGCCACCAGGCAGCAGGAATCTCCTTTTGTAGTTGTCATCTCATTCATTAGAAGCGTTTTTAGAATCTGATGAAAACTCCCAAACACTCAAATTGTGCGTGCGTGGTTCGCGTGGCAGAGACCTATCCCACCCTATGCTTTCTATTCATAGTAAACAGTTGCATGAAAATTGTATTTTACTTCCAGGTGTATTGAACCCAGACATGTTCATATCATGCGGGGGCGTGAACGCGGTTACTCGTCAGCTAGCCGAGTGCGCCACGCCTCGCATGGCCGAGGCGCTGTGTGGAGTGCTCCTACACGCGCTAAACGACCCGGCCTCGAGACGCTCAGCGAGAATAGACCTTATGTGCCTCAGTTCGCCGTACTGCGACTTCCATTTCCGTCCAGCTGGCACTGAAACTAGCAGGTATGTTTTGCACGTCCAGTTTCCTTTCTGTACCTGTTCAATCCGCTAATTGAACTTCTACAGCTTACTAAACTTACAAATGCGAAATTCGGGGTTTTCAGCGCGGGCGTGATGCCTCTGGATATTGCAAACGTTCGTAGGCTACGGTAACCACTTAGAATAGAATAGAATAGAAAAAACGTTTATTTTGTTACCAATACAATCAGACTTAACATAACACAATACAAACAAAATGCAATTCAACATCATGGTAACAAAAAAATGGCCACCACTCTAACCAACACAGGTTGACCGTAGGCTTGTTTGCCACCTTAGTTGTATAAAAAAATAACTTTGGTGCAGGGATGAACGAGAGATGCGGTTCACATGCAGTCGCCTGGCACTCCTTTGCGTGCTGCGAAGTTGGCCGGGCTTGCTCCACTTCTGTCATCCGTACAGTGCCAGTGGCCTACGCGCTTTAGTAGCTGCGTTGTATCTACCGCGGTTGGAAGTTCGAGTGAGTATCAATCATGCATGGATTGCATTTGACAACCTCATAGGCGCAGCGGGTGCGTCTGAGATGCAAGGATTCGATTCCCGCTGCGGGACCAATGTTTGCATGATCTGCATATATTTGTACAGGGTCTGGGTTTGTGGTACCATGTTACTTGTACACATTTTGTATACATTTATTAATTTTCCAAATGATGCCACAATACATGAATATGGTATGGTACATAATTTTGTTGTTTTTGCTGTGTAATCTGTAGTATTATTATAATTTTTTGTACTAGTCTTACTAGTCTTTAGTACGTACATAAGTTATGTTTGAAACCAGATCAAAACTACTCTGTTAATTAACTATTATATGCTTGTAAAGTGTGTCAAAATAAAAAGTACTGTGGCATAATTTTGAACAATGTGAAATGTATACATCTTAGTGCAGGCGACTTTACTTTCTATTATGACAATTACATAATCAGATTGCATTTAGCTAGAAACTCGGGCGGTCGTTTTAATTCCTTCCTCTCGCACTCCGCTCTACTCTTATTCACCAAGCAACACATTCATCTTCTCTATGTACAGCAGCTGATCTGACAAATTTGGTTGCAGAAAGCGATACTGGATCTGCTGTATGAGCTAGTCGGATTGCCACAGCCGGAGTGGACTGACGAGATATCCGTTGCACTAGGTGCAGTTGATCCATCGGATTTTCACGTAAGCTATTTTGTTATGACATGGTTTCAAATTATCCAGATTGACTGGCCTCATAGCTCAGTTGGTAGTGACTCTGCCTTCTGCGCTAGAGGTCGCGGGTTCCATTCCCGCACTGGAAAAACATTTGTGACTAACACAGATGTTTGTTCTGTGTCTGGGTGTTAAATATATATCTATTATGTATATCTATTATGTATACGATAAGGAATTTGCTCTGTCTTTGGGGGAGGCCATGTTCAGCAGTGGACGCCGTACGGCTGAAATGATGATGTTGATGATGTATATCAGTCTCTGGTACCCATAGTACAGGCAATGCCTAGTTTGGGATCAGTTGACAGTGTGTGATATGCCCGGAATATTTATTATTATTATTTATAGATATTTATGATTATTCGCCTTGTAGCTGGTGGCCCTGGCTGAAGAATAGGCATCCTTTACTACCCGTGGATGCCGTAAGAGAAACTAAGGGAAGAAAGCTGGGGGATGGGCAGCAGCATTTTCTATCAACAATATAGCTTTATCTGCGCTCGCCAACCCGCATGCCCAGTTTGGCGAGTATGGGCATATCCCCCCAAATTATTTTTTGGGTGAACAAGATCGGTCTCACTGGAAATAATTGGGGGGGCCTATGTTTTATTTATACAACTAAGTTGGCTAACAAGCGTACGGCCCACCTGTTGGTAAATGGTTACCGTAGCCTATGTACAGTAAAATGATGATAATTAATAAAATTATAAAATTTACGAGGTTTTATTTTTTAGGACACGTGGCGTCTGAATGAAGGTTTCGTTGCGGAAGAAGGCATTGCCATATTACCTCATCTAGGTGCTACAGGACCCGATATAACTGAGATCCATCTTGCACTGTTACTTCAGTGTTTCTTAGAGGTAAATTCATTTTTCTTTTAGCATTTTAATTGCTTGTTTATTTAATAACTATACCTGAAAAGTGGATATGGAAACTTGGTGCGTCCGGCAGCATGATGGGCAGACGACATGGCCAAAATCGTGGGCTGTAGAAGAGGCCTATGCCCAGCAGTGGGTGATGTCGGGCTGTGAATGAAAGTGATAATTTAATTCACAGATCAATTTGGTACTCGCTCGAAAAATCTCTTTTCTATGTTTCGGGGTCACCCCTATAGGGTCAAAAAAATTTTGCTTTTCCAGGCAATTGGAAACTGACAATAAAAAATGTCTCTGTAACTTTTGGTATAATTTCCCACTAATATTATAAATGCTTATTAAGATGTTTCTAAAGATGTGAGTATGTTTGTTAATCTTTTTAAGTCGCAACCGCCGAACAAATTGGAATGGCTTGGCTTGTATGTAGTAAATGTAACTATTTTTTTATAATTTTCAGGCCGGGCTATTGGAGGGGCTAGCTGAAGTGATTGTTACAAGTGACACATTTATATCGGTCCGTGCGACCGTGTTACTGGGCCAACTATTGCATTTAGTACACCTATTTCTACCTCCTCAAATTTGTAGTATAACCCCGGCGCTTCCCTCGCTAATGTCGCAAGCCTCGGCGGGGAAGCCCCAGGCGCTTGCGGCGGTCGCCGCTTTGCGCAGACTACATTCTATGCTCGAAGCGAGGCCCGCAAGCAGCAGTTTGTTCCTAGACCATATCATACAGTACTGCAGTGGTGCATTCAGAGAGAAAGTTGAAGACAGTACTAAAAGTAAGAAAGAAAAAGACAACGCTAGTATGGCGAAACCTAAGCTGGATCTACACAAAGACAACAGCATCGAGTTCTTAAATGAATCTGATAACGAGAATGAACCTAAGAGGCACAATAGTGTCGGCTCGCGCGACTTTTCTCTGCGAAACGTCAGCGCGCTACCTAAGAGTAAAAGCATGAGCGCTGCGGCGGCGAAGCTTTTGAACTGGTTCGAACGAGACAACGATAGTTTGATACGGTCCACGTTGGTGATGGCGAATAAGGACGGCAATACTTGGAATTGGGAGGTCATTCGTACTATTTTGAAGGTAAAGTATTTATTAATCTTGTGTTGTGCTTCTTCTTCTTCTGTCGTGTCGATGGTCCAGGGGGACTAGATCTTTTTGTACCAGTACTCCGCCACAGCTAATGTGCTTATTATGGTAATTGATAATTAATAGTGGTACTGTAGTATTATCAATTAATAATCTTCTAATACAGCCAAAGCTCAATAAATTATAGTAGACCCTATTTTTACATGTTGTAGTATGGTCCAACATGTAATATTAGGGTCAAACATTTTGGGTACAATCCAACAATTTATAGTAGGGTCCAACATGTTATAGTAGCGCCCAACTTAAAAGAGAGGCACATGGTGTGCTCTGGTTCTATTATTGTAGAACCTTTTCGACTTAATTTAGCATTTACAATATATGTACCTACATTACCAACACACTCGTATCTTTTAACATATCAACTTAGCCTTAATAATGCGGACAAACAAAGAATGGAATTCCTTGAGTGAATGAATTCCATTCTTTGAAGAATTCCTTGCAGACTGTGTTGCCGAATAAGTATAATTTGGTCGTCTTCAAGCGCAGATTCAATTTAGTTATCTTCTAGGCAAGAGTAGGCTACACCGTCGACCGTTATCTCTTAACTTTAGCTGAGAATGCGGGCAAACGGTCCGTATTAACAAAAACATTTTTAGGAGAACGACAACGCGCCTCTTCTGAATCTAAAGGACAGCAACCACAAGGCCTGGGCGGCTCGCATCGTCAACTACCTGAAGCCGTCGTCTAACAAGTACTCTCACACGGACCTGTCTAGCACCGCCCACGGACATTCCGCTACGCGCGCTGGTTGCCAACTCATCAGGCATCTGTTGAAGCATAATGACGTAAGTTTACTGTCCTCTACTGAGGCCTAAGCGCGAATAATTCACGAAAGCGTCACGCTTACGATACTAGAGTAAATGTCAAATATAGTATAAATATATAGTATAATATATAGTATAAATATAGCCGATGATGTCGGCGATGCTTGAAATCTAGCCAATCAAAATTAAATGATTTCAAGTATTGCCGATGTTATTAGTTAATATTTGACAATTGCCTTCGCATCGTAAGTGTAACGTTTCCGTGAAATATTCGTGCTTGGGTCAAACAAACTAAAGCTAACTAAACTCAAAAAAATATATATGTTGTAGAAATTATGATCAGTGCATGAGAGTTTCACCGTGGGATAGGTTAGTTCACACTAAGCAACATATTGTGGATCGACAAACTAGCCGATATTTCCGTCATAACTCATAATTGAACGCGAAGCCAAGATTTTTGATAAACCTTGTAATAGTTATTTGTTTTTCAAGTGGTAAATCGACGAGTAGTTGACTTGTAGGCGCAGTGATCAGTGCATCCCATTATCTAGCAGAGGAACGCTGGTTCGATTCACGCCTGACTCGAAAATTACTATAAAAAAAGCGATTGAACTAACTCCTTACTAGCGGCTTCAGTTCATACTAGCTTCCGCCCGCGGCATCGCTCGCGTAGTACCTACCTACTTAAAAAGCCTATATGTTATTCTAGGTATAGAAAATTATCTATTCCAAGTTTCAACGAAATCGGTTGAGCCGTTACGTCGTGATTGAGCAACAAACATCCATACATCCAAACATCTAAAAATCCAAATATCCTCACAAGCTTTCGCATTCATAATATTAGTAGGCAGTAGGATAGTAGGATGATCTCCTAGCATCATAAAGTACTTTTACAATTAATTTGTTCACAGCTTGACTCACAGAGACTTTTAGAAGATCTATTCAGCGATGTGAGCCGCCAGATAGAAGCTATCGAGACCGGATTGAAGGCCCACGAATGCCTGTTCAGTCCGCAGCACATGTGCAACACCATGTGTCAAATGTACTTCCTGTTTATCGGGCAGCTGTGTCACTCGCAAACGGGATTGACGCTGTTCAAACAGACGCGGCTGTACGAAAAGTGAGTAGAAGAAAGCTTACACCTCACTGCAATCAAGAGGAATTTATCAGGGCTAATGGAGTAAGAGAGAGCACTGATGGAGTGGTAGTGGCTCCGCCTGCCGATCCAAAGGTCGTGGGTTCGAATGGAAAATCCAGTAGTGAAGACAGGGGTGCACCAATGGATTTTCCATCTGGAAAATTTATGTGTGCTCTGAAACGGTGAAGGAAAACATCGTGAGGAACCCGGCATGTGGCAAATTCGACTGTAACAAACTTTTGTCGCAGTTTTCCTCAAAGCTTTGTTTTGCATCACTGGAACTGATAATCGCTCTGCTAAATCTGATTGTAGGAAGGTGCGACAAGGGGATTCATATAATGCATACTATGCTGAAAGGGGGTTGTTCTAACAAAATGAAAATACTAGCGGAAAAAATGAACTTTTTCATATTAGCTGTTTTTGGTTTTTATATAAATATGTAGGACAAGTTCGACATATTTAAAAAAGTTTGTGAATAAATCTGTATTAAATAATATTTTTATTTCGCTAATATTGTTTCTATTTGTTGATAGAATAAGCTCCTTTTGGGGTAGTATATTAGTTATGGAATCGTAGAACCATTTTTAATCAATATCAATGGATTTTTTCAGCCTTATGGAATTGTCTACAAAGACGCACCACAGCTGCTACGTAAAACTAGTCATATCAAGTCTAGACTACACTCTGGATTCCTTTCCCCGAGAAATACTTGCCAAAACCCTGACATGCAACATCCAAGCGTCAAGAGTCTACACTACACAGTTTCTGAACGTGTTACTACGAGCCTCGAGAAAGTCCCGAGAGTTGGTGCGGAGAAAATCTAAAATGAAAAAGAATTTGGAGTATGCCAAAACTCCGAAAGACGACAGTGATTTTTCGGGAGTTGATATGGAAACGTGGACCCTGCAAATGTTGGTCGGGCAAATCAAAGATGAGTGCAAAGAAGTGGTCAAAGCAGCTCTTAGTATATTGGAAGAGGCGTTTACTGTACCGGTAGGAATTTACATCGTATTTCTTATCCATTAAAACTTGAGAAAATCCAAAACGAGCTTTACCTTGGTTCTACACCAAGGTGAAGTTAGACAATGGGCAGGCCATATAGCTCGCAGAATCGAAAATGGCAACCATGAACCAGACGACGTAGTGTAGGAAAGACCCCCATCCGAAAGACCGATGACCGATGATCCGAAGGCATGTATTTGCTATGGGCACACTGGCTTTTTCGCCATCAGTCACTAGGTTTTTTTTAAGACACAGGTTTAAAACAGGGTGACCCAGAAATGATCAGTATGTCATTTTAATGCATTTTATCCACAGGCCTTCGTCGAAAAAATGATGACTCTGAAAAACACCCTATGCCAAAATTGTCGTCTCGACAAGAACGCTGAGCCATCTACGCTGGACTTCAGCCTAGTGGGCGATAGAGGATACCTACTCTGGCTGACCTTAGAAGTGGCGTCTGCGGCCCAATCGACAGATGCGAAATCCATCGCGTTTCTGAAGAAACACTTGGACTTCTGGACCAAGAGCTATAACTACAGGTCAGTTCGAGCTGCCAGAGCAGCGACCCTGGGATCTTACAGCTTTTTCAAATCACAGCAGTTTTGGCCTTATTATAATCATAATAACTAATTATTAAACGTACGAGAAGTTCGACACTAAAATTGCTACGTAAAACAGCTGAATAATTTTGTTTGAACTTTTTTTACCTCAATACAGCAGATTTTTGTTGGTTTTTCAATCTGACATGTGTGATTGCTTGTGTGATAAAAAAGGCGGGAATCACGGCCCAAAAGAAAGTCAGTTTAATTATAGTGCAGTTTTAGTTTTTTCTCGATTTTTTTTATACAATTGAGGTGGCAATCAAGCGTACGGCCCACCTGTTGGTAAGCGATTACCGTAGCCTATGAGCGCTTGCAATACCAGAGGCACCCCCCTTAAAGAGCTCTGGCAACCTTACTCACCGCAGGAACACAACACTATTTGAAACAAATAATGTTATTTTGCTGTGATCTTCTGTAAGGCGGAAGTACCTCCCCAGGCGGGCTGCTCCGAATTTAAACGAGAAAATCTCGCTGTGCCACACCTCCTTTTTTTTTTTTACAACTAAGGTATCAAACAAGCATTCGGCCCACCTGTTGGTAAGTGGTTACCGTAGCCTATGTACGCTTGCAATACCAGAGGCATCACGCACGCGTTGCCGACCCCTTAAAAAGTTCAAAACGCCCTTTTTGAAGGACCCCATACTGTAGTCCTTAGGGAAAACCTCAGCAGGGAGATCATTCCACAACCTGAGTGTTCGCGGGAGGAAGTCCTCTTACGAATACTTTTTTTTTTAAAAGAGACGTTTCATCAATGTATGGAGCCTGGGCCTGCACTGTGTACACTACTCTAAAATATGGCTAAGCAATAAAGTAAACGTATTTAATTGGTTATTTTATTTAAATTGACTTCGTTCTAAGGTACATTAAGATTTTCTTCGACAAAGAGAGCAACACAGAACGCTACAAATATATGGCGGATGGACGTGCGTGAAATGTCATTTTGACAACCTACATTTATCTGACAAAACAAAAACATCAAATCAAACAACATGACATGAAAAATATGTCAATGTCATGTCAAACGCCAATTATAAACCGACATGGCGGCCTTCAAATAGTGTTCACATAGTAAAAAACTTACCAGAAGAACTATTCTTGTACCATCGCATTTGTCTTCAAATTAATGAAATTGTATTTTTCTTGTATTCTGCTATTTTTTCCTAATTTTTCTATGTAGTGTACATGGACCAGGCCCAGAATGAAATGGCTCCTTTATTGAATATCTACAAAAAGGCTTTGTCGTTGAGCGACCACACCGCCCAGTTGAAACTTAACAGGTAACTTGGACAGGTACGTCCGGCTGGTGGAGGCGAGCGTGCACGAGGCGCTGACGCTGGGCGAGAGCGCGGGCCGCGGCGCCCCGCGCTGGCGGCGCGCGGCGCGCCCGCCCCCGCACGTGCACGCGGCCCTCGCGCGCGCCGCGCCGCCCCGCGCGCGCGCCATGCTCGCCGCCACGCTGCCGCACCACTACAAGGTAACATGATTTTGCGGCAAGGAGTAAAACGAGTTACTTCGTTTAAGTCTAGTTTATTACGGTCTGTCTCATAAAAACTTAGGCTCGTATTCAGAGACACGACTCAAACTGAGATTTAATCACAGATCAGCTGAACTCTACTTAAGTATTGAATCTGTTCTCAAACATAGCTTTTATTCAAGAACGGTACTTAAACTACTCTCAGCTGAATCGAGTCTCAAATCTGTACTCAAATGTTCTCGTTTACATTTTGATTTATTTATAATTTCGATCCGTTATACGCAGAAATTCAAACAGCTAGGGTCGAAATAGAACAGAACTATAAAGTGAAGTATAAATATGCATCAAGTACGTGTAACGGAACGAAAATGTCATTTGATTAATGTCTAATCAAATCTAAACTCAAGCACCGATTTCGTCTGATTGACGTTTCAGAATAAGCATTTACTCAGGTGAACTGTGATTATTGAAGCTATACATAAATACTGTTCAAGAATTAGAATCTCGCCTCAATTCGAGATTTAAGTACAGATCAATGCTCGAGTCTTGTCTCTGAATACGAGCCTTAGAGTAGACTTGAAGTCTTGTCTTGTTCGAGAGGCAACTTTAGTTGTTGCATAAACGTACTTTAGCGCTAAAGTGTGCTCCAACCTTACATTATCTCGATGCTTAGTTAAAGAAGACAGGACCCAACTATAGCGGTGCTCTATCTTGACAACAAACTTATTGAACTTATTACTAACTATGTTTTATTCTATGATGCTTAGTAGGCACAGTATTCCTAAATGTCTGGAGATATCTACCCGAATATATTCAATTTGTGTTGATTGGACTTATTGATGAATAAAAAACCAAGCTCCATATAAAAAGTAGACAATGCCTTTAAAGTGCTTTATTATATTTTATCTTCATTCCGCAGTGACACATTTTAATGCTTTTTTTTATTGTCAGGTGTTGCAACGCAAGAAATGCACAACGGACCAAGACATCGGCGACTTAAAAGCGTCCCTCTGGGCAGTTGGCAACACCGCTGTAACGCCCCAAGGGCTACAACTACTCATGAACCTGAGTAACGGCTTTTTGGAGGACTCAGTGCTGGTCCATATTGTGCGACTCACGAAGTATAGTCCCGTGTATGCAGTCAGAGCGACCGCTTTCTACGTACTGGGGTTGATTGGGAGCACTTTTGATGGCGCGAATTTCCTGTCAGAATTAGGTTAGTAATGTTAATTCGTGTTACACTTCCTACATTCAGAATTATCAAACTGTTTCTTTCCTTGGTAAACGAAAGAAGATCTATGAGTCGGTATCCACTAACGCGGATATTGGTGTTAGAACACCCTTTGACGATGCTTATGGGCTTGATATATTCATTTTTTTTTTTTTTTTTTATACCACTGAGATGGCAACCAAGCATACGGCCCACCTGTTGGTAAGCGGTTACCGTAGCCTATGCGCGCTTGCAATACCAGAGGCATCACGCACGCGTTGCCGACCCCGAACCCCCTCCCCCCCTAAAGAGCTCTGGCAACCTTACTCATCGCAGGAACACAACACTATTTGAAACAAATAATGTTATTTGGCTGCGATCTTCTGTAAGGTGGAGGTACCTCCCCAGGCGGGCTGCTCCAATTCAGAACGAGAAAATCTCGCTGTGCCCTACCTCCTCCTAAAAATGGATAAATTTATCTATATGAAAATCAATTGCCGTGCGTTAGTCTCGCAAAAACACGAAATGGCTTAACCGATTAGATTTTTTTTTAATGTTCGCTTCAATAGTTTCTTTAAGAAAATCCCAAAGGAACTGCCGAAAAATTTTGTATAGGAATTGCCACTATGATTACTCTCAAATTCTCAATAGATGACGTTCAGGTGGTACGAAGTTCACCGGGAGTATTTAGTCTTGGATAGATGATAGCCCAAAAGTTATCTACTTATACATCTTTATTTTTCTCTGTAGGTTGGCTTTGCGTCAGACATACAAGGCACGATCAATTCCCAGTTATACCAGACGAAGGCTTCCCTCTATACGATAGCAATTTACACTGTTACGTCACCTCACCGGAGCGGTTTCACACATACGACGCCGCGAGCGACCACTCAGACCACACGGACCAAAGCGCAGCTGAAAGCTTACCGTCCGATAACACCAAAATCAGCAAGACTGGACTAGCTGATAACTTGACTGATCATGATGTAGTGGACGCGAAGCTTGGGATACTAGACAAGAAGGAGAGCGATAAAAGAAAATCTCAAACTCTACCGCCTCAGGGATGCTCTGCGACTCACGATCGTCCAATGCTCTCGGAATCAAGAACAGTCGATATTCTGCGGGATTGTTCAAGCTTCGAGCGCCCGCACCATAGAGTTCCGATGGAGAATAGACTGCTGATAGGGAGGATAAACTCCCTAGACCACACGCATGAAGGCAGAGTCAGGAATACCAGTGAATCGAGTACGAGTGGAGTCAGCAGCTGCGACTCTTTTCTAGGCAAATACGCCATACCGTATGTATATTCATTGATAACTGGCTATTGTTATATTTACTGAGCGTCAAATAAATGTATTTTTCCTTTCTTTCTAGTGATAGAGTGTTGACTCTCAGCCCGATTCCGAGCTCATCAAGTTTGTACGGTATGAAAAGTAGTAACAGTTCCCACAGACCGAAAATATCAGAATTACAACGGCGAACTTCCACCTCCAGTGAGATTTTACACTAACAAATAATATGATATTCTAGAATTTACTTTACATTACTAATCTTTTTAAATGTAATAGGTTTTGCAGGCCACGAAGCGGGCAGCTCTCCGCCTTCTCAAATGGATATGACTGGTTACGCTACTCTGAAATCCCTGAACAGACGGTAATAAAGACTACTGTTTTATTCACTTTCTTTTAAAAAATCACTAAGCCAAAGCTAACGCAGACAGATGGACTGACATCATAATTTTCATTACCTACTTGGTGGTCGTGACAAATAGGTAGAACATCTATACAGGTTGAGTTTTTTTTCAGGGCCACTTAGGCGAAATCGGAAACCATGAGAGTAATCGAAAAGTGATGTTAGGAGTTACGGGCTCGATTTTGAAAAAAATAAGTCCAGCATTATAAAAAGTTGAAATTTATATACAGTTTTTCTGAAAATGAAGGTTTTTGGATTTGTTTTTTTTTGTGCATTTTTGTGTTCTTGTTTGTTAATAAATAAATATATGTATTATAACTATGTGTCTAAAGTTGTTGGAACACCTTCAAAATTATAAGTTTAATAATTCAACAATAATTATTTACTGAAATTTATTTTTTTACTAATTAATTGCTTAACTTACACATAGTCCGACAGAAATAATAAACCTTCGATAGATAAATACAGTTTAATTTATAAATTTGCAGTTTTGAAGGTGTTCCAACAACTTAATACACATTGTTATCATACATTTATTTATTTATTTATTATCAAACATAGAACACAGAAATGCAAAAAATAACAAAAAAAATGTTTTTACTGAAAAACTAAAAATAAATTTCAACTTTTTTTATACAGATCTTATTTTTTTCAAAATCGAGCCCTTGACTCCTAACATCACTTCGGTTTCCGATTTCGCCTAAGTGGCCCTGAAAAAAAACTCACCCTGTATAGATGTTCTACCTATTTGTCCCATTAGTATCAATAATGGGCCAACTGGCACTGACTTAACATTCTTAATCTGGTTTTAAGCCTAAACCCATTGTGTTAAAAAAAACACAAGTGACGAATGAAGTGAATTCGTTTTGTTCCAGGCCACATTTGTCCGAAAGCGCGGCAACTGGTTCCAGTGAAGTAGAAGACCTGAGTTGGCTACTAACGGACACAAATAGGAGACAAAAGGCGTTTTCATCGCTACGGGACCGAGCCAAGTCTACGAGGGAGCGAATGAACAAAATGAGGTAAGTGGGTACCAAGGCCAGTTTATTGTGTCATTACACTATTAGTCTCTTACTTAAAATCAGCGACTTTATCGGCTGGATAACTTTCGCCCTGACCTATTCTAACAGTAAACAAAAGAAAGAGGCGGACATACTTTTATCAAACCGATAAAGTTAGTGAGTGATTATGAATAAGGGGGTTAGTGTTCCTATTAACTATCTTGACTACTCTTGTCTACTCTCTACTACTAGCGGTCGCACGATTGCGTGCACTCCGTGCACTAAAATACCATTAATGCTTTTGATGTTAAACTACAACTTAGCTAAAACAGGTTACCAGTGTTCACTTACCTATTTTTTTTTTGTTTTTCCTTTAATCTAAATTAATTTTACGCGCTGAAAAACAGAACGATTATAATTTATGTTTTTTTGTTACTGGTGATTTAAATTGTTTATTTCAACTTGCTTGTTCTGTCACTGATTGTTTCTTGGTCATCCTGCAATAGGTCAGTGACCAGGTTGAGGTATGGTGGCCCTAAAAGAGCCTCTGAACGGTGAAATAATCAGTGCAGTGAAAGGATTAAAGTGCGCCTCTTAGGCTCTAATCGGGGTTGTTAAGACCTGCACTGACTTCCCGCTGGGGGGTGTTTTGTTCATTCTACCTCCTAGTGCCTCTTAGGCTCCTTCAACTTATTGTTTATTTCAGTCTACTCGAATACGACTGGAAGCCGCTCTCGTTCAGCGAAGGCCTACGCCGCTCCTCCGGGTCGGTGCGTCGCTGCGAGTCAGCGGCGGCGCCTCGCCTCCCGCGCCCCGCGCACTGCCCCGCCTACCTCGGAGTATGCCTCCCAAGGGACCTCATGGACCTATTCCCTAGGTAACATACAATATACAGAAAGAAAGAAAGAAAATATATTTATTTGTGACGCTAAACACAGTCATGGGATTAACACAACAAATAACTGCCAGAACAAATACATACCAAGAACATGTAGACCTTAAAAATAAAAAATATAGGTACAAGGAATCTTACTAAAATTATAAATGCGAAAGTTCTGCAAAAAGTCACGTTGACCCAATGAACATTTTATCGTTAGCGACTGAACATTTTTTAGGTTGCTCTTGTTTGTAAAAGTGTTGCAAAAAAAGAATATATCCGAATGGTAGTTCCATTTTGATGAAGGTGATGAGATATTAATTAAGGTCGTTTGAGATATTATGTCGAACAAAATTACTCAATTTTGAAGTTGTTCTTTTTATCTGTAAAACTATCTGTTTCTTAACCTCTGTCTCCTGACTCCAGTCGAGTTCAGTTCTTGATTAAGGTCATTTAAGATGAAGTCCGAATAATACCGTAAAATGACTACCGTATAATGAATTCTCACTGCTTAGCGACCGAACTTTACCAAAAATATTTATTAACATTGTATTTTGCCTACAGAGATGAAGACAGAAAAGACGAGGACGCGGACAAGTGCGACACTTCGAAACGCGGCAGGCTACCTTCATTCCTCGCCGACACGAGCACCGCCAGTATAGAGAACAAGTCGAGAGCCACGCCTGATAGCCAGAAACTCTCCTATAGAGGTACACCCCATTATCCTACTGAGATCATACTTGTAGAGGCAAAATATGTTTACATTTATTTGTATTCTTATGATGTTGTGCCGATTAAAATAACACACTTGTGAAAATCCTGTCCTTTAAAATTGTTTTTTTTTTTCAAAACCTTGTGCCCCTTTACTATCCTGGGTATTTGTCCGCGATCTGACCTGTTTACCTGCTTACATCTGAATTTATTTATTTGTGCACTTTAGCACAAACATTATGTATATTAACAAATTATATAAAATACCATCATAATGAATTTCCGGCCTTATTATCCAACTCAAGACATTTACGTAATGGGAGTTCGATATGTAGTCGAAGCCGTTGCTAATTACACTCTAAATACCTCCCTTCATCCAAATTGAATACACTCTTATATTTTTGTAGGTTCACACATAGCTTCTACAAGCGTGAACGTGCGCGGTTCTTTCGCCGTATCAAGTACGCCCACCGCCACGCCCAACGCGAAAGCGAAACATGCGAGCACCGACTCCAAAACCGACGTCAGCGTCGACAGCGCAACCAAAGACAAAGAAACCGACGAAACGAACGAGAAGAGCGAAGAAACAGCCAAGTACGATACAGACAGTGATGTAACGAAGACGGAAGAATTGAGGAAGGATGAGGATAAACCTATGGAGGAGAAGATTCTGGGTGCGATAGCGGAGTCGGTGTTTACCGGGAGGAGTAAAGTGTGGAGGCACGCGACAGGTGATTGCCTGGCTTGCGCGCGCACCCGCCCGCCTTCGAGCCATGAGCTGCGCGAGGCATTTTTTGCTGGTGAGTTTTTATAAGCCTACTAGCTTCCGCCCGCGGCTTCGCTCGCGTGATACCTATGAAGATAAAAAGCCTATATGCTATTCCAGACTATAATATATCTCTGTGCAAAATTTCACCCAAATTTCGGCCGTTTGGGCGTGGTTGAACCACAAACATTCACATTTATAATATTAGCAGGATAAGTAGTGATGACATAATGGCATTGATATTTGGCCATACTATTGGCCTCATACACGAGCTCAAAGTCGCCCAACTAGGCTAGGCCCCACGGGCTATGGAGAGAGCATACAAAATAATAATGCAAGAATATATAATTCGATCTCGGTGGCGCAGCGGGCGTGTGCCCGTCTGAGACGCAAGGGGTACGGGTTCGATACCTGCGGCACAAATGTTGCGTGATCTGCATATATTTGTTCCGGGTCTGGGTGTTGTGGTACCAGTACTCGTGGATTCCGATACCCACGACAGGGAATTCTAGTGTGTGGTCAAGAGTATACATGTGACTGTAAGGGTTTATTTATTTAAAAATAAGTTGCTTGTGGTAGTGAAGATTACTAATTTCATCATTATTGTTGTAATTTTTTGTTGCGGTAGGTACTAAAATGTTTATTATCACAGGCATTACAAGTATGGAGGCTAGTGGAAGCGCGGAACACCGCAGCCCGCCAACCAGTCCCGTTCCAGAGAAAGGAACGCCACAGGCGCAGTTGCTGCATCAAGTGCACTTTATGTCCAATCCGATACATTTGAGACAGGTATATATCGTAACATCCCAATTCAATTCAATTTCAAAAAGTTTTTTAAAATCACTAGGATCACTTTAAAACGTCTTAGAAACTAGGTGGAACTACGCCTGTTCCTCGCGACCAAGCCTAGAAGAATCTATCATTTTTCGGTTATCCTCTTTCACAAAATGGAATGTGGAATGGCTTCAGTGTGGTGTCGATCGAACAAGGTGAGGCTTGAAAGAAAATTAAGTATGGATCCACAGTAAAATAAAATACTCCTAGACATGTCAGTTTTATCAAATATCAATAGAGTCTCGCGCAACAATACCAAAACCGATTAACATTCGTTTTCCTAATTTTACATCCATTTGTAAAAGTTAAATTTATTTTTAGGTACGCAGCGATTAATTGCACTTTATTGCAAAATAGCGAGAGTCTCTTTTTATATATACTGACTGAGTTATCCTTCTGTACTTTGTACTTCAAACTTCTATTTTCATTTATTTATTGAAATTGCATGGGTCATTTTGAAACTTCTTAAATCTGTTTGAATTTACCGACCAAGCCTAGAAGATACCTACAGGCAAGAAACCACGGCTTGGTTATTTTTTAAATTATCCTTTTACAACTTTATTAATCATCATCATCATTTCAGCCGTTCGACGTCCACTGCCGAACATGGCCCCCACAGACAGAGCAAATTCTTTATCATGTGGGGGGATTTGCCCATACTCACCACGCTGGGCATGCGAATAACTACTATAGTTATTATTAAGTATCGCATTTATCTATGATGTATATCAGTCTCTGGTGCCCATAGTACAGGCTATGCCTAGTTTGGGATCAGTTGACCGTCTGTGCAATTTACTAATTTATTAATAACTAGCTTCCACACGCGGCTTCGCTCGCGTGGTACCTACATAAAAAGTAGCCTATATGCTTTTCCAGACTGTAATCTATCTCTGTACCAAAAGAGACGTTTCACCAATATATGGAGCCTGGACCTGCACTGTGTACACTACTCTAAAATATGGCTAAGCAATAAAGTAAACGTATTGAATTGGTTATTTTATTTAAATTGACTTCGTTCTAAGGTACATTAAGATTTTCTTCGACAAAGAGAGCAACACACAGCGCTACAAAAATATGGCGGATGGACGTGCGTGAAAAGTCTTTTTGACAACCTACATTTATCTGACAAAACAAAAACATCAAATCAAACAACATGACATGAAAAATATGTCAATATCATGTCAAACGCCAATTATAAACCAACATGGCGGCCTTCAAATAGTGTTCACATAGTAAAAAACTTACTAGAAGAACTATTCTTGTACCATCGCATTTGTCTTCAAATTAATGAAATTGTATTTTTCTTGTAATCTCCTATTTTTTCCTAATTTTTCTATGTAGTGTACATGGACCAGGCCCAGAATGAAATGGCTCCTTTGTTCAAAATCCGTTCGGCCGTTTAGCCGTGATTGAAACACAAACATCCAAACATCGTCACAAACTTTCGCATTTATAATATTAGTAGGATTGAGTTGAACTAACTATTATTAACTCTATTTGTAACGGGTATGATCGGCCTGGATACGCTGGAACTAAGGAGAAAATTACAGCTAGCTATACACTATTGTCTTATTCTGCGAAACAAAGTGAATAATCCGACCGCTTTGAGCATGATGCCACTATGTGTGCCTGACAATTACGTGCGCTGTGGCCGCCGCCGACATCAACTGTTCGCCTGCAACACACCGCGAACTCGTTACGCTCATAATGCGCCAACGCTAAGAGCTCTCACTCTTTTAAATGCCTATGTACACGAGGTCCAACATGTCGACATCTTTGATGGTAAAAGGAGCCATTTCATTCTGGGCCTGGTCCATGTACACTATATAGAAAAATTAAGAAAAAATAGGAGATAACAAGAAAAATACAATTTCATTAATTTGAAGACAAATGCGATGGTACAAGAATAGTTCTTCCGGTAAGTTTTTTACCATGTGAACACTATTTGAAGACCGCCATGTTGGTTTATAATTGGCGTTGACATGACATTGACATATTTTTCATGTCATGTTGTTTGATTTGATGTTTTTTGTTTTGTCAGATAAATGTAGGTTTTCAAAATGACATTTCACGCACGTCCATCCGCCATATTTTTGTAGCGCTGTGTGTTGCTCTCTTTGTCGAAGAAAATCTTAATGTACCTTAGAACGAAGTCAATTTAATTAGAATAACCAATTAAATACGTTTACTTTATTGCTTAGCCATATTTTAGAGTAGTGTACACAGTGCAGGCCCAGGCTCCATATATTGATGAGACGTCTCTTTTGTATAATATTTAATTCGCTAAGAGTATTTTTAAGTTTTAATTTTAGACAGTAGGCACTTTGGTATATACTGTAAGCTTGCTGTTTTAACTGAAATAAATAATTCTAATTATTTATTCTGTGGCATGTTCCAGACTCGCTCCGTCCTGCTTTCTCTGAAGCAGCGTCACCCCGAGGTGTTCCGCAGCGCGTGCGTGTACTCGGACGTGTGCGCGCTGCTGGCGCGCGACACGTACATGCTGATCGCGCGCCGCTTCCTCCAGGAGATGTTCCTCGACACCAACTTCGACTGCTTCACGGCGGAGCCCGCGGCCATCCTCACGCGGCACGGCGCGGTCATCACCTCGCCCACCATCACCGCGATCATTGAGACGCAGCAATAGTATTCGTAATTACTTTACATCCGGCGACTTGCTGCTGCGCGAAAAGAGCGCAGCATGATAACGGAAATCGCGCTCGCTTATGTGAAATGTTCATTTTGCTCGCCTTTGCGCAAGTCTCCGTGTGTAAAGGCCCTAAGGCTGCGTACTGTGATATACCGATCGTGATATGCTATTTAATACTACGAAAGTTTAATAAGGTTAAATAGTGGTGTTCGCTTTTGTTTGGTTGGTTACACACGCGGCGTAGCTCAGTACGCGGCCTGCGATATTCGCCAAAGTTGATGTGTAAACTGCCTCATGCCTAGTTATACTGATCGGTATCGGTAGGAAGATATTGGACGTGTACAACCATTAATAACACTAAACAGATTTGCGTTTCAAAAGCTCATTTTGGTATCTTCTATCTGCGAGCATCTGTAAATACGTTGGTTTAAAACCGAACCCTCCTAAATAGTTTCGTTATACGCAAAAGTCGAGATTTTTGTATCCGTCCGTATCAAATATGGTTCTTTGTATTTATAGGCATTGGGCATAATTAATGGCATTATATTATTGAGGAGATATCCTCGCGCAGATAAACAAACAATCAATTTATTTCAAAGAACAATGGCGAATATTGTTCTTGTATAGTATGGTGTAATGGCACAACTCGAAAAAACTTTGCTTATCACCGAGTTGAACAGAAACTATGAAAAAGCCGTAGGTTCCGTAGCCGTTTCGGGTTTTGTCATTACATTCGGCTTGGGAAAGTTTATCTAACATTATGGTATTCCTTATAATAATTAATAACGCTGTAACTACTGTTAGCCTTGTTAATCTCCTATTATAATTTAATATTTTAAAACTTGTTCATGTCGAAAAATAGCAGGAGGCAACAAAAATTCTACTGACGCGACGCAACGCGACGTGTAGAATTTTATACAACAGCCGTAGAACGTGTAATCGTTAGATATTTTCGTTGGTATTTAATATAATCTTGGTAATTTATATTGTTTTGTAACATAAGTTTTAATTTATATGGCGTATGATGATTTGCTATCAATGGACGCTGAATATGAATAATAGTGTGGTTTATTTTTAATATTTGGTTCCTTACTAATGAAGACTAGTGGTAGTTTGTGTGTCGGTCACACAGATATGTCGCAGCTGCATTTACGTTATTTAGTGTTACGGAACAGGAAGCACCAGTGAATCCGGTCCTCATACTTGTAAAATGACAATAGCTCTACACTCGACTGATTTTGCACCATTCCCACTGACTCCAATACTTTAGTTGTATTCTACTGATCCCACCTAATCGAACGCTATACTGTTTCCTAATTTTCATGCATATTATTATCATAAATAGTTGTAACTGAAACGTTGTGTTCAATATCCGAATAGTAGATATGCCTTATGACTTGCATTTAATTGTTCCCTCCCCTGTAGTGTTTATTTCGAACAGCAATTTGGTTTTGATATTATTTTAAGTATTATTTAATACCTAGAGCACACTGGATGTTACATTGTATAATACTGATTGTTATAATTATAAATCAAACTGTTATTGTTCAATAGATAAAATAATGTAGGCTAAGTTCTTTTTTCACTTCTTGTATTTGTACGATGACACATTTTTGTTTCAATATGGATTGTTCAATGCAGTATTCCTATTAGTATGTATGTTATTTTCACATATTTATTTGTCGGTAATATTTTAATTACTCTCAAATAGGCGCATTTATTATTCTTCAGTTCACAGTTGTTTGAACTTGTATGTACCAAATGCAACATGAATTATAATATCAATTGAATTGCAGAACCTCATTTGCTGTATTCCTTAGATAATTATGTTCTCAAACATAATAATTATATTAAAAGTTAGTAACATAAAGTGCCATCTTGCTGGTTCCTCACATACATTGCAGTATGATTGTTGCATTTCTACATTTTTAATACTTACACCGAATTTCGAATATGTATGTCACATCGCATCGGTATAAATATATTTTGTATTATTTATGTTTTTAATTATTATGTCCTTTGTTACAGTTCACTCATCACACCTAGTTATTATTGTTTTAGCAAATAATATTATCTCTAAATTGTAATCAATATAATATCTGGCCCTAGAGATACCTAGTAGGCATAGCGCGATGTCTAGTTCTTAAATTTGAGAAAGTTGGCAAAGTATTCGGGATTTTGCAGAACGTTGCTATTTGGCAATGTAATCGTAATAGCTTGAGGGCAAATAGGTTATTTTTGGTTGGACAGCCTACGAGTTGAGCCATTCAACGAATCTGCTGAAAAGTTTAAGTGCTACTTTGACTACTCTGTCCCAAAAGCCAGGTTCCTCTTGAGCCTCTTGGTTAGCTGTTGGCGCATAATCGTCGTCAAAGTTTTCCAATTGTCGCTTTTCTCTTCTAATAGGCTCTGCTATGTTTTGATTATCTGAAGAAGAAATTATGCAATTTATAAAGTTGATGTATGGTTCTAGTTAATTTTGCCTACAGGAGTTACTGGACTTCTGAACACTTACATGAAAGATCTGAACTTTCGGCGGAAACCTGATAAAAAAAAGAAAAACCTTTTTAGTTAGATTACCTAGGTAAATATATGTAGTGATTATTATTATATTCTTGCAAACGCATTTGTACATAGTACAAATTCTTACTAGTAGCTACTTGCGGCTTCAGTCTTGCGTTATACAAATAAAAAGTAGCCTATGTCCTACCTCGGGGCTGTTTCCATACCAAATTTCATGAAGATCGGTTTAGCCATGAAACAGAGTCAGGTACTTTCGAATTAAGTATATTTATTATACCTACTAATTTGGGCAGCAGCCCCTCAAATTATTAAATAAATAAATATTCCGGACATATCGCACACGGTCAACTGATCCCAAACCAGGCATAGCCTGTACTATGGGTACCAGAGACTGATATACATAATAGATAAATATTTAACACCCAGACACAGAACAAACATCTGTGTTAATCACACAAATGTTTGTCCAGTGCGGGAATCGAACCCGCGACCTCTAGCGCAGAAGGCAGAGTTACTACCAACTGAGCTATTATTGTTTCTGTAAATCTATGGGAAGGCCCCTGTGTTCAGCAGTGGTAGCCCTACGGCTGAAATAATAAATGATGATTGATGATGAATATATTAACTATTACATAGTAGACAATTTACTCACATAATGTCCATTAGAAGGCGAGGCGAATATCGCTAATAACGTGACAATTAGAAATAAGCACAGGCTGACTGGTCTCATGGCTCCGTCCCTTATTGGTCTGAGTTTCCATGACTGTGAACTTGCGTTTTATACGAGGGCGTGGCTGCGTCCGGCCGGCAGTAGCGGAAAATCATGCTTTGTTATCACAGGCAAATCAACAAGTGTTTGCGTAATCTATTAATGATCAGGTAGGTATAGGCGCATAGTAGGGTGCTGTTAAATCTGCATCTGTGGTCTTTTCTGTAGGGCTATTCTATTTTAAAACATCGGAAAGATTTCCGATCGGATACGTCAGCTTTTTTCAAGTCAGCTCTAATACCATTTCGGAATGAACATCACCGATGTTTTAGAGCTGTGGTGCAATTGTGTAAGCGTAATGGCTATCGAGTTCTCTGAGCATTGCGCTAAAGTACCTACTGTAATTTTGCGCTTCAAGTATCTACCTACACCGAAAGTTACAATAATTATTATATCCAAGTAGGTACTAGATAAGTTTTAAAATACCCACCTACTAATTTATATATATATAATAAGTTTTTTTTCAAGCGCTGAACTCTTGTTTCTTTTTCGATCGGTAACTATCGTTGTAACGATTTTTGATGCGATTGTACTGCTAAATACCTGCCTACTGGATATACAAAGAAATAGCCGCACAGTCATGCATGTCCCATCGCCATTATTAGCTGAACAGGTGACCTTGTCGATTCAGTTACATGTTCCGCATGGAAGCTTGCGTAAAATGGAGGAATCTGCACACGGTAGGCATCTCCGGGTTTGCTGTGCCGTGAGTGCAGAGTCATCATTAACAAGAAAGTAATTAAGTACCTACCTAGGTACATACCTAAAGGAAATTTTGATGATAACTAATAGATAATACTCTTTTTAGGGTTAAGCTCGCCTTTGTACATGTCCTTTCATTTAGTTTGTTTTTTGTATGTGTTTTCTGTGTACAATAAAGAATAAAGGATAACATAGGTATTGATACGCTCACGACTTTTATATCCCCAAGCATGGTAGACATCCTCTAAGATCCTTGATGTCTATAGGAATAGTCAGAGACACGTCCACACAACAGTGTGTTTTCCATACAACACAGGTTGCAAGCTCATCGCCGCCCACTAAAAGGTATCATACCATGACCGTGCTAACGTATCAGACACGTAATGACTCTTCCAGACACTAGGTACTGTCTGAACGTATCATAATTATTATCTTCGTGAATTCGCTGTCGATCTGGTATTGGGCGTTTTTCATATTCATTTATACAAAGAATATTTTTTGCTGGTGGTGCCTACGTTTACCTATAGCATGATCCGTTGCAGTGGGCATAAGTATGGCAATTTTTTTGTTAAAAATTAAGTACGTCTCTAATTTAAATTAGTAACGTAATAGGCAGTTTTTTTTCATCAATTGGCTCTGAACAAACTGTTTTCAGGAATTGAGCATTTTAAAAGTCATCATCATCATCATCATCAGCCTGATGAAGTCCACTGCTGAACATAGGCCTCCCCCAAAGAGTTCCATGACGAACGGTCTTGAGCCTTTTCCATCCACCGACTTCCCGCAACCTTAACAATGTCGTCGGTCCATCGGGTGGGGGGCCTTCCAACACTGCGTCGTCCGGTTCGTGGTCGCCACTCGAGAACCTTTGTTCCCCAACGGTTGTCGGTTCTGCGAGCTATATGGCCGGCCCACTGCCACTTCAACCTGCTAATTCTGAAAGCTATGTCGGTAACCTTGGTTCTTCTACGGATTTCCAAATTTTAAAAGTAACTCTGTTTAAAGGATAGTTCCCTCACAATTGTGTTTTGCCGAAACTGCGTCGAATAACAGAAGCTGCCTGTTAATACCCCTTGATACCAATTGATCTTGTTAGGATATTATAAGTGTTCATCCTTGTATGAACCATCACACACATCACAAACATCAGCAAAGAAATAAAGCACATTTTGTGGAACATAATATTTTCTATTGGTACTTGTAAATTAATCATTCTATGTTATTTCTTAGATGCCCCAAACCCTGAAAAGCCCATTATTTCAGCCAATTCATTCTGTGCAGGGGTTTCTTCAGTTTCATCGTCATTGAGCTTGCGTTTCTTGTCCCGGCGTCTTTCCCGGCGGAGCTCCTTTACCCTCGCCTCTTCCTCTGCTGCCTCCCGCAGCCTGCTGTCCAGTTCATACTCCCGCTTTTTTTCTTCTAGTTTGCGTTTGTTAAGGGCAAATCTTGCTTTAACCTGTAATAAAAAAATCACACTCTTACTACAATGCATTATGTTTGGCATTTGAGTCTGTTGAAACACAGAATTTTTATTTATTGTTTGACTAGTGGCTGCTCACAGCTTTGCTCACTCAGTATCGTGAAAAAAAGTAGCCTATGTCCTTCCTCAGCATTTAAAGCTGCCTCCATACCAAATTTCATCAAAATCAGTTCAGCTATTTGGTTGTTATAACATTGTAAACAGGCAGACAAACAAAGAGACATTACTTTCACATTTATAATATTATTGTGATGCTGGACATTCTATTCCCTACAAGATATTTGAGATTTTTTTTCAGCTCCGGTTATACATTTCAAGGTTGGGCTTTATAACTCCAGAGTTCCAGAGTTGGCTTTAGAGCAGGATTAAAACACAACATTAGTCCAGGCAGGAAGTAACTGTAGGTATGATGAAACTTAAAAATGTGTCCAACCCACAGAGAATAGCAAAAAACTACTGTTATTTCAATTAAGTGTTTTCATAATGAGACAACATTTATTTTTGGTTTTGGTAATAAAATCTGAGGAAACTTTTAGGGAAACTATAATAAACAGCTAAAGCCATGTCCAAACCGGGTGCGATTATACTGTCAAAAAATGTCATCATCATCATTTCAGCCGTTCAATGTCCACTGCTGAACATGGCCTCCTCCTCCACAGACAGAGCAAATTCCTTATCATGTTGGGGGATTTGCCCATACTCACCATGCTGGGCATGCGGGTTGGCAAGTGCAGTTAGAGCTATCGTTAATAAAATGAGGGACGCTGCTGCCCATCCCCTAGCTTGTGTTCAAAATATATTTCAAAATTATCCTACACTACTGATTAAAGACAATTTTTGGTTTGACATTTAAGGGCAAGTGATCTAGCTCAATGACATAACAAGCCCCTAAAACGCAAACTCAAAATTGACTTAATTTAGGTGTAAAGATCATTTCGAAATAAATTTTAAATTACCTATGGCACACTTTTTGAGCATTGACTTGAATTCCACGTTTTCCAAGATTTGTTGGAAGAACTACACAAGCCTGTTGCAGTCCTAAGAAATATAAGTAAATAGGTACCTGATCTAAAGAGCTTCTTTCTATTTTCATGGACATGCCCAAGTTTCTTTGATGTTTTTTTCCATTGATGTGGTCCAAAAAGTTAATGGAATCTTTGACAACACAGTCGCAAACATTGCAGTAGTAACCTCCAGATTGCGACGTTGGTGTGTTTTTGTTGATGACTATACTTTTCCCTAGCTTGGAGTCAAGATCAACTTTGTAGTCTCGTTGTTTGAGTAGCTCTCTCTTCACAGGGGCCACTGAAAAAATTGTGTTTAGAGTATGAGAACAGGGCAGTACACGAATGAAAACAGGAAAGTAAATGCGTTTTATTGATGTTGATTATCGTTACCTTTCTTTTTTGATTTCTCATCTTCGTCTATTTCAGCTTGCAATCTTTCTGCAGCGATTTTTTCGAACTCATCTTTGTCCCATTTTCGACGGTGATCATCGGGTCTCATACTCATCTTGAGCAATTATTTCGTCCAGTTATTAATTATTTAATGATAGCCAACCCCACAGGCTAAGACTAAGTGGTACTATTTTATTTCTCAATCTTCGATTTTACTCAAAATACACAAAGACAACCCGCATTGCACACAGAGCATTGCATGCAGCATCCATTAACCAACCATGTTGTTGTTTGTTTGACAACGACAACGACAACAAGTCGTGATGTCATAAATCAACTGTATGTCAATGTCAACGTGAGCGGCTGCATAGATTATGGAGCTGTTCCCACACCTTATTAGTCTGTGCCACACCATAATAGCAAGTGACTACAGCTACAGTTTTATTCGCGTTCCTTTTGAGTCGCTCCGTGGACGAAGGGGCTAAGCGTTGAATGCTCAGATTAAGAAAAAATATAGAATAAAGACTAGAAGTAGAAGTGGGTAACTCACGCAAAAAACCTGAGCTGGAAATCAGCTCACAGCTCACGCTCTTGAACCAGACCTGATTTGCAGGTCAACAGCTCAAACTTTCTTTGCCGCTCAAGTAGATCTATGAATGAATTCAGATCAATCAGGTAAAGTGAAGCAAACAATGTTATGGGTACTAGAAATCAGTTCATCAGACGGGTAGCTTTTCTAATATGGACTAGGGGGGGTTGAAAATAAAATACAAATTGTTGTCGTATGAAATCGGTTCGAATCAGCAACCAGGTCAGGTTTACTAATAAAGACCTTAACACCTTGAAAATAAAATACAAAACGATCTTGCTGGGTGTCATGTCGCAGGTCGCATGACTCGCAGTAATAGTATACCTGTTTTGAGCCATTGAACCGCTTGGGAGCGGAGTGAGCCATTTACCTGCGGTTCAATACCCTGCGATTCGATCTGGATGCATGAATCTGACTCGAGTTACCCACCTCTAACTAGAAGCAAACTTTAAAGCTATACATATTTTTTTAATTTAGGTACAAGTGCATTCAGTTTTCTAGAAAAAGTCCAATAGCTAATAAAAAGCCGTTTGACTGTTCCGTACCAGTACCAGTAATTTAACCAAAAAAACGCGCCAATCAGAACTCACCACTACTGACAAGACATTGTTCCTACAGCCTACACCCGGGGTGGGGGCTAAGGAGCGTTTGTTAGTGACACGATTTGGGCCAAGGATCTTGACGTAATAGATAGCGATTTAATGGACATGTGGGAAGAACGAATGGAGGATATGAGAGAGTGCATGGGGGATGGGGCTTTGGGAGCAGAAACAGAGAGGGTGAAAGCCTTTTGCAAGCTGCGTCTGCTTTTGATCTCGCAGTAGTAAACACCTTCTTTGAAAAAAGAGATCAGCATCTGGTGACTTACAAAAGCGGCAATCATACCACCCAGATTGATTATTTCCTGCTGAGACGAAATAAATTGAAAACAGCCAAAGATTGCAAAGTTGTGCCGGGTGAGCCCTTAGTCTCCCAACATCGATTGCTTTTATTAGAGGTGAAATTACAGATAGAACCTATTAAAAGCAAGTCGAAGCCCCTACCCAAAGTTAAATGGCATTTGTTGGAGAAAGAAGAGTATGCAAGAGAATTCCAAAAGCGTGTGGTAGATAAGATGATTGCAATGAAGGATATGGCAGAAAATTCGGTGAATGAATGTTGGAATGAAATGGCGATGTGTATAAGAAGTGTGGCGAAGGATGTTTTTGGAGAAACGAAAGGGAAAGGAAATATAGATAAGGATACGTGGTGGTGGAATGAAGAAGTACAAAAGGTTCTGAAAGAAAAGAAGAATGCATTTAAAGAATGGAAGAGTGTTGAAGATTGTAATATCAATGTAAAAGAGAGTAAAAGGTTAATATATCTGGAATGTAAGAGAAATGCTAAGAAATCTGTGGCCGTTGCAAGGGCTAAGGTACAGGATAAACTGTTCCAATCACTGGAGAGTCCTCACGGTCAAAAAGACCTGTACAGATTAGCAAAAGTGAGAGAGAAGGATGCCAGAGATATTATTCATATAAAATGTATAAAAGACGATGGAGGAAAGGTGTTGACGAAGGATGATGATATAAAAAATCGATGGAAGGGATACTTTGAAAGGTTAATGAATGAGGAGAATGACTGGAGTGGTGCTTTAGTAGAAGCACCAATAAACATGGCTGTTGTGAAAGAGGTGAGTATAGATGAAGTCAAGAAAGCTGTGCAAGATATGAAGAATGGAAAAGCTGTAGGACCGGATGGTATACCTGTTGAAGTATGGAAGTTTTTGAGAGCAGATGGGTGGAAGTGGCTGACTTTGTTTTTCAATAAGTTGTTACATGAAGAGGCGATCCCAGAAGAATGGTGCAACAGTTCGCTGGTGCCCATTTTCAAAAACAAGGGTGATGTACAAAACTGTAATAACTATCGAGGAATAAAGCTCATGTCACATAGTATGAAGATTTGGGAGAAAGTGATAGCGAGAAGAATGAGAGATGAGAGTGAAATAACACAGAACCAGTTTGGGTTTATGCCTGGACGGGGGACAACGGACGCCATATTTGCTCTGCGCCAACTTTGTGAGAAATACAGACGTGCGCACAAAAACTTGCATATGGTGTTCGTTGACCTAGAGAAGGCATACGACAGGGTGCCCCGTAAGGTTCTGTGGTGGGCTATGAAAGAGAAAGGAGTGCCTGGGAAGTACGTACAGCTTGTACGTGCTATGTACGGAAGAGCTAACACACACGTCCGGTCCGAAGCTGGAGTTACCGACAAGTTTAATGTGGCTGTAGGCTTGCACCAAGGATCGGCTTTAAGCCCTTATCTGTTCCTCCTGGTAATGGATGCCCTGACATCAGACATACAGGAGGACGCCCCTTGGTGCATGCTGTTCGCCGACGACATTGTTCTTGTCGGAGAAAATGCACTTGAGGTCCAGAGTAGGCTGGGAAAATGGCAAGAGAGACTGGAGAGTGTCGGATTGAAGATCAGCAGGACAAAAACCGAGCATCTGTTCTGCGACTTCGGTGGTCCCTCCGGTTTCTCTCCTATTGCCTTAGATGGTGTATCCCTACCAGTCTGCTCCGACTTCCGGTACCTCGGTTCATTAATCCAGAACGACGGCGATATAGACCGGGATGTGAAAAATAGAATAAATGCGGGATGGATGAAATGGCGACAGGTCACAGGAACTACGTGTGATCCAAGAATGCCCCTTAAACTTAAGGGGAAAATTTACAAAACGATCATAAGACCTGTCGTACTGTATGGATCTGAGTGTTGGGCAACCAAAGGGACGGATGAAAGAAGAGTGCATGCTGCGGAAATGAGAATGTTGAGATGGATGTGTGGAGTGACTAGAATGGACAAGATACGGAATGAGTACATCAGAGGAAGTTTGAAAGTAGCGCCAGTGACTGAGAAGTTGAAGAGCAAAAGGTTAGCGTGGTATGGTCATGTCATGCGGAGGGAAGAATGCAATGTGACTAGAAGAGTGTTAAATATGAATGTGGAAGGATATAAGGGGAGAGGTAGACCAAAGAAAAGATGGATAGATTGTGTGAAAGACGACATGAGTAAGAAAGGAGTGAATACTGATTTGACGGCTGATAGAGGGGAGTGGAAGAGAAAAACATGTTGTGCCGACCCCACATGAAGTGGGATAAGGGCAGGGAGATGATGATCTTGACGTAATAGATAGGTTCTACCAAGTACTCCCCTACCAAGGTATGATGAGAATTGAGCAGCGCCCGCCCGCAACCGTGATACATGGCGTGGCCTTATCGTTATGACGAGACATTTCTTCATGATTCCCTTTTGGCCAAGGGTTATCTATCCAGGACTATGCCTTTTGTAATAGTAGGTTATACGTACCTACTTACCTACTAACACTTCGAACATGACAAACTCTTTTTCATTTTACCAAATACCTAGGTAAGTAGCCATATACCGAAGCTTTCTTCTTTTTAGTTACGTCCCTACTTTTTATTCTTCATCACAACACCATAAAATACAGGGTGGCACAGTTGGCTACCTACCTTACCCGCATCCTGTATCAATGGGAGGGTCGCCGGTTTGATTCCTGGGCTGGATACGAACAGTTTTGTGAAATCACTTTTACCTAGTTCCTGAGAGTTAGGTAATAGGTATTATTCGAGATAAACAATAAATTCAGTCACCGATAATTTTGTTCCTACCTGTAATTTATGTACTACCTACTAGGTAGGTAAATGGTTATGGAAACCTCGGCGCAGTTTAACTCCTACTAGGCGAATTTATGTAGTTACCTAATTATTTATTCAACTGTTTAGAATTAATGTTTTTCTCATTTGCAGAACAAAAATGTTTTTAGTTCGACAAATACCAATCAAAAGTTCTACGAGTTGTCCGTAAAGTTAGATTGTGATGTTGAACTAACAACACGTTGAATATTGGAATTGTGCGGCGAATTGAGGGATGTTACATGTCACCTGGGTAAAGACCCATGCAAAACGAATTATCCCGATTCAGGAAACCGAGGAGTGGAGTACCTACCAGCGACGAAGGTTAATGTATCTTAGGTGCTCTACATTACATTCTCTATACCTCTAGGTATCTACCTACAAGATGATTGACTTGTTATTTTCTTTTTTAATTTTGATTAGGTAGGTTTGACATTATGTAATTTGAATTTATTAATTGAAGATTTTTGTTTGTTGTTTCTTAACTAGTAGGTATTATGCTATGAATTAAAATTAATCTTATAAAATGTTTGATATATATAATAATAATAATTTAAATGATAATGGTACACATTGCATTAAGTGCTCCTGTAAAAATAGTGTAACTTTTCGTAAATAAATAAAATAAAAGTAAAATAAATAAATAAAATGATTCCTAATAATGTATGGTATCCTGGGTTTATTCTATACCCAATTGGCAATAAAGTTTACTCTACGACTTTTGGAAATTCGTCATTTTGTATTGAAAAAAAATATTTCATATAAAATAAAATCAGCTGTTTTGGGGTAACTCAGTTCAAACTCAATGAATCAGCTGTTGTAGCACGAGAACCGTATCGATGAATGGAGTGTTGTTACCATGGTTTGTGGAGATACGCGCAAAATATTTTATGTAATGTAGGGTAATTGTCTAGTTTTCATTATTCAAACTCTATGAAACTTTGATTACTACCTAAGTATATGCTTTTGATGTTGACTGTGGGTATAACTATGATGTAAGTTGCTTTTTATAGTTAGCCAATGTAGAATTTCCATTTGGAATTTGGTACTTTTTTTTTTATATTTATTTTACGAAATTAAAAAAACATGTTTGATACACACTTAAAAAGCCCATATGGGCTTGTCTAAAGCGCGTACAGTTCTCCTTAGTAAGTTTACCTAAGTTTACGCTAATAGTACGTTCATAAAACTTAACTAAGGATTTAATTGAACATGCATGACTAAAGTAGGCTTAATCTAGGTACATAACAAAAACTTATGAAATTCAAAAAATTAAGAGATAATTATGAGGTAGCTAATCATAGCTATGTCATTTCTACCGCACCCACCTTCGCCAGTGATAAATTATATCAATTCTCTCACTAAAAATAAGACGAAAGATGCCAATTCTTTTTCCAATATATCAATGAGATATAATAGTTCAGTTTGTTCCGAAAGATGTATTAGAAAAATAAATTAGCCAAGCGCGTGTCGGAACACGCGCTGTGAAGGCTTCTGAAGTTAGTAGGTACCTACAGCTTAGTTAGGTATAAAAGGTGATATTTTATACCTAACTAAGCCTGTAAGCTTTATCACGATATGCTATCGACACATCTAAGTACTTAGTTATGATTGCAAGAACGAATGAATTAACGAGATGTGTGGAGTTGTTATGAACCGATTATAAAATCGATTAATTTGATTCGATTGTTAATACCTACTTTATGTAGACTATTAGTAAAGCCTATTTAGCTGTGACAGTCAATTTTCCTTGCAATTTCAGGATATAAGCTACCTACTATTTTGATCACGTTTCGTGTAAGTAATTTCAAAGACTGGTTTAGCCAGGTACACTTGGCTCTAACAAAAATAACCACTCCAAAGAATTTATTTAACAGATCATCGTATCGAAAAAGTGGTTATGGAAACTCTTGACCTATCCAACGATCCCAACACTGGCCTATGCAAAAAAAAAAAACTCCACTTCCACCTTGTTTAAGGGAGGTTTCCTAACTTAGTACAGTCACTAGGTACTATGTATTACTTTGAACAATTTCAGTTTGTTAGCACTATAGACTGTGTGGTGTAGAGCGGCTGACAAAATGTACCTACAGACGGACGGCCGGGCAACCGGACATGGTGAATCTATAAGGGTTCCTAGTCGGACTTTAGAACCCTAAAAAAGGGTACGGTAAGTACCTACATCATCGGTGATATGAGATATTTCCCCTATCAGGTCCTAACTCACTATCACATTCCGATAATAACATATTGAAAACAATTCGGGATAGAATTTTCCCGTCCGCCGATAAAATATCTTCATACAGAAATAGCGGCTGCCCGCCGCTTCGCTCGCGATGTAGAAGGATAAAAGGTAGCCTATATCTTTCCTCAGAGTTTATCTATAAGGATCATCAAATTTGAAGTATCATCAAAATGTGGATTCCAAAGTGGGCTCCTCTAATGGGTACAATATTCTGTGCTCAGTAATTTTATGGTTCGCCAGCTGATGCACGCAGCTACTTGCGTATAGTCACGAAATTTAATTTATAATCCACTAGTTGTCGCGACTTCGTCCGCCTTTATTTATTTATACCATCCTAGACAATTTTTTCCATTATCCTTGCCGCTATTTCCCTACTTCATAAGGCTTCTACCTACCATCACCGTCCCGTCACCGTCCAGTCACTGTCCCATCACTGTCCAGTCACCGTCCCGTCACCGTCCCGTCACAGTCCCATCACCGTCCCGTCACCGTCCGGTCACCGTCCGCCGTTACCGCCACCATCAACATCACCGTTACCGTCACCGTCACCTTCACCTTCACCGTCACCGTCACCGTCATGGTCACGTCTTATTTTTTTTGTTATTATGTGACATGAATACCGATTTTGATGACTTGAAAAACAAAGGACTTTCAAAGAACCTTTCAACCCCCATTTTACCATTCATACCCTTAGGGGGTGATTTTTCAGAAAATTATTTCTTAACAAATGTTAACTCTTTATAAGAAACCTGCGTACCAAATTTCAATTGTTGGCTTAGTAGATAAAAAATCCCATATAAACTTTCATCCCCTATTTAAACATCCTGTGGGTTGTTTTTAAAAAAAAAGTTGTATCGGTTTTTTATTATTTTGAACTATTTACCTGATAACCGATTTTGATGTCCCTAACTTCAGGACTTCCCATACAAACTTTCATTCTCTATTAACACACCCTGAGGGTTGGTTTTCAAAAACCTTATATAGGTATTTTATTATTTTGAACTATCTACTTGACAACCGATTTTGATGTATCTAACTTCAAAAAAATAGGACTTTCATACAACCGTTCAACCCCCCATTTCTTTAGGAATTGAATTTTGCAAAATCCGTTCTTATTGCATTGTTAAACCTTTTAAAGAATGCCTGTTCCAAATTTCAGACTCCTCGGCCCAGTAGTTTCCGAGATTTCGTGATGAGTCTGTCAGTACGTGAGTGAGTGGATTACTCCTTTATATATGTACAGATTTAAGGTTGAATATCGAACAGCAAATAAGAAATTTTAAGAGCTATACTATGTAGGTAATATTTTGGTAATGTTGCTATTGACAACGCGCTGACGTTTCTAGGGGCAACTGCTCTCAGATGTGGCAACCCGACGCGAAGGGACGAGGTGAGGGGGCGAAACGATTATTTTCGAACATAGCCCACCGAAATGTATGAGCAAGACCGGCTGTAACCTATTATGCCCCATCCAGACTCTCCATGAGGCTACACGAGGGAACGTGAGTGCGAGAGTGAGGACGTCGCGCTCGTGTCCCCTCGTATGCCCTCGCCTCGCCTCGCGGTCGCTCCGTTTCGTGTCGATTTTTCGGGCGCGAATCAAAGGGCGCGAGATAAAAGACGTACAGAAAGACGTAGCGGATAGAGAAAGACGTAGCTGGCAACCGAATAAATAGAGTGTGCATGACTAGCTCCTGCTGCCTCTACTCGCCAAGACTCGTGCCGAGAGTCTCTACGAGGCGCCTCGCGAGAGTCTGGATGGGGCATTAGGTAGTGTAAAAAAAATTAAAATCTATCGATGCGCGACCGGTTTTCCAATGCAACCACACAACCTACGCATCAATCGTGGAGGCACCTTACACGCGGCGAACACGGCTCTAGCATAAGTGTATGATAATATATTCAATCAAATATATAAATGAAGTTTTTGTAGAGAACCTGGGCCTAGGGTAGGTACCTACTCTACAAAATCATAAAAGTAACATCCAATAAAAATAAAAGGGAACGGTCGGGTGTAATAAAATTGAAACGAAAATGTTTACAGAAACGTACTGCAGAACGTCGGAGATCGGGGCCCAAATAATGGAACAAGCCAATTTGTATTTACGGACAGTAAAAATTAATGTGTGTATTTTTTGTGGAGTTATGACCGCGGAGGAGAATGATGTGATGTGTTTCCAGCTTCCACCAACACGCTTAATAGCTATTTTGTATAAAATATTGGGTAGCCTGTTGGGTAAGCGGGTGTCATTTGAACCTGAAATTTAGTTCAAAATGATCCTTATATGTACTGAATAAAGTCATTTTGAGTTTGACATTTGAGGGCGTACGATGTGCCCTCAAATGTCAAACTGACTTTATTCAGTACATAATAAAATGATCATTTTGATGATATATCGCAGTTTAAACACGGCTGTAGACAGATTGATTGAAGAAATCTATAAAGAAATCTCTTATCGGTAAAGACTCGTAGCGATTTTAGAAGATTGGTAGAGCTGCCCTTACTAGATCTATACATTTTTCATTAGGCGCCACAGGTGGATAAACCTCAAAACTCATTAATTATTTTGGTTTTCCAAGCCCTTTGGCAAGTTTATAAGCACTGTGGCCCAGGGTTGATGTATGGTGGCTCGTGGCCTATAAAGTGGCATGAGTGCTTATTCTATGAACCTTACGCTAAAACGGTGGTGACGCTATGTTACCGTTAAACGCTTAACTAGCCGATTTTACGTCTTAACCACGGCAACTAACTCAACTGAAGTTTTCGATATACTTTTAGCGTAACATTCTTAGAATCAGCACTCTGATCGATGGTGTAATTACCTACCTGCTATATTATCATGCTCTACGGGTAGTGTAGATTGTAGGTACCTACTTGCTTACAAACATACTTATACCTAAGGGAGATAAGATAGATGATAAGAAGGTATAAAGCTTAGTTCGTCGTAGGTCGTACCCCGCGGTATGTAATTTATGGAAGTTTCCTAATGAACGTGGCACGCACTTTAAGAAATGGATTTTCTTCATTCATCAACGTCATCATGTTACGTAGAAAAAGTTTTTTAGAATGTATAAAGCTTTCATCTACAAAAAACATAAAACTAGGTATTATCTTGAATTAGGTAAGTAGTTAAGTAATGTAGGCGTGAGTCATGTGAGTTTAATTCTTAAATACATTTAATATACTTGATTTGGTTTATTAGTTCATTAAATCTTAAATATAGTTAAAATGATGAATAAACAAAAGTAAAGTAAGCAACAAAACTAACACAAACAATCAACGGCAACTCCAGATTACTTGGTCTGTAGAGTCTTGTTTCTTGTTATTTCCAAATAATTTTACGCAAACAATGCTTTCATGTTGAGTGCGCAGAAATATGAGAGATGCCTTTGGGAAATAAGCAGGATAATGTCACCGATGTCAGCGTGTGTAACGTTGAATTGAAGCTAGCTGACTTCCAACTCAGACTAATATAAAAAACCTCTGGCGGCGAATTGCCAAGTAGGCCTTTATGCCTTCTGAATACCTATAAAACATATTTTTTGATCCCCATGCAAACTTATTACATAAAAACAACGAATTCTATCAAATCCAGGCATCCATATGTTTAGGGGTGTGTTTATGTTACGCCATAGTGCCTATGGGCGTGACACAAACACTACGAGGCTACGGCCTACGACGTAGACTCTACGTCGTAGGGCACCGTAGCGCGTGTAGAGCTAAGAAGATTCGTATATTGGTCAGGATCGATTGTTGTTATTTGAGTGTGTCAGTTGTTTTGCAGAAATACCTTGTTTTGCGATAACAGGCACATCGTGATTTCATAATTCTGAAACCTTAAGTGACGCCACAAACTCAGTGCATTTTAAAGCAGGCAGGAATTATAATTTAATTTAGGATTCTTCCCAGAATGCAAACAACGGAACTTGTTTACCTCGCGAATAGTACAAGAGCTGTTTACAAATTCTGAAGAGAAACTAGCAACAATATAAGACTGCTGGCTGTAATTCCCCTGCGATTCAAGTTAATTCTCCGGGCCGCACGAGGTGCTAGCTGAGTTATTGTTTGTCCATCGGCACAGAGGCTGCCGAGTCGGCCAGCCTCTGCACACAAAATAGGATTATGGCTTGTCCACACTAAGCCTTCATTGTTCCGGTACGTCGTCGTCGACCGAGCTTAGGCCCAGTTGAACAATCTGTACTCGGGGTTCGAACGTGCATTGTACGCCAATTACCTATTTATAGCTTTATTGGATTGTGTACCAATAAATTTATTAAGGAATCCGTTCTCTTTGTGGCCGTCCAATGGAGCACAATCATCGCAAATGTACTTTCTACATAAGTTCTTCTTAAAAAAACTGACGATACCTACTCAAAAAAATTACTAATTTAAAATCGCTTTCAACTTTGCTTGATAGAAAGAGGTTTGAAAAAATTATAAGGTACTATTTACCGACAATACTATTTACTAGCAATGTAGTAACTTGTTAAGTAGGTAATTGTTATACATAAAATACAATCTAAATTCCTCTATTGAAAATGTTTTGAAGGCACTTCTTAGAAAATTTCAAGGATATTTTTGAAGCGTTCACAACAGAAAATAATTTAATTTAGTACCACGAATTTTTATGTTCTTTTATATTTACGAATGAGTTAATAAATACTTAATTTATAACTGACTTCAAAAAATTGGAGCTTATCAATTCGGGGAGTTTTTTTTATGTAGAAGGTATACACTGATACTCTTATTTATTTTTTTATACAACTGCGTTGGCAACAACACGCTTACGGCCCACCTGTTGGTAAGCGGTTACCGTAGCCTATGAGCGCTTGCAATACCAGAGGCATCACGAACGCGTTGCTGACCCCGAACTCCTACTCCTCCCTCCTAAAGTGCTTTATTAGCTAGTCTTATTTCAATGGTTTTTGCTATGTTGTAGGGAACTAGTAGACACCCGATACTTTGTCCTCCTGTTCGCATATGATTGAGCCATGGAACATACATTCATTGACAATACATTCTTTAGTTAGATCATTGAATGTTTATGTACTACTGGTTGGCATTCCTTTATATAAATAAATAGATTTTAATTATGTATTTTGGCGACCACGAACCGGGCGACGCAGTGTTGGAAGGCCCCCACCCGATCGACCGACGACATTGTGAAGGTTGCGGGAAGTCGATGGATGGAGAAGGCTCAAGACCGTTCATCATGGAACTCTTTGGGGGAGGCTTTGTCCAGCAGTGGACTTCTACAGGCTGATGATGAATTATGTATTTTACGTTACGCCTTTATTGTTGGAGCGAGTACTGTCAATTCAACGATTGTACTCTCGATATTTTGCCGTATTCCAGTCGTAATGGCTTGCTGAATATCTAGTAATAAATCGTGAATAGTTTCAACATTTTGTTTCTGTTTGTGTGGCTCGGCGTAATGTGAAAACGTGCGAGTGGGGCGGCTCGGCCGTCCATATATCGCGAGCTTTCTGTTACGGACCATTACCGGCGCATTACTGCGCTTATATGAAAATTACCAACGATACAACAAATCCACAACGAAACAGACAATCTTTATCATAAGTTAAGCACGAGCTGTTTCAGTAATAAATAACAACTTTTTCTGACTGACTCATAGTTCAGTTTGTTGTAACTCTGCCTTCTGCGCTAGAGGTCACGGGTTCGATTCCCGCACTGGACAAACATTTGTGTGACTAGCACAGACGTTTGTTCTGTGTCTGGGTGTTAAATCTTTATCTATTATGTATATCAGTCTCTGGTACCCATAGTACAGGCTATGCCTAGTTTGGGATCAGTTGACCGGTGTGACATGTCCGGAATATTAAAAAAAAATCTTTACATGCCTAAGTATAGTAAGACATTATTTCACTTAGGTACATTTGTTCATATGAAATTAATACCTATTATTATTTAATAAAATCATACAAAATGAAAAATAGATTAAAATAGAATAACTACTTTATCATTATATCAACGAATTCCAGTTTAGAAAAACGACCTATAGAACCGCACTGGGTAGGTTCCAAGTTACTTTTAAAAACTTTGTTAGTTAACCTACGAAAAGCCTATAAATAAATAACACCCAACAGTCACGTACACAGTTCTGATCCCACACTAGGGTTTCCTGTGTCGTGGTTATCAGAAACTAAGAGGACCATGGTAGCACCACACCCAGATCCGGAACAAATAGATGCATATTGCAGATTATGCAAACATTCGCCCGCAGCGGGAATCGAAACCGCACCCCTTGCGTCTCAGACGGCACTCGCCCGCTACGCCACAAAGGACGTCTATCTAAGGATAATGTCTTTTACAGAGAGGTAATAAACATATTTTGCTGAGTGAGTGCGCTACAATGCCAAGTCTCTTAATTCTTAAGATTTCAATCAAAATAACACGAAGAATTTTGATTTAATAACACGAGTTTTAAACCTCGTAAGAATGTTTGGATAAAGTTAGGGCAATGATAATTTATATATATTTACGTACGCTTAGTAAAGTTTTATTCTTCATTTTTCCACGCGCAGTGGAAAACAAGGCAATCACAAGTTTGCGGCAGAGCGGAGAAAACTTTCAGTGAGTCTGTAGCAAATTGACTACATTGTGTTACCGCGGGCAAAGAATTCATGTCACCGTGGGATGAAAATATGATGCCAATTTAGCGCAAAGGCAACAGTTTTTCTTCCGCCAAGTTTTCCGACAATTACGAAAAATGAGCAATGAAGGGATTACACCTTACCAGTAGGTATTTAAGAGGAGGAAAACGATGGAACCCTGCTGCTGAATAAGTACCTACCCTTTTAAATTGACAATAGATGTTACTTCATTTATTTTTGTGAAAAGAAGTGTAGGTACCCAGTAATCATACCATCTGGACACAAATTTAATATTGCTAAGCTAAATAGATATTAAAATATTTTTTTCATACTCATGAATTCAATTGATCAAGCGAGCGAAGCGTTCGACGATCTTTAAAACACATTGACGTCCTATGAAAGAGGTGAAAGAATCAGTGTAGTGTAGTGAGTGCGCTTCTTAGAGTCTCCTTTCGTGCAAATATCTACGAGTTATGAGGTTCTAGGATATGCCGGTTTCCATTCAGTTTCCGGACATGTCGCAGTAAAAACGTTCAGAAAGATATTACCCAGCTAATAAACTCCAAAATTATTATGTAAGCATTTACCAGTGTCAAATACATAAATAATTTCAGAAAAATTATAGTAATCAAGACAATTGACAGAATTAAAGAACTTGAAAACTATCGCAATCGTGCATTCGAAAAGTTAACACACAACTTTTATTAATGTACTTAGACTGTACTTAGTCGTAACTAAATTTATCCTCTCAAGTGCCGCGAGCCTAAGTACTATAGGTACCTTTACATTAAAGCCAGTTATTCATATACGAATATTTAGCATGGCTCTGAGTTAGCCGCGGTGTCGATATCGAATTTCTTAGTGTTCTATTGGCTGATGCTCTTGTAGAATTCGCGGTATGCGATCCAATAAACGTTCTAAGTTCCACAGGGATTGTCTCAGTGAGTTGTTTACAACAATGCTTTGTCATGAATTTTCAGCACTAGAATTGGTTGATATTCAAGATATGTAATTTAGTTGATAGATTCCTACGCACTAAATTGCGATTAGGTACAACGTAAGGTAAGAATTGTCGAGTCCCTGCTCGTCCCAAGATATTTTTTGCTGTAAATCGAACTGAGTACAATTTTATTTTGTAAAGTAGCTGAGTACTCCCGATATGTTACATAATATGTCAACAATCAGAGTAATACCTATATATTTCTTTATAAGTAGTCATAAAGAGAAATCTAGTGATTGTAGGAACGTTAGTTCCACAAGCGCAATCATGCTACGGAATAAAATTTAACTGAACCCTCGCTGAAATCACATTCCCGGAAATATCACGTACCACGTACGACGAGGTCGTCGTCTTAGCGTTGCAGAGGTGTACGAGCCCTCGCGTTTGATATCAGAAGCGAAATTCCAATGTATCTCTGCATGATCAATCGGCATCGCAGAAGTCCAAAGTACGAAGAAGTCAAGGAACTTCACCTTAACATTCACTAAACATATCGAGTATAACCGCAGGTTCTTCACTTCTGAGAGCTCACAGTCAGGTAATTACTCTACATTTTTGCTCTACACTAAAATATTGTACCTGTACCTTTACCGGGTTAGCAAAAATTGCCGTTTTAGCTGCCTCTAAGATACCGCAGGGTATTGATTGAATAAGTGAGCGCACGGTGACCGAGGTAATATAGTTTCACTAGCTATTGCGTGTTTTGTGAGAGGTTTCCTATTCTGGTGCTTCTGCAAATATTTGTGGTCTGGACGGTAGCTTGATGTTAGCTATTGAATACGATATTGACCCTTATAAATGGGTTCGGTTTCGAAAAGATAACTTTATTTTCATGAATATTATGTTTCTAATAAAATTGAACGGAACTTTAGTAGATTGGATAACAAACGCTAGGAAAAACATGGGTTTGAGCTAACAGAAATATTTTCCTGAATATTATATACACTCCTACGTGAAACTGGCTTACTACTGGATTTGAATACACCTAGCTCATGTGGCTTACTGTCAGTTCTAATGAAACACACTTGCCGTCTCTTGCTTTGTGTTTGGCAAGCTTTAAGCCACGTGAACGCTGAGTGGCCCCTTAATCTATGACGTGAATAGATAAAAATTAAAGAACCTTAAAGTCCGTAAAGAATAACATCCGAATAAAATAAATAAACAGCGTGAAAATAACAATATCGTGTGGAGCTCGTAGCAATTTTTCACCCGACTGTCAAATGCTCGTAAAAGATATTGGAAACAATTTGAGCGATATTCTGGCCCCTGTGGACTCGGTGAACCGGATGGCATTTGTAAAAAAAATATATAAAATGTCAGCTGTCTGTGTAGATACTTTTTATTTTATTCTTCCGTAAATACTGGAGGTATTATACTCGACTTATATGTCGCCTTGATACTGTCGGGTTCTTTGTACCGTGCTCATGTGGGAACAGACTGCCGTAATCAGTCTGCTGTCAAGCATGGACTCTACAGTTTAATGTGCGTTGCGGTACAATACAGAATGACGACGCTGTAACTTGGAAGATATATCTTTGAAGGGAAGAATAGCTGATGCAATCAGTGGCTAATGATATAATCTTATAAGGGACGACTGTAATGCGGGTTGTTTTTTAGTGTTCCGTCCATGTTTTGGAAAAACGGATCACTAAGTCGCATTCCATCTCTACCCATCTGTCTGTCACCGCCTCCCAGATTTAAAACAACACCCTTATAACCTATCATTATTGACCCCTTCGAGTGGGGTCTATAATGATAGGTAATAATCTAACTAAAAGAACCTCATATTTGGCTACCTATACTAATCATGTGATTTTTTTGTCATATCTTACAAACCAATTTCATGAAATCAAATAAAATATTCGATCACTAATCTAACCTGAACTGAGAAGTCATTTAAAATACCTACATACATGGATGATCATGTTATATGTATTGTATAGCTATTGATTTGATTAACATTATTCTTCAATATTTGAGGATCTTATGCACCACTCTTGTTTTTCTGTTCGAAACACTTGTAACTTGGCCAATTTATTTAACTAAAAATATAAGTATGTACTACTGGTTTTTGGGTTGTGGTTTAGTAAACATTTCAGCGAACTTGACTAATTAGGTTGGATACACTGCAGAATTTACTTTTACTTCCGTCCTAAGAAAACTTGTAAAACGTAGCGAGCGTCCGCTTAAAATCACCAAGTAGCCAAGAGAGAAAAGGCTTTTTCTTATTTATGTAATTGCCGGGTTTATTTCGGCTTCTAATAAACAAAAAACTTTATTTTCCTCTGCTTCATTTTTGTTAACCGCTAGTTGAGTTAAACCTTGAATTAGAATTGCTTTATTAAGGCTTGCCATCTACGAAGTTCCGTGATTAAGGCACGTCTTCTACTGGAGGTTTTCCGGTGGGTTTGTATAGAAATGTAGGTAATGCGGTTGGTCAGTCGCCGTGAGGGCAATCGCGGGCGCGGCGACTGCGGCTGGCGGCACGTCGAGCCCTCATTAATTCTCTCGGCCAGCACACAATTCGGCTCGCGCTGTGTGAGAATGACAGGACTCGTTTGTTATCCGCCGTTGTTATGACTCCGACACTATCTACCAACAACCGTTGATAGTGTGATTTACGATCTCGCTGACTGCTCCGTTCTGTTACACGGTTTTAGATTACCTCCAACGACGAGCTCAGCGAACTAATGCGGCTGTTACAAATGCTGCAAGCGCAATAAAACTAAACCTTAACTTAGTACAAAGTAAGTGTTCACGAACAGTTTAACGATGCTATCAGTTGGAAGTGTTATTTGAACCGTCTAGCAGGAGATGTAAAGTGCATAGCCGAGGCTCGCCGGTATCACGCTTTAGTCTCGCAGAGGCGCTAGGAGCCCGTGCTCTCACCACAAACACATTCACTGCGCTCTTTAGGCGTTTTCCCTTGCCTGAACAGGATTCCAAGAAAATATTGTAGGGAGGTACTTTCAATTAAATATATAGAAAAACTATAGACTCAAAATAACCGTAGGTATTGATATAAATAGTGCTCAATTTTTGGTAAAAAGTAGGAAGGTATTTCAAATTGCCAATTTTCGCTGGGATCTTTGAAAGTGGCCGTCTATATTTCCCTTTACCCCATAGTAGGGACTTCATAGCCATATTGTGGATATGAAGGCTCTGATCTTCAAAAGCCGTTACTACAGGGTGTCTTATAATTATTAGAGCTATGTTTTTAGACTACTACTATACAACAGAAGCGCTATATAAGCGGTATATTAACGATAAGTTAAGTGACTAACTTAAATTTATGAATTACCAATCCAACCAATCAAGTTTAGTTTCATAAGCCATATAGATATCCCACTGTGTCCCTATATAGGGAAACTAATACTCTTAGTGTTCGGCAGCTCTACCTTCTGCGTGTGATTTTTGCATATGATAAGACTTTTCGTTCACTGCCTGTTGCAAACGACGCTCCTTCGGATAGCCGGCGGTTTAAAGTCGAAGGACCACTTTTGCGAGACGTTTCAAATACTTTTCCTTTCCATTCATATATCGCTGTGCTAGTAAACATTGCGACCTGACATGTTCCCTCTACGGTGTAAAGGCAAGGATAAGGAAGTGGCAACAGAGAGTATTTTGGCAATTCAAGTATGATTATTCATTTTGATCTTGTATCTTATTTATCTATTTATTATTTACACTCCTATTCCCATTCCATACATACACTCACACACTTCCTCTCGCTCCCGTACACTTTTCCTGATTGCCACTCACACTCTTACATTCACCCTGACTCTACATGTTAATTCACTAAGTTGCTATAATTCCGTTTTATTTTATCTTTGGGTTTGCCCTGTTACTGTGTTTTTTATAATTAAGTTTAATGTAAATCGTACTTTTTGTACATGGCCTCCGGTGATACAGGCTAGTCCTAGTGCGGTAGTGCCTCTAGTAAATTGTTCATTGCTATTTGTTAGCCTTCGGTAAATAAATTTATTTGTATTTGTAGTTTAGGTATTAGGATAGGTACATTATTCAGGCTTATGGGACTGATGAAAATTCAACGCCTACGCGGAAATTAAAATCTAACATGGGTGTGTATAATTTACCTTTTTTTTTTTAAATTTATTTATCTTCCAAAAATTTATTACATAGTCAATTATAGAAATAGCACTAAAAAAAACCACTAAGGTTTGTAGAACTAATGCTAAATGTAGTCTTCGGCTATAGGTAGGAGCTACGTCAATTTAGTAATAAGGAGTAGATTCTAATTTTATAATAAGTAGGCACTTACGAAGGTATTGATCTAACAAAATACATACAAGGTGAGTACGTATTTTGCTACACAATCATTGGTGATTGTGTAGCAAAATACGTAAGTAGCCTCCTATGATAGAAAGTAATATTTGAATTGAAACTTTATGTTTTTAAGCGTAATGCTGTCGATTAAGTCAGTCGGCAGGTCACCTTACCACTTATTTACTTACTCAACTTATTTATTTATGGGTAAACGCTTTCTCGTTTTTAACAGATTTCAATAAAAGGAGGGCGTCGTAAGTAGGTACCCACTAACACTAAGTAACATTCAGTTAATAGGTACGGATACTTTATAGGTCAGAAACATCAGAAATAAAATAAATCGTGTTCTAATGTTCCCCCTATACAATGGAAGCTCTTTGACTGGCTAAGCCTGACCCGAAAGTTAGTTGAACTGCGAATATAACAAGCATTTAGACCTTTGCCTGCGTAAGTAGGTAGGAACGCGTATTTTAAGGTTCGCTTGAAATTCTATACTTTTGGGATATGTCGCTAAGTATATACTTAACTCGCGTAAGTAAAGGTGAGAGGTCTGTCGGCACCAATGTTTATGCAGAGAAAACATGTCAGGTGCTGCTAGTGAAAGTGTGACTGAGTAAACGCTTGAACTTTGAAGTAATCGCTGTTTTTACTATGAAAACTTCAATATTTTTAAAAGCATAGTTATACAAGGTGATTCATAATATGTATACCAACCCAAAACGGGCTTTTTCTTTCAAAATATCTTTCGCTCTGTGTGGCGCTACACAAAGATCAGAAATAGAATTGGTCTAAATTACAGAGATACCTATGTAATTAGTTAATGGCAAGGCACAAACACGATTAACGTTTGCCTTAAAGGTAGGTATGCACTTAATGTTATGTTGTGGTATTGGAAGACATATCCCGTTTGATAGCCCGATCGTTACGGGCGATTGCCATTTAGTACCGCGTAGCGGTTGGCATTACCGTGATTTAGCCTAGGGCGATCCTGAGAGCAGCAAAGCTTATTTTGCATTTACGCTCGAACGAATAGCTTGGATTGTTTTAAATTATACCTAAACAAAATAACAAAAATACTCACGTCTTTTATCCCCAAGACTGGTAGACATCCTCTCGGATTTTTCCAGGTAAGATGCATTTATTTATTTATTTATACTTTCACACTTAAACTTAGTGTAAGGAGGACTTAATGCTAAAGCATTTTCTACCAGTCATCCTGGGCGTGCAAAAAAGATGGTGAGGCGTGACAATTAAACTAAACTTAGAAATAACTTACCTAATTAAATAGTTTACATATGCATGTCCGATATTGGGCAGAAGCCATGCCATGGATGGGCTTACAATGTGTGTGGCCATGTGCCCACACATGTAAGTCCATCGCCGCTTCAAGAATAAATACTTTCCTTTTCCGTTTTTAATCACATTTATGAAAATGTACCTACTTAGATACATTTTCATAAATTTTGAATTTTCAAAACAAGCAAACGATAATAATATATCTTTTCCGCTTTTTCGAGTGGTGCACGACCGGGATTCAAGTCCGCGATCTTCGGATCGAACTGACTACCATATCACCAGTGCTCTGATGATCTAACATGATTACCTATTTGACACATGTCTTTATCATTACAAGGTCAGGTTCCAGTATAAGGGATTTCAAAGCAATTACAACAGCAACCATCGCCGTAGGACGGGATATATCTAAGTAAATAATTAACGAGCACCGCTTGAATTAGGACCCTACACTCCCTCGTAGACCCATGTTCATTTTATGTTTATAGTGACAAATATGGACCTCCTGACTTGTTATTAAAGACTAGCTGCTTCTCCCAGCTCCGTCTGAAACCCTTTACGATTAAAGCACCCAGATGGAGCTTGCTTAGCTAAAGTAACTTTTTACTTCCCAGACATCTTTTAAACTTGTATTATAAAGTTAATGAAAGCAGCATCTTAACTTGCATGAGTATTTATTAAAAAACTTTAATAAGGTAATCCTTAAAAATTATAACCGCAATATTGTTATGGCAACCTTCTCAAATGAAGAGAAAATTTGGAAAAAAGTTGTTTATTTTGAATAACATGACACAAAACAATTTAAATACAAGGAAGAAAATAAATCAAATTCCAGCTAAGGCTAACTGTAGGGGCTGTTGTACGTACCGACAGACAGGCCAGCCGCTCTAGAAATCTATGGGGGAAGCCTATGTTTAGCAGTGGACGATCTATGGCTAAAATGATGATGATGAATGATGTACAGACAGGTCATTTATTTTCATATTAGTTGAGATTACATAATGCGTACGCATATGGCCGCGATAGAAGGTACGGAAACAATTTACTCATTAGCTATTCATGCCGCGCCTAAATAGGTACATGTGTTGAATGGCCCGTAAGCAAGCAGCTTGCTACGGAGCTCGCTATTATCTTTAGATTTTGAAAACTGACGTAGCAACTTCTGTAATAGGTAAGAGTTTATACTGCGAAGTCATCTAATACCTTTTTGCGAGTTTACTACAAATCCTAGGTACCTATATCAAAGTAAGTAGCCGTGGTGGCCCCGGCAAAGAATAGGCCCCTCCATATATACCTATCCGCGGATGTCGTAAGAGGCGACTAAGGGAAACAAGCTAGGGGATGGGCAGCAGCGTCCCTCATTTTAACAACGGTAGCTCTAACTGCGCTCGCCAACCCGCATGCCCAGCGTGGTGAGTATGGGCAAATCCCCCCACATGATAAGGAATTTGCTCTGTCTGTGGAGGAGGCCATGTACAGCAGTGGACGTCGAACGGCTGAAATGATGATGATGATATCAAAGTAATTGATTTTTTTGCCACTTCCCGCAAGTTCCAAGCATTTTAAAATAAAATTGTCAATCTTCCAGTTTTTTCTTATTATTATAAAAGATGCGTTCTCTCTAAGGATATTTATTTAGAGAGCAATTTCCCTAATAACCTCCGGCGCTTACAAAGGAAATTGGCGATCCACCTCGAGGACACTTTGAACTTGCCGGCATTCCGCCCCGTGGGCAACGTCTTGTAGCTTACAGTTTTAACTAGTGAAATGAAGATGCTGTGGGTATTTAGCGTCGCTTGGAAAGTCAAAGTACCAACCACTGTACCAACTATGATAAAAGTTAGAAGTTACAACAATAGCGCGACATCAATGCCAAAAATTCGTGTTATAGCCTCAAGCCTGATGAAATACAATGCTGCTGATGTAAAGTAAGCATGCTAACTCATATGTAGCATTCGCTAATCTGATCTTATCATGCCTAAACAGAGGAATGCCATTCATCTCCGTGCAAATTACAATCAAATGTAATTCGTTTCAGAAATGGAATAAAGATCTTGGACACAATAGAGTGGGTCTTGAGTAATATGTAATCAGTGTAGTAAAATCTAAAGCGGGTCTCTTCAAACAACGTCATCCTTTTGTTCTCGTAATAAACTGTCAGCGTACAAAAGAAATTCACCGACATCGGATGTCGCCTGCTGAAATTTAGCGCTTCTCGCACTCGCTATCCCGCTCGCTCAAAGGAGGTTTATGAAATGAGTTGGCAACACGTTACCTTCTGCCCTTCTGCACATGTAACCTTTTGTTTAGAGTTGTGTAATAACTTTAATTTATATGTAGCTCAGTAGCTCTACATAGTTCCGAGGTGGCCTGTCGGGTTGTGACCGCTGGTGAAAAGTTTATGAAACGCTAGGAATAGGAATATAAAGCTAAAGGTTTTCGTACCACAATGTGACGAGAATGACGATCAACAATGAGAGGACTTGTACTCTTGTTTAAAACAATAACATTTTTCAACGACTGTTTATGAAAAGCTGATTTCTTTAGAAATGTATTTATTTAACTATTTACCTACCTATGTACCTACTGAACATTGTATTTATTCCCCTAAAAGAATAATTTTAGGCGAACCTAGGTAACAAAAAAGTTGTCTCGTACAGAGTCACGTAAAACATTTTACGTAAAGTGTGTAAGTTAATGACGCGTTGATTCGTAGTTGGCAAATCGTTGGCTGTATCCGATGGGTCTCTCTCCGGAAAGGCGGAAATTGGGAAATATCCAGCGGTATTCTACGTCAAGGAATCTTGATCAAGGAAAAAAAGGTCACTGATTTCTTATAATTTGCACGTCCAATTATTTTCTTTCGAGATTTGCTCCGGTTGTGGCCCACTCAAGTTTACGAGGTTTTGCAGTGGCAAGGCGCTGATCTTCCATACGCTCGGAAAAACTGCCCAGATAGCGTCCCGCCGGAGGGATGGTGGAGAAAGAAGTCTCCAGGATATAATCACCCTGTTGATAGGTATTTTACAGATTTTGTATACTACCTGCTCGTCAATGGCATATTATGTGTCATGCAAACCTTTCCTAAAGTAAGTCATTACAGCCCTACGGTCTAGCCGGGTCATAATGTTGTACTGAATTTCATTATTTGCCATGGGATATAATGTGATTTGAATTTGGAATGCAACCCATGTAGTCGTGCTTGATCGAGGTTGGTTTCAAAAATGTGTGCAATGAGATTTTATTCTAATTAGGCTGTATGTTATCATTTTCTTTGCACTGCATACAAATTAAAAAAAAGAAAAACATGAAAACTTTTTACGAAATTCATTTTCACCCGCGCACGAAGAAGGATTTATTCGAATGTCGAACTGACCACTACAGAATAGACTACAAAAAAAGAAAAAAAGGCGCCAAGCGCTCAAACTGCTGTGCTGTTATCTACATCAAAATTCAGTTTCGATTCAAATAAACTTCTAAAAAATGTCAAGTGACGCCGACAGTGATTTTGATTCGACTCCAGAATGCATACAATCTGAAGCCTCTGGTATAGTTGGAAACTTACTTCCAGAAAAATAATTTCTTTCTACTTAACAGTCATTGTTTTCAATTGCCTCGCAGAAAGTATAAAAAGTAGAGTATGCATCGCGGGCTTAAATGTGTATTTGTCTTGGGTGATCTTGAACCCCTCAAACTCAGGATTCTTGCCTTAACTCCCTCGCTCTGCTCAGGAGTTAACCATAGAATCCCTCGTTCTCGGGGTTCAATATAGCGCCCTTGACATAATACACTACTTTAAGCCCTTGTTGCATAATCTACTATTACGTTAAGGTATATATTTCTATGGGTCCTAGAATTTAGTTTTTACCATCTCTACTATTCTTAAGTTACCTGAAATAAAATTTATATTATTATTATTTGCCGGAATCGTGCTTTTGGACCACAATAATCGTCGGATCAAAGAGGTAAGTATATCTTCGCGATATTCGAAGGATTGTTTCCGTGGTTTATTGCAATAAGTAGAGAAAAACTACAAACTTAGGAGTCTACCGACAATGGACCAAATGATAATCAAGATTGAGAACAGAATTGGCATTATTCGTCAATTAGTAAATTGAGAATATCCTGTTCATGAGGCTTTTTACGATTCCAACCAAAATTGTCTTTATTCATTATATTAAATCTATAACCCAGTGTTAATTATGAAAGCTAAATAAATTATTTTGAATAATCTGACTCGATCAGAAGTTAATAACAGTAGGTATACACCCTACCTATATATATAGGACTCATGACTAAAATTGGTTTGAAACATGAGTTTTCCCGGGAGTGCCAAATATAGGCTTCATAATTTTTTGTAGAAATTGCTTTGGGTAAAGTTTGGGCCCGATCAGGTGCTCCCATAGGGGCAGGGGGTTCGAGAGTGACTAATGAGCGGTCAGAGCGCCGACTGGGGCCCCCGGGGACTCTTTACTCCAAAACATTGTGGAATTACATTGTTTAAACGATACAATGAAATAGCCGCACCCCGGCCCGCAACCGTGTTTCTTTCCACATGTTTGCGTAAACGTTCCGATTGATTTTTGGCACGGCTTATAAATAGCCAATTTCCGAACATTTGTATCGCTGACTTTACGGGATGTGAAAAACGTCAGCGCATATGATAGATGGGATCGTCCCACCGTTCGCGATGGAAATGTGTAGGAAATACCTGCAACAGTTTACGAGAAATGTGGTAGGTAGTATACCTATAGTGTTCGATTGACTGTCGCCTAGAGAGAGCGGCTTGTTTATAGCCGGCTCCTAGGATTTATAACCACTTGGTCGGTGCTTGTAATAAACCAGATAACTCAATTTATGGCACTAAAACGGCTGCTATGTGTGGCTATGTCCTCTTCCATGATACTCTATTTATATCAAACTGAGTTATAGTGATCACCTCGGGTGTGGTTTATTACATTACTGACCCCTAATCTTGCCATACCTACATCATCAACACGAAGTAGGAAATTATTCATTTATGTTCCTAAAAATCGTTCTTTGTAATTTGGAACTAAATTAAGAAAAATGGCGGAATTTCTTGTTTATCTTGAAAATCATAAATGTCAGGAACATATTTTTGATTTTCCCGTAAAATATACAAAGTTCTTTATTACTTTAAATATTTTCAAATTGCTTTTTACTGGTAGACTTAGAATATCTTTACATGGGCGTGATCATTTCTTAGTAATGTTTGCTGATAATTTTATGGTAAAACCTATTATTTTAAGAAAAAAATATGTATTTGCAATCATGCCAATGTCATTCATATATATTCGACCTGGTTTCTGTTGGTTCCTGGATTCGACTTTGAAAACTTTCAATTTCGAAAAAAAATAAAAAAAAATAGGTACTTATTACTACTTCCATGAAACTTGATAATAATCAACTACAAGCAGCTATACATGTGTTTCAAATTTCAAAACTATAGCAATAGTAGATTAGGAACCACAAGTGCGTGTGGTGAGAGTTTGGGTTTCGTTGTACATTTTGGTAAAGGAACCCTTAAAAATGTGTCAGTATTCTGCGGATACCTATGCCACGTAAGTACCTACTACCTATGTTTAATTGTCTTAGGAAAGTCGAGGGAAACCCAATGGAACTCTGAAGCGATGTAATAAGTAACAAATTCAGTTGGCCATAGTTTCCCAAACCCTAATAACTCCGCAATAATAATTATCCAATAAAAAATAAATAATAAAAAACTCTGCTCAGCTGTAACTGCTGAACGGATTTTTATGAAAAGTACTATAGGTCTTTGTAAATTATAAACAAATGTTTAATTCTATTTGAGTATAACAGCTAATTCTGAATAATTTAAAGCTAAAATCTTAATTATTTCAACTTGACCTTATCAAATAACGAATAATTTAAGTGATTTATATAGAATAGAAAACTTCTAACAACAAACAATTGAAAAGGATCAAAGTTTTGAAATTGTGTTTAATTGAAAAGACTTTCGCCTTTCTGTTTTTACTTTAAATAACCAAGGAACGGCTGAGATTTCAATTTTCACCAAAGTTTGATACGGGAACCTGAAGTTTTTAATTGGTATTCATAAAAAGCTCAACGAGGAAAATGCTTTTGACGGAAGGCGATAACTTTATTATTTTTGCATTTAGGACAAAATAAAGTTTATTGACTACCATAAAGGACGAGTAGGTACTCAGTTATTAAAGTGATAAAGTCAATTAATGGAGGCTTTTATAATGACTTCTTCATTTGCTAACGCTGCAAGTTCGTTATTACCTACTTTTATAATTATCGCTAAGATTTGAAACGTGAATAGATGAATGTGTTTTCGTAGTTTATCTGCGTACCTACAGGTTTTTTCGATGTTTTTCTTCGTCGATCGGGTGACGAATGGTCGCACGCCATGGACTTATTGGAGCATGCAAGAATTTATACTCACGCATCTTTAAGTATAGTGTGGTATGGCTCTAACCAGCTACTAAATTATTATTTATCTATATACATACCTGTTAGCTTCAATTAAAAGGTTTTAATAGTTTTGTACCTCATTTCGAAAAATGGAACCTTTTAGGGTCACTTTGTTGCCCGTCTGTCTGTCTGTCTCGACCCTTTTTCTCAGAAACGGCTAAAGCTATCAACTTGAAATTTATACCAACTATAAGGGGCCGTAGGTTTATGGTGCCCTATAAAAATCTGTATCTAGCTCAATGCATTCAAAAGATATGAGAATTAATGTCTAATTTTTATATGGATATGGAAAAACAAAAACCTCTAGGGTAGGTACTTCTAGTCCTACCTCACAATTCTGAAATTTGGAATTTTAGGAGCTTTTGTGACATAAAGTAAGGAAGAAGTCTAAAATTGAGAAGTTTTTATGTTTTTATCCCTAAAATTGAATTTGTACCGACAAAGTTAAATTTACGGTCAATATCATTCAATGAAGTAGGTGAGCTACCGCAAAATTTAGGTTTGTCACTTCTTACACTTGGAATTTTGATTTTCTGACCCCGTGTAATGGTACGAAACAATCAGGGCGCGAGTTCTCGCACATGACCGTCTTTATTTTGTCATATACAGAGATAGGCAGTGACAATAATGATTTTTGCTAATCTCAGTACAAACACGATGAAAAACTTTAGATGAAAACTGTGGGATGAGGAATCCTTGGTTCACCATTATTGCTCCAAAAAGCGCAAAAAGCAAAAGACACAACAAAGAGAATGTGACCAAAGTTACTCACTAGATTTTAGTTTTGGTCTTGAGTTGACAGCTCACAAAATTGTATCGCATTATTCTGCAAGTAAATTGTCCGGCCCAGTACAGTGGGTTAGGGCTACCGTGAAGGATCAAATAGGGAAACTGAGATTTTGAAGTTTTTATAAACCGCATTATTAAGACGCTCCTTGTGAGTATCTTTTTACAGGGATACCCACAATTTTTAAATTATGCTGTCTTTTGTAGGTTTAGGTTATTTAAAACAATTTGATACTCTACAAAAGGACAGACAACCGAATAGACTTATCTGTCTGCTTATTACCTTTAGGTCTTTTGGTTTGTTTAGGTTAGATAGGGACAACAAAGTGATCCTGCAACACATCCTTGTTTTTTCTGGCGGAACCTTAATAACTACTAGTAAGTATTGTTTCTCGCGAGTCGAATATAGAGTCGTTTTTACGAAAGAAGTCCCGCGGCATTTATCAGAAACAAAAGAGATACGATGGAAAATTCGAAAATTCGAAGTGTACAGCATCCTCGTTATTAGACCACCACAACAAACTCAGTCAAAAGCTCATAGAGCAGCCGCAAGAATAGTGTTGGCATCGGCAGCTATATGGTTGGCAGTAGCTCCCTGGCACGGAACAATAGAACGTGACGTAGAAATATCGCAGGCAGTGGGCGCCAGCCTGCGCCCGCTCCACAATGTGGGGGCATTCCGATAACAAATTGGAAACTGGGTAAACGAGGTAATACTAAATAAAATATATACGCTCCAGTTTCATTATTGACAGTTCATGAAGAAGATGTATAGTGCACTATCATGCTCAATACGCTCCATCATGGTGTTGTGAAAGTGCGACCGTTAAACTTATATTATTTCGCAACATGGCGTGACAGATAACCTAACCTATAACGTAATGTAAAAAGGTTAAGTTGTATTTTTCGGGTGGTCAATAAATGATCAAAGCTCTGCAGCTGATCATCAGTGCTGAAATAAACCTCAAAGGATTGTACAGTTCTTTGCTGTTAAGTACACAGCTTTCGTAATTGGATAAAACCATTGTTCAGGCTAAATGTAGCGATTCTCAAAGCAAATAACCGCAACAGATTTTAGCTACAAAATACACAGTAGTTGCTACGGCGTAGACATCCGCGTAGAGCTCTCGCTCTGGGTAGGGTAGGCTCAAAAAAGTTTCGACATTTTCGTTAATAAAAAATACACTAACTGCAGTTCCGACATTCAGCTCGATACAGGATCACTGAAAAATATTATGAATAAATTAATCTTCCATTGTTGAATATTTAATTATTTGTAGTTCTTTAATTGTTACCAGCTTTCGCACGCGATGGTAACCGGATTGAAATAAGCCTATTTCGACGATTTTTTAAAACGTCATCATACCTGATTCTCATAAATGTATTGTTAAACTTCACAAAACAGCATCAAATTTTCAATCATGGGTCTCATTTTGACCGTTGTTGGGACCTCAAAATATTCAATACTTAAGAACGAAAGCGGGTCCTTAACTTTAACTGCATTGAAATACATTGTACCTCATCTGACTAATATATAAAACTATATTTTATTTTTATTTATTCAGGACAACAAACCATTACACTTAAAAATTACAAAACAAATCTTATAGAATAGGTGGTTCTTAAAGTATAATCAGCCCAGTTGTCCACAAATTAGGGTATACTTAAAAAGGGCGTTGTGTAAGAGTGTGACACATTAGTAGGTAGATATAAGACTACAATGTTTGACGATAGGCTAACGAATAGTGTGTGAGTAGTTTATAATATTTGGAAATCAAAGTGGCTCGTATTTCAGAAATAAAAAATGCTGAAACTTTTTGAGCATTTTGTTTTTAACGTTATGTTTTTAATGAATATTCTACCAAAGGTTTTTGTAATAAAGAGCATTTTTGTTTTTCACCAGGCCTCTTTATTGGCACCTCAGGATATATTTTTTTAAATACCTTCTTTATACACCTCTAAAACAACGTCAATCAGTCAAAAAAATATGCATAGTAATAGTGAAAGTTCGATACATACTATGTGGTAGAATCGTCCATCATTTTAGTTAAAGTCTTGTTTAAAACAAAATAACACAGTGTTACCTTTACAATCTTATATAAACATAGGTAAATTCATAGTCATATATCTGTACACGTCCACACATTCCTCTCAACTTATAAAGCACACATGTCAGAGATAGTAAACCCGAGTAAACCTAAAATTCATGAGGTGGAAAACAGAAACCGCAGGTAATGAGAAGACAGTAAGACGAGCGGCGTTACGCTCCATTATATCATCGCGCAGACTGCGGAAGTTATTACGTGTAATGTACCGCCCGCTGGCTAGGGATGCCCTTTTACACCACTATCGCTACATCCCTACATATAACAAGTTCTGTCTGTCTCTCCGAACGCGATAAACAGATTTTGATAGGGTTTTCACTAATGGCCGGAGTGATTCATGAGGAATGTTTTGGTGTATAATTCATGATGGTTTTGGTATGGTTGAAATATGTCGATGACTGTTGAAGATGTCGGCAAAAATTATGTCGACTGGGAGCTTTACTGGTATGCACCGCGTAATGAGTAAATATAAAGTAATGTCAGTCTATTTGTTCAGGCTAATCTCAAAAAGAGTAATAGACTGAGATCGTTACAATATTCAACAATGGGAAGGCTGATTACCAGGGATGGTTTTATATTACCCGTGCAAAAACGGTGATAGGTTGTTTTGTAGTTTACAATATAAGGATCATCCGACTTACTAAAATAAGAACAAGAATATTTCTTTACGAACTTCGCAACTTTTTGCAAGTAAGCTTTTTAAATGTGCGTTAAAGAATATGAGCAAAAGTTTCCTTTATTACTGGACTCGTTAAGGTTTTTAGAACTTTGGGAGTGTCTTTCAGCTTAATTTTTAAGTTTTAGTCTTTCCGAAAGACACTGGCTGTCCCGAATACTAATTAATCATTCCATTAACTACATATTAAATTAATTGCGTTCTACCTTTATAAAGATGTTGATGATACGACATTATGAGGGCAGTGAGGGCAGTCGGAACTCTCATACTGCCCTCACAATGTCGTCCAAACAACGTCTATCGTCTATCTAAATCCCTGACTATCTTCTGACAGCTAGTCTGATCCACTACCCTGTGGATCCAGCTGGCAGAAGACCGTGAGGGGTGGCTCGATCGAGAAGTGGACTTTAATAACGCCACCTTTGACGGTCTTCTTCAGCTGGATCCAGTAAGAAGTGGATCAGTCTGGCTGGCAGAAGACCGTTAGGGATGGCTTGATTGAGAAGAAGCCCGGTGTTACAGGCTGATAAAAAATATAAATATGTATCTACTCGTCAGCCCGCAATATTTCATCCTTTTTCTTCTTTCGTCCTTTACAACAGTTAAATAATCCCATACTCAGGTTTCCGGATATATACTTTTCTCAAAGGATAAGGCCGCAAATCTATGTGTTCTCTGCAGTTCCCTTTTCATTTATACATTCAATGCATAAAATCAACATAATATTTCATTTCCAAAGTTCAACACTACAACACGCGAAATACCTACATCACTAGTACATGCTGAATGCTTTTTGTTGTTAGGACAAAGAGACCCGCTACTAGATAGTTTCTTACGATCAAACAACCAACACTTCCCCACTGCTTCCTTGATTCAACTTTATTTTGTGTTGTTTGGGATGCAAGGGTTGTTTGCATCTACCAAACGATCTAAGCATTGTAAGGTGCTTTCTTGTTAAGCTGTGTCTAGCCAGTAAAGTGCACCGAAGTCAGTATTTATGGCCTTTTATAGGTAAAAAACCGTTCCAAGGAGCTGCCCAAGAGGCGTATGGAATCAATAAATAATTTTTGTCTTGTGTATTTTCTTGTTATAAAACCTTGGTTATTCGTTTTAGTCGTCACCTACACCTACTACAGGTACCTATATGATTTAAAGTAATTGACCATTGACGATCGTTGAGGCACAAATAAGATAAACTTTCTTAATTTCATCTTTTGCGTGTTCTAACTAATGTCAAAGACAATCTTATATCCAATCATACCTGAACTACGAAGTTATTGAAACTTTGCCAAATGGGAGTTCACGTTATAATGGTTTTCAAATGTCACTATTTTCGTTGTGTAACAAAAACCATTACGGCCTAGCATAAAAATAAAAATCGTTCGCTCTTTCGTATGTCACCCAACTTCAAGTAAGTATAACTAATTAATATACACAAAGAAACTTAAAACTAATACAAGTTAATGTTTACAAAATACACAAGAAACAGTTGAGCCATCTAAAGACCGTTACAAACGATCTATAGATAGCTCAACTGATCCAGATCACTATAACTTAAAAAAAACCTTTTATACACCTATAACCTACCTTAGCCACCGCGTTAGCCGATTAAACTCAAATTCTTACCAGTCAATTAAGAATAATACAAGTTGATGACCTACTAAATTCCAAACAGATCGGATTGGCCGTTCGAAAGTTATACTCTAACAAATAAAGATACAAATATTAAAAAAACAACGCTGATTCACCCAAGTTGTTTAAGAGATCTTCGCTCGATCGATCAATTATCTACTTATCTCCTTGATATTTTCATATGACACATTTCATACATACATACATAAAATCACACCTGTTTCCCAGAGGGGTAGGCAGAGACCACGGTTTTCCACTTGCTACGATCCAGACATACCTCTTTTGCTTCATTCACTCTCATCACATTCCTCATACATGCTCGTCGGTTGAGGGTACACATTTCAGTTATAAGTAATTAATTAAACTATCAAATACAAACAGATTGAATAGAATCAGATTCTCTTTTATCATCACGAGAAAATCAATAGAGCAGATAGCTAGGTCATTAATTTGTCTAAGTAACCACACGAACTGTGCCTGCACTTTGTGGCACTGATTAATTAGCCATGACGCTAGTCACATTAGCCCCTTTCAAAGTTTTCATTGAGATAGCGTCACAGAATAGAAAAGCTGATGGTTTTTACTTAGATACATTTAATGAGTTTGGGCGTTTACTTATTGATTCAGTCACTTACAAAGCTCATCGACCGTGACAATGTCTGCTTAAAAATAAATATACGAGGTGATTCATAATCTGTATGCTATCCCGAAAGGAGCTTATTCTACAACCAATTGACAATAAAGTTTGTTTTACGACTTTTGGAAATTCGTCATTTTTCATTGAAAACTCTATAAGCGAATATCAGTTGTTTTGGGGTCAAATCAGGTCAAGCTCAATGAATCAGCTATTTAAGGTAGCAATCTTGATTTCGAACTTCTTGTACGTTTAGTTATTAGTTCTAAAGATGATAAAAAATACCAAAAATAGATAATTTTAAAAAGTTGGTAAACAATAATTCAAAAGTTAAAATGAAAATGCTGATGTTTTTTTCGCTAATAGGTATTATTTCTTTTTGTTGATAGAATAACCCCCGTTCGGGATAGAATACATGTTATGAATCACCTTGTATTAGTAGCAGGTGAAAGATACAAATGTCGATGATATAAGGAGATGTAAGTATAAAATTGTTATAATATCAGTACCTATAAAATTTACGACAAGTTTAGGTTTCATGTCGCTTTGTATTACCTAACTCAATCTCCAGTATTCTTCCGCGGGTTTTGAGTGGGGTTGGCTATTAGTCCGCCAGAGGCAAGGACCAGCTCTTGTTCAAACTTTCTTCCCTTGTCTTTAAAATTGAATTGGGTCCTGGAGGGGTTGAACATATAAAAAGCTTGGGTACCTATCTAATTACTTACCACTGAATTCTGTGCGATATTACGCTGATTTATAATGTACTGTGACATGTTTATGTTTAATTATTAACTTTTTTTATACCTACTACTGAAGTGGCAAACAAGCATACGGCCCACCTGTTGGTAAGTGGTTACCGTAGCCTATGAGCGCTTGCAATATCAGAGGCATCACGCACGCGTTGCCGACCCCGAACCCCCTCCCCCCAAAAGAGCTCTGGCAACCTTACCGCAGGAACACAACACTATTTGAAACAAATAATGTTATTTGGCTGCGATCTTCTGTAAGGCGGAGGTACCTCCCAGGCGGGCTGCTCCAATTTATAACGAAAAAATCTCGCTGTGCCCTACCTCCTCCAATTACTTACCTATTACTATTGTTACTTATAACAAACTGAAATATTCCTTATCATCATAATCAGCCATAGAAGTCCACTGCTGGTCATAGACCTCCTCCTCCAACTAGTTCAATGACGAACAGTCTTGAGCTTTTTCCATCCACCGACTTCCCGCAACTTTAAAAATGTCGTCAGTCAATCGGATGGGAGCCTTCCAAATCTTCCAATACTGCGTCACCGGTTTGTGGTAGCCATTCGAGAACCTTTATTTTCCATCGGTTGTAGATTCTGCGAGCTATATGGCCTATATGGCTATATGGCCGTGGTGGCCCCGGCTGAGGCCGTGGTGGCCCCGGCTGAAGAATAGGCCCCTCCATATCTACCTATCCGCGGATGTCGTAAGAGGCGACTAAGGGAAAAAAGCTAGGGTATGGGCAGCAGCGTCCCTCATTTTAACAACGATAGCTGTGACTGCGCTCGCCAACCCGCATGCCCAGCGTGGTGAGTATGGGCAAATCCCCCCACATGGTAAGGAATTTGCTCTGTCTGTGGGGGAGGCCATGTTCAGCAGTGGACGTCTTACGGCTGAAATGATGATGATGATGATGATATGGCCTGCCCACTGCCACTTCAACTTGCTAATTCTAAGAGCTATATCGTTGAACTTGGTTCTTCTACGGATTTTATCACGGAGTGAAACTCCGAGCATAGCTCTCTCCATAGCGCGTTGCAGACTAAACCATTACTGATTGATATTTACTTTCTTAATTGTACGTGTGATCCAAGAATGCCCCTTAAACTTAAGGGGAAAATTTACAAAACGATCATAAGACCTGTCGTACTGTATGGATCTGAGTATTGGGCAACCAAAGGGACGGATGAAAGAAGAGTGCATGCTGCGGAAATGAGAATGTTGAGATGGATGTGTGGAGTGACTAGAATGGACAAGATACGGAATGAGTACATCGGAGGAAGTTTGAAAGTAGTGCCAGTGACTGAGAAGTTGAAAAGCAAAAGGTTAGCGTGGTATGGGCATGTCATGCGGAGGGAAGAATGTCATGTTACAAAAAGAGCGTTAAATATGAATGTGGAAAGATATAAGGGAAGAGGTAGACCAAAGAAAAGATGGATAGACTGTGTGATAGATGATATGAGTAAGAAAGGAGTGAATACTGATATGACGGCTGATAGAGGGGAGTTGAAGAGAAAAACATGTTGTGCCGACCCCACATGAAGTGGGATAAGGGCAGGGAGATGATGATGATGATTTACTTTCTTAATTTTCGATGTACCTAACTTAAAATATTACGTGGTACAACATATACTTACCTAGGATCTACTCTTAGACCTAAGCTGTAACAATGTACCTACCTACAAGATGGCAAGAAATGAATTTATTTAACTTTTGTTTGTTTAACTAAAACCTGAATTCAAACTTGGTTAAACCAATTTCAATAATTAGTATGTTCAGTTCATCTTCAATGATAAACAAACGTAGGTAATCTTTGTAATTAAAACAGTGGAAATCTCCTAGGAAATATGTACAATTTAAATTGTATCCGGCGCTCAAGTACCTGTAAAAGTAAACCTGATTACACATTTATGAATAATTTTGGAGGCGCGATCAAGAGTAAATAGGGTCATGTAGATTGTGGGTGAGAACAGAACAAAATGAAAAAGAAAACGATAGCGACACGTTTCAGTCAGCGAATAATAAAAGGCGGATAACTGAAAAGTACTTGTTACGCATGCTTTGCGTTAGGTGTGTATGGTTAATTTTAATTTCATTTAAAAACTCACACAGAGTAAGGTTTTAAAAGACAAAAATATAATGTTACTCAAAGAAACTTAAAACGAATACAAGTTAATATTTACAAAATACACAAGAAACAGTTGAGCCATCTAAAGACCGTTACAAACGATCTATAGATAGCTCAACTGATCCAGATCTCTACCAGTCGGAAGATAAATAAATCCGGTCTTCTTCCTTCTTATTATATGACTTCACTAGCTTGCGCCCGAGGTTTCGCTCGCGTGGTACCTAGTTAAAACGTAGCCTATATACTATTCTAGGTAAAGACCTATATTTATTCCAAGTTTCATTACATTTAATTATTAAACTATCCTATCTTTAAAAGACATTTTATTTATGACCTTTTTGACGTACAGTCGCCTGGTTCAATTACGCCGTAACGGGTCAACCGATTTCGATGAAACTTGGAATAAATATAAAGTCTTAGACAAACTTTATTTGCCTATTATGAATAGAGGTGTAGAAATAGCCCCTTTCGGCAGGCCGTGTTTATTACGCAGATCAAATGCCTTGATGTTATATAGAGTAAATTGTTTCGAAAAACTCGAGATAACTCGATCAGCCTCTAAAGTGCAGTCTATCAATTCACCACGGCCATAAGACTGCTTCATTTAAAACATTTAATCATTAAAATAAGTATAGTATAATAAGTATCTTTAACTAGCATAGGTCTATACCTAGAATAGTATATAGGCTACTTTAATTTATATTGATCTACCAGCCTAATGAGATGTGGGTGCAATGGGAAAGTCGACGCGACACATCAAACCGCAACCTGTCCGCACCCGGACGGACACAATAGGCCTATGCCTTTGTTTTTAGTCGATAGACTTTTGATCAAATCAGTCTTGTCAGAATTCGTAATTTTTGTATACATATGGTGCATGACTTCAATTAGTTTGCTTAGATTTACGGACCGCATGATATACGGTTTCATTTTAGGCCTGACATGATCTGCATGAATGCTAGTATGATGAAACCTTTATTCTAGGAGGAGGTAGGGCTCAGCGATATTTTCTCGTTCTGAATTACAGCAGCCCGCCTGGGGAGGTACCTCCGCCTTACAGAAGATCGCAGCCAAATAACATTATTTTTTCAAATAGAGTTGTGTTCCTGCGATGAGTAAGGTTGCCAGAGTTCTTTAGGGGGGGGGGGGGGGGGGTTCGGGGTCGGCAACGCGTGCGTGATGCCTCTGGTATTGCAATCGCTCATAGGCTACGGTAACCGCTTACCAACAGGTGGGCCGTATGCTTGTTTTCCACATCAGTTGTATAAAAAAAAAAAAAAATTAGTTATAGTATTTTCGATCAATGTTACAAACCACGTAATATTCGCTGTCGACCTGTCTGAATCCTATCAATATTGTGTCCGCGTGCTATGGTTCTGGGCTTTTATCGTACATCAGTAAAATATGAAGCACGATTCCTAGGTAGTTTAGTACAGAATCACAACACGCGAGCATTCACATCTGCAACGATAAACAGTAGGTAGATATAAAGTTTCATGAGTTTATTTTATCACAGGGAGTGAAGATACATTACAAACGCGTAAAATAAAAACGAGCCTGGGAGTACCTGTAGTACTCGTGCGTAGTATACGTAGGTATGTGTAATACATAAGATTACTGTGAGCGGAGTGCGATGAGGTTTTGAATGGTGCCATGAAATGAAGAAACCGTGTACCGAGTCTTGCAGTGATATATTACAATTTTATACACCTTGTATTACGTCATGATAGCTCTCACTAAAAGTTAAAATCTCTGCATTTTGCCCAAGTGAAAGTCTCGGATTTTGTTTATAAAGGTGCTCTGTCATTTTGCGCTGAAAATTTTCAATTTACATACTTATGAAAGGTCTTATAAGAAAAATCCGGGTGTAAAAACCGGTCGCTCGGGAAAAGCCCTTTGTGTTAGGTACTGCGAGTGGTGGGAAACCATTTCGCTTGAAAGAAAAATAAGTAAACAGACATGTCACAGTACCTATAGGTACAGGGTGTTACAGCGAGCTCCCGAATGTTTAAGCCAAATTACCCTAAACATAGGTGTATAAAATAGCTTTTTTTATAAACATCTATGGTGTCTTGGATTTACATCAAAAGATATTTATTTTTTCGGCATTTTCAGCCAACTTTGTTATGACGTAGTATGAAAACACGAAAAAGGGATGTATGTTGTAACATGATTAATTATTTTCCGCCTTCACATTTTCAGGACCATGGTCTTACTGCATTTTTTTCTGTTTTCTGAATATCTGTTACGTTCCTGTCTAAATTCGGTTTAGGTTCATACCCGAAAATATAGTGAACAAACAAGTTTACACATTATCAGGCAGGCTAATTTAATAGAAACATATTTCATAGCCAAAAACTTATAACAGCCCCAGTCTGTTTTATATTTAAAAAATAAATAATATCTACATGGTTCAGGGCGGAGTTACAGGGCACCAATTTGTTTTTACACAGAAAAGAAAGGAAAAGTATGTATTAAGTTTCGAAACAACTTTTGCTTTGGTACCGAAGAACTTGCGGGTCTAACAGGGTTGGATGAATTAGAATGGATTAACCAGAGTGGAGAATATACCGTTATTTAGGAGGTCAATTCAAGTATTTGTCCTGTACCTTCTATACTTAATTTTGAGCTTCAGCGAGTCTTCACAATAAAGATACTATATCATAGGAGAGGCTTATGTGTCAATAGTAGCCAGCTCAATAAACTTGGCAGAACTTAACTCCTATTGTTGCCAACGTTCGTAAAATGTATTATGTATGTGAATGTGTATTTCTTATTTTATGAACTTTTGCTTCCTCTTATTGGAACTCTAAATGTCCATTGTATCAGATTTTTGCTGAGATTCAACTGTATGCCTTCAGAGAAATACCAAAGTGATTTGATATTTTTGTGATTTAAACTGCCGCCGCAAGTAAGCTTCAGACAATTTAGGAAAAACTCATTCGGACAAAACGGAACCCATAAAAGATCACTTTGTTATCTGCCTATCTGTCAAGACCCTTTTTCTCAGCAACAACAAAAGTTGACATGCCCACCTGATGGAATCTGCTTACCGTAGCCTAAGGACGCTTCCAACACCAGAGGCATCACGCTTGCGTTGCCACCCCCTGAAGACATGCGTTTGTAAGTCTCATGTGCATGTAATTTCACCGTGCCAGCGTGTGTGAAATTACTTATTCTGAAATTGCAGAGTTCAGTATCATTATGATAGAATAAATCCTATATACTAGGCCAGCTATTATGATACTACCTCAGGTCCCGAGGGTCGGATCTCAGCGAACTTAGAGAGTTGGTATGTTTCTCTTATTATTTTCGACTCACTCGGTCTCCTAGGAATCGGGAATACGATAACTTTTCCCTAACTCGATGTCTCGTTATGGTAATCCTGCGGGAGAGCGGTCATTAATATTATTATCATTGTGGTGACCCAACCGTCCGCCTGGACCTTACGACTTGAACTTAAAGCTGTTTTACAGCAAGTTAAATCACATTTAACCATAAAATAATAATTTAAAAACCTGCCTTATTTGAGGCACTGTAAAGTTATTACTTATGTATCTATGCCGTGGTGGTCCCAGCTGAAGAAGAAGGAGCCCCCATTTCTTCCCTTAGATATCATAAGAGGCAGCTAAGAGAAAAAAGCTAGGCGATGGGCAAATCCCTTCAAATGATTGTTTGAGTGCAAGCAGTACAAGGTCAGTCACGCTGGAAATATACGGGGGAGGCCTATTTTCAGCAGTACCTACACGTCCTACGGCTGAAATGCTGATTATGATGATCTATAGGTCCATACTATAATAAAATAAAACTGTGAATCTCAAAATTCTGTTATAATGTCTATTCTTTAAAAATGTGTTGAGGAGTTAATAGATGCTGTATTTTCTTAATATCGATACCTACTGCGCGGGTACATCTTTTTATAAATAGGTTGTATAGGAAATTCATTAAAGTACAATGGGGACACTGTAAACTTGATCTTTGGTTTAGTAACTATGTAATTGTAGTTACTATTTGTGTTTAGTTTTACAATTATTGATTGGATGAGTAACGATTTGATCTACCTTTAGGTATATAGATATGGCTCCAACCTGGCTGTGCCAAAAGCAGAATCTAGCGTTTGATAGAACTTTGAATGAGGCTCGTAGAGTTGTCCATAGAGATTGGTAGCCAGTTTCAATGCAGAATAGAATAGTGGATAGCCTTTGATACTACTAGAGCATGGCCTCCTAAAGGTGCAAATATGTACCTACCTACCTAGTTGACTAGGTACTAATAATTGTATAGTCATATTTGTTAAAAACCTGTTTATAATAATCAGACAAGAGCGCTGAAAAAAGCTTATTTCTAATAAGAGTTTTTCAAACATATTTTCACTCACGTTTTACATTGGTATATATACCCACGCAAACCACAAATTTTGTTATTTTTTCATTTGGTTAGGTTCCGCTTTTTTGGTCATTAATCTGAACATAAAATTTGTTGTTACCGGTTTCGCAGAATAAAGTAAACATGGATAATAATAATAACTTGGGTAGAATAATACAGATGTTTTTTATCATACCTATAGCTAGTCTAGATTGTTTGATAGACAAGATGTAAGGTGCTTTCCGCGTAAATTTCACGTGAAATCAGCCTATGGACACACAATATACAAACTAACTCCGCGATCAACTTACAAATGTAGATTATTGTAAATGTAGTCTCGTGTTGAAAAAATGGGACTACGTTAAATACATTGTGATGTTTATTTATTCAGGGTGAAGAGGTGCGGAAAGGTCTCAGCGATGTTTGACTGTGGCGATTTATTTAACGAGTAGCTTTATTTGTTTGTGACGGGGCGTCCCTCACTAATGCTATGCCATTAACTCCATTTCCACAGAATAGCCACGATTTAGACCTTATTATTGAGACTGTAGAGTCGAGTCAGATCGATAAGATGGCGGTAGTGGCAGGCACTATGTAGCGCCGTTGTATAATTAATGACTTGATAGTGGCCACGTCATGTGTGTACGAAGTGATGTATAGTGTTAACTCGTGTTAGCCTCACCAGCACTTTAGTGAAATAATGAAGCAAAATAACGACGATAATTACTGATCTTACGAGCTATGTTAAACATTTCCTGCATTGAAGTTAAGTGCCATGCATTTTTTAACGTCGCCATATTTTTCTGTTAAATTTTATTTGTTTATACAACAAAGAGCTGTTTTTGTTTACTAAATGAAATGACAAGCCAGTCAACAAATGTCATATTACCGTGGACCTACGCATACGTGCGTCATAAAATTTATAAATATGGATAATAAGATTTTATAAAGTAGCTGGTGTGGCAGCCTACGCCACTGACTTTACTTACGAAAAGCCGGAAAGAGTCGCCTGCAAGCAAGGCTGAGTCAGTCATTTAGTCATTTTTTTTATTTAATTAGGACGGCGATTGCCAATTATACTAATTATTAATAATTTATATACATAAAATTAAACAACATAAAGGATACCAGGGATCATAGTCCTTGCGAGAAGAAGCCAGAGTGATGGGTTACACGTGCATGAGGCCCTTACCTGGCAGCTCTCTGACAGAGAGTTCTAGACGACCCAGATTGATTGATTGATGCGCTTTATCTAGGCGCAAGCCACACAGAAATAACGTCTGGCTCTGACCTGGCTCTGGCGTCTTGCTGTTGCATTTGAATGTACTTAGCAATGTAAATAAGGTGAATATAAAAACTCGCATCACATTCTTAAAGCCTCTCAACTAATCTATCCAGGAATCACACTTCACTGTCTATATCTCTCTTCAAACCGTTTCAAGTCTGATTTGGAAGTCCAATACTAAATAAGGCTCAGATGGGTTTCTGGTTTTAATATTTCTTCCCTTTCTTTCTAAAAGGTTAGAACACAGACTAATGGAAGGACCGTTTTCCCTTAATTTGTGTTTTAACATGGAATCAAAGTAAAACATACCACAATGTTACTTTGTTTACCGGACATTATTGAATATTCACTTTATACGTTACTGGTGTTTTGTCTACATGCTAAACCAGGCCCTTACGTGCTCTTCATATACCACCAAAATGTAACGTACTAAATAATAATCGAAAAACCTTACGTGCGGTATAAATTACGACCTTTACGTGACGCTTATCTTTAAACACGGGCAACACCAGAACAACCTAAAGTTGTTCTTTATTTCTAAAGTAAATTAGTTTTTATTCATTAGCTATATTTGAAATTGGATAAGGATATGCTTGTACACTCCTTCACATGTAGCGGAGAACATCATCTTCTGATGTATTCTGGTTTATTTGGAAGAGGTAGATCTCGATCATTGGCTCCACTTCTTGCAATTCAAACGACTCTGACGGTATCGTTAATGAAATATTTTGACGTTCCTCTACCTACCTTGAAATATCTTCAAGGATCGTAATTGACTAAGAGCTTAGGGCGGATGTCTAACTATGCTTGGGATACATTTGGTGGGTCCAGATTATTTTAATTTCCAATATTATAAAGCATCATTGCGATCCGAACGCAGCAGCACTTTATTGGGTGCACTATAAAATATTGGTATAGTAATGTGTATTACGGAAGGTAATTGAATCATTGTACGCTTTGGTATATTATCTAAGATTGTACGTAGCTACCTCGTGGACTAATAAAATTGATTTTCTATGTAGATACAATTCACAGAATATGCTTTACACAATCTCCTGATATTAAAGAACAAACTTACAAAGAATTATGATTTATCGAATGCCAATTTTAAACAATATTACATATTAATAGTTTAAAGACTTGCCTTGGAAACTGTGCTAATAACAAATCGAATAACCTTCGTTTCAACTGAATTATAGGTAAGTACCTTCTGATCGGCTTATGTTCATTGAATTCTAATAAACTATTATAGCGTCTGATGTAGACTAGCTTTATTATTTATGCAAATAGGTATTAATGTACGGATATAACGGTGTAATGAGGTAGGATTTAATATTGTTGCATGGCATGCATAACGTCTAATTGGCCGTGATGGCCCCGGCTGAAGAATAGGCACCTCCATATCTACCTATCCGCGGATGTCGTAAGAGGCGACTAGGGGATGGGCAGCACCGTCCCTAATTTTAACAACGATAGCTCTAACTGCGCTCGCTAACCCGCATGCCCAGCGTGGTGAGTATGGGCAAATCCCCCCACATGATAAGGAATTTTCTCTGTCTGTGGGGGAGGCCATGTTCAGCAGTGGACGTCGAACGGCGGAAATGATTATGATGATAACATCTAATTTTATTTTTCTAAGTCATATTAGCCAATTATCTATGTACAGCGGCCACAGTGCTGCTAGACGGAAATGCTGAGGTAGTGACCTGTTTTCCTTTTCATTATATACTAGCTTACACATGCGGCTTCGCTCGCGTGGTACCGGGATAAAAAGTAGGTAGCCTATGCCAATATGCAGAGGCATACTGACAGAACAGAAGAGAACAGAAGTTCTTTATCAACTTTATCTATGAAACAAATCACGTTGGTTTGTTTAAAGTTATTGATATTATTGGTAACTAAATATAGGTACCCAATCAGGTGTGTATTATGGAACGCAAAATATATTATTTTAATTCTTACTTCCTCTTTCTATGCTGTTACTAATTGATTTATTTATCTGGGTAGTAAAATAACTCCATGCATAAAAGTTAAGCTGCGAAAAAGTTAATCATAATAAGCATAAATTTGTTTCACCCATACCTTATTAAGCATGTATTTCGATTTACAGCTCAGCTTATTATCTTATTTATTCGTTCCAAATGCGGAGCGCGGTGATAAAATCCCCCCACCTGCGTATTGTGAGTGATGAGTACATGTTACCGCTTTAATTCAATTATCCGCCGCGGCCCTGGGGGGAGATACCCCTAACATGAATATTTTCTTCCAATACCGTCGACCACGCCGCGTTCTCACCAGTAAAACCGATCTCATAAAATGCGGTAGGTACTCCGCAGCGCGAGTATATTTAGTGAGATGCTTCACGCAACCGTATCGGTTTATTTATTTATGTGTCACATACCCGATATTAGCGTAAAAAGCTTAGAACAGAATTAAATTGGCAGATTTATGTGATAGATTTATTACTTTTTGAACATTGTTTTTAAACTGAATTTTAGATGTGTGATTGGCTATACTGTGTTAGGGTTATATGTGTATATAGTGTACAAACGTGCAGCTACAGTATACCACAACAATGTAACCATGTAGAGCTATGGAGCGAATGAGTAGGTACCTATAGATTGTGTGTTCCAACGCATAGATTTGACTATGATCTTAGACACTGTTCACATCTCCGCGTGTGTTTCGCAATCTTGTTTTATATAATACTAGCTTCCGCAAGTGGCTTCTCTTGCATGGTACCTACAAAAAAAGTAACCTATGTGCTATTCTAAGAAAAGAACTCTTTAAATTCCAAGTTTCAACGAAATCGGTTGAGCCGTTACGGCGTGATTGAATAACAAACATCCAAACATACAAACATCCTCACAAACTTTCGCATTTATAATATTAATATGATATAATTATGATATAATAATATAATATAGTCTCGGATTGCAGAATGATCTGTACGGGTTCTGAATAAAGGTAAACTTTATTTACCTAGTTTGAGAGATGCGCTGTATTTGATGACGCATCAAAATTATAAAAAAAAAGAAGAAAAAAACAGCCGTTTTGAGAACCTTGTCCTTTTTGAAGTCGGTTAAAAATGACTTTATTTAGTAGACCTAAGGATCTTATTGAACGAATAACAGTTTCGGAGTTTCGCAGTTTTGCAGTGTAAATGAGCTGCAACTTTAGGAAACCAAAACTTTATGGTTCCAGTGCTCCAACATCGTTTATTAATGGATATAAACAACATAGTTAAACAACTTGAATCACATACGAGTAAGTACGTTTAAATCATAACAACAAAGTTTGCGAGCAAGTACGACTAGATAAGTAAGTTCTTAGTGGTAGTGGTAAGCCACGGTAACAGAGTTGGTTAAGTTTCTATGTATCCTAAACATTTCTGTAGCGAAACCAAAGAGATCGCAAAAAACGACAAATAAATAAAATAATAATAAATAAATAACACACAACAGTCACTTACATACCCACACTAGGGCTCGTATTCAGAGACACGACTCAAGCATAGATTTAATCACAGATCAGCTGAACTCTACTTAAGTATTGAATCTCTTCTCAAACATACCTTTTATTCAAGAACGGTACTTAAACTATTCTCAGCTGAATCGAGTCTCAAATCTGTACTCAAATGTTCTCGTTTACATTTTGATTTATTTATAATTTTCGATCCGTTTTACGCAGAAATTCAAACAGCCAGGGTGGAAATAGAATAGAACAATAAAGTGAAGTATAAATATACATCAAAGTACGTGTAACGGAACGAAAATGTCATTTGATTAATGTCAAATCAAATCTAAACTCAAGCACCGATTTCGTCTGATTGACGTTTCAGAATAAGCATTTACTCAGGTGAACTGTGATCATTGAATCTATACATATGCACTGTTCAAGAATTAGTATCTCGCCTCAAATCGAGATTTAAGTACAGATCAATGCTCGAGTCTTGTCTCTGAATACGAGCCTAGGATTCCCTGTGTCGTGGGTATCAGAAACTACGAGTGCCATGTAACACAGAACACTGACATGGAACACTTTATTTAAATCTTATCTAGGTATATTTATTTGACAAATATATATGGTCGCGAACGTTACTGGACCCATCATCATCATCATCATCAGCCTGTAGAAGTCCACTGCTGGACATAGGCCTCCCCTGAAGAGTTCCACGACGAACGGTCTTGAGCCTTCTCCATCCACCGACTTCCCGCAATCTTTACAATGTCGTCGGTACTGGACCCATAGTAACGTTCATTTCATTTATATGTTCTATGAAAACTCATAATTCAATCATAAAATAACTCATAAAAAACGAAAATTCCAAATCAGTAGGTTTTAATATGCGTATGATGAATCAAAGATGTCTTATCGAATCAGAAGACGCATTTTTACATAAATAGGCTGGCACTGTCTGAAACCACCTAGGCTATTTACTACATACATATTTAAAAAGGCAAATTTCATTCCAATCCGTTCAGTGGTTACGGCGTGATTGAAGCACAAACATACAAATTTACGGATTTTTATTAGGAGTGGGATTTCCATTTACAGCCCTTTGTGCACGGTTGTACCCTTTAGTCCATTACCAACCAACCTACGTTACTTATTCTGCGGCCGCGTGAAAAGTTACAAATACAAATTAATTTACCTATCTATAAATATAGGTATTATTATTATATAATACCTATAAAAATGAGGAGGGCTGAAACAATTAAGCTAATTTTATTTTGAAATATTACTTTACGTTCCTTTCCGTTCCTGTAAAGCCTAAATTTGACACGTGAGGGCGTACGTTATCGCAAGCCTCTACAAATTGACTTTATCCAGTAGAGATACGGATCATTTTGAAATACACTTTAATGAAATATCTCACGTCGCGTCGTACGAACCCCGAGTAAGTCGTTCTATGAAGAGAAAAATAGGAAAAAAATGCCCGGAAAAACGTAAAAACCACACTTTTCTCTTTTCCATACTTTGTATTTTTCAACAAATATTGACGTTATGTGAGCTAGATAACATTAGAATTTGGATTCCTTCGTGGATTCTTGAAAACGCCTCCGTAGTGAATTTGTTAAAATAATAGTTATAATATGTATATTGAAATAAATACGGTTACTAAAAAGTTCAATGTTACAAAGTAAGAATCTGTAATTGGCAGTATGCTTCGTATATAATATATATCATAATTATTATAAAGTGCTGTAGATTCAATGATGATAAAAAATAAATAAATAAAGAAGTCCGAGTATGGCTCGCGCCCTGAGACTTCCGTACACACGTAATACGAGGTCGAAAAATCAAGATCTCAAGTGAACGAAGTGACAAGAGTGAAGATAGGAACATAATTGAACACGCGGACAAAGTTGTGGGCGGGCCAGCTAGTTTTAAACAAAAACATGTTTGCAAGTTTCAGTTGTAACTTGTAACTCAGCCTTCTGTTTTAGTTTAGGTATAAACTGTATTACAGAGAGCTGAAGTTTCCTCGAAACTATATTCACGCATCAGAATATATATTACAATAGCTAGCGCTCGCGTCTTCGCTTGCGTGGTACCTAGATAACAAGTATAGCCTATATACCACTCTAGGTGAAAAACTCAAAATCAATGCTAAGATTTATCGAAATTTGTTGAGCCGCCCGCGTGATTGAACCACAAACAAACATACTACCATCCAGATATTCTCACAAACTTTCGCATTTACATTATTAGTAGGATTATAAACTTAACCTTTTTATATTCTTGTGGTGTACCTATCTGTTTGTGTGAGTGCGGTGTATATGTTTGTATGCGTGAGGTGTGTACGTTTGTGTGAGTAGGGTACTCTTGAAAATACGAATTTAGGTATCATCGATTATTTGCTTTTGTTTAATATACAGTGTCAGTGCGGGACAGGGCATTTATTTAATTTCATTTTAGAAATAGCGGCTTTGGAATTTCATTTGTGTGATATTTGCTAATGCTGTTATAGACATACAGCGTTCTGACTACTTCTAACTGACGTACACTGCAATGTTTATCGAGCAACTATAATGGAACGCTTTTAGGAGAGCCAAAAAAACGCCAGGTCCAGAAGGAATAACCAGAACTGAGAGAGAATTAGCCAGCACTTATTTTCCACCAAACCGCGTTAGATAAGGTGTGAAAATACAACATCTGAAAACTGAAACATACAATAAAGCTAATATGTTTTCTGTTTAGTTTGTATTAGCGTTCATACTTATTAGTTCGCTGTACATAGCAATATCTTTTCTTATTTAAAACTGTATTTTACAACTTGTAGCCTCAAAATATAACTGCGAACAGAAAGGACACAGCCACTAGATGTACAGATACCTAGAGGATGCTGAGAGCTTTTAGACAAGATCAGTCGCTTTAGAAAACTATGGGGGAGGCCAATGTTCAGCAGAGAGCATCCTACAGCTGAAGTGATGATGATGATAGCTTTTTACACCCGCGTTAACAACTCATTGTCAGAAAGTTTAGACACGTTATATCAAATATTACGGATTATTCGATTCCCGAACCGCTAGGAGCGAAGGTTCTCAGAAATTGGAGTTTGTTCTTTGGTTAATAAAGAAAAATGTTTTTTTCCGAGGAATAACATAAATAGCGATTCCTTTCAACAGCTGTCATGTTACGAGTAGGTACCTACTTTATGTGCCTATTTACACAAGGCTACTGAATAAATCGCTGTTACAAATTCAGATATTCTGAGCTGATTTTTAAAGTTTTTACGGAGGGTACGGCTCTCATTTCCATTGGACCGACGTAAATAACAAACATGAAACCATATTTTTCATTCGTATTTGATAGAAATTTGCATAGATATTTTATTTATAAACAGATATATGTATTTCCAGCGGCTTGGGTTATTTTTGTTTACAGCCCACGCGGGCAGATTCCGCTGAGAGTTACTCTAGGTACGGTTTTTTTTTTAGTTTAATATTCCGGACATATCACACACGTTTAACAGATCCCAAACTACGCATAGCCTGTACTATGGGTATCAGAGACTGATATACATAATAGATATTTATTTAACACCCAGACACAGAACAAACATCTGTGTTAGTCACAAATGTTTGGCCGGTGCGGGAATCGAACCCGCGACCGCGCGCGCAGAAGGCAGAGTTACTACCAACTGAGCTGTGAGACCAGTCATTATGTCTCCTTTCTGAAAATTAAATAACTGTCTTTATCTAGAAATTTCAAGAATTTTCTAATTTCCGAATATACATTTAATTTTTGTGTAGAATGTTCTTGAATTTTGTTATTAAATCCTGTCTAAATTTTTTTAGAATTTTTCATATCCGGTTAATAATTTCGCCTCACATAATAAGTGTGTTTTTCTTCTTTTTTATTTCCAAGAGCATCATTCAAGCACACAGCTGGTACAGCTGGTGTGTAAAATGATTACATCTAAATGGGCCGTGAGAAAGGTCCACAGCATAATGGATCTTCTTCACATAAATACCAAGTCAGTAGATGATTTTATTGTTAAAACACACTGCGTCTATTCTCGGAGAAGCAACATGGGTGGCTTTGCTCGTAAATCAAGGTAATTTGTTCCTAGAATTTTGATCTCCGCGGTTAGCCACCGCTTAATGAATTTATCATGAAAATAATTAAAATAATAGCCCTGAGGATTTTATACTCCGGATGTGACTTTTGATTTTATATGCATAACTAGTTGACCCGCTCGCAGCTTTGCTCGCCTGGTACAGTCACCTGCACTGAGATGTATAGGTACATTTCATAAATACAAATACAAAAATACAAATACAAATCATTTATTGGTAACTCCATAGTTACAAGTCGTGTTATGCTATTTATACAACATACCTATTAGAGTTCAGGTAAAGGAGCCATTTCATTCTGGGCCTGGTCCATGTACACTATATAGAAAAATTAGGATAAAATAGGAGATTACAAGAAAAATACAATTTCATTTATTTGAAGACAAATGCGATGGTACAAGAATAGTTCTTCTGGTAAGTTTTTAACTATGTTAACATTATTTGAAGGCCGCCATGTTGGTTTATAATTGGCGTTTGACATGACATTGACATATTTTTCATGTCATGTTGTCTGATCTGATGTTTTTGTTTTGTCAGATAAATGTAGGATGTCAAAATGACATTTCACGCACGTCCATCCGCCATATTTTTATAGCGCTGTGTGTTGCTCTCTTTGTCGAAGAAAATCTTAATGTACCTTAGAACGAAGTCAATCTAAATAAAATAATCAATTAAATACGTTGACTTTATTGCTTAGCCATATTGTAGAGTAGTGTACACAGTGCAGGCCCAGGCTCCATATATTGATGAAACGTCTCTTTTAACATTTCGTTAAAGTCGTAGAACGACTGTTCTAATAGCCACTTTTTTAAGCGGACTTTGAACGCGCCGGTGGAAGGTGCATTACGTATAGCGTCAGGTAGTCTGTTATAGACGGAGGGTCCTGTTATAAAGACGGACCTTTCAGACTTCGCGAGCTTGTGTGTAGGTACTACAAGGCGATCCTTGTACTTGTTGCTCCGCATCGCTCGTGCCGCGTTAATGCCCCTGCGCTGGAACAGGTGCAGGTTAGTGTGCGTGTATACGGCCATTTGGTAGACGAGTTCGCATGGCAGTGGGAGGATTTTGAGCTCTTTGAGCATAATGTTCAAAATAACGCCACAATACAGATGAAGAAGTTATTTACATAGTTAAGTTGAAAATGGAACAAGTTAAGGTTTAGGAATTTTTTTTGTAGGTTCTTGATATGTACATACTACATATTTATTTTTTTGTACGGTCCCATCATTTAAAAAAATGTGAACTGTACAACTGTGAATTGTAATGCAGGCGACTGTACCTGAATTAATTGTAGTTAACACGAACTTAAATGATAAAGCAATATTTCATTGCATTGATGTTTCCGATTCATTGTTTCAGTTTTCCAGTCGATTTGATACAGTAACCAGACAATAATTACTAAAAAGTATTAACATTTATTTACAGAAAGAAAATGTAAACTAATTCAAGTAAATATTTACAACCATTTTACAAAAAACACAGGAAAAAGGTAAGCTATCTAAAGTCTATTGCAAACGATCTTTAGATACTAGCTCAATTGATCGAGATCACTACCCGTCTGAAAGCATCCCCAAGATTTGCATTGGGGAATTGCCACGCTGGATCGCAATGCTGTTCGGATTGGCCAAATAGGAGCCAGCTTTCGGTTCTCGCGATAATAAGTACCTAGGTTAGAAAATATAGTTCATGTTTTCTAGAAAACACAATTCAAAACAACAACCTTTCTTGCTGCTACTTTAAACTACTGATAAAAAAAAACTTTACCTGAAAACAAACTAGTCAATGCGACATCTTTCAGTACATTTTTTTTTTATTATAACTGGATGTAATTGGAATATTGAAGAGAATGTCGTCCTTTTTCAGATTATTTTGCTATCAAGCAAACAATAATGTATCGTGTTTTGAACCTTAGATTAAACTAAAACACTATTGTATCTGCGATACATATTTTTCAGGCCTCAGTAACTCAATTTGGTTGTTTAATATGATTTCTAGAACAGACAAAATCGAATCATCTCCCGTTAACAAAATAATAAAAGCAAGGTGGAAAAATAAGATGGCTTTCAACTTATTTTGAAAGGTTTTTAAGCAGGGGTCTAGACAAGATCCACTTTGGAAATAGCGAACTGTATAGAATGGTATTTGCTTGCATGTCACATATCACATATGTGACAATGAAAATGTTGGAATGAAAATGTAAATACCGCTTTATGACGTTAGCTTGAAAGAAAAACGAAGCGTGAGGATCTTGTCTAGACTCCCTGAGCTTAATTTCACGAGAAGCACCATTTGATGCAGAAAATAATTTACAAATGCTAAGCAAACTCTGCTGTATTCGGGGACGTTTTCCAATAACTGACGAAATAATAACATAATCATAATTAATATCCACCCATATTTGTCACGTAATAAACTTAAGTATGCCATTGTCCATTCATCATACTCAAGTGAACGCAAACGTTTCTACAGGCCATAAAATTCGCGAATAAGTAGATACTGAATGGACTAAAAGCTGTTATATTATTCACACTGGACAGTTTATGGTAAGAGCATTATAGAATCTTGAAGTAATAAGACAAACCGTGTCCCTAATGGATAAGTTATATGGGATGTCCTCTATACGAACAGCAAATATATCCAACACACAGATAATAGCAAGAAGCTGCTAAGCGGATACATCAAATATTTAAAGGAGTGTAAGCCGCGTCCACCTGTGTCCTCACATTCAGATAAGGGAGCGGGCATAAACTAAGTTATGCTTTTTAAGGTGTTCTAACCCTCCCTTCTACGAGGTATTTAACTCGGTAAAACCACCCTTACTTTCTTATCTAATGTCAAGAACTTTACCTCCTATCTTCGGTTAAATCTCATCCCGTCCGGTCTTAACGGTCATAAAGTTAACAGCGCGTGTCAACATCTAGCTTTCTGTAAATAAGGTTGTATAGTAAGTTGTAGTTGTAACTATATTGGGTAAAGGCTTTCTGCGTACCTATAGTTGGAGCCATAATATAAAACAACCTACTCGCGTAGAGTTGCGTGTCGATAACAATTTTCAACTAAACCAACGCAACCCGTGTTATTAAGCCAAATAAAATCATTACTTCATCATAATTTTCTTTACCTATGCTCTACCGATAAATCAAGGGTAAATTGACACCGTGAATCTAATTATGAAAGTATTTTTGAAGTCAGTTATTTTCTTCAGTTGATAAATATGGTGAAGCTAAGAGAAAATGTTCATCTATTCTTTATATTTTGGCAATTGAGGGGTTTTCAATATATTTTGGTATTAAAAGGCTTCTTTATATGTTACACAAAACCCTTCGGATTAGCGAGAGCAAGAGGCAATTTTAGGATCAATTGATTTTACGAGCCGTAAAACCTTTTTTCCCATACTTATGAGTGCGGTATTAAACATACCGAATATTTTTCTCGCTTGTAAATCGACTTTGTGGTTTATTTTAGGCAATGACTTCAGTCAATGGACAAATTCGTGTAAAATAACGCTCGCATCGCTCGCTCGCATTTGAATCGCAATAAGACGTCAGGTAAGGTCCTATTGCATCGTCGAGATGTGTTGAATATATTGATGGCTTTCGCTATCCTCGCTGGTGTTCAGGCTTAGTTCGAATTCTATCTCATCATAGACGAAGCAATTTAAAAATTTAGAAAAAATATATATTTGACTACTTCTCTATCTTTGGATTAAAAGTTTTGTAATTTTCATGTATTTTTGACCGAAAACGCGCGAGTTAGTATAATGTTCTAACGCCATTACCGTTTTGAAGGATTGATTTGAAAATTATTTTATTAAAATGTATGAAAAAATTAGTTATTCTAAAGTAAGAGTTATTGATAAAGCAATCACGCCATTCGCCATAAGCAGCGCCATGCACGCTGCCGCGTCAGAGTACGTCCCGAGCAGCTTTATTCAAAACGTAAAATCGTGCGTTCGTTGTCACAACTCATATTAACGTTGTTTCGCTTAAAAATACATTAACGTTTTAATTTAACGTTTCACGTTATTCACAGAATATTAAAATTTGTTTATAATCTCGTTTGAATAAGTTGTTGAATGATTTATGATGAATATTGAAACATCAGTTGTTTTTGTCCCGCTTGAATTTTCACTGATAATAAACTCGTGAAACGGCAAACATTTAAATTAAATGGAATTTCGGCAGTTACCGTACGTACATAATATTGTTTTATTTATTAAAATTATTGACGATGAAATTTCCGACCATTGAATTACCTACATGGCTTGAATATGATCTGGAAAGCTAAATGGAAACCGTATTGCGTTTGTGCTCCTTCTTTTATCATAATTTCAATAAAAAATGGCGTAAAACTTCGAATCAATGTTCACGGAATGTTTCCTCTTATCGAAATGCTCAATCGACGATGTCAATATGCTAATGAAATACAAGTACCTCGGGTACGTACAATCGTTTTATTTAGCCGAGCACGTTGCCGGCGTTGTATTCTAACCCTTTTCACGGTGTCTGCCACTTTCTGCGTGTTAGTACGAGTTGGGTGGCGTGCCCCCCATAAATCAGAGCCGTTTTGTTCAGGCCCATTACGTCGTTTTACCGCCTTCCTACTGAGACAAAATTAGATCATACAGAGAGGAAGCCCATCTTAACCCATACATAACTTCTGCTGTAAAACCTTTAATAGTTACTGCGCAATGCCGACATGTTTAGTGTCGACCCGCGCCCTTACGATGTCATCGTTGGTTCCATGGACTCCCATTTTGTGAAAAAAGTAGGTACTTGTAACTACTCGCTGAAGCAGGCACTTCACAAGCATCCTAAGCTCTTTATATAATGAAGCTGAAGGTAGCAAAAATAAATCAGCTTTTTTCACTTCAACTTATTTAATCTATAACGAAAGCCATAGCGAAGATAAAAACTTTTAAATTGTAGTATTTGCATAAGAAAATTACCTCATTAGAATGTGTTAACTGCAAAGTTATGCTCGCGGTTATGAGATGAAAAAGTTGGTCTGCGCAATTTTATTGAAAAGATTCTGAGCTCATAAATTTAATTTAAGTTATATAATTTGCGTAACAAACACGCGCTATGTATAAAAACTGTGATAAATGAAGCATGAAACTAAAGTAATATAATTTTAAAAGGCGTTAATTACGATAGATTTTTTAAGCGATCATGAAAGAGGTTTTCTTAATGAAGTGCTTTCTATGCTCTTTTATTTAGACGCGCTGAATAATATTCCAAGGCGATGATTAATTTAAAAAGAAGAAAATTTATTTAGGCTAGTAAAACAGAAGGAGAGGGTGAGTGATAGCCAAGTAGGGTAGGGTTATCTAGACCTGACATTGTTCTTTAGCTAGTTTAGCTATAAGAAGGTAAGTTCGATACTTATATTAGTAAAAATCACATAGGGAGGTACCATCAAAACAATCGTTAATACAGCACGCCCTTTTTGCGGTTACTTGCTTGTCGTTTCACTGATTCTTTCTTGGTTATCTTGTGTTTGGTCACTGGTCAGTTTGAGGTATGGTGAACCTGAAAAGGGCCCATGACCGTCAGTGAAAGAATCAGTGCAGTGAAAGGATTAAAGTGCGCCTTTTAGAGGCTCCTCTCGTGCACATGTCAAATTGTCACACTCAATTTTCAACATGCAACAACAACAAGGTATAGGATAGGACATGCGCGTTTCCCCACGATGTTTATCTTCACCGTTTTTTGCCGAATAAATTTAAAGCAGGTTATTCCCATGACATAACCCCATGTCATGGGAATAACCTGCTTTAAATTTATTCATTGACCATTAAAATCATTATTATGTAAAAATTCCTTCAAAGGCAATACGCAGTTTCAGTTTCAAAATGTTAAATGCTGTTGTGCCTATTCCCCGCAGTGCGTTAATATACGAGCTAATAATTTCTCTACTTATCAACGGCAGCTAGCTACTGCTCAAATTAATTTTGAAACTGTTAGTGATTGGAACAAATCTCTGGTAATTTAATAATGTGCAATGAGTCCAATGCTCATAAATCCTGAGCTATAAGCTGAACTATCGAATTAGCATCAGCATGAGTCGTCTTTTGCAACTTCACCAATGAAGAAAATTATTAAAATTTAAATCATTCTAAGTTGACGACCTCGGTGGCGAACTGGCGCAGCGGGCGAGTGCCCGTCGGAGACGCAACGGGTGAGAGTTTGATTCCCGCTGCGGGACAAATGTTTGCATGATCTGCAAATATTTGTTCCAGGTCTGGCTGTAGTGGTAGCATGGTACCCGTAGTTTCGACACAGGGAATCCTTCTCAGTGGTCAGGGCTATGTATGTGACTGTAGGGTGTTATTTATTTATTTACTAAAAAAGTGAAAAAAACACGAAATAAATAGAGAAATATAAGGAAATAAATAGAAACACTTTAGAAAATGGGGAACTTTGGTGTTACTTACTAAACGATGATGAAAGTCATCCTCAAATTATGTTTTGCTTTGACAATCTATTTTTTTCGTAATGCATTTCATAATTATTTTTACTTTAAAGCAGCAATTGTTTAACTTTTTTGGTGGTAGTAGCACAAAATAGATACCTAAGTACATAGAAGTAGCCCTGGGAGGAAAGCGTAAGCGAGAGCAGCTAGAACAGCATTTAATTGGCCCTGGTACTGTTTCGAGATCGGGTTTGCGAAGCCACTGTCCGCACCGCTGTAGCGTAGTTTGCCAAGCGTTCTTAATAGATCAACTAATTTAAGCAATGTTCAGCGCACATACTTTCTACTAATATTATAAATTCGGAGGTTTGTGGTGTGTATATTTCGAGCATATTTTGTTATAAAACAGTAACTGACTGACTGACAGGCAACGCAGAGACAACGCATCATTGATCCTAGAGACTTGTGGATGGTGTGTATTTTGTGTGTAGGGGTTTACTAAGAAAGGAATTCTCAAAATTCAACCCCTAAGAGGATGCAGCAGGGGTTGAGGTTTGTATGAAAAAAACTACACGCGAACAAAGTCGCGGGGGCTTTTACTAGTTATATGTAATACGATGAGTGAGAGTGGCTCACAAGAAGCAATCATAAATCCCATCCATTGACGCAAAATTACAATGAAAAATGTTTAAACTTTATAGCTTAATGCCCTTGTATTTTGATGGCAACGATAAAAAGAGAATGTCTTATTTTACGTTACATGGAAGAAAATAAATAGGCTGTCTTAGGGTTATTAAAAAACATCTGCTACGTTGTTTCCCAGCGCAAAAAAACCTTATCTCTGGGAACAATAATCCGGCTATTTCAATTTATTGAAAGAAGCCATTCCATTTCAAGGCACTGGATAGGTTAAATAAATTAAGATGCTATCAAGGTCTTTTAAGGGTAGGTATATTCGACCGATGGACGGTTAAATAACAGCGAACGTGAAGGAAGGGAACAATGGATGAAATTTACATAGGATGCAACAATAGGAGCCAAAAATATCGATGGAAGAGGTAAACGGAGTTTGCTAGTACTGATCAAAGTCAGGGTGTTTTTGACATAAAAAAGTAAGTATCAGTATTTGCTCATATTCATTTTCTTTACTCATATTCGGGAACACCCGGAAATCTTAATCAGTCTTCACGAAAATTTAATGGAACTAATAAGAACAAGTCTTGTCTCACTCACGAGCCATAATCAAAACAAAGCCTAAGCTATTTGTACTAGGGCCTCGATCTTCCTCATTTAGTGTAGGGGTGTACTAAGAATCTGAGAAACTGAAATTGTTGCTACGGGGGGGTTGAAGATTGCTAAGAAAATAACTTCTTGAGAACGAATTTCAGCGTTACACTATTAATTATTGCCATTAGAAGTTACACAGTTACCCATCAACAAAGGACATTGGGCAAATTTGTATGGAGCCAGGGCCCCGATTTTTTTTAATCCTGCAATAATGAAACTTTCAGTTTTACATTGTGCTAATCGTGTAGATTTCAAATATGTGCGGCTTTTATTGTAAAGCAGCCGGAGTAAAGAGATATAGGTCGTTAAAGTTTTTTATAATACCTGGTTGACAGTGTACGAAATGTAATTATTTTGAACATTACAATATTTATTTTCAATTCTATGTTGTTATTAGTTTAAAATACTGACAGATCTACGTGAAAAGGGAGGATATTACTGGATCCTGTACGCCTGGACCTCTTCAGGTCGGAGGATGTCTACCATGTAAAAGTATTTTCATATTCAATATCTACCTACCTATATTATGGTTATTAAATAGTACCAAGGATGATACTCTGACATTACCTATTAAACCTAAATAAAAAAAAATGAATAAAAATACAATTTTTATTTCAGATTAGCAGTAACCAATGGTATTTAATTAACTGTTATATTATTGATAAACTATGAAATTAAAAAAAATACTACTTGAATAATACACAAAAATCAATCTTTACAAAATATACCTACAGCATTTAACAACTTTTTCACTATCAATTTTTTTTCATTTACTGTTGGAATTTGATAACCATGATGATAGACTAGCCCCTTCTGGAGTGTTAATAACATGCGATCTTGCTCGTAAGACCTAAGAACCACATCCACGGCACACTCTTCGATGTTCAAACCGTCTAACGGCATTTTTTAATATCTGTAAAAATAATAGTTATTGTCATTGTAGTTAGGTACCTCATTTAAAATATACCTACTGATAAAAAAGTAACATTACTAGCAACCCCTTTCAGACTTTCGTACGACTAGTTATGCTCATTTTTGCGGCTGCCGAATTTTATATGATGCATCTTTAGGAGAATGCATGCACATGATGCACACCAAACAAGCAGAGACACGGCAGGGCGTTGCGTTGCAATTTAACTTTTAAACAAATAGCGCTGCGCTCTTTTCCTCATTGTACCGCGTTCGATGTGTGGAGCTCCTGAGGCTTCATCATCAACAACCTGTAGGAGTCCACTGCTGGACATAGGCCTCCCCCAAAGAGTTCCACGACGAACGGTCTTGAGCCCATTCCATCCACCGACTTCCCGCAACCTTTACAATGTCATCGGTCCATCGGGTGGGGGGCCTTCCAACACTGCGTAGACCGGTTCGTGGTCGCCATTCGAGAACCTTTACTCCCCAACGGTTATCGGTTCTGCGAGGTTTCATGAATCGTAAAATAATATTACTTAGGAAAATGTAGAAACTTACCTGATGAGGTTAACCAAGACGTGACAGTATTAAGGATTACCGGTGGCTGGTCTTGTACCAGGAATCGTCGAAATCTTGAGCCTCAAGCAATAGTGCAATTGGCAATTAAGAATTTCCATTTTTTACTCAAAAACTAAAAACCGGTATATATACAAAAGTACTCTGTGCTAAAAACCGAAACGGAATCTGCAAGTCTCAAATCACAATGGTTTATTGTGACAGTCAAAAACAATTGATTGCGGGTAGGGTTTTGTTTCGCTGCAATATACCAATCGAAGAAAAGCGTTCGTAGTAAGAAGGTAGCATAAACATAACACGGAAATGACTATTTTCAGCGTTTAATATAACTCCACTGCTTTAGAGCTTTTCATGACTAAAACTACTACTTTAAATTAACAAAATGAATTAATTAACTCATCAAATAACTGCAGGTTGGGGCCCACGATTACCCATGTCCTTTAAATATCAGGTCAGGAGATTTCTTGAGAGTCATCCATTTTACCATATTACCGAATATATGAATTGTTCATTCTCTGATATGCATACGAGTAATATGTAGGACACTATCTATTAATCCATTAATAATCTGTAATAATAATATTAATACTTCATTAATTATGTGCATGACAATTTATGAAAATAACTGTAATTGGACATACCTATGTTATGCAATGTAACGCTAGGGGTGAAATAAATGAATATAATCAAAGAAAGTGGTTCATTCATAATAGGTATGTGTTCCATCCGGAAAGGGGCTTATTCTATCAACGAAAAGAAAGAGAGAAAACTATATATTGACAATATTTACGAATTTTTAAAATAAGCTGTTTTAAAATGTCATGATTCAAAATTACTACCTAAAACAGCTGATTAATTGAGTTTGAACTATTTTTCACCCCAAAACACACCAGATTTTTGCATGAAAAAGTTAGTGTGTAAGTGAGTTATGAAAAATGTTGTATTTCCAAAAGTCGTAGAAAAAAGATAATTGGCAATTGGGTGTATATAAGCTCCTTTCGGAATAGAACACATATTATTACATTACCTTGTATAGCCTACATGATTCTATTACATACCAGCTGTTTTCCGCGTTTTCGTCCGCATTCATTATAATATTTTTTTCCCCCTACCTTGCCCCCTTTAGGGATGATTTTGCGAAAATGCTGAAACATCTATCTCCTTGCCCAATTTCATTACGATTCGTTCAGCCGTTTAGTTGTGATGAGGTTTTTTTTTATATTTAAGATCTTTATTAAACGAAGTAATACAAAATATACCTAAACACAGTCAAGAGTACATTATAACATAACATTTTGATTAAGTAACTCGACAGGCTGCACAACGCCTTTATGAGTTTTTTGACAAAATATATATTTATGAAAGTGCTACTTTATAAATCTAACGTAAAAAATGCTTTTATTGTTTATTAGCATTATTTTAAATTTAGGAAGTATGTGCTCTTTGTAAGCGCGCATTTTTAAAGGTGTACATAGTTTAGAATGTGATGAGGTAACAAACAAACAAACAGAGTTACTTTCGCATTTATAATTTTGTAGTATGGGCGGATATACACATAGTACTAGAAAACGAGTTCCGAACGGTGTGGGAAAGCTTTAGAAAGTACGTCATACAGACGCCAGCACAGAAAATTTAATGATATCAATGACGCACGGTGCTTGATTCCTGTCCCACACAAAGTTAAAATCATCACAAATAAACAGATGTATAGGACAATTTAGAAATATTTTACACGCCCATATGCCACACTATCAATCACTGAGAAAAAACACTTTGATTTGTTTTTTCCTGTTCCACCCTTTTACTGCATCTGGAAGTGGATAAATAATTTATGATAGATGGTGCCTTTTGAAAAAAAATCGTAAATATTATTTACTCCATTTACACTAAAGCCGCGTTCTAACGGCGTGCGATATGTAATCTAAATTTTCGTCTTCTGACTAAAGTCAATTTTGAGCTTTTTTCCCTAAGTCGCCTCTTACGACATTCGCGGACAGGTAGATATGGAGGGGCCTATTCTTCAGCCGGGGCCACCACAGCCACATTCTACATTCGATTCTATACAATTTTTTTCAGGGTTTGCGCATTTTTTGCATAACATCGAACAGTGATGTTAGGAGTTACGGGCTCGATTTTGAACAAAATAAGATCTGCACAAAAAACAGTTTTGTTTTTTTTGTTTTTCACAAAAATAAATTGTGAAAAACTTTTCTGTGTTCTATGTTTCATACTAAGTAGATAAAATGTATGATAACAATGTGGATAAAGTTGTTGCAACTCCTTCAAAACTGCAAATTTAATAATTAAACAATATTTATTTATCGAAGGTTTATTATTTCGGTCGGACTATGTGCAAGCCTTTACAATGTCATCGGTCCATCGGGTGGGGGGCCTTCCAACACTGCATCGCCCAGTTCGTGGTCGCCATTCAGGAAGTCGGTGGATGGAAAGGGCTCAAGACCGTTCGCCGTGGAACTCTTTGGGGGAGGCCTATGTCCAGCAGTGGACTTCTACAGGTTGTTGATGATGATGATGATGCAAGCAAAGCAATTAATTAGTAAAAAATAACCTTCGGTAAATCAATATTATTTAATTTATAAACTTATAATTTTGAAGGTGTACCCATAACTTTAGACACATAGTTATAGTACATTTATTTATTTAAAAAATATTCCCAAAAACCTACATTTTCTGAAAAAACTGTAAATAAATGTCAACTTTTTTTAACGCTTATTATCTTAGTTTTCAAAATCGATCCCCTGACTCTTATCATCACTTTTCGATTACTCTCACGGTTTCCGATTTCGCCTAAGTGGCTCTGAAAAAAAACTCACACCTACCTACTCGTAAGTGTTAATCTGACTAACTTGACTCCTTTGTTTGAACATCATTCCAACGAGTAACGACAACTCACACAGGAGACGACCTAAGGTTTGTTTAACGAGCTCAAAGCTATGTAGCCTAACCGCTGCTCTAAATACTGTTTACTCTCACTGAAAGAAGATTAAGTATCTTACTGTATTTACATAATATATTGCGAGTAGATGAGTAGGTGGTATCCAAACTTTAGTAGGTACCTAATGGGATTACTAGAGCAGCCGTTATTAGGAATTATAATTGACTGGCCTCATAGCTCAGTTGGTAGTAACTCTGCCTTCTGCGCTAGAGGTCGCGGGTTCGATCCCCGCACTGGACAAACATTTGTGTGATGAACACAGATGTTTGTTCTGTGTCTGGGTGTTAAATATATATCTATTATGTATATCAGTCTCTGGTACTCATAGTACAGGCTATGCCTAGTTTGGGATCCGTTGACCGTGTGAATATGTCCGGAATATTTATTTATCTATTTTATATAACGCCCCGCGACCTCGCTACACGCTAATTTCACTTTAAGCGATTTCTATGGAACACATCCCTGTTTAAGTTTTTAATTGGACTGCACTGGTAGAGTGGTGGTAGTGGCCCCGCGTTCCGATCCATTGGTCGTGGGTTTAAATACCGGTCGTGCACCAATTTTCCGTTCGGAAAATTTAGATGTGCTATACTAGTGCTCACAAACGGTGAAGGAAAACATCGTGAAACCGGCATGTCTTAGAAACTAAAAACTGGAAGACATGTGACATGTGCACAATAAAGATAGTCGGATCGTACATCTGAGTCGGAAATAGCGCCATTGCGCTAATAGTTCTGGAACGAATGAGTGTTTGCCGTGGTGGCCCCGGCTGAAAAATAGGCCCCTCCATATCTACCTATCCGCGGATGTCGTAAGAGGCGACTAAGGGAAAAAAGCTAGGGGATGGGCAGCAGCGTCCCTCATTTTAACAACGATAGCTCTAACTGCGCATGCCCAGCGTGGTGAGTATGGGCAAATCCCCCTACATGATATGGAATTCGCTCCGTCTGTGGGGGAGGCCATGTTCAGCAGTGGACGTTGTACGGCTGAAATGATGAAATGATGAATGAGTGTTGCTATCGTTCAGCAAAACAAATCTAACACAATGGGAAAAACTTCTTATCTTATTCACTTTATTATCTATACCTACTTGTGTGATTAGCTGTCTATTGTAGTGCAAAGGGACACTAAGAAAGGGATTTCTAAAACCATCCCCTGAAATGACGCAGCGGGGGTTGAACACTTCTGAAAAAAAGTTATGTAACAGCTCTATATAAACATTTTAAAATGCACAAGAGCTTAAATTGGGTCAGACTGCAGGCTAATTAGCGTGAAACGTGAAACAAAATGTTTTTTTTCTATTTCCCGTTAATATTACTTCACATAAGCTATCAGGCACTGCATGCATATATAAATGTAGTTATGAGCTATAGGTATGCTTAAGTTTTTCTATGTTCATAATCATAATATCTGTTATTATTGCAGTTGTTCGTTTTTAAGGTTAAAAACGAGATATATAACGTGTTTAGTAACTAGTATACAATCCCGAAGAAGCTTATTCTATTAACAAAAAGAAAAATATTATTGATTATAATTAAAAAAAAAAAGTCCCAACATTTTACAAATCAGCTGGTCTTTTTATCATCTATAAAACTAACAAGCTTCAACTCACGGCTTCGCTAGCGTAGTACCTAAGAGGATATAATGTAGCCTATGTGCTATTCCAGACTATAATATATCTTCATGCCAAATTTCATCCAGATCCGTTCAGTCGTTCTGGCGTGATTGAGTAACAAACATCCATCCATCCAAACTCTCGTATTTATAATATTAGTAGGATAATTCAATGATCGAGAAGTTCGACGTCAATATTGCTGCCTGAAATTTCGATTAAGTTTGAGCACAAATAAAAAAATTAATCTGTATTCTTTCTTAGCCCCTTCCTGGTCGAAACTGAAGATATTTAAGTCTAAGTTTAGTTTATAACTGGGCAAGTTGAAGTTATCGAACTGCTATTACAACCTGATTGTGCAGTTCAACTTTTTACTCTGGGGCATGCTTGGGATTTCAACATTGTACATATTAGGTGTAGTGCAGAAGCTAGTGATTTTATTCTGACCTGGTTAAGCTTTTAACACTGCAGCAACTGACATAATGGCCATTTAGGTTTAATTTAATAGTTTATCAAGTAGGTGTGAGTTTTGTTGTAAAATTTTAGTATTTTTCTCATTTAAGCAAAAGCCAAGGTCACAAAAGTTTGACAGAGTAGACAAAACACATTTAGATCTAGGTGTTTATGTTTCAGATTATTGTTTTTTGCCACTGTCTCCTGGACTAATGTTTCATAGAGGAATGTTTGTTATCGGCCAGTCATGTAGCTGTCATGGTATGATGTATGTTATGTGCAAGTTGGTTCTATTAGATATTTTCTATTTCTGTCACGACGCGGGTGGCGCACCGTAAATCCTGCCATATTTTTGTTAAGGTATATTATCCACATCTTTTTTCATTAGTTGAATGTGGCCGCGGCTTGATAAATGCCCTCACTAAACTTGATATTTATCTGGCTCTTGCGTAAGACGGGGACGCATAAAGATACAAACTTAAACCCGCCATGGCCTGACTCTAGGGGCTGAAATTGTGATTGATATTACAGTGATAAATAAATCAATACTACCTGTTCCAAATCAGTAGCCTTCCTTGGTTCTATTTAAAATACGATTCCCCGGCGGCCAATGAGTTTCAGTTTAGATAAGTGCTGTTTATTGAAATTGTTATTTGAGATTATACAACGTTATTCATAATAATATGTTTACTATCTTAAGAGTGGCATATTCCAATCGGCAATCAAGTTGAACTACGTCTTTTGGAAAATCGTATTTTTTTACTTTAGTAATTATAATAATTTTGGACATAAAACTCACGTGTTTAATCACTATTCAAAATGTCTAAATGGTACCTAACGTACTCATTTATACATAGTAGCAGTCTACCAAAAATTTCACAATATTGCAATAAGCTATTTTCATTCCCTATTTCAGAGGAAATTGCCAAGACTATCCTAGCTTTTGGGGTAAGATTGAAAGGATCAACCCCAAGGGAGGGTTTGCACCCTGAAGCATTTGGACGCCAAAATTAAACTGTTTCAAACGTTATACTGTTTAGAAGCTGTACAATTCCTACGAGGTATTTACCTATCTTACAAATTGGATTTCGCTAGTTTATACATGCATGACACTGCGATTATAATAAGTAGGTATGGTACACCAAGATTAACAGTTTAAAACTAAAATGACAAGACTTAAAGTTTTATAGACTGTTTATAGTAGAGGTAGGCCAAAGAAAAGATGGATGGACTGTGTGAAAGTGGATATGGTGAAGAAAGGAGTGAGTGCTGAGATGACGACTGATAGAAGGAAATAAATAATAAATATTCCGGATATATCACACACGGTCAACTGATCCCAAACTAGGCATAGCCTGTACTATGGGTACCAGAGACTGATATACATAATAGATATATATTTAACACCCAGACACAGAACAAACATCTGTATTCATCACAGAAATGTTTGTCCAGTGCGGGAATCGAACCCGCTACCTCTAGCGTAGAAGGCAGAGTTACTACCAACTGAGTTAAGAGGCCTGCCTGGAAGAAGAATACATGTTGTGCCGACCGCACATGGAAAAAAAATTGAAGCCTATGGCACCCGGACAGTAATAACGAATCGATTGACACCATAATCATCAAAACTGGATGAGTAGTTTATGCGCTATGATGGAACATACGTAAATAATGCTAGAAACATAGCCTCTCCTTTTGGCTTTGCCGTAGTTGGATAAAAAATAATTGCTATTAATGGTCGAGCTTTTGCTCGCACGGATAACTAAGAAGTTATAGGAGTTTATTTCAGTTAAGTCCAAGTTGCTTAGCAAAACAATATTATATCACCTTTTAAAGTAATAGGCAAACAAATAATGCATTGTTACCAAATAAAGTTTTCCAGTTTTCCTGAAAGATTCTATCAATATAATATTAAGTAGAATCAGTGAACGTACTCGAGCTCTCCCAGGGGATTTCTTGGAACTCCACTTCAGATCCTTGTTCAATCTGTACGTTATGATAAAATTTAAATGCTGCTGTAGGCACAGAAATATACTTTTATGACCAGTTTGTTTCAAAGACGCTTGACATATACCTACTCGTACAAGGTGATTCTTAATATGTATACTGAATACTGTCCAAAGGTTGCCTGGAAGATATCGCTTTCAGCGATAAGGCCGCCCATTGTTTAACCCTTTTGAGTGTCATGTTTCTCTAAATTATTTTTTGATTGGTAACCAATAAAGAGATATGTTAATTGAGCTATGTTTTTTTTATGCAACTAAGTTGGCAAACAAGCGTACGGCGCACCTGTTGGTATGCGGTTACCGTAGCCGTATGAGCCGTATGTTTATAGTACCTGTCACGACTCTGCGCCACACATTTGCTTACCTTCCTACGCCATTTGAAATGAACCAAAATGTAATTAGGTTCTATTTAGTTGCTTGTTCAACTAATTTACTGGCTTAATAAGTTTATCAAACTAACGCTTGCATTCGACAAATCAAAACCAACACATCGGTAAAATAAAACAGTGAGTTTTGGTAAAATTGTTATGGTAATTTTATATTGTATAAATAACATAAAATGGTACTTAACAACAATTTGTACCTAACTAAACCTGGTGAATTACATGAGATAGTTTTGCTTTATTATCGTTAAAAGTAGGTACCTCACCTAGGTACTTTTTACGATAGGGTGATTTAAATTTGTAAAGTTGCCTAATGCATAATGTAAAGGTACTAAGTTGTGCTTAGGTGACGTTTCAGAGGCTTCTTCTTCTTTTCGAGTCAAGGACTCAAACTCTACTACGACCAATATGTGCACGAATGACTCAAAATCGTGTTTCGTTACTAGTATACCGTAAGGAGCTTATTCTATCAATAGAAAGAAAGAATATTAGCGAAACAAAACTATTTTTATTTCCCAACTTTTTTGATTCATCAGTTTTGATACTACTACACTAAGGAACTATAGTAAAACTAGTCAAACGTATCGACTGCAGATGTGGGGGTCGTTGAAGTTAGCGTTCGGACCGCCTTTGATAACAAACTTGCAGCTAAATTTAAACAGGAACATTGTTTGATGGCAGGAACTGATGTTTTGAATGGTTTATGTAACTTATTTTGCATCGAGTAAATTTGTTGGTTAATCTATCTAAAAGGTGATTCATAACATGTTTACCATCCCGAGAGGGGGTTATTCTATCAACAAAAAGAAATAATATTACTGAAATATGTATGTGATTTTTTTTCCTAACTGTCTCTAATTCGCTGTTTTTGGTATGTTTATCTCTAATTAATCTTTTTAACTAATTACTAAACATATGAGAAGTTCGGTATCCAGATTGCAACCTAAAACAGCTGATTCTTTGAGTTTGAACTGATTTGATCCCAAAACAGCAGATTTTGCAGATTCAGTGGTCGTATGGATAATCTTGAAATAATTTTAGATGTTACGTCACTGTTTGAACTAGTCAGTATGACAGGTTGACAAAAAAAACCTAAGTTGAGTTGTTGACGCGAAGAGAAGGAGAAATAGAGAAGTGAGTAAAAGAACCGTACAAATAACCAATCGTGTCCAAATAGCAGCGTAATTCACGCGATAACCTTTTTACATCTCCGTTTTGCTAATAACTTTGGGAAATTATAGTTACAGTGAAGAGAATAATATCCTGAAGAACTCAAGCAATATGTCATAAAAACTGATGGCTAGTGTTCACATATTACCCGGCCGTTCAACGACTTTGTAACTAAACCGCTTTTGACTCATGATTTCAATTATCTGTCATCATAACCGAAGTTTACAGTAACCGCCTGTTTAAGTGTTGGTGAACAGTGGCCTTAAAGATGAGTAAATGCAGGTACTTCAAACCTGACTAGGATAAAGCATTATTTTATTAAAATTGGTATAGCGTACAACAAAAGTTGCGGAAATGTTGTTGCGTATTTGAGAGATAAAATACAGGAGATTTGGCGGCTTGGGCTTTTCAGGGTTTTGCCGAATCCGCGGGTGTAACTAACTACACGACTCCAAACGTATTTCGTAACAGACATATCCGAGGTATCTCTGTGTATTTACATTCTATAACCAGTGTAGGATGTTTAAGATGGATAATCTTCTAACCTACAACATTTTGAAACGTGTATTTTAGACTAGTAGAGCCGACAGACGTTTTCCTGTCCAAATTTCAATAAATTTGTTTGAGATCGTTTTGTGAATTTTTGAAAAGCTATGTGTCAACAAAAAATGAGAAAAAAAATAAGCAATTCTGAGTAATAATTTGACTTATCTCTTAACGATGTTTCTATCAGTGAAGACTTATTATTGGCCTTTTGTTTCTAAATTTCCATGTTAATTATGTTGTTATGTGCTGTTAGTCTTCCAAATAAATAAATAAATAAATAAATTGGTACCAATTTTTCATGAAATATTTCCAGGACAACTAAGATCAAAACAAAAAAGAATTACACTCATCTTATCCTATACTTTCAGTTTTCCGATCCCGATTTTCTTATATTACCGGCAACTTTTCCAATTTTTCTTTCCTAAAAGCTAACTTTGGTCTATTACAAACATTAAAAAAAATTTGACAAATTGGTTCAACCGCCCAAGTGATGCGCTCACCAAAGAACCAGTATGTTTTTTTATTTATACAGATAACAGCTACTGGTGGATTGGTGATGTTGAAAATAGATAAGTGGGTAGGTACTCATGCGAAATTTCAATAAGTCATAATTTGGAAAGGTTTAGCGGCTATATCGGCGTCATCCCAAGGGACTGCTTTCGATTCGCCTACAAAGTCTTATATCACATGAAGCCTCTTATTCGGTAGGTATATTACACTAAGTCGAGGTATTCCTTTCACTCGAAGCCTATTCTCGGGTTGGTCGACAGAAAAGGCTCATATTCTTATTCCAGTAGACGTTTACGGCTGCTGCCATAACAATTCTTACAAATTGGATTTGAACCTACGAGAAAGTTTGATATAATTCATGAATTTTCTGTGCTCGTCATGACAAGAAACGTTTTTTCTGAAAGAGGCCATATTTTTATTAAGCATCCTAATTTCAAGTTTCTAAAAATATAAAGAAAAACATTATCGTTAATTATTAACATTATTTATCTGGCATGTGTATTTTGTATAATAGGAGCTAGGAACTAACAACAATATAGAATTGAAGTATAGTACCTACTCTTCTCATGTAAAGAATGTCATTTATAGAAAGTAAATTAAAACCAATACCAAAATAATACCGTGATACGCTGATACTCGTTATCAGAATTTTTAATTATAATTCAACGTTTTTGTTCGTACTAGCGGAAGTAATAGCTTTCAATCTGCTTCAATGTGTCATACAATATAATGTATACGACAAGCGGGTGTGTCATTCATTTCCTTTTGAGATTTAGCAATAAGCTGAACTAAAGTTAAATATAGCAAGTGGCCACTGGGACCATCCGGTGTGGCGCACGCCTCAGGAATGAATATCATATCATCTGTTTTAGCTTCCTCTTTTCGAACGCGTCACCGCGCCTAAATGCGTTCAATAATTTATGAAATTATCACAGGATTTTTATTTATGAAGCATATTTTCACACTTCATATTCAAATTTTTCATTTGATGCCCTTTCCAAACTTCTTTAATAATTGACAAGTCCATCTAACAGATAATGTAAAGAGAACATCAAGCGACATAATCTTATATTATTTATGAGCACACTATGTAACAGTTTATCAATATCAAGCGAGAAGGCTTTGTGGCATTAAAACTTGGTCTAACTTGAGACAGTGCAAGCAGTAGTGCTTAGCAAGTTGCGTACCCAAGAGAGATATTAACGTACTTTTAGTTGTAGCTACCGAGTTTGTAGAATTAAATCATTAGTATATCTATTACAGTACAGGCTATGCCTAGTTTGGGATCAGTTGACCGTGTATGATATGTCCGGAATATTTATTTATTTTATTTATTTATTACTCTCGTTGTCACTGAGCTTACTATATATAGTAATATAATCAAAGCTTCAAATCATTTTCAAATATTTTGAGTAAGCATGGGAAACTGAAATCACTGTACGAGTAGTATTATTTGCATGGTGCACAAGAAAAAAGATCAATAAATTTAACCGCTACTGACTGCGTTCAAGATATTATTCGGTTCGTCTGACGTTGAAGAGTTGACACTTAAATTATATTTCCTAATATTGGTTGTAAGTGGCGGCCGGCGAGGAGGGGCTGTCGTCATATTAACGCGGCGGACAGCTGGGAGCCGCCGGATGCTCTCGAAATAAACTAACCGCTCCCATCTCCGCTCCGACGATGCTCACAGGTGCCACTCGCAGCATGCATCATACTTCAAATGTGATTAAGGCGTGAAAGATGCTGCCTACACGGAACACAAGCGACTCCGACATGCTACTAATAATAAACATAGTTCATAATTTCATGCTCCTTTTGTTAATTAAACAGTTTAATTGAAACTTGCGGCCGGCTATCGCTGGAAATAATCCCACAATGCTACGTGCCAATTAACCGTCCGGTAATGAGCATATGGCACGAATCGGTTCAAATCCTTTGTGTTACTATGTGAATGTGAACGGTTCTGAAATGTTAAAGAAATGCTAGATCGTCAGTTTAGTTATGTTGGTTTATGAATTTACTTTGTTGGAATAAGTCCCCACTTTTACGAGCTGCAGTAAAAGTAGGTCGTATAGGTGAGTGCCATTGTTATTTTTATTCAGTACTAGCTTCCGCCCGCGGCTCCGCTCGCGTGTGTACCTGCGAGGATGAAAAATTGGCTATGTCCTATTCCAGACTATAATCTATCTCTGTGCCAAATGTTATCTAGATCCATTCAGCCGTACTGGCTTTATTGAGTAACAAATATCCATCCATCTATCCAAACTTTCGCATTTATAATAGTAGTAGGATAAATTTAATAACATAAAATAGGTAAACCTATGAGCCGAGGTGTGAATCTAGTTTAGACGGTAATCCTCGCGTCGCAAATGTTCTCGACACTTCTCGAGATGGTGTGATTTAGGATATCATACTTTTGGATCGAGGATCGGAATATTTCTTCAGTTTGCGACTGGCCTTATAAAACCTGTATAAAAGACATCGGTGAGTTTTGATCGAATTTTCAATTTATATTATTGTGCCGTGGTGGCCTCGGCTGCAGAATAGGCCCCTATATATCTACCTACCCGAGGATTTTGTAAGGGGAAGGGCAGCAGCATCCCCTATTTTGACAATTATAGCACTAACTGCGCTTGCCAACCCGCGAGCCCAGCGTGGTGAGTTTGGGAAAATCCCCTCACATGATAGGTATTTGCTCTGGAAATCTGTGTTTAGCAGTGGACGTTTTACGGCCGAAATGATGATGATGATTATTTGTGCAATTTTGGTACCTTAATCGAATATTAGACATGAGGTTACTATACAAGGTGAGTCATAATATTTATACTATCCCGGAAAGGACTTTTTCTACACCCAATTAGCAATAATAGTAGATTATGCAACAAGGGCTTAAAGTAGTGTATTATGTCAAGGGCGCTATATTGAACCCCGAGAACGAGGGATTCTATGGTTAACTCCTGAGCGGAGCGAGGGAGTTAAGGCAAGAATCCTGAGTATGAGGGGTTCAAGATCGCCCAAGACAAATACACATTTAAGCCCGCGATGCATACTCTACTTTTTATACTTTCTGCGAGGCAATTGAAAACAATGACTGTTAAGTAGACAGAAATGATTTTTCTGGAAGTAAGTTTCCAACTATACCAGAGGCTTCAGATTGTAAGAATTCTGGAGTCGAATCAAAATTACTGTCTTCGTCACTTGACATTTTTTTGAAGTTTATTTGAATCGAAACTGAATTTCGGTGTAGATAACAGCACAGCAGTTTGAGCGCTTGGCGCCTTTTTTTCTTTTTTTGTAGTCTATTCTGTAGTGGTCAGTTCAACATTCGAATAAATCCTTCTTCGTGCGCGGGTGAAAATGAATTTCGTAAAAAGTTTTCAAACATTTTTGAAACCAACCTCGATCAAGCACGACTACATGGGTTGCATTCCAAATTCAAATCACATTATGTCCCATGGGAAATAATGAAATTCAGTACAACATTATGACCCGGCTAGACCGTAGGGCTGTAATGACTTACTTTAGGAAAGGTTTGCATGACACATAATATGCCATTGACGAGCAGGTAGTATAAAAAATTTGTTTAACGACGCGACGTTCGGAAATCGTTATTTTACATTGAAAGAACACTATGCAAAAATCTGTTGTTTGGGGTCAATTCAGATTGAACTCAACTATTCAGCTATTTTAGGTTGCAGTCTTGATGTCGACTTCTCGTAAGTTTTATAATCAATCGTAAATTTATAAGAGTTGGGAAAAAAATATTTGAAAAAATACACTGTAATTATAGGTAGATATTATCCTTTTGAATATATTTCTTTTTGATGATATCTAGCATTCGGGGAAGCATACTAGTTAGTTAAAGAGCACGTAGTATTAACGTGATAAAAAAATTGTTCTTAAGAGTGATGTGTATTTGTAAATTTGCAAAGTATTATCACGATATATTACCTGTATGAGGTATTAGGTATTGACTTTAATAAAGTGTCATTTTATTATTTTATGATGATATACATACGAAACTGATAAGTTAATGCGAGAATCGTTTGGATTTATAGGTACTGTTCATAGGTTACAGCAAATAATAAAGTCACACCGATGGTGCTCGTAAATGTAGCGTGCTTAGAACATCAATGCACCTGTATAAGAAAGATCACTGTCCCAATAAAAAAAGCTCACGGCTTTATCCCCAATAATGGTATCCTTTCAGATCTTTCAGGTGATCAGATCTTTGAAGATATTAAAGGGGGGTTGTTAGAGGCATGTCCTAACATTTGGCACATGACAACATTTAGCAGTAGTGGTTAATTGATACGTGACAACGGCGGCAAGCCCATCGCCACTGCTTCTTCTTCTTCTTCTTGTCGTGTCACTGATTCTTTCTTGGTCATCCTGTCTTTGGTCAGTGACCAGGTTGAGGTATGGTGGCCCTGAAAAGGGCCTATGACCGTCGATGAAAGAATCAGTGTAGTGAAAGGATTAAAGTGCGCCTCTTAGAGGCTCCTTTCGTGCACATGTCACATGTCTTCGAATTTTTAGCTACTAGGACATGCCGGTTTCCTCACGATGTTTTCCTTCACCGTTTGAGAGCACTAGCATAGCGCACATAAATTTTCCGAATGGAAAATTCATTGGTGCACGACAGGTTTCGAACTCACGACCGGTGAACCGGAAGGCGGGGCCACTACCACCCCTACACCAGTGCTCTCACTGCTATAAAATAACTTCATGTTTGGGTGAGTTTTTATAAATTTGTTACAAAGATATAAATATGTAGTTATAAAAGTTAGTAGGTGATACTGTCAATCTACTACATATCGCCAATATAGCCAAATATAATATTATAATATTGTATTCCATTTGATAAGGGTTTTACTAATGTTTATACAAAAAACATAGTTAGCTTTTCGTAAATTACACACAATAATACACGGACCGTGCCAACACTCCTCGTCACATGTGGAGGAATGCAGAGGACAACTTGTGTCCTGTGTTGAGAGTACCTTATCCGGAGTCTCCGATTGGGGAGGGAAAAACCTGGTTCAGTTCAACTCGACTAAGACACAAGTTTGCGCGTTCACTGCTAAAAAAATTTTTTTTACCCCCATTTACTGTAGCTCCACAATTCCAGAACACATCCCTTACTCTATCAACAAGAGCATTGGGATTCTAGGCGTTGACATCTCTAGTGACGTTCATTTTGCTGAGGTTTCAAAAAGGACGTTTTGAACTTTTTAAGGGGTCGGCAACGCGTGCGTGCCTCTGGTATTGCAAGCGTACATAGGCTACGGTAACCACTTACCAACAGGTGGGCCGTTTGCTTGTTTGCTACCTTAGTTGTATAAATGACGATGCCAAGAAAGAATCAGTGACGCGATAAGCAAGCAAGTACATTATAGCAATGTTGCGTTAGTTACGAATATCCTTTTGCATGTTTGAATTTCCACATTCACTAGTAAAAATAAACATGCTTTAAAAATTTTATGTTTCAAACTAAGATTCAAGGGATTATAGTCTGAGTAACTCTGCAATATCATGCAGAACGACGTATCGTAACTGTGAGCTTAAACATATCATGAAAGAGCATTTGACTTTTACGATTTTCTTATCATAAGTATCTTTAGAAGCTAGACGTACGCCTGGCACACCTGGCTATAGTACAATATTTAATAAAATCTTCTTTTTATTAAATAAATTGCAAAGGCTGACTTTTATGTACACTCCTATTTCTGAGGCTAGAAAACCTACAAACCTCTTTAAGAAACGAAAGCGTATTTTAAAGCAAGAAAACCCAGGGTTTTCTAAGGTGGCTGGCGGCCATCCTAAAGGGGAGAAATAATAAAGCTCCTGAAAACTGAAAGCACAGCTTCTCATACATAGACAAAATAGCGATATCCCAATCGTTATCGTCGTTATAGGCCAAGGATCCTGTTCATGTTTTCGGATAATGTATTATTAAGTAAATCGTTTATATTACGTTAATGACGGCAATAACGTGGCGGTGCCAATGCATTAAGAAACTGTCTTCATTAAAACACATTATTAGTTGTGAAAGTTTATATTCGCACCCGCCTAGGGGCTCTAGCCTGCTACGGATGTCGCCGCCCTATATAAATTTCACCAGACCTTGCAACTTTGATATTTCGACCCACCGTGGTTTAGCTCGAGTCTGCATCGTTTATAATGGGATGTGTTTACGCAAAACGACGCGACTACGTTCCAAAATAGGCAAGCTAGCTATTTTGTCTGCACGCTATGCCAAATGTACTTTGATAAATAGCTAGTTGCGATGCAGCAAAACCCAGTGAGAGATCACTGGGTCTTTCGCCATCGGGTAAAGCCATGTTCAAACTGCATGCGATATGCCAACTAAAATATTTTTAAAATATAATTTGATATGATCCTAACGTCTCATAATCAAAGTCAAAAGAGACGTTTCATCAATATATGGAGCCTGGGCCTGCACTGTGTACACTACTCTAAAATATGGCTAAGCAATAAAGTAAACGTATTTATTTGGTTATTTTATTTAAATTGACTTCGTTCTAAGGTACACTAAGATTTCTTCGACAAAGAGAGCAACACACAGCGCTACAAAAATATGGCGGATGGACGTGCGTGAAATGTCATTTTGACAACCTACTGACAAAACAAATGACATGACAAATCTGACAAAACAAAAACATCAAATCAAACAACATGACATGAAAAATATGTCAATGTCATGTCAAACGCCAATTATAAACCAACATGGCGGCCTTCAAATAGTGTACACATAGTAAAAAACTTACCAGAAGAACTATTCTTGTACCATCGCATTTGTCTTCAAATTTATGTAATTGATTTTTTCTTGTTATTTCCTATTTTTTCCTAATTTTTCTATGTAGTGTACATGGACCAGGCCCAGAATGAAATGGCTCCTTTGAGTTTGACATTTGAGGGCGTACGATATAGCTCAACGATATCGTAAGCCCCTATAAGTCAAACTAAACATTAACTTAATACAATAGTTATAAGCGTCATTATGAAATAAAATTTGAATTACATATTTCACGCCGTTTGAGCACCGCTTTGTATTGTCAGAATTCAAGGATTCAACATTGCTAAAATACAGTCACCTCTGTATCTTAACGATGTCAAGATGTGTTTTTTATCACGTAATTACCTTATTATCCCGCTATTACCTTTTCAGAGCCACCATACCTCAACCTGGTCACTGACCTAATACAGGATAACCAAGAAAGAAATTATGACAATAAAAAACCTTAAGCAATCAAGAAAATTTCACAAAATATACGTTAGAACACAAATCGAAACCTATATAATCTATAAAAGTACATCGGTTAGGAGCAGCCACTTCTTTAACTTAAGATTGGAATTTGTTGAACTCTAAACAACATTGTTCTACAAATAAGAGAAACTTTCATTTAAACACTCGAATAAATAGTGTAGTCTCATTGGTGACCTAATATTTTAGCAAACGGCTACCTCTGCAATCTTACGTTGATCGCATAGATTTTACGGACCAAACAAAACTTGCCGATTACCATAAGACATAAATACCCTTTATGAATAATGTAAAGAAAGTAGTAACGTCCAAATTTTTTTATGTCCGTCCACAAGATAAGCAATAAAACACGCGAGGCATACCATGTGTGATCGAACGCAAATAATGGACTATTGTGCTGAATACGTGCAAAATATCGTATGAAATCTATATATATCTTTAACTATTTTACATACTGAGGCTTCGCTAAGTTATTTGCAATTTCAATAACTACAATTTTACTAACTTTTCAGCAGTAGGGGAGTGAACTGGTGGAGTGGTGGTAGTGGTTCCGCCTTCCGATCCACAGATCGTGGGTTCGCATCCCAGTTGTCCACCAATGGATTTGCCTATCCGAAAATGTATGTGATCTCAAACGGTTATGTCCTTTAAAATTCGAATACATGGGATACTAGCTTCCACCCGCGGCTTAGCTCGCGTGGTAGATACCTACATTTAAAGTAGTATATGTGCTATTCTAGGTAAATAACTTGATCTATTCCAAGTTTCAACGAAATTGGTTGAGCTGTTACGGCGTGATTGAAAAACAAACATCTGAACATCTTCACGAACTTTTGCATTTATAATATCAGTAGGATTTGTATGAAAAGAGACTTAGAGGCTGATTCTTTCACCGACGCCGACGTTCATATTCCTTTTCAGAGCTGCGTGCCTCAACCTGGTAACTGACCTAATACAGGATAACGAAGAAAACATCATTGAAAGACAAGCAAGCAAGTAGTAGGGGTAAATCCGTCTGCAAATGCTAGTAAGAAAATCTTAAAAGACATCTACCTAGGGGGTTCTGCCACATTTGCCGGTCTCAGGCCATTAATCACAGCTTTATTATAAACATGAGAGCTGACTTAATCATAAACATGTTTAAATGTGCCCAGCCACGCTTCATCTCCTCTTAGCCCTAACGCGTTTATAAAATCATTGAACTATTGAACTCGTGATGGTTCGTTACTATTTAAGTTTGAGAGAGAGTAATAACTTAGTTAAGGTGTTGTCGATTCAATATGAATAATCACCAGCTTAGAACATGGGAACTCATGAAGCTCAGATTACTTTTGTTAGAGCCAATGTTTTAGGTTACCTAATATGGATCTATCTCTTTAAGTATATATCCCAAAAGGGGCTTAAGCTATCATCATTTCAGCCGTACGACGTCCACTGCTGAACATGGCCTCCCCCACAGACAGAACTAAATCCTTATCATGTGGGGGGATTTGCCCATACTCACCACGCTGGGCATGCGGGTTGGCGAGCGCATTTAGAGCTATCGTTGTTGAAATGAGGGACGCTGCTGCCCATCCCCTAGCTTTTTTCCCTTAGTCGGGGCCGGGGCCACCACGGCCACCACGGCTTAAGCTATACCTAATTATAATAAAAATATGTCCTAGAACTTTTGGAAATTCGACAAAGGTATTTAATTGAAAATGTAAAATAGTAATGTTATGCAAAAATGTGCTGTTTTGTAGTCAAATCAGTTCCAAACTAAATTCAATCCTTCTTGTTAGTAAAGTTTTAGAGATGATATAAGACCAAAATACCTGATTTGTAAAATTTCCAGTCCTTGCTAATTTATTTATATCTTTTTGTTGATAGAATTAGTGACTTTCAGGATAATATACTAGTTATGGAACACGTTTTATAAAAGAACAAGGCCTTCCTTGGGAATAAACGAACAGCCTAAGCAGCTGCTATATATGTAGTAAATTTTTAATAGGGTGAAGTGAAACGTAATAAACGTTTAAATGTTCCTTGAACTTAGAAACTTGAGACTAATTAATAAATAATAAATATTCATTACCTTAGCGCTAAGATTTACATTGCGGATTTTACTAAGTATATAATTAAAGGTAAAAAAAAATTAGACTATACCTAGGAAAACCTGTATCTCAGGCGGAAAAAAAGGCTAACATTAATAACTTAAAGTAGGTACATATTATAAATATTCAAATTAATAATCTTAAAATTATTAAACTTAAAATCTGTATGATGAAATGAATACCTATAATTTATGCTGTTTAGGGCTAACTATATATTTAACGTGGGCAAGCACGAGACTAGGTCTTTATACAAACTTACATCAATTTTCGTATTATATTACTTAAAACTAGAATGTGGTAACTGAAAAGATATAAATTCAAGAAGATACCTGGATATTATTAGTTATTAATATTGTGTAGGGGCAGTTACACGAATTATTAAGGCCATTGCATTGGTGTGCAAATTATATTGTGTGGGTAACTAACTGCTGAGCGTTAATTTTATGTATTTTGTGTTATTAAACTAATAATACAAAATACATAATATTAAACATAATCGTTAAAAGAAATACTGAAATATTGTATCATTGAATTTTTCAAACCGATTAAAATATTTTTATGCTGGGGACAATTCATTCATACTGAGGCTGGTATTCAGATTTTCCGTGCAGCATCCGACTATATTTGCGGATCAGAATAGGTCGTAAATCCAATGCTCTAAGCGTCACTGTCTCAATGTTTGGTTCAGCGTCAAGTAGGTGATTAATGTGCACGCACATAAGCTATCGAACTAATTACCACACCATCGGAATTCGAACGTAAGCTGAATCCATTCGGGAGGCATGTTAGGCTAGGCTTAAACATAAATTAAACTGATAAATTAAAAAGGTATCTCGTTAAAATCGTTTGCCACATTCATGAAGAAAAACTGCTACCGTGTGTAAAGTCATCGGCACACAGACTGATCTGAAAGGCTGTAGGTAACATTGCTTTGTAATTTGCTAGAGCCGGACAAAATTCAGGCTGGCTGGCCCACCTGTAACGTTTAATTCAATTTTGTTTCTCTGCTCTCCTGTCCGCCAGTACATAGGTGTCTACAACCTCTGTAATTATGATGTCCTTATCTTCTATAATTATGAGTAAGGCCCTTGAATACCAAAAAAAAAATAAAAATAGGTTTTATCTCCAAGAATGGTACACAGCCTCTCATATATCCAGGTGATCAGATCCTTAAAGATGTCTAAGGGTGCAGTCAGAGGCATGTCCGAACATTTAGCACATGCGCATTTTTTGCAGTAGTGAGTATTCCATACGTGATAGGTTGAATATCAATTGCCATTATTAATTTCCCTCAAAACTTTACTGTTCTTAGGCTCGTATTCAGAGACACGACTCAAACTTAGATTTAATCACAGATCAGCTGAACTCTATTTAAGTACTGAATCTCTTCTCAAACATAACTTTTATTCAAGAACGGTACTTAAATTACTCTCAGCTGAATCGAGTCTCAAATCTGTACTCAAATGTTCTCATTTACATTTTGATTTATTTAAAATTTTCGATTCGTTTTACACAGAAATTCAAACAGCCAGGGTGGAAATAGAACAGAAATATAAAGTGAAGTATAAATATGCATCAAAGTACGTGTAACGGAACGAAAATGTCATTTGATTAATGTCTAATCAAATCTAAACTCAAGCACCGATTTCGTCTGATTGACGTTTCAGAATAAGCATTTACTCAGGTGAACTGTGATAATTGAATCTATACATAAATACTGTTCAAGAATTAGAATCTCGACTCAAATCGAGATTTAAGTACAGATCAACGCTTGAGTCTTGTCTTTGAATACGAGCCTTAGGCTCGATATATATCAGGTTATCAAAAAATTATGAAACATGAAGTGGCAAAAGAGTTTTTAGAATATACAATGTGATTGCATAGTAGGTATACGTTGTCCGATGAAAAATCGTATTTGGATTGGGACAGCGATGAATTATGTTCGTTGGAAAAAATAACTCATTTTGCAACACGTGCTCACAATGGCCCGCTGAGGGTTACACTTTGTTGTGCCTACAGGATATTTTATTTGCTGTAATTAATTTATGAAAACAAAAAAGTTTTAATCTAGTTAATGATTAACGGATTAATCTAACTTGTGGAAGAGCTGGGAAAGACTGCAAAGTTTTCTTAGCTTATTGAACTATTTAGTTAATGAAGAGGTTATTATCTAGCGAAGGGACATAGCATAAGAATTGGTTAACCAAGTGATGGCGGGTTTCTAAGTAATCTTGAAAGGTAAATGTTTGTCCAGGTAGATTCTTTAATTTAAACCGTTTTTTATCTATTTTTACGAGGGCTTTACCCGTGTTCAAACCGCTTGCAATATATCCTTGGTATTTGATATAAAATTCGTATCAAAAATATCCTTATCGTTACTGAATAAAATCATTTTTGAGTTTGACATTTGAGGGTGTGCCGTAAAGCACAATGATACCGAAAACTCTTATAAGATTACCTTTAATCAAAATAATGTAAGGATCATTTTCATTTTAAAATAATATATCGCAATCCTTTTGTGAATATAAAATATCTTAGGGCTCATAATATTATGAAATAAATTGGTTTAAAACGAAGCGAATTAATCAAGGTCCAATGAAGTGTCAAAAATTTACAGTAAAATATTCGTCAAGTGACGTTTCACAATTATAAAAGGGCTTCGTTTGTACCTATTTATTGAATTCTTTGATTCTTTTGCGTGACCTTTTTAATCCCTCTACTCTCAGCTGCATATGACTGAAAATTAGATGTGGTTTCAAAGGCTTCTACCCTAAAATTAACTGAACCATACATACTTTTTCTAGTGTACTTAAGTCGCATTAACGAAGTACTAAAATGTACTAACTCGAAAAGCTGTGTGTAAGTAAAGGATTATGGTGGGTCCAAATTCCAGTTATGATTGGTCAACGGAATCGCCATATTGATTTAGGTAATTCGTTATTGGTCGGGGCTTTTGCTCGTGCGCTAAAGTTTCGGAGGCCATGTTTGTTTAATAACATGAATTACAATCGATTTCGGCGCTTATTTTGTTTCTTTCATTCTATTCACGACATCCGGAAATTTAGAAAAGCCAATTACTTGCAATCGTGCGAAGCGTCGGGCGTCATTTCGTTCGATCGTTTTGTGAAAAATCAGCAATCGCATTTTGAAAGTCTTTTATTTTTGATTTTACTACTATTGTATGTAAACATGACACATCCGCAGCACGAGTTTTTCGCTTAAGCATTTTCGAATGGGATATACGTCCGATTTCTTCATACGATAATCGGATCCGATAGTCTGCACCAACTACCGTAAAGGTTTGCGCCATACATTGATTCAAACACGCAAAACACGTTCGATCCGATAGTCAGATCGTATTCGTTGTCTAATTTTTGATCGTTTTTTTATGTTTTATTATAATTGTGCTACTTTGAAGTAGTCATTATTTTTGATTGACCTAAAATATTTATTTGATATAAATAAATTACTATTATGACTATTAGCTTCATTCGATTCGGCAAAGGCACCATAGAGAATGCGATTTTCTTGCTCTTATCGAACTCGCGCTGATAACGTTTACAAAAAGTCATACAAAATAATTTGACGTGTATTGCGTGGATACGATCCAACAGTCTGACCAGTCAGACTATTGGAAACAAAATTGGACGTGTATTCCCAGCTTAAGGGTGGTGAAGGTACGGACAGTAATGATATTTATTTCTAGTAAACGAACGGGCGAATTCTTTCATTTTAATCTAAATTTAGAACTGTTATTTGGACATGGAAATTTTGTGATAAAATATATTATTTTCTCATAAAATAACTTTCCTAAACAAATTAATTATAATTATAATGGAAAGATCTTAGATATAAAGTAAATAGATATTAATTAATTTTGTCAGAACAAATTTATTATGCTACTTAGACAAAGAGTTTATTTTAGAAAGTTTCCCTAAGGTACGAGTAGTATATACCGCTGAACAATGATGCTTTTATTTTTTAAGTTTTGGATCATTCGTACTTGATATTGGGTGTTATTCTTCTTGCAATAATTTGAATTTTAATTACCTATATTAAAAAATAAACAACCTTACTGGTACAGCAGTACAGTTCTCTCTTTGATATTTATCAATGCTTTGAGATACATGCAGAGATTAGTACAGTAAGCATTTTTATTTTTATGTTATACGGGGGCAAACTGGCTTACGGCCCTCCTGATGGTAAGTGGTTACCGTCGCCTATTGACATCAGCAAGACCTGGAGCATTGCTAATGCGTTGCCTGCCGAACCCCTCCCCCCCTAAAGAGCTCTGGCCCCCTAACCTTACTCACCGCAACACTATTTGAAACAAATAATGCTATTTGGCTGCGATCTTCTGTAAGGCGGAGGTACCTCTCCAGGCGGGCTGCTCCACTTTAGAGCGAGAAAATCTCGCTGTGCTCTACCTCTTCCTCCTCCTGACTTTTACGGAAATGAGAAATTATCTATCGTATGACTAGGAACGAGTTATAGTTTTGGATTAATTTCAGATATAATCTTTCAGGTATTTAGTAAGTACTCAATATTAATTAGAAACAAAGGAATATTCATAAATAAGCTTTCATTAATAAAATATTGTCAAGATAGAGCTGATAACACACATTCAATCAAAGATAACTTGCCGTAACACAGTTTTTTAACTATGACGGAAGTTAGGGTTTTTAAACAACATGAACACCAACTAACACTACTTGTTAACATACTCTATATAATATCTCTAACTTTGAAAAACTTTTGGCTCACTTTATTTGTGGAAATAAAATTGTCTTTATCTTATAGATTAAAGTTTTTTACAAAATGAAATTATTTTGTTTTATCGGAAAAATCAGAGACATTTTAGTATGAGCAATATTGTGTTAACATTTTTTTGGAAATAAGGAAATTTTTATTATCAGGTGCTAGGCAACTTAACAGAAAAAATCCTGGATTAAGCGCTTATTCAGTAAAGAGGCGAGAAAGCCCGATTTATACCTGAATCTGGGTTATACCATTTTTTATTTTGTTCCCTGCTCTAAGCTCTGGATTACTAGATTTTATTTCAATCTTTACACCGTTCCGAATTATTGTACCTACCTAAATTGGGTACATAAAGTTAATTTAATAATGTCGCATTAATGTCGTTTTAGCGCCAATGAACGACATTATTGCGTCCGCTTACGCAACAGTTGCAGGAGAAGTGGAGAATGTCATAAAAATACATATTAAATAATAATACGTACTACCTACTTGTGCATTTGTGTTGTCACTGTACTGTATCACTTACTTCAAATAAGTTATTATCATGGCATCATACGACGTGATTCATAATATGTATGTATACTATTCTAAAACGGGCTTATTCTATACACAATTGCAGATAAATAACTTAAGAAAATTCCACAATTTTCATGAAAAACCACTATGCAAAAATCTGTTGTTTATTATTTAAATTAGTACAAACTTTTCAGCCGTTCAGCCGTTTTAGGTAGCAATATTGATGTTGAAAACCTCTCGTTTGTTAAGTAATTAGTTGATAAAAAGACCAAAAACATCTGTTTTAAACAATTCTTTTTTGTTGATAGAATAAGCCACTTTCGGGAATCTTCACTTGTTACGGAACATGTTGTATCAAAACGAATATAATAGTAATCCGCCTAGAAGGAATAACATGTTATATTTTAATCATCTTCATCATCATCAGCCTAATGAAGTCCATGCGGAACATAAGTCTTCCCCATTAAGTGCCATGACAAACGGTCCTGAGCCTTCCTCTTCCACCGTATTACTGCAACCTTGACAATATCTTCGGTTCATCGGCCTTCCATTGCTGTATCGTCCGGTTCGTCGTCGCCATTCGAGAATCTTTATTCCCCAACAGTTGTCGGTTTTGCTGCCCATATGGCCTGCCCACTGCCACTTCAACTGGCTAATTCTGAGAGCTGTGTCAGTGATCTTGGTTCTTCTGCAGATTTCCTCGTTTCGGATTCTATCACGTAGTGAAACTCCGAGAATAGCTCTCTCCGTAGCCCGTTACGCGACTTTGAGTTTCTGTATAACGTCAATAGTTAGTGACCAGTGCCGCATGTCATCACTGGCAACACGCACTGTTTGTAGACTTTTGTCTTGAGGATCTGCGGTATATGCGACGAGAAAATATGACGAAGTTTCCCAAACCCTGCCCATCCGAATTGATTCATCGGTTAATCTCGTTGTCCAAGTATTTTGAATCAAACTTTGTAATGAATCTTCGGTTCGTAGGTACTTGCTACTGTTTGTTTACAGAATCTTTACAATATTCAATTTGAATTCACTTTTGAGTTCCCAGACCTGCGATCAATCTTCATTATTTTTTATATTATTTTATGCGCATACCTACTGAATCTCCCGAAAGTCATTTAACATTATCGATTACCTACTTTTCTAAATATTGATCATTGTGTTAACACAAAACTCGTAGTCAGTCAATTATAATACTCCTAATAATGCTTAAGATTAAAGTACCTAAGCTCGTTTTTACAGAGGTTTTTTCCATCAGACTATCCAAGATGAATTATTTTGTTAAATTATTATACATAAGTATAATAATTTAACAAATAATTGTAGGTTCTAACTCAACCTCGTTAATGAATAAGAGAGAAGTTAAGTCAATATTTTTTTGACATTATTCAATATCTTCATTCATCATATTTTAGGTAGGTATTATATTATTATACTTAAACAGAAAGAAACTTTAAATTAATACAAGTTAATATTTACAAAATACACAAGAAACAGTTGAGCCATCTAAAGACCATTACAAACGATCTATAGATAGCTCAACTGATCCAGATCACTACATAAACATAAACTATCTAGCAGTGAATATTAAGTTTTAACAAACTTTTTTCGGGATAAAGACAATGGCTTTTTCTGAAATCTTAACCTTTGAGTCATTGACATAACACAAAAAAAATAGCTTAAGAGCATACAAACCTAGTATACAAAACCCTCATATACTTCGTTCATGAAAATTTTATAAGTGAAAAGATTCGAAGCTTTTCGGCACCAAGCTAGGATTACCATCACTTACGGTAGAAAAGACTTATACCTATATAAATATAAGTAAAAACATCCTTTTGGCGTATTTAACCATCACGTAAGTAGCAAATAACAAAACATCGGCAAGCAAAAAACTCTAGGTGAGGAAACACAATAATACCTATTTGAGGTAAAGCTCAAAGTGATGCTTGGCCTTAGGGCTAATTTGAAAATATTGAAAGATAGGTTCGTAAAATAAATCATAGAAACCAATCAGTTAATGATGGCCGCGAATACCCTTCTTATGTCCCAGAAGTCAGCGACATAAATCTAAGTTAAAAGTTAATTTTGTCAATCCGGATAATTCCTCAAGGTTTAATCAGACTAAGTTGGGTGTAATTAATGTTCACTAAGGCCACGGAATCTAGGAAAGCTTCGGCTTAGCCCGCTATGAAATCGGAGTTTAGATGCGGGAGCGCGCGGCGGAGCGGCCGGTTGAGCGGGACCGGCGGCGGCGGCGCGCGGTGACTCCGTCAGTGCTATGGGGCCGCGCGACTGTACGCTACGCACGGCGTCGGCTTACACCACCCCCTTATAAAAAATTTACGTCTCTCGCCTGTCAAAACTCAGTCAACAAACAACCCGCGTCGGACCTAATTAACTGGACGTGTACTTGCAAACTTTGAATATCTTTAAAGGAAGTGAAATTGTTTTTCGCGTTGCTGTTGTGCTCATAGAAACTTCAGTAATTCCGGAGGGTTAATGGTAAAATTACTGTTCAAATTTAATCATTTTTGCTATGAATATTATAAGGTAGGTACCTACTCGGTAATCAATCTAACGATGATTAGTACCTATAATTATTAATGAACTAATTATATTAAGTTTGTACCTACCAACAGACAGAAAAACAGCTTAAGTTCTGAATGCTTTGAAAAGTTGAAGATTGACATATTATTAGTATCCCTGTTATGTCTATGAAGCAATTTCGGTGAAAAGTAGATTAGTGATTTATATTCTAAGGTGTACGTACTGGTAGTGTTGAATTGAAACCCTATTTCGACCAAAATAAATGAAAGAACAATAAGTGCCGCACCCCTGCATTTTAAATTAAGTAACTGTTTGATGAATAAATATTTTTACGTGATAAACGCTTTGATGGTAGGCCAGGGGTTAATTAACATAGAAAAATAAATAAAAACATCATTAATAATTTGGTTAAGGAAATGGTTAGGTTCAGCATGGGGTAAAGAGTAGGTATGTACCTACATATGTTACTGTGGTATATATGTATGTTAGTACATGTTCATAATATTAAGCAATGGCTACTCATTATTAAGTAGGTAATCAGTAAGAATTTAAATAAAGTACAAATTGATAGTCAATAATGTCAAGAAATGCCTACCACATTATATTCAGTTGAAAATGTGATTCCTAAAGCAGGGCTTCTGAATAAATAATATTACAAAAAGGGCGTAGCACTCGGCCTTTAGCAATGTGATGACATAAGGGTTACCTTTGAAGTTCCGTAGTATTCGTCTGTAAATTTTCCCGTTAAACAAATGCATAATTTTTTGTATTTAGATATCTTTATCGAAGATCTAGCGTTATCGCTAACAGTACAGACCAAGTTACACGCTACACGCTCTTTAAAATAATTCGAATTTGTTTTTGGTATTTCTCGTTATAAATTAACCACATTCACGTACATTCTATTATAAACTAATAAAGAACACTGGCATTCCATTTGCTTTGATATTATTATAAATTAGGTTTGTTTCGGAGTAACGTATTTAGGAATTTACAAAAGAATTTATCTCTTTTATGTTTTCTTGTAGAGCCTGTTATGGTTATGGCACATTCTTTACAATTAGTATTTTAGCTGTAGGGCCAATATCTTTATAAATATACTACAGTATAAAAGCTCAACGAGCTATTGAAAGGCCTATGCTTGGTGTTTTTTACAAGATGTAATCAGAAATGAGGAGATCCGTAAACTAAAGTCACGGACATAGCCCAGAGGATTAGCAAAATGAAGTGGCAGTGGGCGGGGCATATCGTTCAGAGAACGAACAGCTATTGGGACAGAAAGGTTTTCGAGTGGAAACAACGCACTGGAAAAGCAAAGTAGGAAAGCGCCCCACTAGGAGGAATAACCATCTCATTAAAGTTGATGGGAACCGTTGGTTCTGGACAAGTGACCGCTCATCTGCACTTTTTGCTACCAATTTATTAGTCTATGTACATTTGGATGCCGGCGCGTGCGGATGTGAAGCATGCTTATGTCATCTCATAATAAAATAAATAGTGCGAGTAGGACTCGCCCCCTAAGGCTTCCGTACACGGGGTCGGAAAATAGAGATCCCAAGTGTACGAAGTGACAAACTTATATTTTGCGGCCGCTCTTGTAGTCGCAACCGATACTAACCGCAAATATTACTTTGTATTGGAACGGGACACGGGATCAGAAATTAATCTGAGCTATATCGATCTATTTTAATTTGACATATTTTTGTAACCCATTTTCGCAATAAATGAATCTGAAATCTGAATAAGATCAATAAAAATCCAGCTGTTTTTTGGCCTACAGGGTACCCGTGGAAGTACATAGAAAACACGATTTTTATGAATTGTCATAGCAATAAAATTCTTGATTTGGCTCGCTGCCATAAAATATAACGAATGTTTATTTACGACATACATTTCCCAAAACATACTCGTACCAAAATCAAAGGTTATGATTGAATAAAATTTTAATTTTATGATTGAAAAGTAAACTCGTTTTTATGTTTTGTTACAATCAATGAAATATAAGTTAATATCTCTAACATAAAATTAGTAGGTACCTAGTAATTATGGTGCAAAACATAAAAAAAAATCCAATGATAACCGATTTCGAAATTTGAAAAAGTTTCAATATATGATGCTGACTGTAGGTACATATTTTATCTCGAGTATGAAAATTGAGACATTATAAGCAGCAGCTATTTGAGTCGCAATATGTGATGTTCTAGGTGAGCGACTGATGTGTGCCATGCCATGCGATGAAGCCGCTTTCAAACAACGTGCGGTATGTCATGTAGATTTTTACTTTACTCGTCTACCAAGTAAAGTCAGTTCTGAGATTAACTTTTAGGGGCTTGCGAAACTGTGGTACAAGCAAACACTGTTGCACGCTCTCAAATGTCATATCGCACGCCGTTTGAACGTGGCATGAAAAGGCGTAGTTGGTTACTGGCACGTCGGACAATTTGAGAGCACCCGTAACATGAATGGTGTCTCTTGGCAATAGCAGCGCATAGCATAAAGTATTATATCGCGTTGTTGCTCACATAAGACAATGTGTTATTCGCTTTATGGATTTCAGGTACCTGCGATTTTTGTTCCATTAAACCGAGCATTCAGATAAAACCATATAAATTAGACTCACAATCGGAGTTGTCAACCAAAACAATAATTTATTATTCTAACCGTTATTATTATAATGGGTGTCCTGGCGTGAATAAAAAAGTATCTTTTATAGACATTGAAACAAAATTACAGGCCGAAGCTCATCAGGGTGTCCGAATACCTACTATTGTGGAGAAGGATTTTAATGATACCTACGAGGTAAATGACTAAGTAATTACCTTCCATTTCTAACTCTCACGTCGTTTATTATGATAGAGTAGGTCGCATGAAAAGAGGGTTAAGGACAAGGCACCTACCTTCCGTCGCTTTTAAAAGAAAGTAGGTACCTAGGCTGTATTTGTACTGTCTGTTTTATTTGATCTTGAATTTGACAGGATGGTAAAAACAGGTAATGCACTCTTATAGATCGAAAAACCAATCAAGCCTGTTGCTTTATTCTTAAATAAAGTAGGCTTGGTATTGTCTGTTATATTTCATCTTGAATTTGGAAATTCCACTAGCTTATGCGCAAGCCACAAAGAAATGACGCCTGGTGCTGGCGGGTGTCTCGCCGTTCCATTCAAATTTCATTCAAAATGTATGGAAATATGGTGCAATTTAAAACACACTGATTGCGCGCCAGGCCGCTCAAACAATGCCATTTGGTGACTTTGGTGTGTTTTAAATTGCACCTTGATTCCTCACATTTATTGTGAAATTCACAAGTAGGTAGCGCCACGTCAGTGCTGTTGCTCTGTGGCTTGCTCCTTAGGCTCATTACACTACTTAAGCTGAGCGGAGCAGAGATTAGTTAAATCGACCAATAGTTAATTTCAAAATGACATCAAATCATCTAAACGCTTGCTTAATTTTACCTCATCTCCTCCCTGCTCAGGTTTGGTGGATACCGGTGATAGGCGAAGGTAAAAACAACGCTTCACAGGACGAGCCCGGTGCAAGCTTTTTTTTTTTTTTTTTATTCAACTGAGATGGCAAACAAGCATACGGCCCACCTGTTGGTAAGCGGTTACCGTAGCCTATGAGCGCTTGCAATACCAGAGGCATCACGCACGCGTTGCCGACCCCGAACCCCCTCCCCCCCCTAAAGAGTTCTGGCAACCTTACTCATCGCAGGAACACAACACTATTTGAAACAAATAATGTTATTTGGCTGCGATCTCCTGTAAGGTGGAGGTACCTCCCCAGGCGGGCTGCTCCAATTCAGAACGAGAAAATCTCGCTGTGCCCTACCTCCTCCTAGAAAATCTCGCTGTGCATCAAGCTACTTACAAGTTTATTATAAAAAATAAAACTCGAAAGGAGCCTCTAAGAGGCGCTCTTTAATCTTTTCACTACACTGATTCTTTCACCGACGACGGTCATAGGGCATTTCAGGGCCACCATGCCTCAACCTGGTCACTAACCAAATACAGGATGAACAAGACCTAATCAGTGACACGAGAAGCAAGCAAGCATTATAAAAAAACATTTGTCACCATGCGCGCTACTGCGAACGCGCATTGGATGTCTTGGTTTGCCTTGCCTTTACTATAGTCTATTTTTCAGCCAGCCAGCGTCTTTACTCGATTCAATAGTTCTCTAACCACGACACTACTCATCCGACTGACTGAATAAGCATTAGGTCGTGACTTTAATGCTTAAAGCGTACATAAAGACAATTCTTCTAATTCTGTGCACGCACTATTTAATAGGAAACTGGAGGGGTGGCTTTTCCATAAAAACGTCTCACAAATAAATATAAACGTACAAATGACTCAATTTTTTAATCAGATTCTAGAGATATAGGTTACATTCGTACGTTCTACATATTTCGATATTTAAATTACGATTATGTGTATATGCATGTATGAAAACCGCCACTCCTCTATCATTTAAGATGTGGCTTCTCCGCATGGTTGCGTAAATGCTTCCAACACGCAGCAGTAATTAAATTAAATACTCCGCCGATGCCTTTCAATATTCAACTGACACAAAATAACACCCGAACCCGACGTTGATTGATTCAAATGTTTCTTTTGATCAATCGGAAAAAATAAAGAAAAATATTGGTTTTCCACTCGAACTCACAAAGCAAACTGTTCCCATTATCGTTGTCAAACAAAATAGCACCAAGGATACCCTTGTAAGTTGTTAACTTGCGCTCTATTGTAATTGAATAAAATTTTACGAAGGTGTGACATCGTGTCCTTATTACAATGTTAAAGCATTTCCTCTACAAAATGTTTGCCTTATCTCCTATAACGGTTTAATAGAGCTCGATTATAGGTGGAGTCCCTGCTCAGTAGAGATTGTACAAGTACCTATCACATCTTTCGGCTTGGCACACGATTTCGTCTGCCGTCATCAATAATTTTACACATGATTGCGTGCTCTCTATTATATCATCTGTCAAGATGCTTGTTCTCTGAAATTTTCGATTTGCACACTCGCTTTAGCTCATAGACGATTTTCCGCATAAATTTTCCGTATAATATATTATGGTAATTTGCAATAGATTGGATAGGACGTGGGAGTGCACTCTGCACATCATCCAACCACGAAACAGAGCGTAGTTGGCATCTCACGTCATCTATGTACCTATGTAGGTATAGTCGCCTGTGTGTTATGTATTGCATATTTCATTTTTTTTTTTTATTTTTATTTATTTTACAGTAAATATTTGAAACGTTTCAAAAATATGAATATTATTAACTAGTGTCAAAATAGATATTTACATATACTTACATAATTACATTTTCAATTAATAAGTAACCACGAGAGCATTTAAAAAAGATGTAAAGATGTAGTACTTCGGTTTAGACTTTAGATAGTCAAAAACTAGTAACTAGATAGTAGATGTCACCTACGTATATCGTGTCTTGTTTGTTTATTCAACGAATTACAAACAAAGGACAAGATATACCTCATTTTTTAACCGACTTCAAAAAGAAGGAGTCCTCAAGTCGGCTGTTTTTTTTTTTTTGTTTATGTTACTCGATATCTCCACCAATACTAAACCAATTTTGATAATTCTTTCGCTGGTGTATAGAGTATGATCTCGGGGTGGTCCCATATTAATTTAATTCCTGAGGGATTGCTACTTCTCCCGTAAAACTTAAAAAAGTCATCATCTCTTGAAATCAGGACTTGCCGATTTTTTTTTTGTCGACAATGGTATGGTATTGTTATCCCCGCGACTTCGTTCGGTTGCTGTTATTTTTACATAAACTTTAACCTAAAGGGTTGTGTGTCGGGAATTCCTTTCTGTACACCCATACGTTACAACAGGAAGCTACCCTGCAAATTTCATACTCTTAGGATTTTGGTTAGGCACTGCGTTGATTTTCAATGAGAATAAAACCACTACGTTTGATTGTCAGTCAGTCAGTCAGTACCGTAAGAGTTATTATTGATGATGAATGGATGTCATACTTACTTTTATTTTTTATTCGAAAGTGTAGGTGGCCAGTGTCATCCTCAGTAGGTAAACAAAACGCAAAGAGGTTGATAACAAAAAAAAAAAGGTTGATATTAATCTTGTAAATATTCAGGAATTTGAAGTCGGTTTTAGTTTTTGTAAAAAATGTGTTATTCATATTTATGATGAACCCCGATTTAGCAAAATATCATTATGGTCTTGAATTCCTTTTTTATTCGTAAAATAACAAATGTAATGTATGTATGAATATCACAAAATTATGAAATGTGTATACCTATATTATTGCTGGCGACTGTACGTGGTTCTTTTCAGTAGCAAATAGGTGCATAATTTTACAAATTTCGTCTCCGTTTCTCACTTAGGACTGAGTAAGGACCTGAGTTAGGATCATAACGGTGACTTTCTATTCTCAGTAGGACTAATGTTATAAAATATCTTTATAAGCACTTTTAACCTAGAGTAACTACGAGTACCTACCTCAGCTTTTATCAGAAGTCAAGCCGAATGTGATATAAAGCTTCATTTCTCATGAAAGGCCTTTTGAACCGCAAAGCCTTATGTAAAAGCAACCTTAAAAACCGCTTGTAAGTGCTTTCTACTGTAAAATTTTTCACACTGCTTCTCGGAGCCAACTCGCTATCGATTTCATTCGATTGACATTTCGTGTCGGGTGCTTTGTCTTTCACAACGTTGTTTATTACACTCGTTTTACGCTGAGACAACTTTCAAATAAAGATTGATGTTTGGCACAACATAAAATTCCCAACATGTGCCGCGAGATTGTGAGTGTCGTCGTTTGAGAAAACGGTTTATCTTTTATGTTTGAATAACATTTTAGAACGAAATGCATTGTCTGACATAATAATCCCACAATAGCGAACAAATTGAAACAGCAGCTGGTGTCTAGCTATAAATTATTACAAATTAATAGCATCTGTAGCAATCTGGTTCGTTATTAAGAAGATACCAACTAGAGAGCTTGCGTTAAATATCTGATATTTAACGTAATTCTGATAACGTGATCATAACGTTTAGCGCTATACAAGCATCATTAATGTGCTTTTAAAAAGGTTACTTTTGCTTAAAAAATACTCATACTTAACAATGACTTCGCTAAAGTTGCCAAGTCACTTTCACTTTAAATACTGAGAATTTATATTCATGTAGAAAATCCCCCAACCTCCAACACGTAGACATGAACCGGCGCTTGTTATGGTTCCGCTTTGAATAACATTTTTCATCTTAATTTGAAAGCTCCAAGTGAGATATTAAAACACGGCGTCCATACACAATTTACTTTTTCTAAACGCGGAAGAATAAATTCGCTTCCATTTTAATTAAAAGATTCGAACGCTCCAAAATAGATGTAAATAAAAGAAATCAGATTTACATAAGGAAAATGCATTACAACAAATTCGTACGAGGCATGAAGAATAAACGTTGGCATATCATGTCGTTAGAAAATATAGAGCACGGTGCGACGTTACGTGCTCAGCAAAATGTGTTCCATTGCTCTTTGTGTAGCTTTCTTTTGTTCAGTGATCTACAGCATGCAGGGGAGGTGTAGTAGTAGCAGGGCTTTCAGTGGGATGCCCGTTCCGGGTATAATTAGAGGTAAGGTTTAAGACGTGTGAGCAATGCGATTGTGTAATTAGTTAGTTATTTTGGTATAATAAGAGAATTTATCATGTATTAAACAATAAAATAGTCCACAAAATTGTCCACAAATGTTTCGGCAAGATGTGATTAAAAGAGATGATGACGTAAGTTTTGCGTGACAAGTAAGTAATCTTTATGTTTGACCAGTGAAAGAATAATCAATATCGGTTAACTATTGCCGAAGATATATAACATACACAAAAAATAAAAAAATACAGCCTTGAGAACAATCCTCGTCGTTTTATCTAACAGCCATGGACCTCCATTACATCAAACAATTCAAAGTAATCCCCGTCTAGGCAATAAAACTTTATTTTATTTTGAAAATTATGTTTTCAATTGATCTCAAAATATTAAATCAGCTGGGATAAATGGGATGATTAAATTCTGTCTGTGTCAATATGATAAGAGCTGTGAAAGGGCCGTCCGAATAAATGTAAAATGGAAACCGAGGGACAAAGGGCGAAGAGATTGTTCAGATGAGATCTATGATGGCTGCGGACTGCTAGATCCTTTATATAGCCAGCTGTCGCCACACCGAACAATTCTCGGCGTAAACTTCGGATTGTATCTAGTTATTTTCTCGTATTTACTCTTGCAGTTATCAACAACTTCAAGCATACGAACTAAATAGTTGAGAAATCCAATTTAGTTTATGTCAAATTGTTTCATGATAGACACGAGCGTAGCAAGGATAAGTCATCATCTTCCTGCCCTCATCCCACATGTGGGGTCGGCACAATATGTAGGTATTCTTCTTCCAATTCCGTAGCAAGGATAAGTGATAAGAAAAAAATATTTTAGTGTGGGTAGGGTTCTGCCTGCCCAGATGGAGCAATAAATACACAAGGTGTTTCATAATAAGTATGCTATCCCTAAATAGGCTTATTCTACATCCAGTTGGCAATACATTTTGTTCTACGACTTTTGGTAATTCAAAATTAGTTCATACACAATTATTCCTTTTTATTTTTTTAAAAGGCTCAATAGGTACTGTTTGGCAGTAAGCTAGCGTTGTGTGATATTAAAATCAAGCTAAATTTAACTACCTAACATTTATGTGTTGAATGAACGTTGGCTGGAAAACCTCGGGCAAACAAATCAAAGAAGTCGCAACATATTTACATCCCTTAACATATGTATCTGCCTATGGTAACATAAAAATAATCAAAACACCCCGGAACTCTTAACAACTTCCGAAGAAAAACTTGAATTGCGGACACAACTTTTCCTGTCAGAATACCCGCGTTCAGTTCTATACAATACAACTTTTTGTGTGGCTGTTGTGTATGTATTTATTTCCTTTGAATAATGGAACGTTCAATAAAACTTAATACTTTGAAGCTGTTCTGATAATAATATGAGTTTTTCACTATGGCTATATTATGCTGCTACGTCTAGAGTTACCTAGGTACTGTAATGGTCTCGTCTCACTTGCTCTTTGCCCGCCGGAATTACCACCGAGCGCATTTTAACTAAAAGTAAAAATTCGCTTACAGCCAGTGATATACTATGTGAAATGTGTGTGTATAAGTGGCGAACTAATCACTGTTATCTTATGTACGGGGCTTACGTACTTTGTCAGTGAGTAGCTCAGCTAAGTGCAGCGAAGTGTGTGTGCTTCCGAACCGATATCAGGTGGCATGGAGGTGATTCCTTCGACGGGATGCCGCGTCATCGTGGCTTTCTTCACTATCATCTTTTGGGGAATTGGTAAGTCAATGTTGCCTTATACTTTTATGCTCCTGTATATTCCTGATGTTTCTGTGAGGTAAATTGGATGGGAGCCAAACACATTCGTGATCAGACAGTGTACAACCCTTCGCAAACGTTGCCTGACTGAACTTTATCTGGAGCCAAATCTGATTCAACGTTTTGACCAAATTACAACGTTGTGTATTTTGAATTGTTACATTTGTTTGCAAATATTATTTAGAAATAAGCTGACACTGTATGCTGGCGAAGTCTTTGCCAAGTTTTATTAGCAACACCTGAAGTCTATAAACATATTTATAACCAGACTAGCGGCTTCGCCCCTCTATTTTGATCTCCCTTCCAATTTCTTCGCTCGTCCATCAAGAATTAGTAAAAAAAGATACACAATGATATAAATCTCATAATTCTTCGATGTACTTACATAAAGTAGCAGTGCGCGTAAGTAATCTGTATCAAATAATACTTATGAAGATGCGAAATACAGCCCAATGATATTGAACAAGATCACGAAATCAATCATGAATTTGAGAAGAGACATTTCCGCTCAAATGATTTAAAGGTTCATATTACTTTCATAAAAATCTTTATTAGAACATCTCATCTTCAGTTATAAGTGGCAATCGAAGCGTTTTGACAATAGATATTGAACCTCTAAATATCAATTACATTCCACTTCCTCTTTAATCGAAGTCTTTTGACAAAGTACCTGCCTTGTAATCAAAGGGAATCTCTTTTTGTAAAGAGGCGAATGCCAGTACAATAAGTTTTGCTTTGATATTATCTCTAGCCTATGGTACTGGAATGGCCGCTGTAGGTACAAAGGGAAGTAAATTGGGATGAATGAGTTTAATTATTATTTCGATTCCATAGTTTCGTGTTTCTGGCAGCTTTAGCAAACAATTCAAAGTAAATTTTGTTGTTTTGTTCCTCTTCTTTAATAAAGACGGTCAAGTGCGAGAACTCGCGCCCTGAGGCTTCCGTACCATTGGTCGTGGGTTCGAATCCCGGTCGTGCACCAGTGGTCATGGTCAGAAAACAAAAATTCTAAGTGTAGGAATTAACAAACTTATATTTCCGGTCGCTCACGTAGTCATTGTATTACATTGACCGCAAATATAACTTTGTTTCCTAAAAAACTTCGAAATTCCTCAATTTCAGACTTTTCCCTTTAATAGTGTTACAAAAGCTCCCAGCATTCCAAATTTCAGAATTGTGAGGTAACTGGAAGTACACTAGAGGTTTTTCATTTTAGCCATTTCCATACAAAAATTATACATTCATTGCAATATATTTTTAATGCACTAAGCTAGAGCTTTGATTTTTATACGGCACTATAAGCCTACATACCTTAATAGGTGGTATAAATTTCAAGTTGATACCTTTAGCCGTTTCTGAGAAAAAGGGTCTTGACAGACGGACAGACAGACAGACAGAAAGACATACAGACGGACAACAAAGTGATGCTATAAGGGTTCCGTTTTCCCAAATGAGGTACGGAACCCTAAAAATAATATATTTTAACACTTTGGGCTATTGATAGATACTCGTTGGAGTAGTTAGGCAACACAAATCAAATCAAGCATTCAAACAATATTTTCAGCAGCTGTTACCACTTGTTTAGCAGTATCGTCTGCTTTGGACTGATCCTTCATATTCCGACCTACGCTGCGTTCCGCTCAGATTTATTAGGATGTATGTTGTTGTCATAATTAACTGCAATGAAGATTCATTATTATAGATATAATGAGTAAGTAAGTAATTACAAATAGTACTGTAGACGAACCACTGACATAGCTCTCAGAATAAGCAAGTTGAAGTGGCAGTGGGCGGATCATATAGCTCTCAGAACCGACAACCGTTGGGGAGTAAAAGTTCTCGAATAGAATGGCGACCATGAACTGGACGATGCAGTATTGGAAGGCCCACTACCCGATGGACCGACGACATTGTGTAGGTTGCGGGAAGTCGGTGGATGGAGAAGGCTCAACACCGTTCGTCTTGGCACATTCGCGCCAATGAATTCCTCACTCGCCCAACTAAAGCTTTTTATTATTGAATCGGTGTATTATTTTTTCATATTATCTTTTATCTGATACGTGCAAAATCAAGAGCTTGTGCTGGGACTGCATTATCGTTATAGCAAAATAATGAAATTATCATTATTGACCCTCGTTAAAATTTAATGGAACGCAATCGGGAACCAGCTTTGTATTGTGTTGTATAAGTACCTGCCTATTTGTTTCAGGATTAAGTCAGTACTATAGATAATGAGTTTTATTTATATTATTGTTTAAAATGGAGCGGTAGATATTTTTATTAATAACCTATTTTTTATCGAAACTGGGCCATCATACCCTTTGTCTTATTGCCATTCAAATACAAGCCTGTCAGCACATAAAGCCATACACATAAAGAACCAAATCTTAAAGAATTTCACTTACGTCGACGCCTTAACAAAATCGCAAAGTTTATGGTACGTTGCCTATCAGTAGCATGATAGTGATGTTAAAAATATTGGCAAAACGGTTTTAGACTCGTTAATAAATAAAAAGTTATTTTATTTATTTAACAGTTAATATGTTTCTGTAACAGATGGTTCGTTACTATATCCATCAAAATGCAAAGAACTAAGTACATCAGATGTACTCTGTTACACTTATAGTGTAACAGAGTACATATACTGTCTTTATGTGAGGAGCCAGATCTTCGTCACTTCAAATAAATCAGGTTGTCTCTGGGAGAGCTATTAGCAACGCGCAACTTTGTAACGCGCTAGCAGGAAACTACCAATCAGTCTCAGTCAGTGCCAATTGAAACGACTCTTCTTAATTTTGATCTTAAAAGCCATACATATAGTCTTGTATTATGTATTTATATTTATATTTATTTATTACACAAAAGGAATACAAATGAATGGTAGTAAATGTCTTAAAACCTATGTTAGGTTTGTCTAGACATTAGGTTCTCGATATTTAATGTAAGAAAAATTGTAAACAATCTTTACTTATTTTCTATGAAGAGCGAGCGCATGTAAAGATAACACCGTCACAGAACAGCTAACAGTATGTACCTAGTGCATAGGCACAGCAAAAAATAAAACCCGTCAGGTGAGTTGAGTGGAAGCATAATAGCCAATAATGAAAAATAATGTATGCTTATATTTGATATTCAAAGAGGTTTGTACCACTTTGGATTAAAAATATTTGCTTTTCATGCAGGTACTAATACTTTCATACGCATGCTAGCTAACCTTGGAAAAGCAGTATGCTATTCTAGATAAAACACTTTATCTATTACAAGTTTCAACGAAATTGATTGAGCCGTTACGGGCGTGATGGAATAACAAACATCCAAACATCTAGACATCCAAACATCCTCACAAACTTTCGCATTTATATTATTAGAAGGAAGTAGGATGGGATAGGAAGTAGGATTACACAAAGTGTGTGGCGTGACAATTTCAGTGCTTTTCAAAACATGCCAGCAAATTAATAACAGATCATTTTCACTAGTGAAGCAGGGCCTGGTGATTAAAACCGCTTAAAGTGTCAATCCTTACGAGAATTACGGTATCCCAGAATGTAGAGTACGGTTAAGCCTTTGGAAACCAACGATACATTCGCAACATCACACAGAAAATGTTGTGTGGTAGTATCTTTTCAGTAGGTATATTCCTATTGCCCAGAGCAGAGAGCACGCAGCAAATAATTTTAAGTTTAAGACTTTGCTTTAATGTTAAGAGTTCAAGTTCTCAAGTTTCTTAAATAAAGGACACGCTGTGCTCCACAAAGAGTGTCTCGGTTTCTGCAACAGAAAGTAGAATTTCATCAATCTTCGTTTAATTTCTTTGCTCTCCGCCCATTACGTCGGAATAGTTTGTTGATTAATGAAATTAAAAAATACTCCTCTTGTGAAAGCGGACAGTGTATAGGTATTTCGCTTTAGGTAAAACTCTACTGATTTTTTTTCTAAGAAACGAAGCAACCTCTGTAAAAATTATTTTATAAAATGTCTGTGACTTTTTTGTGTAGTTAATCTTTTATTTATTTACTTTTATTGGTATTACTTAATTATTCAACTTAACTAAACATACATACTTATACGAAACAATATGGCATATAATAAAGTTCAATTTAGCCAATTATTCAAAACCTTTCCGTCGACACAGCTTCAAAAATATTTAATCGACCGATAGCATAATTTTAAAGTATCACCGAAAATACTTTTTTTACCATACAAATCCAATTCACAGATGAGAAACCGTTCGTTTTACGTAATGAAATAATTCACCGACACAAACAATAGACACAAAACACAAAGTCGCGGATATCTCGTCAAAGTGTCCTCATGATTGATGAATGAGTAGGTACCTAGTATAGTAGTAACAACCCATTCAAACCCAATAATCTAATACGGGGTGTCCAAGAACACTATTAACACAAAGGCGGGTACACTCACCCTGATGAAAACGCCGTTTGCACTATTAAATAATCCAAGAAAAATCTGAAGAAATATGAAAACACATTAATAATTAACACCCAACAGACTCATACATAGTCAGAAACAACGAGTACCGTGGTACCACAACACCCAGACCCAGAATAAATATTCGCAAACATTTGTCCTGCAGTGGGAATCGAATCCCTTGCGTGTCAGACGGGCCCGCTACGCGCTAGCGAGGTTGTCGTCGATAAATATCCAATTTGTTTAAATGATCTGCCAAAATATATTAAAAACTGTTTTTAATGAACGGCAATCCTATCTAACCGGGATAACTTACATCCATAACTTACAACTACTCGAACATTTTAGCGGATATTTAGCTCGAGTGATTTGAAGGCTGAATTTCATAAACGATTTATCCAAGTGATATTTGCGTAATAAATCAAGCTGATGGTAACGTGATACATTTAAGGACGTAACATGAATATTTCGTTATAAATAGGAGTATTAGGGCCGCATTTACGCAGAAAGGTGGTTCCGCGATTTGCCGCTACAAAATCTTATAGGGCACTAACTTTATTTGGGAGTTAGAAACATCAATTGCAGTGTCAGATGTTAGGTTGAGCATGCACTCATGCACCTCATCGTGCGTTGCACGCAACTTGTGCTAGCGCGCGGCCTGTGATCGTCCATCACGTAGAGACTGACACACGATAAGAACGTGACTTTATGAATACCCTGGCTCATTAGCTATAGAGAGCGAGCAGATAGATCACTGCCAAGCGTGCTCCACCTTAGTTTGCATTGTCACTCGGTGCGAGGGCAGTGAAACGCTTGGTTACCTAAAAAAATAAAATACTAAAGCTATCTGTTAAAACATGATGCGGTGCAGCACGAGTTAATATTATCCCTAATATGATCTATTTTTAGATAACCGCTGCGCGGGCTTACGTGACAACTAAGTTTTCTATGTGCATGCCCTAAAAATGGCCAGCCCTTTTTAGGGCATATCCCAGGATCATACGGCAGCTGAGCCATTAAGCAAGTGGGTAGTCCTTTTTTTTCGTCGCTAGTTAATGCCTTAGGTTGTTGAAAATGTTTTGTTCGTAGAGAGTGTGTTAAACTTTCTACTGTAAAAAGTTGTATTCTACTGTAAAAAGAGATACCATGTGGACCGCCAGCAAAGTACTTCCGGCAAGCTTTTTACAAATCATCTTCATCAATCATCAGTAATATGAGTCCTGACTGATTGACAACGTACAACCTAGACCGCACTTTGCATCTGGTCGTAGAGACTTGATATTTGGTCAATCATCATCAATCATTTTTGGCGGAGCTAGGGCACAGCAAGATTTCCTTGCTCTATATTGGAGCAGCCCGCCTGCAAGCGTTCAGCCGTACCTATGCTTGTTTGTCACATAGTTGTATAAAAAAAAACATAACTTTATATGAGTCCTGACTGATGGACAGCATACAGCCTAAACCGTACTCCGCACTAAGCTGTGGGTTTCAGCTCGTAAATATCTATAATCCGTGGTTATCGGAGTCTAAATAGATCAAACAGTCTACATTACAGAAAGGAAATTAAACTAATACAAGTTTACAACTAGTTTACAATATACAAAGGCCGTTGCTAATGATCTATGGAACGTTCTAGCGAGTCACTACCAGTCATCCCCATGACGCTGGCTTCATTGACATACTGGATTGCTTGAATGGATAATGGTCTCGATTCTGTTGTTGCAATTTCATAAACTAACATAATTTGACAGCGTGCGTTATCGGTGTACTTGTTATTTAAATCTTTATGTAAGCGACGGCAACATATTTAGGGCTGTCAAATAAAGTTAGTTTAAACAACAACAACAGAATCAATGCAACAGAATGCAACCGACAACCGAATCGACACCATTGTGTATGTATGTAATCTTGTATCAGAAAATAGATCTTGGTCTTTATTTATTATAAGTAACAGAAAAATAATAATAATAACAGTTGTAAATTAAACTAAAATAATATTATACTAGAAATGAACTCTGTTTTCAACGACTACGACTACAAGTAGAAAACAGAGTTCAGATCACCAACCACAGGCAGCGTGCCCAAAAGGCTGGCGACGTTACCTCGTTGGATCGCTATACTGATCCTTTGTCCGAGGTAAGCACCAGCCCTTAGGTCATTGGTCTCATCCACCAGCCTCCTAGATAAAGCAATAAATATGTTAGATCTTGGTTATAAATAGGCTACTACTTTCAATAGAATTTCCAGTTTAGTCATTTTTTTCCATTACAGTTTTGGATTCTTTGTACTTTTACCTACCGACTTTATTAAGGTAAAAGCTTATCAGATGAAAGAGAAATACTTTTTGCTATTTAGCTACACGATCAGCGTACAAGGCGTATTTGATACGGATTACACGAGTCAAGGAAAATGAAGTCTCGCAAAGAAGATTCTGTTTGAATTCCTTTACCTAAAGTGCCACGTTTTCATATTTCAAGCTTATTTGAGAATGATCCAGGGATTTCTTTTAGATTGAAAAAAAAACGTTATAAGATGAGGAGAGACGAGTACTTGCACAAAACATACCTAATTGACATATTTAGATGATAAGTACTCGTAAAGATTTTACTTATTTGGCGTATAATAAGTTTATTATTCACACCACACCATTCCGTAGTGTCATGGGTATCAGAAACTACGAGTACCATGGCACCACAACACCCAGATCCGGAATAAATACTTGTAGATAATGCAAACATTTGTCCCACAGCGGGAATCAAACCCGCACCCCTTGCATCTGAGACGGGCAATCGCCCGCTACGCCACCAAGGTCGTCTACTACAACCTACGATTAGAAAGACGAGGTACCTGCCACTAGGCCAACGCGGCTCTGTAGAATAATCGACCTACACACATATAAGTAGTTGTGAGGTCAATATTTTTCTTATAAATGTAAAAAAGAGGCTAAGTCATTTTCTTTGAATTATTTCAGCATTAAGTTACCGAGCTTATTATGTAAATTGAAAGAAACATGATACTTTTAGTTCATTTGAGTCTATTTTTGCCAAAAAATTGGTTACTCTAGCTCCAAAAATCACAAAGCGCTTCGCTATAATAAAACTGAGTTTTTGCTTTTCGATAAATAAGTTATGAACCAGATGGCGTGAAGTCTATCTGCTGCTGACTGGCTATTCGCCGAAACTGCAATACCCACCATTTAGAATATTGCTGTTGCAGTATTGAAATACCTAGTCTTTTTTAACTGCTGATGCGGACAATCTCTGCCTACGGTCAAATATTGAAAATTGAAAAGCTTCGCTCTATGTTGTGATAGAGCTCTCTCTTGGATAAATTGGACAAGAAAGAAAACACACATTAATACTAGTAAAAAAAAAAGGCTTCCAACGTTTTTATCCGATAAGGTGAGAGGATGGCTCCTCTGAGATCTCCAAGCGATCAGATCCTTGAAGATATCTAAGGGGGTTAGTCAAAGGCATGTCCGAACGTTTTTCACATTTTTCAACATTTTTCAATTAGTGAGTATTTCATACGTGCCGTGAAATAAGTTTAAGTACGTGCTCATGCGCATTAAACATTTTCGAAAAGGAAAACTCATTGTTGCCCTAGCGGGCTCGAACACACGACCTTCGGATCGAAAGTCGGGGAATTATCTGTCTGTCTATTTGTTACGTCTAATCTACGAAACGGCTGGACCGATTTCGACGGGACATTCACTGGCAGATAGCTGATGTTATAAGGCGCGTGCGTAGCTGCGGGCACCCACTAGTAATACATAAAATATTTTTTAATAACGTATCCTGATTTCGAAATACCTACAGTAATACCTAGTACCTACAGCCTTTTTTTAACTAGGCTAAGCTGCTCCATTGGTGGTTATAGCGTGAACAGTAGTGTGCCTATAAGTCTCAAGTCTCACGACCGATTTTATTAGATTGCAGAAACTTGCTTCTGGCTTAAATGAGATTTATACGATCGAAAAAAGCTTTTACTCCATAACTAGCTTTTCTATTAGGAACTCTGATATTGGCTCTATATTTTGAGAGTAAAAAGATAAAACTTTTTACAGCTTTTCGTGACCAAAAATGCACAGAAGGGTGCAGTTGTATTCGGTTCCGGCTTACCTGAGCCGTGAAAGGCTTATATCCGATTATACAAGGTGATCCGTAACAGTATACCATTCCGAAAGACTGTTATTCTATCAACAAATAATCAAAAAAATTAAGGAATTGGTGAAAAAAAAATCATGATTTTGTTATCCCAAAAAATTTAAAGTCTATTCATCAATCTATTTTTTATAATCTTAATGACTTACTAGCCACGGCTTCGCTCGCGTAGTACCTACATGAAAAGCCTAGCCTTTATGCTATTCTAGGTAAAGAGCTTTATCTATTCCAAGTTTCAACAAAATCGGTTGAGCCCTTACGGCGTGATTGAACAAACATCCTCACAAACTTTTGCATTTATAATATTGGGCTCATTTCAAAAGTACAGTTCTTTTCTTTGCCCCTATAGGTGTCCGAGGACTTCACAACTTAGAGATCAGCGTGCCCAACGCAGTGCTGGTCGGAGAGACAGTAACTCTGGAATGCAGCTGGCAGCTGGAGGACGAGGAGGCACTATACAGCATCAAGTGGTACAGAGGCCGCGAGGAGTTCTACAGATACATCCCAAAGGAACTTCCGCACACAAGAGTATTTCCACTACCAGGGATCGAAGTAGACGTAAGTATCGACTGACTGACCTTTCGTTAATTTGTAAGTAGCCCCAAGGGTGTAAGAGGTTCCATTTGACATCTTTAGAACCCAAGCCAACCTCGCCGGCCCGTGTTACACCTCGCTGACCAGCGAACGAGGCTCTGGCGCTCCACCCATCAACCCGCACTGGACCAGCGTGGTCGGTCATGGTCCTAACCCCACTTATGACTAGAACAAGTTGTGGCACTCTTTTGGGAGGCCTATATCCAGCAGTGGAATTCCTCAGGCTGATGATGATAACGTTAAAGTAACCCCAGTTATGGTGGAGCCTTCATAGGTCGTTCTCTTTAGAGCACAAATATCTCAAGCTGACCGCTATCTGTGACTAAGAAAGAACCAGTGATACAAAGTGAGTCGAGCGTTAAGTGCTAGTTTTGACTATAGCTGAAATACCTACAGTTTTTACTAGAGAGAAACACACCATACTATAAGTGGCACTCCATCGGTATCTGACCTTCAAAGGGCGGTATCCTTTTAACTGTTCTTTATTTAGGGCATGCCCCACTATGTCTTCCGCCATTATTGAGCAAGAACGTTTTGTTTCCTTATCATGGAGCACCTCTTTCTTCAAAAGTCTTTGATGTTTGTAAATAGCGTAAAAAGATTCAAATACAAACTTCAGCAAGTAGATGAATGGGTTACCGTTTGATGTTATTAGCAATGCTGTATAACTGTTAGGCACTTCAAATCAGAATTCGAATTTAAAAGCTCTACCTAATACCTACTCTCAGAGTCGTACCTACTACGTACTACTAGTGCAGAGGTTATTGGCAGTTTGAGATAGATGTTGTATGTTCTTGTATCGCATTTTAAGATCGTTCGGAAAGTTTTCATTAATTGCAATAGTAAAGCCGTTTCAAACGACGTGTTATATGCCACCTAAAATTCGTTTTAAAATGATCCGCACATCTTCTTGATAAAGCAATTTTGAGTTTGACTCTTAACTTGAATAGTTATGTTATTAATTAGGTACCTATGTACCTCTCTTAGTGAAACTTTAAAAAATCTACAAATTAGGTATAGAAACTTGTTATATTATGATAGAAAAATTATTTTGACGTGTAAGTACGTTCAAGAATCCGATTTCTAGCCGATCTCTAGCAATATACACAATTGAAACCTTGTTTGGTTGTTTGTAATATCAATTTTGATGAAGGCTGTTACAGTTACAGATTTAGATTTAATATTTAATAGGGTACCTACGTATGTGCCTACCTCATAATGGAAAAACTGAACCCTTACCTATCGGTTCGCTTTATTGTCCGTCTGTCTGTACCTGTGTCAAAGCACGTTTTCTCAGAAACTGCTTGAGGTATCAAGTTCAAATGAATATCAAATAAGATAATTACTGATTATTAATAAGAGGGTTATACTCAATCAAACACTTACTTTATCGGCTCGATAACTCTCATCCTGTCCTTTTCTTCTAATTGCGTGATATTCATAATCACGCACTAACATTATAGGCGCAGAAAAAAATATCTTCCTTTTTCTTTTGTGTCTTTTGTTTGTGTTAGAAAAGGACAGGGTGAGAGTTATCGAGCCGATAAAGTTAGTAACTGATTGAGTATAACCCTCTTATTCATAATCAGTTATTATCTTTATCGGCTCGATAATTTTCGCCCTGTCCTTTACTAACACTATACAAAAGAAAGAGGAGCGGTAAGTGAGGTAAGTGTATTATATACGGCTGTAAAAAGTTTTTCGTTTAAAGCAATAAAAAGATACCGCCTTTCAAAGCGCAGTTATTTTTCATAAGGATCCTATAGGAACTATGTACCTATTGAAAATTATTCCAAAAAAAAACAAGAGCAATATTGTACACTTGTAAGGGATACCTACGCGCTACACTATTGTCCTTATCCAAACTTCAATCATTAAGTCTCAGGAAACATCAAAACAAACATTCAAAATAATATTACTTCAATCTCATTAAACGTAGGTATATTAACGCTATCATATTATCTACTTTGTTTGCGTGTTAAGGAACGCGATGTGATCGATCAATAACAAAAATATAATGGATTCCCGCATCAAAAGATATGTATCGCGACTCGATAATGAATTATAAAAGACAGCCCTTCAAGGGCTATTAGTCTCTGCGAAGCGCTTTCAATCTTTTCACCACATTGGTTCTGATATACATTACACAGTGTGAGATATATGTACCTACATTACACACAGTAGACATGACGATGAACGAACGAAAAGATAAAATTTGCCTGATTGAGAAGGTTGGTTAGAAAGCGTTGAGTTATATCTGTGTAGCGAACAGGTTTTTTATACGGAATTCTTATGCACGTTAGTGAAACTTTCTTGTACAAAGCCACCGTCGAGTTTCCAGACTGCCATTATCGTTCATGGTTAAATTCATCTACGATGACGATCGTAAAAATACATGGCACTTTCGAAAATGCTCTCAGGTCGAAATATTTCTTTCTCCCTAATGACAAATTCCTGCAATAATGTTTCGCTTGAGCGCCTAAACAAAGCATTTTGGTGCCTCGTTTCCTTGTCAATTCGTACATTTTGCTTTAATGGCATATTTTCACGCTAATCTTTACCCGCTTTCAGTGGGAACTTCTAAATTATCTTCAAAGTTTTCTATACGTTGTAATGTTTGGAAACTATAGCCACTGGTGAAATACTTATCGCCAAGGTCAGCGAAAGCCGCAGAAAGAAGTGGATCAACACTCTAGAAACAATTGACATGACCAGAAACAGTAAAAAGGCTTGGTCAACCCTACGTAAGCTAACCGGTGATCCTCCTGAACCCAAATCACAAAGCAAAGTAACTGCCAATCAGATTGAACATCAACTGCTTGTAAATGGTAAGCCACTTGCCAAACTGCCCCGGGTCCAAAATCCCCCCAAAACATCAGGATGCTCTACTGAAATAAGCAAACCATTTACTCTGTCGGAGATCATTTTAGCTTTCAAGAGGTTAAAAAACGGGAAGGCTCCAGGTATTGACGTCATAACCGTAGAACAGCTCAAACATCTGGGCCCAGTTGCTGTGTCCTGGCTCCTCGCTCTTTTCAACTCATGCCTCAGAGAATATAATCTCCCCAAGCAATGGAGGAAATCCAAGATAACCGCGTTACTCAAACCGGGTAAAGCACCAGACGACCCAAAAATCTACCGCCCCATATCCCTCCTGTGCCACACGTATAAACTATCTGAACGGCTCATTCTCAATCGGATCTCGCCCATAATCGACCCTAAACTAATCCCAGAACAAGCTAGCTTCCACCCGGGGAAATTGTGCTCAGGGCAAATCCTCCGCCTAACCCAGTACATTGAGGATGGGTTCGAGAAAAATAAAATAACTGGTGTCGTTTTAGTTGACCTTTCAGCGGCATACGACACAGTAAATATCAAGAGATTGCTTGCCAAAATAACATCCCTAGCAGACGATCAATCCTTCGTGCGCATCCTAGGGGAAATGCTTCGTAATCGTCGTTTCCAATTCCATCTAAATGCTGACAAAAGCAGATGGCTTGTTCAAAAGAACGGGCTACCTCAAGGTAGTGTATTAGCTCCAATACTGTTCAACATCTACACCGCTGACCAACCCATCACTCCCAATACGGAGAGATTCCTTTACGCTGATGATCTGGCTCTGGCTACACGCTCGGCAAATTTCGAAGACGGAGAGCACAACCTCGAGTCAGCCCTGGCAAACCTAAGTGCCTATTATGATGCAAATGCTTTAAAACCAAACCAAACCAAACGGAATCTTGCGTCTTCCACCTCCGCAATCGCCAAGCCAGAAGGAAACTGGCGAGGTGTCAACGTAAAGCACAGCGACAATCCCACCTATTTAGGAGCCACACTCGACCGATCGCTCACATACAAAAATCATTGTATAAAAACCAAACTCAAAGTAGATACTCGTAACAACCGGCTACGCCGCCTCACATCCACGTCCTGGGGCGCTTCTCCTCGTGTTCTCCGAACATCAGGCCTGGCTCTCTGCTTTTCAGCTGACGAATTTGCATGTCCAGTGTGGCATCGTTCTGCTCATGCGAAAGAAGTAGATGTAGCCTTAAACGAGACATGCAGGATAATCACAGGCTGCTTAAAACCGACACCCTTAAACCTGCTCTATCTATTAGCAGGTATAGCTCCACCCGAGGTCCGCTGTGAAGTTGCCTGCTTCGCTGAGAAACTCAAGCATGAGTCCGATCCACGACACCCACTTTTCAATACCAGTGCTTGTTGCAGTAGATTGAAGAGTCGGCACAGTTTCATGAAAGCCTCCAAATCTACCACCGACCATCCAAGCGAGGCTCGGTATAGGCTGTGGCAGGAGAAACATCCCCCTTCTCCCGAATACATTGCGCCTGCAGAAAAGCTCCCAGCTGGCAAACTCCTACCTTGGTCAACCTGGAAAGCGCTTAACCGATTGCGGAGTCAGGTTGGCCGCTGCTGGTACAATTTGAGCAAGTGGGGATTCTCAAATGAGACGCAGTGCATCACACACTGAAGGACCTGTACAAAGCCACTGACAATGCCGTAGCTGTGGCGGAGTAGTAGTCCAAAAAGATTAAGTCCCCCTGAACCATCGACACGACAGAAGAAAAAGAATGTTTGAATTTTTTGTATCTTAGAACTAGGCTGCTTTATTCAGTATGGATCTTTTGAAACGAAATTTATATGACACTAGCTTCCGCCCGCGGCTTCGCTCGCGTGGTACCTACGAGGATATAGCCTATGTATGTCCTATTCCAGACTGTAATCTGATGCTGTGCCAAATTTCATCCATATCCGTACAGCCGTTCTGGCGTGATCGAGAACAAACAAACATCCATCTATCTATCCAAACTTTCGCATTTATAATAGGTTAACAATGTATGTTATGTTAACAATTTATAGTAGGATAGTAGGATATCAAGGACATATCGCATGCCGTTTGAACACGGCTTAGTTCGATCTCGATGAAGTGTAGATGCTTTATAATCGAAAAAAACATCTCGCTCTATAACTATTCAAGCGCTTAGCTTTTTTTATAGAGGCAAAAAAACGATTACTTAAGTTTTATTAAGCTTCTGAGACTTTGTAGATAAGCAAGGAAATCTGGTCAACAGATATCGCGGTCGGGGGCTCACCGGGTGGTGCTGCAGCAAGCGACACCGGCAATGGCGGGCCGCTTCCGCTGCGAGGTTTCAGCGGACGCACCCACCTTCCACACTGAGATACGCTCAGCACCTTTAGAAGTCGTCGGTAAGTATCTTCCCCTAAAACTTAAAATATATGCGAAGGTATTACCTTAAAGGTACCATAAAATTAAATCCACGAAGGCCGTGTTGGCCTTGTGGGAGGAGGTACCAGGACTTAAGATCAGAAAGAAGTGGATTTGAAACTGGTCAAACACCGGTTTCCGGTTTTTATAAATTTAAGTGTGCATTAACAAGTGCTTAAAACGGAACCTGAACGAAAAAATCGTGAGAAAACCATTTACTATTTTTGAAAGCGTCGATGGGCTTGCAACCAGTTACGTATGGAATCACATTACTGCTAAATGTGGGCATTGAGAGGATGTGTACCATGCTTGGGGATAATACAAGTCGTGAGTCTATTATTTATTTTTTGTTTGAAGCAAAGGTATGCGATTGTGATAGATAAATATTAAGTCACGATACTGACACTTCTACGTGACCCTATGCTGCTCAGTAGAACGGACAGACATAAGCATACGGTTAGAGGAAAGGCTAAATAAAAATGATAGGCACCAAGCCGTGTTTGTTGCCTGATTATTCTAGGCTTGGTCGCAAGGAAAAGGCTTCATCTAGTTTCTAAGACGTTTCAAAGTGATTCTAGTAATTTTATTGAAATAAACGCCTTTGACTTTGACAGGGTCACAAATGCATGCAAACAGAGTCAAAATGTTTAAATGGATCTTAAAATAGTAGACTACCACAAGAGATCAAAGTAATATTTTTACGGCTAGGGATAGGAATTCTTAAGTCAAAAAACGTTCCCCGTGGAAAAAATATTATGCACCCGAGTGGTACTCTCTACTTTCATCTATGAGAAAAATATATTTCCTGGGATTTAGACAAAAAATACCCATATTTTTTGCGTCTATTTTAACACTTTTAGGTGTTAATGTTATGCTTCCACTATTATACGAACTCATTTATATGAAATTAATAATTGCGGTACAATATTAATCCGTGAACAGAGTAGGTACATAATTTGCCAAGTTTTTTTTTTTAATTCAAGCGTTGTCCTTCGACGTTTCAGCGACATTTTTTGCCCGCCCCTCTCACCGGCCAGTAATGTTATTCATACAATACAAATGTACCTACAAGAACATTACAAAATTCAGATTCCATATTCAAATCTCAATACAGCCCGCTGTAAAAGTCTAATAGAGAAAGAAAAGTGCTACTTTGTGCGCACTTATTGGGGAACAAAACGTCTTTTTTCGAATAAAAACATTTGACAGTACGATGGAGAGTTTGAAAGAAAGCTTCCGCGCGTCCTGTGGCCGTGGCCTAAGGGTTATTTCTGAAACCCGCATTACAGAGAGTCCAATTTGAACGTTTATACTCGCAGGGGTACAAAACAGAAATAAATCAATAACAGAATCGCTTCTGTTTCCTCGATCTAAAATTCCTTTGGAAGGAAGTGACAAATGACTTGTTAATAATTGATACTCCGTTGACGAATAACAAAACAACTAAACTAGTAATATCTATTAATAAAAAAAAACATAAGTTCATAAAACTTCTAACCTATTAGAGTAATAGTTTAATAAAAAAGAAATAGGCTCACAACTTTTATCCCCAAGAATGGTAGACATCCTCTCGATCTCCGGGCAATCAGATTCTTGAAGATATCTAAGGGGGTAGTCGGTGGCATGTCCGAATATTTGGCACATATTCGTGCCAGGCTGCAAGCCATTCTTACTGGTTTCCTCACGAATTTTTCCTTCACCGTTATAAGCACGTGTTAATGCGCACTTAATTTTGGTGCACGGCCGGTTCGAACCCACGATCTTTGGATCCACAGCCGAAGAACCTAATACAAGGCCAACACTGCTTGGTTCTATGTATACATAGAACACCGAAGTCTTATTCCATAAAATCAGTACAAAACTTCGCTAATTGAACAAAACCGGATGTCCTGTACGAGTACCCATCTTATCCAGCAGCATCCGGACTGGATAACTTTATTATTCAATTTAGTATCTTTATCGAAGAACCTGGCATCCTGTTATCTTTCGGCTTTCTATATTTTGCTTTCGGTCTTATAATAATTTTATGGAGACATTTTTTTATTACCTTTCCAAAGTAAAATGCTTCTGCAAAGAGCGGACCGTAGATAGAACCATGTCTAAACATTATCTACATTTGAAACTTCGAGATTTTAGTTTTAGGATATGCCGGTGGTTAACCTCGCCTTGTTAAGGTGCACTCTCTGAAAGAGGGGTAGTATTAAAGATCAATCGTGCTTGTAGCGGGATTTGAACCAAATACATTTGACTAAAAAAAAACAATAATCACATAGGGCCAGTAGATAGAGCCTCGTCCAAACATAACATTTGCCACTTCGAGCTTTCAGTTTTAGGATATACCGATGGGTAGCCTCACCGTGGTATCGACCACTCTTTGAAAGAATATAAGTAAACTAAAAGATTTTAATTATAATAAAAGTGTTTGTAGCAGGATTCAAACCAAAGACATTTGACAGGGTTGCTCACTCCCCAGAAGCCGATACTGTTACCTTTTTAAGTTACATAAGATCGATACCTACAGCTCCGGTTTCTATTCACGTCGTGTCCCTTGGAAAATATGTTATTGATATCGCAATAAAATTAACATAGGTAGTCCCTTCTCACATGCACCGCCATTGCGGCAACTGGTATTAATAAAAAGGGACGTAGTACAGTCGGTTAAATACGTTAATTTACTAGACTATTATATTTTCGCTTACAACGTCTATCAATATCAATCTTAGTCTCTTTATTGCAAATAAAAATGTTCTAAAAACTTTTTAAAAAATCTGTTAAAAGTCATGTTAAATAGAAATAATAAAAATATAAAAAAGCCTTCCTTAACTAACTTTTAAAATAATTCGAACAATGCATAATTTTTTTTGTATGTCAATAAAAGTGAATTAACCTCTCGGCGGGTATAGGCTTCCTCCGAAAATTTCCAAACCTTTCACTACCATCCATGACAAAAATCATGATACACTTCCTAAACATCGTCTCGGTTTATACTATTGTGTATTCTGTGGTAAGCTCATGCATTCGAATTTTGAAACTTTTGAAATTCGAACGTGTCATTATTAGGAATTGATAACAGGCCGTCAGATAGGATAAATAGTTGAATAGTAAAAGTTAGACGGGGCAATACAAGACAACTAGCTCCGCACTCCGTGGCTGATATTAAGAAAAGTGTATGTTAGTGTGTGTGTGTGTGTTTTTTTACAAAAGTATAAAATAAGAATCTATTAAAATTAGAAAATGTTTCTTAAAGCTTTATGGAAAAATAATCCCGCTAATCCCACGTTGTTCAAATTATGGCACCATCTTAGATAAAAGCCATTAAAATTGGACCAGCCATGACGGAACAATTGGTTTCCATACATTTTGTTAAAACAACATAGACGCCGAATTGATAATTTCCACCTTTGTTTCAATTGTTTCAAAGTTGGTTGAAAAAAACTACCTATCAAAAATAGTTCATAGGTTAGCTTTTTTTTGGGCGACCATACCTATTCTCATTTTGCGAAATAGCAAAATACTGTTTAAATAGATAAATTATGATGTAGGTATTTTTTTCGAAGAACGCTAAACAAAAATATTTATGTAGGTAGGTACCTAATGAATAAGTAATAGGCTGGTAAAAAAACTTATTCGCACCTTTATATTTACCCCATATTTGCCCTTTTTATTAACTTTACATAAAAGAAATAGATACAGTTGCTATAGTAGAGATAGGTAGAAATATTGAACCATTCTTTTGTTATGGAAATTTGAAACGCGTGGTAGGCGTTACCGAACAGTTTTCTCTAAAAACTTTGATATAACTACGTGCCAATAAATAACTACGAGATAGTTCTCTAGGGATACGAGTCCTAGTCTTTTTCCTTTGGGATTACCTTAGCATATTAAACTAAAAAAAAAAGTTTAAATAGATATATTTTAGTACTAATCAAACTAAAACAAGTTGATACGTATTTAATTCCATTCCATATCTCTTTTGGTTTTCATCAGATCTCCACAATCGTTTATTAGTAAGTTAGTTAGTTTCTAAAAACACGTATTTGTAAGTTACTAATAAATAAACGAAATCAACTCAATCACAATCATTAGAATTGCAGTTCAATTGATGCCTACCCACCAGTAGGTATTTCATAGTATGAAATGCTTCATTCATTATTGTGCTTATGCGTAACAAACATTTGTGTGATTAACACAGATGTTTGTTCTGTGTCTGGGTATTAAATATTTATATATTATGTATATTAGTCACTGGCAACAGCACTGGCATGGTACTTGTCTCATGTAAACATTTCTAGCGCTGTCCGCTTGCGTGGTAGGTACTGTCTGTTACTAAATCACGAGGCAGCAAGATTTCTATTGTTAGTTTATATTGTTATTTTTCTACTGTAATTATAAAATAGCACCGGCAGAATACATTGTAAGCACATATTCACTAAGTATAACACTTCTTTAACATATATTTCTCGCAATAAATGATGAAATGAAATGAAAAGCAATCATACCAAAGCTGTCGTGCCAGTGACGCGACGTTGTTGCCATCAATTGTTCTTTACCACACCAGTTTCAACTATGTATATCAATACCGAGTTTAGTCAATGGTCACGCTGCGCTGTGGCAATCGAGATTGCTATGGTTTTATTTATAGTTTCTCTTAAATGCTCTGAAACATTTTTTTTTAACCCCTCGGCTTTGCTTTCGTATCAATCCTTGTTATCTAAAAGTTATTATCTAAATTCATAAATTATGTATACGTTCGTTTTAACTACCCTAAAACGAGATTATTCTAAACTTAATTGGTAATAAACTCTAGACTTTTGGAAATTCCTCATTATTAATTGAAAAAACACTAAGCAAAACGCTTAGAACAAAACTTACAAACTACAAAGTCGTCCTTGTAAACTATAGGTATACTACATATCCTTGGCTCTATACAGCCACTACCTAATCCTTCCCTCAGTAACTACATGACAAAGTCCTTTTCAAAAGAGTTACAAAAATTATAATTCTAAATGCCGTTGGAAACAACTCAAAAGTAATATCTGCTATCAAAGCAATGAAAATGAATCATCCAAAAGCAATAGAAGTCTATTTAAAGAAAATATGGGCATCACATTTCCATTAACTGCGAGACGAATCTAAATGTTCCAAGATGTTGCCCACAATGCCGGCGAAACTTGCCAGGAGCTCTTTTAAATCATATAACTGTTTCGAATGTCGTGTTATAACTTGTTGTAGTTTAGGAGAGTTCATGACATTCCTTTAATTGGGTTATTCTATGGATTTGGTATTCTCACAGCAGACATAAACTAATCACGTGACATTTGGTGCAGAAACACCGACTCTAGCTTTAGCGTTGCACTACACAATTTCATACGTGCCATTCAGCAGTTAAAGTTTACACCTGACGCTGTTTATATTATCTAGAACAGATGTAATAAGGCCTTGTTTATTTTGTTTTTAGTTAGGTGTGCTTGGCACTTTTGTGTTGATGTAGAAATGATAGAATGGCTCGAATGAAATGTCATCTAAATGTCATGTAATACCAAATTGATGACAAAGGAAACATATTTGGTATTGGATGACATTTCAATGTGATTGCAATTCATTTGAGCCATTCTATCATTTCTACATCAACACAAAAGTGCCAAGCACACCTAACTAAAAACCAAATAAACAAGGCGTTATTACATCTGTTCCAGATAATATAAACAGCGTCAGGTGTAAACTTTAACACACTTACTGGACGCTGTAGTGCCTGGCACATGTTTAGATGGAGTAGGCTTGCCCAGCACCTACCTATGCCATCCTCTCAGCCTAGTCGACCTTATCCACAGGAAAGACATTGTCAAAACGCGTGGAGATGACTAAGCCACAGGTTTCCTCACGGTTTTTCCATCACCGCTTTGAGCACGTGATTTTTTTCTAGTAGAAAAATCCATTGGTTCACAACAAGGATACGAACCTACGACCTACGATCGAGAATCGAGATATCTCTTGCATGGACACTTATTCACAATTTAGATTGTCTCAACTTGTGATTGAAATTTTTGTCAAAAAGTGGTCGCAACAAGGTGTCTGTGATAGGTGACTGTAAAATGTACCACAATTGTGATGATGACACTAACCCCCACAAGTTCATGATATAATCACAAGTTTAGACAATTTAAATTTGATCATCAACTTCTGATGCTGACTGTACAATACCAGTAAATCAAATATGAACAATAAACCCATTTAAATGTCATGCCTAACTTTAGGCTAAACCTATTGAAAGTGCTTATAGGAATGTTGGTTGGGACTAGAAATGTGTTCTCAAAACTATTGCATTCGAAACAAACTAAGTCGTAGTCATAGTACGATTAATTTGCGTTGAAAGTTATCTCATAACATAATTTGAATGAAACACATTAATTTGATAAGACTAGACATGGAGTGTGGTGGTTATTATTTGTTATAAAAGTAATTAGAAAAGAGACCCTCCAAAATAAAGCCGTGTTCAAACGGCGTGTGATATGCTCTTGATATGTCATATAAAATTCGTTCCAAATTAATCCTTACCTCTACTGAATATGGTAAGTTTTGAGTTTGACATTTGAGGGTGTACGCAGGTGTATTTTATAGCTCAACGATATCGCAAGCTCCTAAAAGTAAGCTCATAATTAACTTTATTCAAAAGACGGATCATTTTATAATAAATTGTAGATGACATATCGCACGCCGTTCGAACGTGGCTTAAAAAGTGAATTGAATAAGATAAAATATTTGTAAACTAATTTAATAATAAGTGCCTTTTCTATGCAAAGAACAAATCTCACAGAGCGATCGTGCAGATAGGTTTGGATGGAAATTGTGGTCACGTGGATCTTTGATGAGGGCCCTAAAGAGATTTAAACACAGATTTTTAATCAGCAATCGCTCCGTTCCACAAAGGAAAGCAAACAGACGTGCCTTAAACAGAACTGGCAGCATTAATGTGATGGCTTCGAGCAAACCCCACCTGCAAATAAACACTGGATTGTTCGTGATTTTTGTGAGACTAGTTTTAATCTCTGTTTACTGTGAGAATTCGCTTTCAATAACATGGTTTAAATGTGTCGATTATCATCATTATTTTGTTACAGGATGTTCACTACTGAACATGATTCCAAAGTGAACTGAATATGATTCCATAGAAAGTGACCAATCTCGTTCGGCCTGAACCCAACGGCTCCCAGCAACCTTTATTAGGTCGTCTTTCCCCCTAGTGGGGGCATTAGCACATAGCTCTAACACATAGCTCGGAGAAACGACTGCCCTTGGAGCCGAAAGGTTCAAGAGTGGAAACCGCGCACCAGATACCGCAGCGTTGGACAGATAGGCTGAATATTCTAGAGCTAAATTTGGGTAGTGAGTTGGACCTACTTTATAGATTAAATGAGGAAATGGTTGAAAAAATCCTCTATTACAAGATATTTTAATGCTCTATTTAAAATACACGAGGTCTCTACTTCCCTATTATATATGTTACTAGCTTCCGCACGCCGCTTAGCTCGCGTGTTGCATAAAAAATAGCCTATGTCAATCTCCGGCTTTTTAACTATATCCATGAAATCACGTCGATTCGTTGTTCTGTTGCAGCGTGAAAGAAAACCATCCAACCAACCACCGCACTTCTACATATTATTTAATATAAGTAGCCGAAATCTATAGTTTCTAAATCAATTAATAAGAATATTAATAAAGGCGAAGGTTTCATGTTTGAAGATCCTTTAAGCAAATATTTACTTGCGGGATTTCTTCAGAGATAATACAAAAAATAACTTTAGATAAAGTTGTACAATTTGAAGCCAGATTTCCTTTAATCTCTAATTTCCAATATTGCGTTTGATAACATCCGCAAGCTTTCATACCGAGGCTTTAGTTTGAATAGCATTGGCGCAGTATGGGCCATAACCAATAGGTTTACACTGTCAGCATTACCCTCTGGCGGCTTTGGAGAGCTTTTGGGAGATTATAGAGATCTTTGTTTAATCTTGTATGAATCTCATCTTCCCAAACTTGTTTATACTGCATTCAAAGGAACTTTGTGCGACGATCCTGAATACTATCACCGCACTGGATCTTTGAAACATCGATCAGAAACAAACTAGCACTTGCTATTCCATTTGATTTGTGAAAACAGACAATAAAATTAAAGTATGTCAGGTTTCTACAACTTTTTGTACGTAATGCTACTTTCACGTTATTAATAATGGCTGTTCATACTAAGTGAAATTAAGCTATCGTTTTAAAAATTTAAAAAAAAACTTGCAATCTCTCGTCTCTATCGTGCACTTTTTATCTATATGCTTTATGGTCTACTTATGAAGCAGGTACAGGTACTTTAGGTTCCTTCGTAATGCAGAAAGAACGGGGGAAATTAAGACCGAATAAAAATGAATATTTGCATAAGTTAGTTTTATGCCCACTGCGAAACGGAGTTTGGCTAATAAGCGTTTGGTGTATGACTGTTACGATTTTAGTTATGGAATAGGTGCCCCCTTTGATAATCGTTTTGTATTATTTGTATATTTTGTATCGTATCGTTATACAATACGATACAAAACGATTATCAAATTATGATTACGTTAGATTACATATTATGTAGTATGAGTTTCGTAGACTGACTTACCTAGTTGTTTTATTCAAAGAGAATAAAACTACTTGTTATTATTCTCTTTGGACTGACCTGTATTGCTTTAAGCTGTTGCTACTTTTTGGCTAAATCTGGCCACATCAACATGTATGAATATGTGGCCAGATGTTGTAATTAGGCCATGATGCACTAAAAAAACAAGTTCCTCATTTTATGTTATTACAAAATGATATCTCGAGATGACATTCTGTAGCTGAGGAATAACCAAAACTATACAAAATCAAAAATACTTAGCACGAGTTTTACGTTGCAGAAAACCAAATCAAAACAACACCTATACTTACTCGTAGATCAATACCGCCGAATTAGACCTACTTTTATGAAAACCAGGCCGTTATTTTTAGTGCGTCACTCAAGGCTACGCCAAATCGATGTCGGTAGCGGCACTCAAGTTTTATGTTCGTTGCAGAGGCTCCCGAATGGGGTCCTAAGCTGGAGTCGGACCGCTCCTGGTACGGCGTGGGCTCCACTCTGCGTGCGACTTGCGCCTCCCCGCCAGCTCAGCCTCCTGCCAATCTCACCTTCGCACTTAACGGCCGAGAAGTAAGTCCTGAATATTTCCAACATTTTTAAAAACGGTCAATAATAAGTAATAACATATGCTTAATAAATACAATTTAATAAGATTTTCCATGAAGCACCCTTAAATGCTTAAATGTGCGTAGCTCCTCTACGCAAGAGCGTAGAGGAGCTACGCACTGCTACGCACGAAGCGTCTCAAAAAGAGTTTGATATTATATTATGATCTTTTTAGATTCGGCCGGTACTAACTAATCCAGTTACGCGGTCAGTTTATTATTTATTTATTTTACTGTGTATTAAAGAATATGTATAAAAGTGAGTATCCGAAACTACAAAAACCATGGTACCCAGACGGAAAGAATATTAGTCCCTCAGCCGTCGCCCGTCACGCTACAGAGGTCAAACTGTTTGGAATTTGTGAAGAAATCCTTGTATATTTCGTAAAAGTATTCTTGTTGAATATTAATTTTTTCAACCCTTTCTTGTAGCTATAAATTTAACTACTACCTTAATAATTAAGGTACTCGGTACATAGGTTTGTACCTGCCTTAGGGCTGTTAACATCCGGTCCCTATACAAGTAAATTAATTAAATGTTTCTTAGCAATTTATACCCAAATTCTAGCCTTAAATGAGGCCCTTACTGAGAATCGGGTTGTGTAAAAATAATAAATGTTAATATTGTTCAAGATAATTTAAAGGATAATTTAAATTTGTTAAGTCCAGATTTTTCAGAGTATTGATATAAACCTATCTAACCAAAATATTTGGTTTTACGTAATATCTAAGTTAGTCTACATATACCGGACCGGGTGGGTAGGTGCTGGGTAGGCCTCATCAAATAACACTGAAAGGAGCATTATGAAATCTATGGGCGTGTTTGTTCGTTTAAGTTCAGAGTTGAAAGATGTTTTTTTACGTGGGTTATTATCGTATTATACTTTCTCCATTGGTATTTGCTCAAGCCACCATAAGACAAATAGCTCCACAGGCGAAAAGGGACATAGGTTAACGTAATATGCTCGTATGTTCGTGGCCTTAAATATTGTACAATGTACGTACATCCCAAGTTACATCCTCTAAATGTTTTCATGAAATGGTTCACGGGAGTTGATAACCATAGTCTGATGATGCTGTCAGCGCGTGATAGGTACTCCTCAACGGGTAAGGGTAGAAAGGTCAGTTATAATAATAATAGATGTAGCCCGTGACCTGGTATACATATTAAATAAGCTGCTTTTTATTCGAGTACCACGCAAAAAAAGCTGCAAACCTCAGCAGTAAATGTTTATCTTTAAAGGTATACTGGTAAGTAAGTTTACGATGAGTTCGGATAACCCAAGTTCTCGCCGGATCTAAAAATTTTTTTGTTGAGCAAGCTCTAAAGTTACCTTCCTATTCGGTCCGCCATAGCCGCCGGCCGGACACGGGTCTGCAACAGAACAATAGTATTGTGTACTTGCTTCACTTTGACGAGACCGTTGTTTTTGCCTGCCAGCGCGCCGCCGCAGTCGCTGCTTGCCACTGTGTATACGAGTTCATTAATCACAAAGCAGCTCAAAGCTAGATAGCAGATAAACGAACCCACTTTATCTCTCTCCAGGCGCATCTGTGCCGCGGTTGCCACTCAATCGAACACCTTATTAAATTGACATCGTTCTCCGCAGATCGATATGGAGCAGTTTGGGCACGAATTGCCGGTGTGGTTCAAATGGGATCCGCTCCCTAAGCCGGAAACGACGACAACGGATATGCCGGAGGACGATTTGAACTTCAACGTATTCCACGATGAAAACAATATCCAATATTTGGACGAGTCTTACATAAACATACACAAGGAGGAAATAAGGAGGCCGCCGAAGGAGAGTGCGAAGGTTGAGTTCGAGAGGACGGGGCCGGACAATAGAATGCCTTCGGTGGGCGAGGTGATGCTCGTCGTGAGACACGACGCGTTTGAGCGCGGCAGCCTCCGGCTGACCTGCATTGCGAGCATATACAACCTGTATGCGGCACGCGCCGAGCTAATTTTTGATATGGAGCAGCCAGAAGTTGCCTCCGTGTTAGGTGTCCGCAATAGTGCCGAAGGTAAGTGAAATCGATATTGCGTTAGTTTGTAGGGTATAAAGGTTTTTGCCACTTGTTGTTGGCTTGTTATTATCATTAGTCGGTAGAAGTACACCTTCCTACAACCGCTAGCGTCTATCGAGTCTTAACCATTGTACACTGCATCTTTCGCCACTTTCTAGTCTTTGAGGATTACTTAAGTGTTTTTTTATACGATCCATTGATATATTTAAGTCCAGGCCATATGAAGCAAGAATTGCAGTTAAACACAAAGTTATTGTTACGACGTCTTGTCAACAAATTATTACTATATATATATATATATATATAACAAGCACGTGTTATAATATTCGTACCTTTAGGCTAAAAGCCATTATGCAAATAGGTACAGAGACATAACGTACACCACCTTTGTTTCAGATTCAGTTTCGGAGGGCGCCTGGCGAATAGCAACTCTACTCGTGCCATTATTGTTATACAGTATTCGGTAGTTATTTCATCTTTACTGTTTTAATTAAGTACAAACTAAGAACTTGTAATTGCAATTTCCATTTTGTACAAAGTCATTGAACATATCTTAACAAAAAAATAATTTATCACCTTTAAAAGGTGTGGATTCTTTTCTGTGTAAATACAATCTCTGTCCACAATGTACTTTAATTGCTAATGTGCTCTTATATGATGACACAGCAGCGCAGTTGGGAAAGTCTTAGTACTACTACAACGAAACAAGTAAACAGTGAAATAAACCAACGGAAATACAATTTCTAGTTCTTACTCGGTACATGTCTGTGTCGTTCGTGGAATATATAGAGAAAAGTTTTGTATAGTACCTACAGGGAAAATTGTTCATCCTAGAATTGTTTCGGGGAAACTTGTTCTCTACCATAACTACCGAGAAGAGGGTTCAAGATCCGTATAACTTACCTTTTCGTAGAAACTATCGTTATTTGTTTGATCCCGACAGCATGTCACGACGTAAAAAGGCTATGCGTAAGCCTGCATATTTGCAGCACACTTTGACATGTTCCCCACACCGCTTCCACTTTTTGTTTTCCGCTCGTCGGGTAGTTACTGTGAGAAATTGCGGGGACCCTGTGTGATACTTTGAAACTTTCGAATGTGTGGTCAGAAGTTGGTGCAGTTTTTACCCAACTTGTGTTTTATGGCTACTATTTGTAACGCGCACTCGGGGTTGGCCATAAAGGCGAATGTGTGGCTCGTTCACATAAACAGTTTTTCAAGTAGACTTTGCGAGTCCTCCTAAGTACTTTCGAGATAATAAATAACTATACTTGACATCACAAAGCTAAACCATACTGCATCAGACTTTGCACTGATGATGTTTATGTAAACTCGACTTGGTTAAGATGGATGTTGATCGTCTTCTAAAGATGTTAGTTGTAGATTAAATTGGCCAAAATGCTAGTAAGATATAAATGTAAATTTTCTATTACTTAAGAATTGTAAATACTTATAGAATTAAATAAATACGAGTTTTAATTTAACTGTGTGATTGTGTTGAACACAAATGCTAGTGTTCACCAACACATTAATTGGCCGTTCATCGACTTTGTAACAACTTGTTTTTAGATCGGTTACAGTAACTACCTGTCTATGTGTTGGTGAACAGCGGCCTAAATAATTTACTGTTGTAAAGCAAACGAGAGTGTTTAAGTTGTCAAAGACTGATGAGTGAAAATATATAGAGAATGATGTCTTTTGAGTACAAATAAATCCCATAATACATCTGTAATTCAATTTTAAATGTGTTAAAACTATGTAAAAATACTAGAACACACTCTAGTATTTTGACTGTGTCAACGAAGTGAATTTTTAAAATATTTGTAAATAAATTATTAAGCTAAGTAGAAAATGGACAAAAGATGTGTTAAATATGAAGATTCAATTTAAAATAAACAATTGTTAAAACTGAGGATAGTTAAGTAAGTCTTCTATCATTAAACCCCGTTCAGTATTTCTGTCTGTTCACCTTATAAACAAAATCTACTCAACCAATTATGATGGGACTTCACTGTTTAGTAGCGCTCTCTCGAGAGATAAGGGTATGTATAATATACTTTTATGCACTCTTAACCATGCATGGTAATATCTGACCATGGTCTGCAATCGAAAATATATCACAAAAACTATTTACTAGCGAATATGTTTTGATTTATCCAAAGCAAATCTAGTGGATGTACCTACCAGTGTTCCGACACGCAAACGAAGTTGCGGGCAAATCAATTAGTCTTTAATGAGAAAGAAACTTTTCCCATTCTAGAAAGTACCACAATAATAATATATCGATGTAAGTAAACATATTAGAGAAATAATAATATACTTAGAAGTTATTGATGGCGATCATTCAGTGGCGATGTGCTTACAACTATAACGAAGTAATTTCCCCTTGGAAGAGTTCCACCTAAGCCTCAATCAATCATAATAGGAGTCCACAATAAGCACAAGAGTCCAACATTATCCTCAAGACGGAAATAATTTATTAGGCAGTAATGGTCGAGAAGAATACGTTGTTGAATCGGTGTTGAATCGCATTCTGGCTCACTCTCTGTGATACCAAATGCATCAATCGTATTACAAAGATCAATTATTATATGATATTGTTTATTGATATTGGGAGCTATGGAGAGGGTTATGCTTGGTGTTTCTACAAGATATAATTAGAATTGAGGAGATCCGTAAAGTTGCCGACATAACTCAGAGGATTTCAACTTTATTCCAATAGTGTTTATTAGAAACTTTTAAACACACGCATCGAGTTCTATCTAGGGCTTGTATAATTATGCCTTAATTATAAGGATGGGAACTAACCTACCAAGGATTCGTACCCGTTTTCATGTTATTGCAATGTACAATTGTTTATAAGATAAACTCGAACAAGCGCCTAATATTCATGAATTTCTTAATTGTCACATTACTGCTTATAGGTACAAAAATTACTGATAGTCAAAACCGTCTACAGTCCAATTCCTTTATGTGATCCTTTCCTCTACATACCATACCAATTGGTAATTGTTAAATGGATAAAAATCTGCAAGAAATTGTTCACTCGAGCGTGCTGTCGTCTCATTTTTTCACCGCTTACCTTTTTCGATGGTCTTCGAGTAAAAGAAAAACCAATAACAATCTGTTACACAGTTCTAAGGCCTCGCTCGCCGCCCGTCGCCATTGTCTGCTGTTCGTTAGGTCGCTCTTTTCATTTACCCAGTCCCGTTGATTGGACGAAATCCATCACGGTCCACAGTCTCCGCTCTGCCGTCCATTGATTATTCCCCCAGCTTACTTCACTTGTGAAAATAAAGTTTTCTGAATCGACGATGAAGCTTTTACCGACCCTTTACCGACTCAAAAGCGATTGAATGAAAATTCATATTTTTTAGTTTTAAATCATCGTACTCGTCGCTGGAATAAATTTACATGCTGGGACCGATCGCGTGAGAAATGGGAAATGAGAGAATTGGAAATAAATGATCGTTCACTGAAAGTTTGCTCGTAGATACGGTCTTAAAAGCGAAGTTCGTGATACCCGCGGGTCTCTGTTTTGGTTGATTATGGAGTTTTGCGTGGTTAGAGTCGATTGCTGGACCCGAAAAGCGCCACAAACCTTGGAAATGAAGGTAATATGAACCAAATTGGCCTCTTTTCAGGACTCTGTCACTGTATGTTTTATCTCTAATAGACTTATAGGTAGGTACACTGAAATACACAACACACATCAGCGTGGGTAGAGAGCGTAGTGTGATTAATGAAACAAGATAATGCGATTATCAACAATGATTATGTAGCTTTGTAAGCCTACTAAATAATATCCGCCAAATGTTTGACGTACGAAGCAGTCAATTGTATCAGATAGATAGATTGCTGCTTTTAAATCGGTCAAAAAAAGTGGAATACTAACATAATTCATTAATTTATCTTTTATTCATTGAACTATTTCACTATGAAATGGGTAAACTAGCACTGAAAGGGAATGCTTGGTATAATAATAATTTACATGGCTAGTATTAAAATAAGTTGGATTTTTTAAATTCTTATCTCAGCTCGAGTCGACTCGATGCTCATTCAAGGGCGAGGGCTCTTGAAGCGATATTTTTTACTTAATCCTTTCTGTAAAGCCTTCTTAGGATTGCGAAGTCCGTCAAGGAATCCTTAGATAGTTCCGTACTGCGTCCGAATTCCAAATTCCGTCAGAGAAAATAGTAATTTTAATACATGTTTTCCTCGATTAAATTATATCCGCGTGTGCGTCATGTAGCTTGAAGGATCGGATTTAAATCGGACGCAGTGCGGACACACACACAATAGTCGTCCGTCTGTCCGTTCATCGTGCATCGTCCGTTATCAGAGCCTTATACTCAAACTAGCACCATAAACGCTTGCAGCTTGGACTAGTACATCGCGATGTTATCTAATAAATGAAATGGTGGTATATAAATTACTAGCTTCTGCCCGCGGCTTCGCTCGCGTGGTACCTTCATAAAGTAGCCTATATGCTATTCCAGACTATAATCTATCTCTGTACCAAATTTCATCCAAATTGGTTCGGCTGTTTGGGCGTGATTGAACAACAAACATCCAAACATCCTCACAAACTTTCGCATTTATAATATTAGTAGGATTAGGAGGATAGATGTATACCTACAATGTTTTTGCCAATAGTGATGCCAACATATTATAAACATTTTCTTGAATCCGCAAAGAAAACATATTTCAGTATAGAAAATACAAACCTACCTCAACTTAGCTTTGTAGGTAAGGAGGCTATCTAGCGAGTGAGTTATGGATATCCCTAAAAGATTCAATGGCTCTGTGATATTCAATCTCAGCCTTCGTTTACCTAAACCCGTGTCAAGAGAGTTTTGTTTCAAAAGATAACTGAGGAAACAGCCTTTGTTATCTTGTGGCCGAAACTTGTGTTACTTCCTCGTTATATTAGTATCACAGAGTATCACTTAAGTTTTTTATGTTGGAAGCCGTGGTCAGCAGTGAACGTCTTACGGCTGAAATGTCGGAAATAACATTATAAACAATTTATTTAGATGGTACCCTAATTTTTGATAATATGATCCTCTGAAGGAACCATTTTAGAGTTTTACTGAGTAAACAAACACAATAAAGCACTCGGAATCCTCATTTTAGCCATAATCACACTAATACCAGGGTAAATCCTCTGCTGGAATTGAAAACAACCACTTAGACGTGACGCTGGCTCTTGAGTCTCTGCAATTCTATATCAGAGCGTTGCATTACCTCAACCGCACGGCATTACGCGCAGTATAAATGAGTAATGCGACGGAGCTAACTTCATTTTCTGAAGGTTTGTATGTTTGCGATAACATGTTATTGAATTTTGAGACGCCATTGCTTAGCATGGGTTTGGTTAAAACGAAAATTAGTTATGAAGTTGTCTGTTTCAATAATAATAATAACACCCAACAGTCACTTACGTAATCCTGACCCGACACTAGGATTCCCTGTGTTTTGGGTATAAGAAACCACGAGTACCATGGTACCATAACACCCAGACCCAGAACAAATATTTGCAGATCATGCAAACATTTGTCCCGCAGCGGGAATCGAACCCGAGACGCAAGGGGTGCCCCTTGCGTCTCAGACGGGCACCCGCCCGCTACGCCACCGAGGTCGGCAGCCTTTGTTATGTTTCAATGTAATTGATCACCTAATTGCTTGATGCTTGTTGATTTTTTATGGTTGTGGAGATGGGCTCAGAATGTTCATCGGACGCCTGGCACGAGACACCGCAGGTATCGCCGGCAGGCAACTACAGCACACCTCGTTGCCTATTCGTGTGCATTAAGTTAATGTTAGGTATATTTTATATGTAAGTAAGTCCCTAAGGTCTATCTATGGGGCAATATTTTTGTTTACAGTTATTTGATGCCTGAAATAAATGGTATAGAAGGTGATTCATAATATGTATACTATCGGGCCTTATTCTATCAACATACTGAAATATTATTTGCGAAAAAAAAATATTTTTTTTCAACTAAAAATCGAATTTCCAAAAGTCGTGGAAGAAACTTTATTGCCAATTGGGTGTAGAATAAGCCTCTTTTGGGATAGTAATAATATTATGAGTCACCTTGTATTAAGTACATTATTATTCGACGTTTAGTTTATTTACAGAAAGAAACTTAAAACTAATACAAGTTAATATTTACAAAATACACAAGAAACAGTTGAGCCATCTAAAGACCGTTACAAACGATCTATACGATCTGTACGACGTACAATAATTATTATTACGAAAATCGTCTACCTACTTGATACTAATCTTTCTCGAGTGGATCGAAATGATAAAGTCAAATTATTGATTTTATGCCAACAGGTGGATGTAATATCGTAGTAACTTCATAGAAATTAGTGATCAAACGATTCCTGAATCTAATAAACTGAAATAGAGAACGTAATAATAGAGATTGAATAGGATTTGAGGTGAGGATTTGATTAACTCCAACTTCGCATCGTGGAGTGAGGTTTACGATCTGAGAGACATGTTTATGCGATCATCTACATCCCTATATTGTATTTACATTGAAGATTCTTGAAATGCGTGGGAGAACAGTATCTAAGTATAAATTCACTTACGTAACAATTTTCATTATGAAAGTTACTATATTATATACCTACGGAAGTAAGTTATGTGAAAATTGCAGTTACATGCAAAATAAAATCTAGAAAAAAACATTTATTTTTTTCAATAATGGCATTTTTTTGGATTCCTTACTTTAACAGAACAAAAATAGGAACCATTGTGTTTTCCTTCCGGCAAGGCAAGACCAGTTTCAAGAACTGCGAAATGTATCACCTTGAAATTTACAGCTTTTATCTCAATGCATTACAAAGATATTATGGCAATTAATGTCAAATTAATGCATGTAAATGGCAAATTTGGAAAACCTCTTGAGTACTTCTGAGGTCTATGATGTTACTTTATTTGGAATGCTAGAAGCCTTGAGGAGCATAGAAAAATATCTAAAATGAAGGACTTTTTGTTTAGCCTTATAATGGGATAGTGATGATTGTAAGGAAAAGTGGCTTAAACTCGAGAAGAGTTAATAATTTACGCAACCCGTTCTTCGAAAGACTTCAGGAACAATCTTGTATTTGGGCTTAATTTCATACAGTGAATACAAAATAAAAGTTTGTCACTTATTGCACATTGGATCTCTATTTTCCAATCCCGTGTATGGAAGCCTCGGGGCGCGAGTTCTACCCGCATTGACCGTCTTTATTTTCAATTAAAATGCAAAGTAAGCATATTATATTATGTTCGTTTATATTACCTATAGATTTATAGGTTTGAAAACAGAATTTTATTTAATTCTGATAACGGCCATGAACAACCTGTAGCCATGATAATAACATTGAAAATGCGAAAACGGAACTAGAAAAAATTAATGATTCAAGGGTCTTAAAAATTTGATCAAGCCGGTATCTTTCCATCGATACAATGACTCCAAAGCGTCTATCTCGTTACAGTGACGAAGTTAGTTCGGGGTTCGGGCTACCAACTTAGTTAAGCTCATAAATACCGGAATGAAATACCGCCAGATGTCACAGTCTTAAAAAAGATATTATAAACAGGATCCGCGACGTTGATGAAACACAAAATGCTGTTAAACTTTTTGCCATCTTCCGGAGTAGTAAAACAAAGGGTCAAATAAAGTTAACGAGAGTAATACACTTTCCATGATAAACGTATTAACGTGACATGTTTTTACAATTAGTCTATCGTGTCACACAAATTGCGGTATGTTGTTATTAATTAACTGAAGTGCGCACCAAAATTATTATACCTCATCTAAATTATGTCCACCGACTTAATTATAAGAAAATTAATTCATTAATAAAGTTTAAAGGATTTGGATCCGGTAAGTAACATATTAATACTCTCTTGTTATGCGGAATTGGGATTGAGAAAAAGTGTCCAGAAAATGTCAACCCACATCAGTTACCGGTGCCATGACCAGGACTGAGGGACCCTTTCGGTAAGTCCCTATGTTCATTACGGCACAAACAGGTACCTACATTATTGATTTACTTTCGGGGTCTTGTAAACTTAGATATTTCGTAAGGTTGTCTACGAAGCAGGTAGCCCCGTTTTACGTTTTTTATTTGTATGAATTAAGTCAAGTAAAAAAATCTATGAAATCACTAGGATCACTTTTAACGTCTTAGAAACTAGGTAAAACAACGCCTGTACCTCGCGACCAAGGTTAAAAGAATTTCGCAACAAACACGGCCTGGTGCCTATGATATTTTTGATGAACCGTTTTCACAAAATAGAATGTAGAGCTTCAGTGTCGAGCCGATCGAACAAGGAGTTCAAAGGAAGAAATTAAATAAAAGCTAATTAAATGTGAAAAAATCACATGGTGAGCAAATGTTCTAAGGGCAAACCGTAGTTGGTGTAAGCCCGTCATACAAAAACCCGGCAAATAATTGTAATTATTGTTCACTTAGAAATTGCGGTGGTACTCACGTTGTTTTCATAGAGTTGCTATAAAGTGGTTCTTTGACTTCAGTAGAAATTTAATTGCAAAAATGACCCACAACATGGATTGGTGATATTGTGTGATGTTTTGGCGGCGTGTTACTGATAACGGCAATTAAATCGGTGAAGTTTTTCCATTATGATGTTATTGGCGAAAGCGCCACGCGTATGACTTGTCTAGATACTTATAAAAAAACAACATGCTTGAGTGGTTCATTAATGTTATACGAGAATCGAATAAGATTAACCAGTGAGATGCTGTATTTTACTCGTTCGGATTCAATAATAGTTTCTATTGTTCGTTTTGTTTAAGTACTGACCTACCTGTAAACAAAAATCTTTTTGTCTTTGAACGGTCTGAAACGCATTTTCATGCCCATTTGGTTATTATTTCATAAGGAAGAAGTGTAAGAATATACGTTCAAGTATTTTGTCTTGGGGTGAAATCTGGGAGCAAATTGCGAAACACAATGTTTGCTTATTTGTTCAAATAGAAGATAAAACGGGTATGTGTTTATTGCTCCCTATATATTTACGTGACTTTTGATACGGGTTCCTACTTATGGCTGGTTTGCTGAGAGACCCGTCCTCGGAAGTCATTTAATATTAATGGGATTTTGTGAAAGTGTTTGTTCAAATGCGTACCTGTTCACACTTTGCTAGCCATTATCGATGGGTACATATAAAAATAAATGTAAGGGAAAGTAAACTTAGCTCGGTTATCAGATAAAATGATAAAGAATAAAGCTGATAATGTTTTTAACTAACAAGATCTACAGAAACTAACGATAACAAGCCTGAAAGTAGAAGATCAATCAAGGACTTCCATCAATTAAAATGGTGCACCCTAGGTGAAAGTTGATTAACCTAAACTACAGCAGTTAGAACTACTTAATTACGAAATAATATTACGAGAGGTAATGCCAACAACATAATGAAAACAGTCAACAGATTGGCGACAAAGAAACCACAGGCATATTATTACGGACTCTACGACTCCCGGCGGATATTAGATGTGAATGCCACCTTTGTTCTCAACTCTATAAAATTCAAAGCAATTCGCGCTAGTGGAATAAACAGAGTAATAAGCGGAAAGGTTTACGTCCTGATACGGGAAGCCAACTGGTACTGATAGGAACCTAATTATAATCTCCATTCTGATTATATCGAAAATTAAAATACTGTTTATGTAACCAACATTATTCAAATTCACCTATCGCTTGCTTGCTTGTTGTGTCACTGATTCTTTCTTAGTCAGCTGTATTAGGTCAGTGACCAGGATGAGGTATTTTGGCTCTGAAAAGGGCCTATAACAATACATACACCTATAGAAAAAACGTTTTTTATTATTCTTTCTAAAATTTTAGTCTGGCCGTGTCTTGCAATAGCAAAACGTGTTCTCTGAGATAGTTTTTCCTGCGGATTTGAAGTCAGGCTGCATTACAGTGTAGGTAAGTAAGTTCGAATGAGCTGGTCTATTACAGCCGTACAATCCCGGCGCTATTCAGACCAGATCTCAGGATTTAGTGTCCGTAATTGGACGACTGATTCAACATTTCCGTTACACAAGCGACGTCGCGTCGGATGGCAAGCTTTTGCTATACCCGTTAATGGGTAAAGCATGTTCGGGGAGTCGGCTTTAGACATCCAGTTATCGTGCGGCACGTGCTATTCAACATATCATCGGCTTGCTATGCTTAGTGTGAGGTATGAAGTCTAAATAAATAATAAATAAATATTCCGGCCAAATCACACACGGTCAACTGATCCCAATCTAGGCATAGCCTGTACCATGGGTACCTACCAGAGCCTGATATACATAATAGATATATATTTAACACCCAGACGCAGAACAAACATCTGTGTTAGTCACAAATGTTTGTCCAGTGCGGGAATCGAACCCGCGACCTCTTTAGAATGCAGAGTTACTACCAACTGAGCTATGGGGTCTGGTACATTAATTCCATTATCTTTTTCCCACCGACACACTCAAAACGTTAACGTGTTATTCACATTTATGGCAGCATATTTATTGTTAAGAAAAGTTTTCTTATACCACACAAACGCGGCAGACACAATAACGGGATACAAGTGGGTAAATTGGATTCGCGCCCTGGGGAGGTGACAGCAGGCTCGGCGCGTCGACGCGGGGCGGGCGGCTAATCACGTCAGCCGCGACGGGCCACGACTCGCGCCTTCGTCACGCTTGACGTAAAACTACAAAACATGATGACATTCATAAAAAAATGTTTTCATAAAAATATACCTATAGGTATAGTGATAGGGTCACCAGCCACGGCAACAGAAGGAGAGCGGAACTTTACTGCAGACGAATTTCTTTGTCAGAAACCACTGCGTCACCTCGTTTGTTTGGGGCTCAGGCGTAATTTTTGGTCGGTGGATTTCTAAGAATAAGAGAGACAAGATCTTAATAAATGATTTATAATAATAGACTCACAACTTTTACCCCAAGAATGGTAGGCATCCTCTCAAATCTCCAAGTGATCCGATCATTGATTATGTCTATGGGGGGTAGTCAGAGGCACGTCTGAACATTTGGGACAAGGCTACATTTTGCAGTAGTGAGTACTTATTCCATACGCGACAGGTTTCAAGCCCATCGCCGCTTTAAGAATAAGTACTTCATGGTTTCATCACGATGTTTTCCTTTGCCGTATTTAAGCACGCGTTAATGCTCACTTAATTTTTTTGAATAGATAAACTCAGTGGTGCACGACTGGGTACAAACCCACGACCTTCGGATCGAAAGTCGGGGAACCTCCTAATAGGCCAACATGGATTTTGATATATAATGCTTAATGTTTTTCAGAATCCACAAGATAAGAATGCGAAATCTAAAAAAAAATGCGTGGAAAACAAATGCGGGTTACCTATAAATTCCTGTTACCTCACATAAAACCCAATTATTTACTTTGCTTTCACTTTTGGAAAAATAACGTTTGTAATTAACTTGTAAGCATGAGAAGCTGTGTTCAAATGGCGTGCGATATGTCACCTGAAATTCAATTAAAATGATCCTGACGCCATAAGAGCTTGCAATATTGTTGATCGTCGTACTGTTATACGGGAACTTGTTTTTCACTTTTAAAAAAAAAACGAATAAATTGATTTACGAACTAGTAATTGTTTTATTTAGGAATTAGATTTTATGACATAGAATATAGATTTTTAGATGTGTGTTCACATCGGAGACCGAGGATAGACTGAAGAAAGTACTTGGGAGCTAGTGGAAAGAGAATGATGAAACTGCAAGCGAAGATGAATAGGTCAGCAGAATAGGGAACATTGTAGAGGATATAACATCTCCCCCAACAAGAGTAAACTTAATAAATTAAAGTAAGTTTACAGAAAAGAAGAAGAAGGTAAGTGAGGTAAGTTTAGGATGGATTAGAACACACACCTTTACAATGTAGTTAAATTTAAGTTAATCTAAGAGTGATTAATAACTAGGTACTTAATCGATTCTTAATCTAGGTAGCGGAATAGATTCTTCGCTAGGTTCTTCTACATTTGAACCTCTAGGTCTCAAACATGGAGGCCGAATTTTATTGCCATTGGCTTTATAAAAGAAATAAATGAGAAAAGCAATAAACAAAATAATTAAAACAATTGTAAGAATTGGGAAACTAATATGACTTGAGAGAATATTTGTTTTGTTATTTATGAAATTCTCAATATCTCTATTTCCTTGATCTGCTAAGTCTTTGAGATGCTTAAGACTTTCTAAATTAACGTTTGAAATAGTAACAGCAGACGAATTTATATTAAGTTCTCTGAATCTATCGGAATTACAGCATTTATCGTCAATAAGACTGAAGTCTGGATTTACACGAGGTATATTTATTTCGAGGTTATACATTGCTAGTAGTTTTATATTACGGCAGAAGGCCATACATTGTGATTCTAATGTCAATATACCCGTTCCTTGAATGGTTAATTCCTTAATATCAGAATTACATTGAATTGATAATTTAGTAGGTTGGGATTGAACAAATATCCAACTGTTACGGCCAAGATGTTGCCAAATGTCAATGTTACCATATAAAAATTTAGTTTCACATTGTTTAGGTAAAATTTTAATAACTTTGGTCATCAACTCAATTTCACAGATAGGATTAGTAGAAACCGATATGATATTGGAAACATCGCAAATGAGGGTTCCTTTGTATATAGGCTTACAGGAATTGACATCGTCCAGAGTACAGTAAGTAGATCTATCTTTGCTTAAAGCTATAAAATTCTTTGTAGGTAAAATCATTGCGTAAGATTTAGAGGAATTTACATTATGAGGTACAGGAACCGGGATCATTTTATAAAGATCGTATTCAATGTGATAAACTAAAGGAATCCTTACCATAAACATTATTTTATTTGAAATATAGCAAGCAGAAAGCTCCGATACACCTAACAATAAATTTATGTTGCTTAAATCTATATTTACAGGAAATTCCTTGTACTTAGGAATGTTCTTTATGTTGTTACTTAATTCTTTATATAATTCCCTTGGAGTAAGAACTGAAGGATGTAAGGTATTGCTACTTGCGAATAATATAGAATTTATAATATCTTCTAATTTAAAAGATAAAGTAAGAAGACTAGAATGTAAAGTATTTAAGACTTCATCCGTCTTGACTCTGAATAAGAGTTCATTCGTGACCAACGATACATTCTTTAAACTTAGAGATAACCTATTCATAGCATCATTCAAACGGGCTTCATTATTAGAAATAATAATGAGTGTTTCATTTATATTTGCAATTGCAGATTTAGAGAGGAAAATATTTTGTTTAATTAAAGAAGCTAGTTTCTTAGAATCTGAATCTAACGTTTGAATGGCGTTATGATACATATTAGAATCATTTTCATCCATGGTGCCGAATACTGTTTTCATAATAGAGCCTATGCCACCGAACCAAGCAGACCTTTTAGATTTGGACGATATAAGATGGGATATCGCGTTATAGTCTCGAAGAATATCATCATAGAGTGAACTAAGTGGTTGAAGCATATTATGACATTGGAAATCGTTCATGACTTTGTTTTGTTCACAAAGAGACTTAGTATCTTTAAGGCCATTGTCAATATTTATTAAATGAGGTTTAATGTAATTTAAATCTACAGGGATTATGAAATAAATGTGATCATTTATTAGTTTCAAAGTGCTGACAGGATTGAAGAAAATACCCGGACCCTTTGCCAATGGTTGGACAAGTTGCTGAGCCAAGGATGTCGCGAGAAGTAACGATGAAATTCTGTAATTTGAAAGTATAATCATAATAATTTATTTGCTAAAATAGTGTAAGTAATAGTAGTGATAAAACTATACTAATAAATTTGTATAATGTAATGTATAAGATTAAAAAGTTATAACTATATTTACTTAAAAGATTAACAAAGTAAAGTGCCGTGTTCTACGGTGCTTAGGTAGAAAACTGACTCGATCTTAAGATCTAGGGATCTCTACTTCAGCCAACTTTACTTCATCAAAGTGATGTCGGACATGACGACGATTAATGAGTAGTGACAAAGAATGATTACCATGGACTTTAACGACTTTGTAGGGACCTTTCCACAAAGGAGATAGAGCTTTACGAAGCCTTACATGGTTTTTAAGATAAACGTAGTCTCCTACTTTATATTGAACTGGACGAGAATGCTTATCGTAATAAGACTTCGACCTTTCTTTGGATGATTGAATGTTTTGGAGTGCCTTCTCACGAGACACTTTGAGACGATGGTGAAGCATCTTGATATACTCTGGGTAAGTGACGTCAGTTCGTAGATCGAAAACTGAATCAGGGATGTGAGGTTTATGACCGAAAATGAGTTCGTATGGAGTGAACTGAGTAGTTGTATGAACACTACTGTTATAGGTTAACATGGCAGTATACACAAACTTATGCCAATTTGTCTGGTTTTCATTCACATATGATTTTAGATATTCTTTTAACGTCGAGTGACTTCGCTCTAGGGCTCCTTGTGTTTGAGGGTGATAGGGTGAAGACCAGATTTGCTTAATTTTTAGGAAGTCACAGGTCATTTTGAACAACTCAGCTGTAAAGTTAGAGCCTTGATCTGTAAGTATTGTTTTAGGGATGCCAAATAAAGATATAAAATGAACTAGGCATTCACATGATTCTTCTGCAGTAGCATTTGCGATAGGATACGCGATGGAGAATTTAGTTAAATCATCTTGAAGAGTTAGTATGTATTTGAGTTTAAGATTTCCGGCTTCAGGGAGAGGACCTACGATATCTAGACTAATTCTGTCAAATGGGCGAGTCGAAGAAGTTGTTATTTGCATAGGTGATCTGTTGATTTTACGTAGGGCTTTGTTAGATTGACATAGTTTACAGTTTTTTATGTAATTTTCTATATCCGTTCTCATATTCTTCCAATAGTACCTTTCTTTTACTCTATCATACATCCTATTTGAGCCTAGATGTCCAGCTAAAGGAATGTCGTGGTTCTCCTTTAGGATTCGAGCAATTTCAGTGGGAACAGGGTAGATGATACTGTTCCGATGTATGTTGACTATAATATTTGTATTGTTAAATAGATGCATGAGCATGTTGTAAATTTTAATATATGAATTTTGCTCGAATGGGTTCTTGAAATCAGAAATCGCAATTTCGTTTATAGTTCCGGTAAGGACAATATCGTCTCTTACTGATTTTAGAGTCTTGAAAATGTCGGGATATGTGCAACTATCAAAATAATAGACTTTTGTAAATAAGAGATAGTAGGTTTTCCCTTTCAGTTCGATTTTCTTGAACGAATAGAGTTCGCGTTCTTCATGTAGGATACTTGCCGAGTCGTCTAAAGCAGAGATAACGTCTGGAAGATAAGGGTTTGAGTCATCAAAGTCAATGGAAACAGGGATTAGAATAGTTTTGGAATTACTTTTCAGTAGACTTTCATTTCGTTCTTTCATTTGAGTATTAAACGTTGCGTCTTTGTTAGCAAAGGCTTTTAGGAATTCAGAATAGTCCTTGTTTACGTTGGAATGCGTTTCTAAAGTTGGAGTTTCCTCAGTAGGCCTAGACGGTTCAACAGAGTCGTTTGGAGAGTCAGGTAAAGAAGGAAGGTTAAGTGGGCTAAAGTCCAACTGTCCTTCTTCGAAAGGGCTAAGATCTAAAGCGCCTAAATCTGTCAAGTCGTCGAGGATAATGTCTGGAATCTCTGGTATTTGACTTGGATTAGGATTAATAGATGTTCCTGATGTTGATGGTTCTGGATCTGTCGCATTTTGCGTGACTGGATTCATTGGAAAACGAGACAAAGCATCGGCATTGCTATTCATTTTTCCTTTCTTATGTTTTAAGTCGTAATCAAATTCCTCTAGTCTAAGCCTCCACCTAACGAGCTTAGAGCCGGGATCTTTACAATTGAAAAGCCACTTTAGAGGTTGATGGTCGGTATAAATGGTAAAATGCCGACCATATAGGTAGGGCCTAAAAGTCTTAGTCCCAAAGATTATAGCCAAGCATTCTTTTTCAGTTACGCTATAACTGCATTCTGCTTTGTTTAGTGTTCTGGACGCATAAGCGATGGGGCGGTCATGTCCCTCAGGGCCTTGTGACAGAATTGCAGCGATAGCATAACTAGATGCATCACATGTAAGGTTAAAGGGTTTCGAGAAATCGGGATAGGCTAACACGGGCGCAGAAATAAGAGCATTTTTCAAACTTTCAAAGGCTAATTGCTGTTCATTGAGCCAATTGAATGAAACATCCTTTTTCAAAAGGTTTGTTAGTGGTTTAGCCATTTTAGATAGATTTGGGATAAAACGACGGTAGTAAGATACTAATCCCAGGAAAGATTTAATATCTTTTGGAGATTTTGGAACCGGGAATTTTCGAACAGCGTCAGTTTTTTCGGGATTTGGCTTTACTCCTTGTTCCGTGATAATGTGGCCTAGATAAGAGACTTCCTTACGGAGAAACTCACATTTATCAGGTTGGAGTTTAAGGTTGTAATGACGGAGTCTGTCGAAGATGTTGGATAGGTTTTTCATATGGATTTCGAGATCATAGGAATAGATTACGATGTCATCGAGATAGACGAAACATTGGATGCCCTGGAGACCTGAAAGAGCAGAGTTCATGAGCCTCTGGAAGGTTGCAGGGGCGTTTTTTAGGCCGAAAGGCATGCGAGTAAACTCAAAATGTCCTTGTGGAACTGAGAATGCGGTCTTAGGGGCATCTTTTTCTGACATTTTAATTTGATGAAACCCAGAAGCGAGATCAAGGGTGCTAAAATACTTACATTTCCCTAATTGGTCTAGAATTTCGGAAATGTTTGGAATGGGATAAGAATCTCCGATGGTTATATCGTTAAGTTTGCGATAATCGATTACTACCCGCCATTTACGTTGCCCAGAGGCGTCTAATTTTTTGGGAACTATCCAAATAGGGGATGACCATGGAGACGTTGATGGTTTAATGATTCCTTCATTATGCATTTTATCTATTTGTGATTGCACCTCTTGCTTGTGTATTTCTGGGAATCGGTAGGATTTTGTATTAATAGGAACAGATGAGGATGTTGTTATTTCATGTTCAATGGCATCAGTAGTTGTCAAATGATCTTGAGGAAGATGAAATATATCCGAGTAGGTAGAACAAAGATCACACAAAGCATTTGTCTCTTCAGTGTTTAGATGGGACATCCGCAAAAGATTAATCACTTCCTCAGTGCGATTTAGAACATTGTTATGATCATTTTTAAAATGATCTGTATGAAAGATTTGATGACCCTCATTTTTATTCAAAGGTAATATTTTAATTTTCATATTAGAATCGATGTTCAATGGCTTTTCGGATGTGTTGACTACACTTATATTAACCCTAGCATTTGATTTTACTTGCACAATGCAATTTGCTATCAAGAGTGAGTCAACTATGTTTTGATCAAGAACAAGCCCCTCTTCAATTTCTGGATTTAGCACAGAACACTCGATTACTGTTTCAGTACGAGGAGGAATAGTGTAGACTGGTTCTGTGAATTTCAGGTCAAGTTCTACTTTTCCTACGGACAGCTTGCTCTGAGCGTAGTCAATTTTGCAGTCACGAGTTGAGAAAAAGTCACTACCTATTATTCCATCATAAGGAAATTCCAAATTGGGGATCACATGAAAGTGATGATTCAGAGTGTTAAACTCGATAGTTATATGACCTACTGACTTTATTGGATTATTCGATGTTCCAAAACCACTAAAACTTATTACGTGTTTTGTGATTACAGGGAATTTCTCAATTACGTGTAACTTCACCAGACTAACGGATGCGCCACTGTCAACAAGAAGCTTCAAGGGCCTAGAGGAGACAGGCGTCAGGACTTCTATGAATGGTAAGTATTTTCTCAATGGGTTTGTCGAGATATTATATGTTTTACATGCTTCTTTTTCTTTTCCAGGTGATGCACACGATGGACAGGATATCATGGAATTAGAAGATAGGATTTGCGATTCAATGGAGTTAGGGACTTGTGGATTTAGATTTTCGCAACCGTTGCTTTGGGGCTGGTTACCCTTGTTGTAGGTGCTTGATTTAGGAATAGTATGCTTGCCACAGCTCGTTTGGGGCTGGTTACCCGTGTTGTGAGTGTGTGAACTAGAAATAGTAGCGTTATCAGCACCGTTATTTTGGGGCTGGTTACCCGTGTCGTGGGTGCTTGATTTGCAAATAGAATGCTTATCACCACCGTTAATTTGGGGCTGGTTACCCGTGTTGTAAGTGTGTGACGTAGAAATAGTACGTTTATGAACACCGTTATTTTGGGGCTGGTTACCCGTGTTGTAGGTGTGTGACGTAGAAATATTACGTTTATGAACACCGTTATTTTGGGGCTGGTTACCCGTGTTGTAGGTGTGTGACGTAGAAATATTACGTTTAGGAACACCGTTATTTTGGGGCTGGTTACCCGTGTTGTAGGTGTGTGACGTAGAAATATTACGTTTATGAACACCGTTATTTTGGGGCTGGTTACCCGTGTTGTAGGTGTGTGACGTAGAAATATTACGTTTAGGAACACCGTTATTTTGGGGCTGGTTACCCGTGTTGTAGGTGTGTGATGTAGGAACACCGTTATTTTGGGGCTGGTTACCCGTGTTGTAGGTGTGTGACGTAGAAATAGTACGTTTGGGATGTGTATCGAATTTAATATTTAGTCCTGATCCCGCACGATACTTGACGGGAAGGCGTGCTCGTTTAAATCATTTGTTTCATCGAAATGTTCGTTAATAGTGTGAATAGGCTGATTTCTCGCAAACGAGTTCCCGAATCGTTTATTATTATATTCCCGTTTGCGGCATACATCGATGGAATGTCCTGGTTTTTTGCAATAACGACACACCATGGCACTGGGAGCAGAGGTGCTCTCGACATTCGACCTATTCGGAGCGTTTTGTCTTGGAGTGGTTCCCTGTGCGAGATTCCTATTATGGAATTGCCGTGGTTGAAAGCGTCCTTGATTTGGGACAGACGTGCTTGGGCTTGCATAACGCCTAGAAGTCGCCTGTAATATCTTTTCTTCAGATGCTGCGAAATTGATCGCTTCGTTAAGCGTTTCGGGGTCGCGGCAACGGACAACCGTCGAAACTTGGGCATTTAGTCCGATTATAAAAGTGTGCGTCGCTAGGTCCTGCATGGCAGCGACGCGGCCAGCCAGTTCAGCTTTCTTTTTCGTGGGAATTGAAATGTTTATTTCCGTCAATAATTTTGACAGACACGACTCAATGCGTAAAGCGAACTGGTTGACTGTTTCGTTGTTAGCTTGACGACATTCTTGCAAATCTGAGAGAAGTGCGGCGTAGTGCTTCTTTTCACCAAACTGGGATTTTAGAAAATCCTCTAACTGTTGCCAGTTATCAAAATCCTTAATCGCGCAAGCACTCTCCGCACGGCCCTCAAGTTGGCTAAGAATATATTTTAATAAAATATCCTGTTGTGAGGAAGACGCGAGACTGACTGCATTCCTACCATTATTTATGAAAGACTTTAGTTTTTCACGATTTCCATCAAACTTGTTTATAAATTTAAGCAAAATATTCATATCGATTTCCTTTTCAGGCATTTTAGTCGGTTGCTTGGTACTTGGCACGGGAGTAGGCGGTTTAATAACTATAGTTGGTAAGGAAGGCTCCTCCTTATCCTTAGTCATTTCTAAGGTACAAACAGTTAGTCAAAACAAAGTTCGATAAGATTACGCGTAATGAATGATGCAATACCTACGGCAGGTAAGGCACAATGAATGGTATGAATTCTATTTATAGAACAGAATAAAAGTTTGATTTCTCATATGATTTAAATAGGTACTAAAATTATTGTAGATTTCTAGGTAGGTACTAGGTATAGATTAATTGATCACTTGCACTGATAACGCGACGAAAACTTGATAGAGTTAAACACAGGATTTTCACTTCAGGATTTAGTTATAAATAATGTTTTTGGACTCACAGGATCACGACGAATACGGCATTGGCACGGGACATCTCCGGACCAGGCGATGTACTCCCTTCCAAGGTAAAGTAGGTACCTTGGGCAACAGGATCTAGCAGGTAAGTTTCTTCCTTCCAGGATTTGATATGACGTTTTCTTTCTTCTCAACAGGTACTACCAGACCGGACCAGGACCAACCAGAGGTCTGTATACGGAGAAGACACGGAGACACGTCACGTTGAAAACGACACAGGAAAAAAGGACACGACGACAGGATCACAGGATACAGCGACAGGATGTAAAACTTTTCACTGAACTGAGGCGATTCCGGGGATTTTAAATCCCTTAAGCTGCCACCAATTGTTATACGGGAACTTGTTTTTCACTTTTAAAAAAAAAACGAATAAATTGATTTACGAACTAGTAATTGTTTTATTTAGGAATTAGATTTTATGACATAGAATATAGATTTTTAGATGTGTGTTCACATCGGAGACCGAGGATAGACTGAAGAAAGTACTTGGGAGCTAGTGGAAAGAGAATGATGAAACTGCAAGCGAAGATGAATAGGTCAGCAGAATAGGGAACATTGTAGAGGATATAACAGTACGCCTCCAAAATTAAAAGTCGTAACCGGATCATATTTCAATAAAAAAACATATTTTAGATGACACATCGCTCGCCGTTTGAACACGGCTTACGGATTTAAAGCTTACGAGCTTTAAAGTTACCTACTGCTGGCCTCATTGGCAACAATATCATTCCAATTTAAAATGGCGAGGCTCACTTCCAAAATAAAGAGAAATCCCTAAGTTTACAAAACTAAAGTAAAGCTGAGCACGAAGTTGAATGGAGCAGTGGGGCAATTAAAGTAAATCGATTGGTACTTCATTCGTTGAAAACAGCCCGCTTGTCCATTAAATGGCGAGCATAGAGTTTTATCTCTGTTTTACTTGTAAAACTTCAGCTCATGAATAATAAGTAAAGTTATAGGTTTATGCCGTTACAGTTATTTTATTTTTATTTATTTTAAATTAATTAGCAAGATTAAAAACCAGTTACACTAATTAATTTTAAAAATTATACAATAGAAATAAAATTAACAGAAACAAACACACAATAATAATCAACAGGCAACAATCAAAATTTAAATTGGATAAAAATAATATAATTGAGGTCAACAATTAATTCAATTCAATTAAATATTCGTTTTTTAATTGAGATCGCATGGATCATAACATTTATAACACAAAATAGAATAATAATAATAAACATCACACTTTCACAAAATGCTGTTAATGCTTTCTTCATCACGCTGGGGCTCGCCCTATGGTAAGAACATTGCCCCGGCTAAAGAAATAGGCCCCTCCATTTCTACCCGTAGATGTCGTAAGATGCGAATAAGGATAATAAAGCTAGGGGATGGGCAGCAGCGTTCCCTATCCACAACAAGAGCTTTATCTGCGTTCGCCAACCCGCATGCTCAGCGTGGCGAGTATGGGCACATCCCCCCAAATGATTGTTTCTGGTAAACTATGGGGGAAGCTTATATTCAACAGTGGACGTCCTACGGCAGTAATGGGATATGATGATTATCTTCATCATCAATATAATCAAAACTCCTACGCTACTGACTGACTTACAATAAACACACAGTCTAGAAATGGTAGGAGAATGAAGTTAGGAGCATAGCTTTCTGTGGTAGGCAAGAGGTACAATATGAAAGTAATTCCCGAAACTCATCCCTAAGGTGCAGCGGGAGTTGAAGTTTGTATGAAATAAGAATCACGCAAACGAAGACGCAGTGTTTCCACTAGCCACCAATATTATATGTATGTTAAAACGCCATAATTATGTTACCTGCTTAGATTAAAACTTCCGTTTGATAAACACATGTAATATTTTTGCGTTGACAATAATAATCATATCTTTTGCGCATGTTATGATTATTATATTATATATAGATAATAATCAAGATCAAATCGCTAATTTTTACTAACGATAATCAATTTTTTTCAATTTTCAAAGTTATTTACACAATTTAATAAATAGCATCGATCATATAAAGAAACTTCAAACCGCGCTGACTACTTTCTAGTGCACCCCTAAACTACAAGAGGAAGCTCCAAATTACATACTCTTAGGACTTCTAGGTTAGGCAGTGCGTTGATTGTCAGTCAGTCAGTAGGTAGCGTAAAAGTAACTATATATATTATACCTACTATTCTTAGAGAGGTAGATTAGTATAGAGCATTATGACGTTTAGGGAAAGTATTTTCGAGATTAGCTCACAGATTAGATTAGACATTTCGCAGATTAGCTCACACGTCACCGAGATAAAAAGAAGCCTTTGTCCTCGGGATTAATCTATCTCCATACTAAATTTTATTGAAACCAATTTAGCCGTGAAAAGGTAAGAAATAGAGAGACATAGAGACAGACAGAGAGACAGACTATAATAAAACTAATAAGTACCTACCCAATACCAACGTTGAACCAATTTTGGATTCGACGGGAATAAATTCAACCACAGCTTAAATTGCGGTGCTACCTAATGAATTTCAAACAGTTCAGCAGCTCAATTTGAGGGTCCATTTGGTGCGAAGATTATTTCCAATTAACTACATACCTACTGTGGAAGATAAGAATCCACTGACAGATTCTGTTCGATTGGTGTGTTAGCTATGGAAGCGTACTAAATATAAAATATGTATATTATTGAGGCTACCTATCCTAGTGGATATTTTTTATTGAACATTCTTAACCAAGCATTGCTATATCCTAACTATACCTATAGGCCTCATGTTGAAGCCTTACATTTCTAGAAGCACCAGCAGATAGAGTCGCCTGCACTAAAATTTTCTCATATTATCTTATTATTCAAAATGGTGCCACAATAAAGATGAAGATGGTACGTATACAGTAAAGTTCAAAATGACCACGTACCAAATCCAAGGTACATAAGTTTTGAGGTTTTGCTGTGAACATTTTTATTTTTAGTAATTTACATTTTAAGCAGCGTTTTGTACATTATGTAATATATAAACGCTAAACTATAACCATATAAAATGAATTTCTCAACAACTACTAATATCTCGATTAAAGTCGAGATTTAATTTTTTTTCATGTCTTTTTAAAAACCTTTGTAGAGGTTTGTCATTGTCAACATCATCAGCCTGAAGTCACTGTTAGATAAAGCGTACCACGAAGGAGTTAAGAAGACAAAAGTCTTACATTCCTACTTTCTTCTCAAATGCTAATTTCATCATTGTGGTTTCGGCGTGAACACCAAGGTTTTTTTTTATTACTGTACAGTTTTGGGCTTCGTTTATATCGATAATTATGCTTTATTTTAAGTAGCACTATAATATACGGTAGCTCAGGACTCAAAAATAACAATAAATATTGAATAGTGGTGATTTTCTATGATACGAATGTCAAGGAAACATAAAATATGGCATAAATAAGTACGGAACCCTACAGGTATGGTTATGAACTCGGCCAGTTTTTGCATGCAAAATGATGACAGCCAATTCATCAAAGTACCCGCAGTGTTTATTTTCACTGCTATCGTACTCGTATTTCTGGCGCGAAAGACTCGCGTTAAGCGGAATGATAGACGTCCCTTCTCAATCTTTGTCTTCTCAGATTATCGACAATTCAGGTTTAGTAGGTTCCTTCGTTCGTTGACAAACTGACAAGATGCTTTCTCAGGCTTTATTTCCCTGCGTTAAAATTTTACTGGTACGTAAGTAATCTATTATTCGTGAGTGGGTTCTCTCTCTCCCTATGAATATTAACACTCGCTTTAAACAACAAGCAGCTACATATCTCCGTGTTAAAACATATTCATACAAACATTCCAGTTCAAGTTCTATTAATTCCTGATCTCCATTCCCGGCGGAATGCACTACTTCTCTAAGCATGTCGAACAATGGCGCAGCAATCAATAGAATAGTTCTACAGAATTCATCGCAGCTTATTTGTTAAATAATTGTTCATAGTTAGTTTTCTGTTGTCTTTTTATTTATTAGCGATTAAAGAATGTGATTGCGTAGATTTACTTTATATAAACAGAATTTGAAGGATCAGAAGAACGTGAGGTGTTTTCTATTTCGTTGTTTGGTTTAGAAGATGTTGTATGATTTATTTTCACTGCGGAATTGGGTATGATCCAACAGATTAAATATATGCAGAGAAATAAATTCTTGAGTTCCTGAATCGATATCAAACATATTAAGCTGTCTTTAAGCATACCTAAATATTATTCCTAAAATATATTCTTCTACATAATGGCACACATACGCATTATGCAGTGAAAAAAAGTATCCAGCATGTTACCGTGGAGTGGTGCTCGGCGGCAGAGCCTGCGAGAACGTCCGTGTCTGCGCTTCGCTTTTTGCAAAACGAGTTGGCTCTAAGTGCTCTCCAGCAATCCAGTAGACCCGACATTAATGCATTCCATTACGAGTTATGCTATGCTCATGTAAATTAATGTTCCATTCATATTCTTTCCGGCAATAACGCAGCGGATGATTCTGAATTTCAAGAATTATGCCAGCTTTGTACAGAATCTCGTAATTGAAAACGGAGTTTACTTAGTATTATGTTAACAGGCCTGTCACGTGCTTCATGGACGAACCCTGAATACAAATAACTCGTACATGACGCCTATCATTCTTGTAGCTTTCTGAATATTTGTGTTTTTCGGGGTGGTAGGTACTTGTAGGTATATTTTTCCGATATCTTCAAATACTTCGTTGCTCCCCGTGATATTCATGCCAATAAGACATAGAGAGTTTTTCACACAATTTGATATGTGAGTACACCTTTATTACCTCTCAAGAAACGTGCCTCAAAGATTTGCGCAAAAAATATACAGGTATTCCATTTGTTAGTCAAGGAAATGTCACCACCAAATTGGCATGTTTTTTTATCCTTTGTTTTCTATACGTAAGTAGGTCTTTTTCTTCTTATTAGTTTGATTTAGTTGCAGTCATCATCTTTTTAATTTAGCCAATCGTTTTGAATAATAGAGAAAACTGAGTAAACAGATAAACAATATGCCTGGTTTTTGCAACGAGTTTAACGACAAAAGCGCTCAATGAAATTTGGATAGGGATTTCGTTTTATAATTATAAATGTTTTAATTTTTGAGAAGCTTTGGTGATGGACAAAAAAACAAATGTTCCTATAGCAATTCAGCTTTCAAACATGAGCGGTTCGTAAGCTTGAGAGTTGCGACCAACTCCAGGCTTTAGGGAGTAATTACCCTACAAATTCAATGGGGCTTGTCTTAGCCACTAGCTAAAAGACATTTTGTCGCGCGAATTGATTTTACTTCCCTGGCTATGCACCGAAAGCTACTAAGCAGTTGGTTAACCTTGTGACAGCATCTTAAATAAATTAACTGGCCGGAAGGAGAAATTGGCTTTTCTATCAAACAAGGACTGAAAATACACGATAGTAAAGTCTCTCGAGCATGCATTGACAGATTTTTGACAGATTTAGTGTTCACACACTTCGTAGACACGCATAAATATTTGTTGAATAGGTACATATATTATTTTGTTACACCATGCAGCGTTGTCATAAACTGTATAATATACTAAATAGCGTTGTCATAAATTGTAACTCTATTGTATCTACTAAATATTTGCAGCGGTCTACAGGGAACATGTACCTTTCTAAGCTACCTAAGCCGTAACCATGTACATGTTGGCAATAAATGAATGTATTTATCATTTTCTCATCAATAATTGTATGTTTATAAAGAAGAGAAAATAACGATAGACTATGGTGTCTATAACGCGAGAATATAAACTAACGAAAAGAATGACGCCAGATCCGAACCCGGGTCTAATAAAGTAACGAAGGCTTACGTTCCATAGGCAGCATACCAAAGGCTAATTTACAAGTGAGATTCCGGCAGGTATTGGTAAGGGTGAGAAACTTGTCTTTTCTTTTTGCTAGAACTCGTGTAAGAAAGGTGTGAGTTTTCCATACACATGTAGTTTAACTTAACATTTGGTTGTAGATACAAACATTCCTACATAGCTTAGTAAACCTATGAAGGAGAGCTAAAAAAAAATTACACATTTTAATCACGCTTTTGTGGAGAAAAGCTGATTCAAATCTAAATATATTCTACATTAGTCGTATTTTCGTATACCAGACATGTCACACAAGATATTACTAGCGTGCCTAATTGTTCTCATTTAACGCGAGCTAATCTTGTTAGCAATAACAATGGTTTGAAATTAAACCAAATACATCCGTACAAATTAGACACGCATTTGTGGAGAATTAAAATAAACGTTTCCTCCGGGCCGGGACGTGAGACTTGGTTTAAAGAGGGTGATTAGAGCTCACGTACTTCGTGGAATTGCCGCAAAACACCGCGACACGCACTCACATCCGCAGACGACTGCCACTCGAGTATGCTTCGCCAATTTATCTCGGCGAGACCACCAACTGAACGCAGTGAACGTAAAGAGCCACAGAGATTCATTTTCAGCCTACACAAAACCACCATAAGGATTAACTAGGTAAGAGTGAGGAAAAATGTGACCTAATAAAGAAAACGCGCATAAAAAAGGGACAGTTTTGGACCTCAAAAATAATCGAAAACCAAAGTACACTATGCTTAGGTTTTGGATTGTAATGAAAATTAAAACACCGCGTTCATTGGCTCGGCCGCACCATACGCTTTGCCGATACATAAATGTATCATATCATTGCCGATCATTGCCGATAATTTTAAAACTAAACTTTTTTCTGTTTTGTTATAGGCCCTTTTGAGATAGTATAATAGTTACAAAACAACGTTGTAAAGACTGTAAAGATAATTTACAACTCAGACAGTAATGTTCCTTATGGCTGTTTTCTTCACTGAAAGTGGAGGTACGTTCAGTGAGCCATTACAGCGTAATCGAGCGCGCGAGTCGTAGTTGTATTACTGTAAATATTATATTAGGTAGATATGTAGGTAGCTATGAACCTTATGACATCCAATTTCTTGAAATAACTAGCCTTACTAACGCTATATATCTTGTTCCTGGCCTGAGGGTACTTGGCTTTGTTGCGAACAAGAAATTTAGGAAGCGAGAGGTTTGGATCTAAAACTAAGGTTGTAGGTAGGTAAACTGAAGAAAAACTAATGCTAGCAATGTTTATATTAAATATTGTGGTTAGTATCAATGTTGAAGTTTTATTACCTCATAAGTTAATAGTTCACACAACACCGAGGTATTCTGAATTTTTGCCTTAGACATGGAGGTCTACGTAATATTTATATAGTTGGGTACATAATATACCTTGGGCACATTACATACCTTTTTGTTACAATCCCTCGGTTTTCTCAATCATTTGTATTATCTCTTCTGGGTCCGACAAGAAACCCAAAGTAGAGCATATTAATTAATATCAACAAAGCACAAAAAATACCCAGATAGCCTTTGCCCTTACGCATCGATAAGCATCGCTAATGGATAAGTTTGATACCAAGTACCTAATTTGAATTTATTTGATAGTCTAGAGAATTAAGTGCTTAATGCGAGATTACTTGAAGCAGCTGCTTAGTTTTGTATAGATTTGTTTATACTGGTCCAACACTAAGCGCCTCTAATCTTTAGATAAAACTACACACCTGCTGTGCTACGAACGCGTAAGTATTATAATACCGATTGTTAATAGCAACATGGGTACAAATCAATCCATTCTGTCAGTCTGATATAATTTTTAGTAGAAAATAATGTGGTTAATACCTAGTTCATCATGAATCATTTCAGCTACAGGACGTCCATCGCTTACTATAGGGTCCTAGATACTTGATTTTCAGAGCAACAAGATCAGTCGCACAAGATCAGTGTCCTACGCTGCGCTTTCTGGTGAGTGATCTCCACTTTCTACCGCAACCTGTCATCGATTCTTCGAGCTATATACCTTGTTGGTAGTTTGTCTACAGATCTCCTCATTTCTGATTAGATTTCATAGAAACAAACCAAGCATAACCCTCTCCGTAGCTCGCTGAGCGACCATGCCCTTTCTTATGTGTTAACCTACTTATTATAACCCTTTGACTCGATGACATCATCCTGCAGAATTTTACACTGTGACTTCGTATTATCTTACAATCTTGCAGCCAATCAGCGATTTTGGAAAACAGTCTAGGTACTTTAACAATTCCAATGGCCTGAATAAAAGCGGATCGCAAAAACTTTTCACATAAAATGGTGCAATTCTATTGTCGTTGGAGAGGCAAATTTGAAATTGAAAATAGCAGTTGGAGCCTGCACCGTGCCCGGTTATTTGGGAGAGCCCGCTTCGTACTTATGTTACCGTGTTTACTGGATCGTGCATGACCGCATTGACATATTATCAATACCGTACTTGGGGGTCAATACGGTATTGATAATATGTCAAAAGCGAGCTTACCCGGAATTATGATCTTGGTGAATTGCGTAGAAAACAGGTAGCGTAGCAGGTACTGCTACGCGGAATACCTGGTGTTGCTACCTGTCACAAATAAGCTAGTCTATTTATTTGTCTTTGCAAATTTATTAACCACGCATTTTACTATGCTGTTTTATTTTATATATCGTAAATATTGTATTGTAAATATTGTAAATGTTTGCAACAAATCTTTTAGAAACCTAGGTTTTATTTTAAGACAGTGTGTGAATTTGAAAAACATAAGTGTTATCAAAGTTTTATATAACGCACTTGTGAGAAGTCATTTGGAAACAAATGCTATAATTTGGAACCCTAACGAAGCTAAGTACAAACTTTTGGTTGATAAAATACAAAATAAACTTTTTGTACTTAAAAGAATACGGAGTCTATCCATATTACCCGTTGATGTACCCGAGTCTGTTCGTGTTAGGCATGGTAGGGTATTGCAGGCTGTCGGTGCGGAGAGATGTGGCTCTTATAAAGTACATGGTGCGCGTGTTGCGCGGGGAGCTGCACCACCCGACGGTACTGGCGGCGCTGCGGCTGCGCGCGCCCAACGACTACTTGGGCCTCCGCCGCCGCCCCGCCATGCTGGAGGTACCCAGCTGTAGGACCAACCTACTTAAGTTTTCTCCCGTGTCACTCGCTATCTATTTACTCAATATTCTATCCCAAAACAGTGTAGATGTGTTTTACCAAAACCTGCCGAAAGCCATGGAAATGGCACAGCTTGTCATTGAGACAAAATATATTAATTAGTATTGTTAATAAATTAAGTTAAGTAGGTACCTAGATATAACATCGCCTTAGGGCTTAATAAAAAAACCTGTTATGATGTTGTTATCTTAATAAATAAATAAATAAATAAAATAAAATAAATTTTAATTCGTGATGGAAATGGATATTAGGTACTGCACTACTACATTACCATGGAGAGTATACCTACCTAGAGAACATACCGAAATATTTTTACAGATACATATCATGGCACTTGCATACACAAGTAAATATTTAGATATAATTCTTAAATAACCTACTATTAATTTATTTATGTACTTCTATCTCTCAGTACAAGCAAAAAATGTTACAATATTTAGCAATAGTATCATTTATAAACGCTTCAATGATCCAAAAACCGGATCAAATCACCGAGCTGGACAAGCCAGCTTGCTTTGACACGTCACTGCCAACTGCAAATCATAAAACGCTTTCATTCGAATGAAATACGAATGGCTAATACATTTTTATGCCATTTATTAATGGTAAGGATAAAACATTCTGATTGCGAATCGAAATTTTCCACTTTTATAGATGTTCCACATAAAAATTCGTTGCGGGGTTTGTGAACAGTTACAGTAAGTGGCTCGTTAATATTCCGTGGGCAGAGCGCGATAGCATTCATGTGAGCGTGTAAAGCCGAGCCCACAAAATAAGCTACCGCAAGAAAAATAACCTAATAGAATCTAAAAGCTTACATTTAAATAGCCATATTTCCTTCTGCATTTAAAGCGCTCCGGTTCCGACTATCGATTCTTTCGGCAGTCGCTACTAAATTCAAATGGGATTTTAAACCTAAATGTCCAGACGTTGAAATAATGCCAAATAGCGCTCATTCTTTTTATTATTTCTTATTTTCTTAAAAAGGCTGTTCACCAGTCGCTGGGCCTTAGATTATAGCAAAAAGTGAGGCACTTAGCGCCACCTTAACACGCGCGGCGTGGAACCTCACTTAATTTAATGAATGAAAGTAAAATCGCATAATTTTTAATTAAATCTGGTTGGAAATAAATTTCTTCACTGTAATTAAGTAAATACAGCAAATTATAAAGTAGGTGACGTGTGACGAACAAGTCCCTGACATCACTATTTTATTTAAATGTGACCCAATTAATTTTCAATCTGCACTTCTCCTAACTTACATTTTCGTCAATCTGTCACCTAAAAATGATTTGAAAATGGATTAAAATTCTACCTATTTTACCTATATATATTTATATAACATCAATTGTTTTACTATAAACTTTGCATTTGAATTTTGCATACAAACATAGGTTTTCAATTTGAGAGTTCCATTAGTAAAAGATAAAAACCAACTTTCACCATAAGGGTAATTTAGATCCTATGGAAAAAATCGACTGAATTCCACCCAATTAGTTACGGTTCCCTCGGCGCGCTAAATTTAACTCTACATCTGGAGAATTTATTTTAAATTACCTCATATCAGTTCAGATTTGGCAAATAAGGGGTTTTCCCTGAGATCGATTTAGTAGTCAGATTTTAATGTATTATGACATCAAAATCTGACTACTAGATCGATTGAGATATATCGTCATCTCCATTTTTACAAGTAATAAAGTTAACTGTTGTTTACTTTACGTTAAATATAATGAAAGCACTTCACGCCTGTCATGTACTCAACAACTATGCGAGGAAATACAACATACTTCCTTGTTAGTTTGTTTAGCGTCGTGATTTACCTACTTGCGATAATTAGCTCCAAAAAGCTCGAGATAAGATCAACCGTCCGCTCGAGCCCAACGCCGAACTTAAAACTTTAATGAGTTTCTCCTCCTCTTGTTATCTTAAGCCAGGTTGAACAAACTTTTACGTTGTTCTGTTTATTGAACATAGTATAGTTTGCCAACAATTCAATATTAAATTATGTTTAAGTTTTAATTAACGGCTAGAGACAACTTAATTCAATTTAGAGTTCGGACAAAGCACATCGTCGATACTTCGTTAGAACTTCACAATTTCCTAAGAATGAATCATAGACATTTCAGCCGTGGGACGTCCACTGCTGAACACAGGCCGGGTGGCCTGTTAGGTCGGTCGCGCTGGAAATCTATGGGGGTCCATAGATTTCCAACGCGACCAACCTAACAATTCCGAAAAAATATCCGATAACAAATCAAATGTGGAACTGTTACGAAAAAAAAAGTATATTTGCGGTTTCTTACTTACTTGTCGTGTAACTGGTTCTTTCTTAGTCATCCTGTATTAGTTCAGGGTCCAGATTGAGTATGGTGGCCCCAAAAAGGGCCATTGACCGTTGATGATAGAACAAGTGCAGTGCAAGGATTACATTTAATCTACGCGAGGGACCGCAAATTATGAGTTTGTCACTTCGTACACTTACAAGCCTCGGCGCCCGAGTCCTACTTGCACTTGGCTGTCTTTATTCTATTTGTAAGTAATAGCTAAAAGTCAACCTAAAAATTAGTCAGAGCTTAATCGGTTCAATTTTTTACCACGAATATATCACATAGTACTTTAATATGTCGCGTTGACGCGCAATAGTGTTTTTACAATTGGACAAAATTTCATCAATATGAATTCTTTATGTATTATCTAAGCTTATAAATTAAAGACAACGATCATTGAAATCAATGCTGTCACTAAGTATTATAGTAAAAGATAAAATGATACGTAATACGTAGGTATAAATTATTCGTGGATCAAGACGGAAGTCCATTTATGATTTGAGTTTGAATAAGAACATTCGTAGTTGAAGTGTCCGAGAATATTCATTTTTAAAATAATTCAGTATGTTGGATAAAGTATACATAAGACAGCATGCTACGGCACTGAAACTGAAAGCCGCGCAAAAGTATAACATCAGTCCGGAAAAGTGTCACATAGGCCATGTGATTTTACAAGGATTGCTGGAACGGCCCCAATTTTTGAACCAGGTTTGTGTAATTTTTGACATACAAGACCAACAATTATTATCATAGCTACTCACAGGCATTCCGACTCTCATCAGTCAAAGACCTGCAAACTGTGTGTTGACTCACAGTCAGGCTCAAAGCCGTCGCACACCTGAATGACTCAACACCAACTCGTTTCCAAATAAAGCATTGAAGTGTTAACTTTTTATCCTCTCGCGTACAGGCCATTTAAAGCATGGGCAACGCCTCATCTACTACCCTTTAAAAAACCCTGTATATTACACGGTAAGCCTCACATTTCAATGCTTCGACGATTTCCTAAAAGAAAAAATAAATTCCTATACCTGGAATAAATAGCATACAGGCTTTTTTATCAGGGTACCACGCGTAGGATGCTGCGAACTTAAGCTAATAAGATAAGGATACCACCAACAGATCGATGCAGCTACAGATGAAAGGGAAACCAACATGTCGGTCGCGAGGCGGTCATGCCGTCTCGCCAGCGCTATGCATAAGTACAGCCTTCAGCCTGGTGACTCCGTGGTCCTCATGGGCTATAACCACCTGGATCTGGTGATACCGTTCTACGCTTGCCATTTTAATGGATACTCGATGTGCGCGATCGATCCGAGCTTCACACCAGGTAGGCTTCCAAGATATTGCTTTATATTCTGTTTTATCTTTCTTCTTCTCTCTATAGCTTATATCGTACTAGCTTTCCCCAACTTGACTCATGTGGTACCTACGAAGATAAAAAGTAGCCTAAGTTAGCACTTAATTATTTTGCCAGACTATAATCTATCTCTGTGCTAAATTTCATCCAAATCCATTCAGCCGTTCAAACGTGATTGAGTAGCAAACATCCATCCATCCACTTTCGCATTTATAATATTAGTAGGATTATTAAATAAGCTTATTCCTTGAAGTTGGAAAGTATAGATTAGTTGAAGTGAAACTTATCTTTGCTTCTATTAAGTGCCTTAGAACAATTGAGGCGATATTTTCCAACATTTGATATATTTTGGATCTCTGTATCTCCTTACCACTACTTCAATTAAACAAAATGATGCCAAATTTAATATTTTTTCTGGTATTCGGAAGCAAGAATAAATAAACTGTAACACATAATGATATCAAATATTATACCAATAAGAAGAGCTTGCTGATGTTGAGGGTTCGGAAGAAAACTTTTTGATTTAGCCATAGCTTTGGCAAAAACAATGAAAAACTATGTTATTCGCGTATTTGGGATCGTACAGCCGACATAGCGCCGCGTAAGAGCGATTTCGGGTTGTAACTTCTACCTTAGCAATAATTTAAAATTTTACAAAAGTACTTTTTTATTTTAGACGATCTTCAAGCGTTGTTCCCTTACATCAAGCCGAAAATGATATTTTGTCAAAAAATGTGTGAAGAAAAAGTTAAAGAAGCATTCGTGGTCAACAACCTGAAAGGAGAAATCGTAATTTTTGACGACAAAGGCGCCGATTTGGAGGCATTCATACGTCAACACAAAGGCACTGAAATTAATTTTAGGTAGGTAAGCAACTTTTTCGTTTTTCTTCACAAGTGATTTTCTTTTAAAAGCTTTGGCCAATTCGACAGTATTAATCAATGGCAAATGACAAGTAGTATGTTCCTGTTACTTACCTCTTAGAATTGAAATTGAGTTTAAGCGATGAAAGTAGCGACGAGGGTTTATGTACCTAAGTTCAGTGGGTAAATTGGTTAGGAAACATGACTTTGTTTGTTGTTTCAGGCCGGCTGAATTTGACCACTTAAAAACGAACGCTTGGCTCATGCTCACCAGTGGCACTACAGGACTACCTAAAGTTGCGATGATTCCCTTTGACACTCTACTCAACGCTATTTGCTGTTGGTGGTAAGTAAACACAAGGCCATATTTAATTCACTTATTTCCTCGTATTAAAAACAGGTGTATAGGTATTGTTCTGATAATTTTTGAATGGTTGGGATAGTTCACTTGTGCTATGTGTACTGCAAATTGTTATCATAAAATCCGAATTATTATTAACTGGCTTTTCAAATGAATGATTAGAATTGTTAATGTTTAATGTATTTTAATTTGTTAATGTAGGTATGTCTGTAATCTGTAATACGGGCCTATAATAACTCACTTACAATGCATGAGGCTTTTGCTGCCTCTAACAGTGGTTATGGAGTTTTTTTTTATACAACTAAGGTGGCAAAGAAGCGTATGAACGCAATGCAATACCAGAGGCATCACGCACGCGTTGCCAACCCCAACCCCCCCTTAAAAAGCTCAGACTACATTACTCACCGCAGGAACACAACACTATCTTAAACAAATTTAATGTCATTTGGCTGGGGATCTTCTTCAGGGAGGTGGTACCTCCCAGGCGAGCTGCTCTAATTTAGAACGAGGAAATCTCTTTGTTCCCTACCTCCTAGCTGCCTACCTTCAGAAATGGAAGTATTAATGACCTTATTTGGAAAAAAAAGATAACTCTAGTTGTATTTGCTTGCAGGGAACCTTTCAATGATAAATTCGAGACAACTCTAGCAATGGCAACTCTTCAATGGCTGTCTTCTTTAATCTTTTTCATCTCTGGACCTTTAAGGTGCTACACGAGGCTTCAAAGTTCAGGTCCCCTAACACCTCAGAACCTTGTTGCATACATCAATAAATATAAGGTATAAATGAGCTAATTCTCGTCACTGCTTAGGGGACCATTAACGTGCCTTGTATAATACATTTACCCAAAATATTTCAGCCGAATGTCACCGCCTGGACTCCATATTTATTAGGTCAATTCTTTGTGGCCGCACAAAACGGTTGTGACTTATCGTCTTTCAAATACATTGCTATTGGCGGTAGCTCCATCGAGAAGCCATTACTGGACAAATTTAGAGTGAGTATAATACTACGTTCGATCGTGGCTCAATAGAAGAAATAAATGTTTTACCATTTTTGCTCGTTTTCAGCCACATTTCCTCTCAAGACTTTTGAGTACCCAGTTTATCAAGAAAAATATAAATTTGATTACCTAACTACCGCTTGCGGCTCCACTCGCGTGGTACCCGGATAAAATTTTGAACATTATTATTATATTCAAAGCTTCATTTACTACATGCATGCCTAATTTCATTCCTATCCGTTCAGTGGTTACGAAGTGAAAGAGTAACAAACGTCTTCACATCTTTACTGACTTTCGCATTTATAATATTAGTAGGACTTCCTATTCTACTCGTTTCATGCATGGTTTCTGATACCTTCTGAATACAGCTTTAAATTGATACTACACAGGGTGAGTTTTTTTTCAGGTCCACTTAGGCGAAATCGGAAACCGTGAGAGTAATGTTAGTGATCTTATTTTTTTCAAAATCGAGCCCGTAACTTCTAACATCACTTTTCGGTTACTCTCGCAGTTTCCGATTTCGCCTAAGTGGCCCTGAAAAAAAACTCAACCTGTATATGGATACATATTGATGAAGCAACTATTCCAGATGCTAATTTCCAATTTCTTTCTAGCAAATTTGTCCAGCCTACTTGTACTTAGTGTATGGCATGACTGAACTTATGGTGCCAATATTTGACTTCAGGGATGATACGCCGGAAAGCTCTACAGGTTACCCATTTGAAAAATACCATTTTAAGGTAGGAGAATATATACGTACAAATAATGAACAACCTAGTTATACAATGTGATTCATAATAATATGTAGGTACTTATGATATCCCGAAAGGGTCTTAGTCTACACCCAATTGGCAATAAAGTTTGTTCTACGACTTTGGTTTATTTGACATTTTTCATTTTGAAAACTCCACTCAAAAATAAGCTGTTTTCGGTTCAAATAAGTTCATACTGTTTGAACTTATTTGAACCGAAAACAAATAAATCGTCGTTCGTTTAGTCATTAGTTATAAAGATGTCAAAAATACAAATAAAAATAATTTGAGTATGTTTGGTAAAGAAATTGAAAAAAATTGATGTTGTTTTCGCTAATAGTCTTTCTTTTTGTTGATAGAATTACCCCCTTTCGGGATAGTAAAGGTACATGCTATGAATCAACGCGTTATATCGTATGCGACGTAAGAAAGGATGCTCTTATAGTACCTAACGATATTATAGTAGTAGTAAATAAAGTGAATTTGAATCATTTCAATAGAAAACGAAAAGCTGAATTTGAAACGCAAATACACTCCGAACTAAATGCTTTAATTTATAACAATGACTACTTAAGTGCTTAGTAGCAACCTATCTTCCAAGTTCACCCAGATAAATAATGGAAGCGAGTGTAGCCACTGTCAATTCAATGAAATAAAGTTCCCATTGTGTATTTTAAATCATTTGGACTTTTCTAATTAAATTACTTTTGCAGCTTGTAGATGAAGATGGTAGCGCTATCGAAAAACCATACAAAACTGGTGAACTGTGGGTCAAAGGAGATGACTTTTTCAAGGTAAACTCTAACAAATTGTAATGGAAACCATGATTATTTGAGATAGCGAGCACAGATAAGAAGGACCTTTGTTGTAGAGCAAAAAAATAATAAAATAATGAACTGAAAATGTACATAAATTAAATTTACAAAAGGTTTCTGGCATTTCAGAGTTTCGTGAGCGTGTAGATATCATACATTTCCTTTGATAGGTTCATTTTCAAGTTTCTTGTTCGCTAAGTTGACTGTATTTTTCCAGGGCTATCTGAATAACCCAGAGGAGACTAGACAGATATTAACAGAGGACGGCTGGTTCAAGACGGGCGACATGTTCCAGAGAGACGAGCAAGAATATTACTACTTCGTGGAGCGGAAGCGACTTTTAATTAAACACATGGGGTTTCTGGTAATTACCTATCACACTGCAATTTTTAGAGTTTTAGAGTTAAATTAGGCTCCACATCATCATACACACACAAAACATCTATTCTAGATGATATAAACAGTGACAGCTGGAACTTTTGATTCACTGTAGTGTTCGACATATTTTTTAAGATGGAGTAGGCTTACCCAGCATCTATACCATCCTCTCAGCTTAGTCAACCTTATCCACAGGAAAGACATGGTCAAATTGGTCAATAGATACGTGGAGCTGACTGAGCCACGCTGTTTTCCTTCACCATTCCGAACGCGTGTTACATACATTTTTCGAATAGAAAAAGGCATTATCACGACCGGGATTTGAACCTATCTACGGATTGAAAGTTGAGGTACCTCCTACTAGGACAACACGGCTCGTTTTATAGTATTTAGGCATTTTTTATTTTTTTTTAAATGATTTTGTAATAACTATAACCATGTAATTCTCCTTGATTCATAAAAGCTTGCATTGAGGTTTCCATTATAAGTAGACAAGAGGGAGGTTAACTCAATAAATTAGATAAAAATGATATAAAAACTCTGCTCTGCATTTTATGATATATAAGTAAGTATATTATTTGATCTAACTATATTTACAAACCTTTGTTTTCTTAGAAAGCAGTATGGACATAAATTTAAAAATGTTCAAGCTCAAATAATAAGTGATGCGTTTACGATAATGCGACAGTTTCACATACTGATAATTCCCCAAAATATAGAACAAAATATATAAAGCAAGCGTGAATTTCAACAAAACCTCAGGCAGTATCATCTCGAATTGATTTTGCACAAAAAGCATCTAAGACGCGAAGTCAGCTGGCTAGAAAGGTAGCTAGACTTATTTTTTCACGAGAAATACTATTCGAAATAAAAGGCACAATATAGAAGGTACGTACATTTTAAAAGCACTGGCTAGTGCAGATACATCTTCTATATAATATATATATTTCGAATTTTGACATCGGATTTGATCGGATTTCTATTGTCATCGGATGTCGCAACTTTGCATACATGTAGTATGCAAAGTTTCAGCTCAATCACTACCTACCCTTTAAAAAGTTACCTTATAAACTGTAACGCCATATCGCACCTGTGATTTTTCTGATGGTTTAATAGTTATTCTGCTATTCGGGGCGGAGACAAATCCAACAAATCAAGGATCATAGAAATCGTTGCAAATGAGTTATAAATGGTGTAATTGGTTACACAATTTATAACGCAATGATACAAAATTATAGTGTCAGTGACCTGATATGATGATGAAGTCAGGATCTGTAAACTTTTATCCGGGAAACGCGCGTGTGAAGCCTCGGAAGGCTTTCTATATAAAACAAAATACAATCACCTATTCGTATAATGATTCTGGTTGTAGCACCTTGAACTACGGGCGCCTAACTACAAGAATGTGAAAATGGCTATCGACTGATAACATTATCGAATAATGTCGCAGTAAGTTGGTATGATGTACTGATAGAATGTTACAGAAAATCACAGCTCAATCAGATTATATTAGTAGTTATAAATTGTCGAGATAAGGCAACGCTAGTTTTGGTTAGATAAGATTATTTGATTAAATATTCGTTATCTTTGATTCAATAATGTGATAATGAAAGTTTATTATTATTAATCAATGTTTTTATTCCATTTTTGATGTTATCAGAATGGAAGCAGGTGGTTTTATATCTCGAGCACCGATACCGATACCGACTGAATATAGGCCTCCTTTCTTTTCTGTGACCCTCCTATGATGTACAAAAGTGCGACTCTAGCTTCTGAGCTAGACATTACGAACATTAAGTCTCTGGCCCAGAGGCCAGAGACTACTGACTTGTCAATTTTGAGTGGTGAAAAACTAATATCTTACGGTTTTTGTATGATAGATAGATTGTACACAAAAACACGCTGTCACGTAATACGTCCGTTCAGCAACCGGCAAACTATTCACTTTTCACAACTCACCGGTGACTGAGACGGCTCATTTAAATGCGGACTCTCTACTGAGGTGTTTTCTGCTACCGTTACGCGAGTGAGTTAGAAAAAGCTAGCTCGAGGCGCATGACCGCATAAGCATTGTTAAAAGGCTTTCATAATCATTATTTTTTAGATCTCTCCACTGCAAATGGAAGAAGTGATCAAACGTCATCCAGCAGTGAGAGAAGCTTGTGTTGTGGGGATCCCCGACCCTTCTTGCATGGAGCTTCCAATCGCAGCTATTCAGAAGGGAAACGGCGGAAACGTAGACCCGGAGGAGATCTTCAGCTTACTCAAAAGTAACAATGCTAATGTTTATACTTCTATCGTGTCAATGGTCACACTTTGTTGGCATAGAATTTCCACAAATCCACGGCGATATTTGTGGCCTGGTTGAGGTCATCTTTATACTAACTTACTTATGAGAACTAATTCAAAATATATATCGACTATCGCTACAGTGATCGTTTGAATGTGATTTTGTAACACAAATATTATCTTAATGTCTTTTGGATTGATGATATAATATAGTTATACCGTCAGGTGAAACTTTATAGCCACTTACAGGACGCTTTAGTGCCTACGACATTTATATTGAGTTGAGTAGGCTTGCCAAGTCTTGCCCAGCACCAACCGTCTATTTCATCTGAGTGGGCTTTCCTTATCATCAGGAAACACATCATCAATACGTGCAAAGCTGACTAACCCGATATTTTTTTTCCGACCCGATTTCCAATCACCATTTTGGGCACGTATTGATGCGCACATTATTTTTAACCGACTTCAAAAAGGAGGAGGCTCCCAAGTCGGCTGCTTTTTTTTTTTAAATACAATAGAAAAATTTCCCGAATTCAAACTTCGGATCGAAATCAGAGGTAGCTCACACTAGTTTAGCACTGCTCAGATAAGAATGTACCTAAAGTAAATTTTAGTTAGTAGGTACACTCGAGACAATAAAGGGAAAATACGCGTCCTCAGGACAAGAGCCGAATTGTCAAAGATTACCTACGCTACTACCTCTGGGAAAACTTAATTCGAGAAAGGGATGTAAATACAAGGAAAACAAAACATTTGCTTACAGCGGACAGTGAGTTTGAACGAGTCTATACACGTGTAAGCTACCTTCTTTGTAGTTTTCGTTAGAAGGTAAATAATGCTTGGTTCTAGTAAGTGTAAACATTTGCAAAGCTCAATAAAATTCCTAGAGGCTATAATGTGAGCTTTCAAATGTAGAGTAATAAGATACTTTATGTCTTTTTCTTCCTAAGAGCAAGTACAGTAAAAACAGTAATGATCGGAACGAGTAGAGGTCAACGAAATGTTAATTCAATCAATGAGGTCAATTTCGATGACCACACTAACCTGTGTTTTACTTTTCTTTTCTGTTTCAGATGCACTGCCAGATAGGAAACAGCTTCGCGGTGGAATTTTCTTCGTCACTTCCTTCCCCATCACACCGTCAGGAAAAGTGAACAGGGCTAAAGTACGAGAGCTCGCTTTGACTTCCCCGAGAATCCTACCAAAATGAAACGCACCGGGCAATGTAGGATATGTATATATTGTGAAAGTAAATTATAATACTCGACTGGTGATAGATCGAATGACCGCCGAATTCAATTACAACGGTCTTCACTCTGTAGGATTTTATAATTATCAGTAGGTATACTCAAACGTAACGTACGAATTTCGATCTGATCGTGGGTTCGAATCTAGTCGTACACTGATGAAAGCAATAATGAAGCGTGCTTAAAACGGTGAAGGAAATCATCGTTGCAACCTTCCAAGTGGGAATGCAAAATGAGCATGATTATGCTAAATGTTATGTTTGTACGTGCCTCTCATAAGCGCCTATTACAGTAATTACTTTGTTTAGCTGGGTGGGTGGGTATATGACGAAATCCTCTTGATTGAAAATGGAATACTATAAGACGTTCTCGCTGATATGTTATCGATTATAACTATGCTTACATTATTGCAAAAACTTAGCTAGTAGGTACTTATATTATGTTTAGTTCATATAAAAAAAAAATTGATTTGAGAACTAATCTCAGTATCTTTGATAAGTAACCTTTGTAAAATCCGTAAATATTATGTAACTTAGTAGAACCTAGCGCGCTCACATCTTCCGGTGACATCAGTTAGGGCAGGTGCGCTGGCAGATTTGGATGAGGATCTCAAAAGGCGCAAATATGTTAGTCTCGATAGGGCACATTCAAGCCTTTTGGGGTAGAGACCTTGGGTCCGTGGAGAAGCGGGGCCCTCCGGCTTTTCAAGGAATATCACGGCGTCCGATCGAAGCTACGCGTTACCCGAGAGTTGGTTCCTATTTGGCCCAAAGGATTAGCATTGTCATCCAGGGTAGCAGTTCCGCCAGCGTCTTGGGGACGCTTCCGGCTGGTAGTGGTCTGGATCAATTGAGCTATCTATAAATCGTTTGTTACGGTCTTTAGATAGCTCAACTGTTTCTTGTGTATTTTGTAAATATTTACTTGTATTATTTTAATTTTATTTCTGTAAATAAAGTTATTCATATTTGAGTTCGATTTTGATTACCATTTGTAACAACGCAATAATAATATACCTCGAATTTTTAGGGTTCCGTACCTCATTTGGAAAAACGGAATCGAATTATATGATCACTTTGTTGTCCGTCTGTCTGTCTGTCTGCCTGTCCGTCTGTCAAGACCCTTTTTCTCAGAAACGGCTAAAGGTATCAACTGAACTGAAATTTATACCACCTATTAAGGTCTGTGGGCTTATGGTGCATTAAAAAGATATGGCAATAAATGTATAATTTTTGTATGGAAATGGCTAAAATGAAAAACCTCTAGGGTACTTCCAGTTACCTTACAATTCTGAAATTTGGAATGCTAGGAGCTTTTGTAACACAATTAATGGGAAAAGTCTGAAATTGAGGAATTTCGAAGTTTTTTAGGAAACAAAGTTATATTTGTGGTCAAAGACATACAATGACTACGTGAGCGCAAATATAAATTTGTCAATTCCTACACTTAGAATTTTTATTTTCTGACCATGACCACTGGTGCACGACCGGGATTCGAACCCACGACCAATGGAACGGAACCCTCAGGGCGCGAGTTCTCGCACTAGACCGTCTTTATTTTTTATATTATAGATTAAAAACAAGCTTTTATAATATTAGTAATAAGCCCAACACGGCTTGTCCATCATTAGATCTGTTCGCTTTCTGCTATAATATCAAATGGTCGGGCAAGATGATCAAGAAAGAACCAGTGACACGAAAAGCAATTAAGCATTGGTAAAATGTAAAATGCAAAGTTCCAACACAATCAGACAACTGGAACTGTAGATGGAAACTTTGTGGCTTAGCCATGAAGATTTGTGCCACACAAACAAACATACAAAGCATGTTCAATTAATTTTGTAATAAGTCCGCAAATAAGTTTTTAACCGATTTTATTACGAAGGTAAGTATGGCTCCTAAACGCTCTTGGCATGGTCTGAACAACTTTTGTTCTAGAAAAACATGGTCACGAAATGCAAGCGAGCATTAAAACTTTCAAATACAAATACAAATAAATTTATTTACTAAAAATAAGAATGACAAGAAAAACAAGTTACTAGAGGTCCCCGCACTAGGACTAGCCTGTATCGCGGGAGGCCAAGTACACAAAATACGACTTACATTAACTTAATTTAAAAAAACACAGTAACAGGGCAGAAACCAAAGATAAAGTAAAACGGAAAAATAGCAACTTAGTGAATTAATATGACTTGAACTTGATTGGTAGCTTAAAGCTTAAAGATATTATTATTACCTTAGTCAGCAGTATTACTTAGGCCCGTATGAAACTGTACTCAAACTGAATCGAGATAAAACCACCGATTTTTTGATGCTTTTCCGGTGAAAAATGTCTTCAAAACTACATTTAACTACGTGACTATCGAGTCGGAAAAATAACTCTTTATCATTATCAGCCAGTAGAAATCCACTGCTGCACCTAAGCCTCCCCTAAAGAGTTACATGACGAACGGTCTCGGTCGGTTAACAATATCGTATGCCCACAGCGTGGGGTGGGACCTTCCAAAACTGAGTAGCCCGGTTCGTGGTCGCCATTCGAGAACCTTTATTCCCTAACGGTTGTCGGTTTTGCGAACTATAGGTATAGCATTGAGTCTCAATGCACGATATCAGAACATGGGCCTTAGACTAAACTAGCTGCGATGCACAGTTCGTAAGTATATCATAAGTTTCTTGACAAGCAACTCCAATCACAACTACTATCATATCTCATGATACTAACTCTGGAAGTGCAAGGCGAGAGTGCATGCATCTCCGCAAGTTAGATGGCATGCAATAAAATGGATTCCATAAAGCGGATGAAAACACAGGAGCTGGCAAGGCATCAAAGTTTCAAATTCACGTTGATCGAATGCCTTTCGTGACCTACCTGTCCAGCTGCCCGAATTTATACCCCGGCATACTTTAAGCGTAGCTTTTATTGGCAATGAATTTTAAAAGAGCATGCACAAAAATTGTTACCTATAATTTTACAAAGAGAATATTCATAACGTAAGTAATATCATATTGGTTTCAGATATGGTTCTCGAACTTTGGAAACTTTTGATGAATGTTCCTAAATTAGAATGATAAGTACTTTCGACAAGATTTCAATCTATTCTATTCGAACCCTAAACTCAACTCAAAGTCAAACAAAACCTCTTCAAAGTCTATTCATCAGAAGTGTAGCTGAACACAAGGATTATAAAATTCCGGCTTTATCTCAATATCCAGTGGCATTGGACAGGCCGACGCAGTGTAGAAAGGCCTTCCACTCGATGGGTCGATGACATAGTGCTGTAGGGAGGCCCAAGATCTTTCGTCATCGCACTTTTTTAGAGAGGTTTATGTCCAGCAGTGGACTTCTTCATGCTGATGATGATTACATTATCCTGCATTGAACATGGCATTTTTTTGCAAAACGATCGCCAACTTTCCCAGCTTGCGGCATCGTTAGCTGGCGCAATCGGCTGGAGGTAATTTTATTTTATTACAGAGCATTCGATTCAATCAAGCCCAGGGGAAAAAGTCAGATATGTTTATTTAATTACCGAGCAGTCGTCTAATCAATGGTCTGACTTGCTAGAAGATAATAGGGTGGACTGTGCCATACCTCACTAAGCTTTTATGATAAAACATGAAACCTGAATTGAGTTTGAACTGGTGTGACCCCAAAAACAGCAGATTTTTGCATATGCGTTTCTTCAATGAAAAATGTTGACTTCAAAAGTGGTAGAACAAAAGTTTTTGCTAGTCGAGTGTCTAATAAGCCCTTTTCATGACATTACTGACTACTATGACATAATAAAGAATCACCATAATATACCTAAATCATTTTTTTATTAGTTCTAAAGTTAATTTTATTAATCTAGTACCTTTAACCTAAGTACCTACATTTAATTTTATAATTTAGTCTTACTTTGGTCCTAAGGATTTATTATCCGAGTTAGGTTTTTTATTAGTTACCTAATGATATATGGATAGATAGATTAAAGTAGGTAGGTCTAATTAGACACATTTCTCTCGCAAGCGCCCTGGGCTGGTACTGATTAATGGAAAGCTTAGGATTAATAGCTACGCTGCAGCAAACTTATTTGCTAACGAAGTATGATATTACATAACAGTGATACTTCAACAATAAAATGTAGTAAATTATCACTTACCTCGCTTGCACAGAATCACAAGTTTAAAATAATTAATCGGGCGCGCGAAATAAAGATGTCTCAAACAAATTGGAAAAGAAAGAAAATCATTTACTCACACAAACTGTACACAACAACAAGAACAAAAGTATGACACACACAAATACAAAAACCATAGAGATGGACAGAAAGAGAGAAAACAAGTGTAGGTCTGTGCGTGGAAAGCGCTGCCATGTACAGTAAGTATGAAAAGCCCTGAGCTCAGCATGTGCTGCTAACGAGTTAACAGCGCTGATTTTCAGTTCAGACGACGACGACGACGTTCAGTTGGACGAATCTTGCATAATTATATTATATGTATGTTTATTTTTTAGAGTTACTTTAGTTAGAGTTACTTTATAACCATCGTCAATCCGATCTGCGTCGAATTTAGTAGTTCAACAGGTTCTACTATCAAGATTTTCTTCTAAGATTATGAATTAAATCAGCCAAGGAGTTGCTAAGATATATTTTGGCTGATTGAACCCCTTTTGTGCCCAAAAGGGGGTTTAAAAAAAGTTCTACACTTACATGAAGTGGGGTATCATATAAAATAACTTTATTCATACATTCCAGAACGATTTTTATTTTATTCTAGGCTATATGGTTTTTGTAAAACAACGATAATAGTAGGTAACATTTTAAAACTAGTATGACGTGAGCTCCCTTTTAGTAAAGTTTCAATTACTTCATAGCGATTGGATATTAGTTAGAACATGCTAAAGATGCTATGTTCCAAACTACATATCGCGAGTTCGGGGCGAAACTCTAGTAGAAACCAGTTTTTTCATTGATATCCATGCCTAAATACATACAGTATCCAAATTTAAAGTTAGGTTTAAAGACATTTATTCTCAAAAAGACAAACATGTCACTTACATGAGAATATTAATAAAAATTATGCAATAGTTGTTTCAGTTGTTAATAACAGAAAATTGCCATAAATGCGGGGTAGAGAGTGATAATTTAAGCGCTCTGCATGCATGTGCGGTGTTCTAGTTTAGCACAGCCTCGGATGTAAGCGACGCGTTACAAGAGACGACTAAATAATGACGCCGCGGGGCTTACGGCGACGTCAGTTGTGGCAGACAGATGAGTGTTTAAAATTTTTACGCGAAATTTTACTTATTTTGTTATTTTAAATAGGTCACGGCCTTAATCCCCAAGCATGGTAGACAACCTCTCATATCCAGGTAATCAAATCCTTAAAGATTTCTGAGGGGGTAGTCAGAGGCACGTCTAAACATTTTGGCAAATGCCCACATTTTGCATAGTGAGTATGCAGTAAGTTGCAAGCCCATCACCGCTTCTAAAAATACTTACTGTACCATTCCCATGTTTTCCTCCACCATAATAAGCACATGTTAATGCACTTAAATTTTCCGAACAGAAAAACTAATTGGTGCTCGACCGTGTTCGAACCCACGACCTTCGGATCGAAAGTCTGGGCCCACTAGGCCAACACTGCTTAACACGGCTTACTTTTTTATCTCCAGCGTAATTAGGCATAGCGCAGGGCTTTTTGTCTCCCATGTGGGAACTTACTCCCCTGCTACAAAATGACATTCTAATATGTACTTAGATTTTGTAGTTGGATTTTTTCAGTGGAACTAAATTGCTTTTTTACTGCGCAATTGGCGATCCACCCACCGTAAAATGTTTACGTTTTGGTTTCAAACAAGTTTGGGAAAAGTTTTTGTCGCGGTTACGGAGATTTCGAGCGCAAAGCTCAGCAGTTTCTGCAAGTAGGTAGGTAGTGAGTTCAAAACTTGACTTCACATTCAGAATATCTTCCTGTTGTGGCTGCGTTATTGTGGCCTAGTTAATTGTATACCTATTCACAACTGGGCCCGGATTTTCTTAAACTCATAAAGACAATCGCGTGATGCTGTTTTCATACATACTTTAACATCCGTTGCACCACATTAAGAGTTAAGTTTCGGGAATTTCTTTCTTAGTGCAGTGTGAATGAGTGCTTCCCTTACACTAATATACAGCTACCCCCTTTCATACTCCTAAAACCAGGAGTACTAGGAGTATGAAAGGGGGGTAGCTTTATATTGTAGTGTAGTTTAGGGTGTGCGTTGATTATATTATCGATCAGTCAATCAGGTAGTCAGTCATTCAGTAACGTAATAGTTGCATATAAGTATGTAGGTAGGTATATTGATTGATGATAATTATATTGATGTGTAGATCTTTCCTATATAAATTTGATGACTCTAGAGGTAGTTATATAAACAAAAACTGTTGGATTATTATCACTTCGTAGTGTTCAAAACGGGCTATGCACGTGCTCCTTCTTAAAATTTCAAGGAATTAAGAAATTATGTTCAAAAACTTGCCAAAATATTCAACAGTGGCCTAGATTCTTCCCGGATGCGTGCGTCGGGGCCGCAGCACGTCGCTAGTCGGGACCGAGTGACTCTGACGTATCCGCCTGGAGCGGGATGCCGTCTTCCGTTGCTATGTCAGCTACTATTAGTGTTTTCGAGAGTTTGCTCCATTTGCTGCTCGAATGCGGTGAAGTGAGAAGGTGAGTCGGATCAAAATTTGATGCCGATATCGAGATCATAGGTAAGTTATCGAGATTGCACGAGTCACTAGTCGGTGAACCGAGCGTAGGCCGGACGACCACATCAAGCTAGGCAAATCACAGCTCGACTACATCATCATCATCATCTCTCTGCCCTTATCCCACTTCATGTGGGGTCGGCACAACATGTTTTTCTCTTCCACTCCCCTCTATCAGCCGTCAAATCAGAATTCACTCCTTTCTTACTCATGTCGTCTTTCACACAATCTATCCATCTTTTCTTTGGTCTACCTCTTCCCTTATATCCTTCCACATTAATATTTAACACTCTTATAAAGTATTTCCTTAGGAAATACTTTATCAGCATTATGACCCATCGTGGGCTGACAAGTTCTATTCCGGACAGATCATATACGTGATGCATCATGTAGAGTTGCGTATGAAATATCATAGGATAAACTTTGGCGAGAATTACAAGAATGGTAACTCAGCTCCCATGCACATACCTGGGGCCTCATTATCCATTCTGTGAACTATGTATTAACAAGTGCAGCAATATGATTCGTCACACGATAAATGCACAACGAAAACATTTACGTACGTACAGCCCAACACAAAGTGGTCGCTAAAACGTTAACGGCATGAAAACAGTAAGTAATTATTCGGCAGTAAAATGCAGTTGCTGAAAGATCTGGGGCCATTGACGACTCGATTGTATCGTTCATATAGCCTGAGCTTAAAGTGGCTATTTATACTGGCTACTCCACCCACACACATTATTAGAGTGCAGTTTATGGTATATTTATGTATTTTACTACTATAAAGAGATAAATATTAAGTAATCTGTGGCTACACTCTATGTTACTGAGCAGGTACTGACCTTTATACAGTTCAACGATTTATTTTGCTGAGAATATAATCGAGGCTTGTAAATTAATTCATGTTTAAAAAAAAATAGGCTATGGTAGTAAAAAAATAAAAAATACTTCTTACCTATACCTCGAATTACAACGGTTCTTTGTTTATAGAAATTATATATATTCATGACATTTTTCTGATCCTTGTAGCTGCCGGGTTATCCGTTATTTACAGAACACCCAGTTACCATCGACATGCTTTACTCAATTCATTGAATTATATTTTCGTGAAAACATTGTATTTTTACACATGCGACAGTGTGTATTTCACCCACCCACTATTAAAATTACAACAATTTAACTAAGAAACACAAGGTACACCACGGATAAAACATTTCGAGCAACTGTTTACCGCAATATAATTGCCTTGCAATTGCAACAGAGAAATAGGTACGAATTTGTTTTAGTTCAATTATTTTGTAAATTTATTTTATAGTTATGTAAGTAGATGCGTGGCACAGTAGCTGCCGCGATTCTCATTTGGGTGCCACTGAAAATCAGCGCTGCACTGGCCACTGGGCTGATGCAGCAAATGCTGAGTGGCAACCTTTTTTTTCGTCACTTATTTTGTCAGTAGTATAAGTTTTTAAAATTATTATCTCTGTATGTGACGGGAAATAAATTATTTTCTTTCTTTCTTTCTTTCAATAGCAACAATTGTACTCTAAAGGTGCTCCCTCACCGAGAGTATTCGCCTGTAATGTAACATTTTCGAATCGATTTTGAGCATTACATTTCTGCTTCCCTGACTGATGAGCATTCGCCAGTAATTTAACATTTACCAAGATTACACGGTAGTACCTACAAGTGTTGCGCATTGATACAAGTTGTATCAAAATATTACAGATTGTATCATTACAGGTTGCGCACTGTAATGATTCAATGCACGGTTCTCCTACTACACTGATGTAATGTAACGTTACATTACAGGCGAATGCTCACGGTGAGGGAGCACCAGTTATTCGCCCTTTAATGTAACCCATAAGCGTTTTGATATAATTGTATATGTTTCTATTTGGCTAATACTTGTCAATCCGTCTCTCTCGTTCAACTGAGTGGGAAAGAGATAGATTTAAGAACTCCCTTTAAAGTTTAAACGAGGTTTGCAAAAGCAGGAAATCAATTTTAGAGCTTTATATCAAGAGTTCTTGAAGGAGAGCGATAAATTCTCAGAAGCATTAGAAGCGGAACGTTTGGAAAAGTGAACGACATATCCTTTCGTGATGAAACGAGTGATAACTGTTAATGGGTTAAGTTTATATGGGTGCTAGACTGCATGGCCATTTGATATTACCATGGAGATCTAAAATGAGAGAATTTTAAAACAATTCCTATTCATAGAACAAGATGAATTTAAAATCAACAGTCATCATAACGAATGCAAGTTCTGCTTTAATATTTTAACGAGTTTTCATACGAGGAAGTTGAATTACTGAAAATGTGGCAAAGCTAGGATGTACCTAAGTTTGTAATTATCATAATTTGTTGACTCCGAACCTTATGTTTTTGTAATAAGTGGTAAAAGTATAGAAAAGAGTAGATAAATAAGAAGAACACAGTGAAATCAAAATTTTGTTTATTAACATAACACATGACAATTTTAATCATAATCCTAAGGTAATATAGCAAAAACATGTACCTAGAAGGTTCACGCGGAAGCCATTAAATAATCCTAGTAACATTATACATGCGAAAGTTTGTGAGGGTGTTTGGATGTTTGTTGTTCAATCACGCCGTAACGGCTCAAGCGATTTCCATGAAACTTGAAGTAGATATACCTGGATCTTTACCTAGAATAGCATAAAGGCATTGCTTGCAACTCGTTCCTCACCCTTAAAGAAATAAACAGCAATGTGCGCAATCAATTACTTGAACTCACCTCTTACTGTATCCTATGATAATGTTCTCCGTGGGAATAAATATTTATATTTATTTATTACACAAAAGGAATACAAATGAATGGTAGTAAATGTCTTAAAACTGAGAGACTGGTCTCTTTAAAGTTGTCTCTATTAGACCGTTCTCTATAGTTGTCCATGCTCTTTAGTTCCTTTCTCTACTCCAAGCTTCACGGGAAAAAGTTAAGACAACTCTCGATGTGAGATACGAAAGTGGATCCAACAAATCTTCATATTACAGTTTTAATGTCGCTGGGCAGCAAAACTTCCAGGGGCGTAAATCACTTGGTTCTTGGAGATCGTAGTTACGAAACCACAGGAGTGCCATAATGTAGCGCGCCGCTTGCGCTCGGGTTCACCGTTCAGGCAACTGATAGTAATAAATGGTCGAACATATTTCCGCTGTGTTAAAATCACTCGCCGTTTATGTAGGTAGGTACCTATTTGAATTTTCATTTTAATAATTTTGGGTAAACAAGTATAAGTATCATATCGATCCTTATTAGGTATACATAGTATTACTACTTCTTCTATTAGAAATGCAAGAGTTACACTGTTTGTTACCTTTTCACGAATAAACGGCTGAACGGATAGTAATGAAACTTGTTAAGGAGATAGATTATATCCTGGGAAGGACAGGACAGGATCTTTTGCCTAAAAAAATACTCTTAAAGGTGATGAAATAGGGGTTGAAAGTTTGTATTGGCAATCCACAATAATTTCTCAAGTTAATGATCTGAAAATTCTTATTTAGGCTTTTGATAAGAAATAAAGAAAAACGTGTTTCACCATTTTTGCAAAATCATCCTTAAAGGAGGCACAGTAGGGTAGGTACATTTAAGTTGCGGGTAACAGTTAGTATATAATGCAACTGTCGAATACAAAACAAGCTGAATAAAATACTTTTGGCTGGGACTTGATTCTAACCAGAGAAAAATACGTAGGTAAATCAGCAATGTACAGTCAACCATATTGATTTGTATGCCACTGTAGAACCTTTTCACTCTAAATCTACGGCGTGCACCGCTCCATCACTGGATCTGCTACTAGATCTGCCGGATATTTTTTTACGATATATACGAGTCAGAGGATAATCAGTTTTTCGATCACAACGATTGGTTATTTTAAAGAGTTTTAAACAATTAGTTAAAATAAAAACTACCTTAAAGTAGCGATAATAAAATCAATATTGACAAGCTGTGGACAATCCTAACTTTTATTATAGTATTATAAATGTGATATTGTGTTTGTTTGTTGGTTTGTCCTCGTTTAACGTAGCAACGGATCTACGTGATTCTTAGTATGGATAGGTTAAGTTAAGTTCCGGAGAGCTACATTGGGCAATAATTTAAAGATCAATCGCCAAGTATGCCCTGTCTCGACAAAAGGGAATGACGTCAATGATCTATTTAGTTTGAAAAGGTTCTATAGTGGCCTACAAAGCAAACTTTTTGACCGTACGTCGATCATTGCAACGTAGCGGCTCCCATATCTATGATTGCAGCCATCAGAGGCGCGAGTCATTTGCTCTCGAGAACAGTTCATCTTTCGTTGAAAATGAATTTACTCGTTTACCTATCATCAAGATCATTTATGTATTTATGGTCCTATCTTGACGTAAGTACTATGAACTCCAAATGAGAGGCCAATAGGGGCATAAGTCCAATTAATATATATTTTTTGGGATTTTTCAGCCTCAATGTTTTTAAAATCTGCCTGCACTGTTTCCATTTCAAAAATAATTTGGAGTAGGTTCCTGGTATACAGGATACTTAATAAATTGGCTAAATACTACTCACATCTTTAATCCCTGCATGGTGGAGCTCTTTGTACTCAATCTGATAATTGACAATATAGTAGTAAGAACCAACCTATCAAATAGGTAAGTAAAGCTAAATAATGCATGCATAGAAAATGCTATAAAATACAATAATTATTACCTAAAGGTCTTTTAAATACAACCTAAGACATTCGAGTTTTACTACACTATTGTGTTTGATACAACCCAGAACTAATTTTCTCAGGCTCATTTTAGCGTGTGTATGTCTACAGCTTACACATAACGAATTTCTGAATTCTGAGTATGCAAATATTTAGTGCATAATTGGTGCAATCTGAAAATCCAATTCAAAATTTAGGTGCCAAAGAGGTTTCTGAGATATGAGCCAAAAACTATGTGTCAGCTGGAGACCCGGGTCTACAGCTTGCACATCCAGTACTGCCAAACGGCTGACGCGAGAGCTTTGAAAACTAGCCAGATATTTAGTGCCAAATTAGTGCCAAAGGTACTAAAAATTTCAGGCCTGTAGCTTAAAAGGTTTCAGAGATATGAGCCAAAAACTATGTGTCAGCTGGAGACCCGGGTCTACAGCTTGCACATCCAGTACTGCCAAACGGCTGACGCGAGAGCTATGAAAACTAGCCAGATATTTAGTGCCAAATTAGTGACTAAGGTACCAAAATTTTCAGGCCTGTAGCTAAAAAGGTTTCAGAGATATAAGCAAAAAACTATGTGTAAGCTGTAGACCCGGGTCCCCAGCTTACACATTTCGTTACGCCAAACCGCTGATCAGAGGGCAATAAACTTTAGGCAGGATTTTAGCTCATAATTAGTGCCTAAGGTACCAAAAATTTCAGGCCTGTAGCTGAAAAGGTTTCAGAGATATAAGCAAAAACAGTTTTCCCGCCAAAAAATTCAAATAAAGTTATTGAAAATCGGCTCATTGCGGCGTTGCCACTTCGCTTCAAACGACTTTAAACTTTATTTACATGTCACGAAGATTGATTTTGGTATTTGATCATTAAAAAAGTTAATTTGGTTTGTTGAGTTTAGTCTAGGAGCTCGGAGGATAAAATAGTTTTCAGCCAAAACATACCCAGTGCTGCCATCGATGTACCTTGCGTGTCGTACCTCGAAAAAGAGAGATTTATCTTTTACTTCAGTGAACTAGTGTATGTATACAAAATGTTCCGGAATTAGTATATACACATCAACGATAAGTTGAATGACCTCCCTTTTGGATACTTACCTATTAGAGGACATGTATCACAAAAATATTTTATCATTTTGCAGAAGTCCACTGCTGAACATAGGCCTCCCATAAAGAGTGCCACGACGAACGGTCTTGAGCCATTTCCATTCAGTGAATTACAGTAACCTTCGCAATGTCGTCGGTCCATAGGGTGCGGGGCCTTTCAACACTGCGTCATTCGGTGTGTGGTCGGCGTTCGTAACTTTTTGGTGCTGGCAACGCGCACTGACTGTAGGCTTTCGTCTTGAGGCTCTCTGTGGTAGGTATATTATATGCGACGAAGATGAAGTTTTCCAAACGCTGGCTATGGATAGAATTGGCTGGATATAGATAAAACAGAATCGAAACTATTATGTAGGAGGTATCTTTAACCTATTGAAGTCCACTGGACATACTGTACCTACCTCTAATGTAGGTAAGTTACTAACATTTGTTAGTTACTAGCATAATTTTTGTGATACCTACACATCTTCTTATTAGGTAGTATCTTCATCTTCTGAATTTGTTGTACTTCTAACCTAGCCGTTATTTCATATGTAAGATAGGTGTCGATCGATCTAGATAAAATAAAAATATATTGTAAGTAATTGGTTAGTACCTACCTACATAATTTGTTACTTCGATTGAAGTTCCATAGATTTTCAATTTCGAAACTGACGTATGAAATTGGCCTCCATTGTAGCCATCATCATCATCAGCCCACACTAGTCCACTGCTGGACATAGGTCGACCCTAATACGCGCCACTAAGCCCTATGTCCGGCCATTCTCATACACTTTCTGCCCACGCCACCGCCCCGCATTTCATAGATCATTGCTCCGCCTAGCCACACACTAAAACAGAAATAAAAGTCTGTCAGAAGAAGTCAGGTAAGGTATTTAGGTTAATCAAGATACCTTGGTAGGTAGGTAGGTAGCACATATGAAAGTTGGATATGCAGGTATCTATTAGGTACTACCGTGACGTATTTGCTCATTTTGTTCATATCTAAGTTGGCTAGTAAATTATAGATGGTAGTTACGTAGTACCTAGGTACTAGTTATTTACCTATCTATAGTTTTTTGACGTGTTTTATTACGCATTTAGGCTATTTAGTTCTACCTAAGTTTGGTTAGCTCTAGGTACTAGGAAGCCATCTATTACTTTCGTGACGTGTTTGCATAATATTATACAATCCTACGTACTTTATGTAAGGTACTTACTTATGTAGGTCTAGCTAGGTATAGGTACCAAGTATTTATTATACCTAGGTACTACGTACCTACACTTTGTACCTAGACCTACCAAACATAGGGAAGTAGGTAGGTACCTCACATAAGGTAGGTAGATATGAACCATTTATAAACCACGTCACGAAAGTAATAGATGAGTAGGTTCCTATGTGACATGATGAGTAGGTTCCTATGTGACATGATGAGATATGTGACTCCCCCGTCTAAAGCTAGGTGGCTTCGTATTATTGGAAAAATTATTGCAATAAAATGCTGTGAATGCGCACCCCAACGCGGGACGTCAGTGCAGATCTTATTCCCCCATTTAGTATTAGATGCTGTGAATATGGCTGGCTGTACATTATCAGAGTGTCCACGTCCTTACAGGCTGCCCGATATTGTACAGGCGCGTAACATTATCGTGTCATTCTTTCCTTCTTGAAGTTTGCATTTTTTTATGCTTTTCCCTTTCGGGCTGGCTGTGGCATCTTATTCCTGCCGCCAAGTCTTTTGCTCTCAAATCGAGAGGCTTATGTATGTTTAAAGTATATATCATGTAGGTTAAAGAATTCAGAAGCTTAGATAGGATAAGATGATGAAGTATCACTAAAATTATGCTGGTAACTAAAAAAGAAAAGGCGTCAAAATCTAAAAATAAACAAACATTTTGTAGTTATAATATTATAATAATACCTACTATAGTTTTTATTTGGTACATCAAAGTTTCTAAGTGGTAGCGGTGGGTAACTCACTCAAAATACCTGAGCTGCAAATCAGCTCGCAGCTCGCGCTCTTGAACCGCGCAAGTAGATCTATGAATGATTTCAGATGAATCAGGTAAAGTGAAGCAAACAATGCAATAAGGTACTAGCAATCAGTTCATCAAACGGGTCAGCTTTTCTAATATGGGCTTAATAGTGTTGAAAATAATACAAATTGTTGTCGTATGAAATCGTTTCTAATCAGGGTCAGGGTCGCATGAATCGCAGATGAAGTAGAACTACTTTGAGCCGTTGAGCTGCTTCAGCTGCTTGGGAGCGGCGTGATCCATTTACCTGCGGCTCAGTACCCTGTGATTCGATCTGGATGCGTGTTCTGACTCGAGTTCATCATCATCATTCCAGCCGTTTGAAGTCCACTGCTGAACAGCGGCCTCCCCCACAGATTTCCGGAGTGACTACCTGTGATGGGGGTGGGGGGAATTTGAAAATTTTTGTGAAAATAGGAGAAGCTGCTGCCCATCCCTTACTCGCCTGCCTAGTACGACATCCACGGGTAGGAGGTTAGGAGGGGCCTATTCTTCAGCCGGGGCCGCCACGGTCACTGACTCGAGTTATCCTCCTCTAATTAGTGGTAGGTACACTATGTACAGCAGTGGACTCAAATAGGTGATGATGATGATACTTACACAATGGTTTCGATTCTGTTTTATCTAATGGCCAGCGTTTGGAAAACTTCATCTTCATCCCTTAAAATATACCGCAGAGCGCCACAAGCAAAAATTTAGCGCGATCGGGGCCTAGATTTGTGGCATTGTATTGTTTCCTATTAACACGTAAGTACTCGTAGTGTGCGAGCTGACTAAACCTCTGGTTTCTTCATGATGTTTACCTTAAACCATTTTGGCGATCTACTCTCAAAAATTATAACAACCAAAATAACGAACGCGTCACAATATTATACGTAAGTGCCTCGTTATAATGACTAAATAAAAGTTTTTTATCAATAGAGTCATATTGAACTAAAAAGCTAATGAGGGTGTGCAAAAAAGTGTAATGACGGTCGATTTTTTTATTACAACGATCTGCGACTCTAAGAAATAGTTCTTTCAACCTCTACACTTATTTCGTCGCTGTAAGTAAAGTACCGCTGGCGTAGCGGTTGAGGCGGTGGACTCAATAATCGTCAGTAACGACGTGCCCTGGATCGAATCTCTTCATCCGAATCGACTTTTTGCGTTTTCTGATCGTTCCAGTGACTGTACCAGAATGCCCCAAACAAGAAACCAGGTTGCCGTAGAATTAGAAAATTGACCGCTGAAATACAAAAAGCACAAAACTTTAATTTGAAGCTTCTAAAGGAACAAGACGACTGCGCGAAGGATTATAAAAATCTCTTGGCGCAAAATGGGTCACTCAAAGTAGCATTTGCAGAACAAGTAATAAAATTACAAGAGACTGAAACGGAAAGAAATAAGCTAAAAGAGATGATTGAGCGACGAACTGCAGATCTCAATGAATATGAAGAAGCATTAAACGTAATACGTTTGCACGAAAATAATGCAGCGCTGTTCGAACAACTACAAAAAACGCTCCTGTTGGAAACCAATGAGAACACCCAAATACTTAATGAAGAATTGGACAATTTAATAAGCCAAATAATTGAGCTCCAAAGTGTAAACATAAAATTAAAAAGTTCTAGACACACCGTAGATATTAAAACTGCAGCAAAGACCAAGAACTTAAGTAAAAATAGAATAACATTGAATAAACAAGTGAAACATGATAAAGACTCACAGAATAGAAAGAAAAATACAAAAAAAATTAGTAGCGAAAAAAGGGAAGACAAAAACAAGACGGACTAAAACGAGTGAATCAATAGCAACAAAACAGGTCGTGACAATAAAGAATAAAGAAGACAACGGGATTACTACGAGAATAGGACTTCGATCCGTAGAGAAGCTAACGACAGAGGAGAACACTGGAAAGCAAACGAATAACAGTACCCAAAACCATGAACCCAGACATAAGTCTGGGCTATAAAGCTATAAAGCTGTAAAGCTATAAAGCTGAGGATACCGCCGTAATTTCACAAAATAGACCTAAGAAAATGCTAATATTGTGCGATACATACGGAAAATCTCTTGGAGAATTTATACACTTACATAATAATGACTACCAATCTGTTCTATCCATTTGTAAGCCAGGTGCTCCTATCAGAGAGATTATAAATAACTTGCCGACACTGACAAAGAATTTGACTCAGGGCGATGATGTCGTCGTGATTGCCTCTGACTTCCATCATCAATCAAGACGTAAGTCTACGAGATACGATTACATCGATGGCAACACGGTATGTTTTGGCTGAAAACTATTTTATCCTCCGAGCTCCTAGACTAAACTCAACAAACCAAATTAACTTTTTTAATGATCAAATACCAAAATCAATCTTCGTGACATGTAAATAAAGTTTAAAGTCGTTTGAAGCGAAGTGGCAACGCCGCAATGAGCCGATTTTCAATAACTTTATTTGAATTTTTTGGCGGGAAAACTGTTTTTGCTTATATCTCTGAAACCTTTTCAGCTACAGGCCTGAAATTTTTGGTACCTTAGGCACTAATTATGAGCTAAAATCCTGCCTAAAGTTTATTGCCCTCTGATCAGCGGTTTGGCGTAACGAAATGTGTAAGCTGGGGACCCGGGTCTACAGCTTACACATAGTTTTTTGCTTATATCTCTGAAACCTTTTTAGCTACAGGCCTGAAAATTTTGGTACCTTAGTCACTAATTTGGCACTAAATATCTGGCTAGTTTTCATAGCTCTCGCGTCAGCCGTTTGGCAGTACTGGATGTGCAAGCTGTAGACCCGGGTCTCCAGCTGACACATAGTTTTTGGCTCATATCTCTGAAACCTTTTAAGCTACAGGCCTGAAATTTTTAGTACCTTTGGCACTAATTTGGCACTAAATATCTGGCTAGTTTTCAAAGCTCTCGCGTCAGCCGTTTGGCAGTACTGGATGTGCAAGCTGTAGACCCGGGTCTCCAGCTGACACATAGTTTTTGGCTCATATCTCAGAAACCTCTTTGGCACCTAAATTTTGAATTGGATTTTCAGATTGCACCAATTATGCACTAAATATTTGCATACTCAGAATTCAGAAATTCGTTATGTGTAAGCTGTAGACATACACACCATTTTAGCACCATAAGATGAGGTACGTGTAAGAAATCAATGTACCTAAAATGTAACAAATGAAACTCTATTAGCAACTAGTTCATTTTTCACATCAGTTCTACGCTTAGCATTACTTAGTAAACTGTACATTTTGAAGCTCACTTCTGAACATATTGTATCAGCATAGCATAAAGAGCAAGATTTGCTATCTAGTATTGATTGGGTCGTAGACTACACGCTGGCAAAATCTTCCCCGATAAATACGTGCATCACAGTACATATTGTGTTCGTAGAATACAAAACGGAATCGAAAAGGTAGGTATTTGGAATATTTATCTATCCGTCGAGTTTTGTTTACATTATCTTCGCAGTCCGTGACACAATGCACAGTGACCCGACCGACGTTTGAATGCATTTCACGCGCTCTGAACACAATTTCAATAATAATAAAAGTATTTGTAGGTTTATTTTACCAGGGTACCTAAAACCTTGGCAATTGAGTATGAAACTCGGCTTAAAGAAGAGTTAAAACAAAAGCTCTGAAACGTAAATTTACTCACAAAATACGCTCCGCCATTAAAATTATTTAGCACAACTTTGACTGAGAATGTCAAAACACATGGTTCGTAAGTAATGAGAAGTAAAGCGTGTGGTAGGTACTTGCAAATGGCGGGCTTCGGCTGGATCGAGAACTCATTAGCAAGTCGAACAACAACATCGCAAGTCATTGCATGGCGCGATGGAGGGTCGAGGGAGGCAAATCATCCACTATAAGTAGTTTCAATGTCTCATCCTTGTCCTGGCGCGAGGCAACTCATTAGGTACTGTTCTTTGGTCTTTCGTTCAGGTCCGCGTTCATTAATCCCTGTACATCAAGAATTCACAGGATCGTTGTTTAAAATTACAAGGATACCTAGAGCGGATAGAGCTTTATCTTACGAACATTTTCAAAAAAGTACTTTAGAAGTTGATTTATAATATTTATAGATACTATACCGAAAAGGGCTTGTTTACATCCATATGGCAATAAAGTTTATTGTACGACTATTGGTATTAAAAAATTGGATAGTAAAAACACTAGGTACTACCTACACTACAATGCAAAAATCTGCTGTTTTCGTTCCAAATCAGTTGAAAGTCAATTATTCAGCTGTTTTGGGTAGCAATTTTGATGTCGAACTTCTAATACTAATCAGTTGGTAAAAGATGATAAAAAAACTAAAATCCGCTGATTTTAAAAAGTTCGGGAAAAACATGAAATATTTTTTTTTTCCGCTAATCTTTTTAAAAATCTTTTTGTTGATAGAATAAGCTCCTTTCGGGATATCATACAGTTCTGAATCACCTCGCGTTTTTTTATTATGTATTATTATGTACCTATCACGAAACCACGAAATCGATCGTTTTCGAGCACCACTAAACTCGATGAGAGAACTTTTATAAGAACATAATATATAATAGGTACGATTCATTTTCTAGCTAAGTAAGACTGGGAACTTAATATCTACTTTCAACAAAATTCATCGAAGTTTACAAGCATGAACGGGATGATTTCATTTTGGATTTAATCTCATAGTAATAAAATGAAGTCTCTATTCGTCTCACGTTATTAAATGAAGTAAAGTATTTTGACTCAAAGTAGGTACATAATAAAATTGCAAAACTGAGTTTACGTAGGTAAGCAAGTAGGTAGAGTCTGTCTAATCTAAAACATAACGCCCTTCCAGTTTCCACTAAAGATTGGAGGGAGCATTGTCGTTACACAAAAGTAAACACAGTGGATGGTCGTTCAGTATTAGACTTACTAAGCGTAATACAATCTAAATACAAATTCAAAGCGGGAATCCATGTCGTTGTCTATAGAACAACCAGACATTGGTAGCATTATAAGTACGAATAGGGTAGGGCCTGAGGCACTCTGCAAAGTTACTTCAGTCAGTGAGTTCTTACTTTTAACTTTTCGACCGTGAAATGTAAATAGATTACTGGTTTTTGTAGGCGCCCTATTCGTGACACTATACAAAAAAGGTAAGCTATTTACTTTTCACGGTCAAAAAGTGAAAACTCACTGACTTTGCAGACTAGGGCCTCTGAGCCTGAACATCTTACATATTCTTACTTTCTTACTAATATTATAAATGCGAAAGTTTGTGAGGCTGTTTAGATGTTTGTGGTACAATCACGCCGTAACGGCTCAATCGATTTCGATGAAACTTGGAAAAGATAGAGTTCTTTACCTTAAATAGTATATAGGCTACTTTTTATATAATTAGGTACAACGCGAGCTAAGCCGCGGGCGCAAGCTAGATAGTAATAAATGCACTAATTTAATTTGATCACGCAGTGTTGGTGCCAAGAATCGCCGACCTCAGGTCACCCACCCTTTACGTGCAGACGCTCTCAGACCTCACCTCTATTAAACAGAGGAAGTGCAGATCTAGCCGGCTGCTCCAAATGTTTGCGCAGTTGCAAACAACATTTCATGCAAAATCACGTCCGCTACAATCTTTTATTGAAATTGCCACTTCCAACTGTCTTTGCAAGCTTAATTTACAGCTTCAATCTTCTCGACAAAGACCCAACCATTCCTTTCCACTTTTTACGTGAAAGTCATATTAGGCATGCCACTCGTGTTTTCAGCTCGTTTACGGTCAGAGATTATCCATCCAGATTCCGCCTTATTGCGTTATAAAAATACCACAGTGAATGAAGATGTTTCTCGACTTACTTAGGTACCAATGCTTCTATGTAGAGAACTTTGAGAATTTTAATTTGAGATTCTTTTCTTCGAAAATGAGGTGCGCGGCGGGCGTCTCTTCTTGTCATGTAAATTCAGTGTAATAGAGTAGGTACTCGTAGGTATATTATATTTTACCCTGTGGATTTACAAGTACCTGTGTGTGATCGTGGGCTCGTTAAGCGGTGGTGCTATAATGAATCGCACTTAGAAAAAGGTATCGAAATTTGCTACATTCTTCCTTTTTCTAACGTGAAAATGAATAAATGATTATGGATGCATAATATAACTACTTCATCAAGACTAGGTTTAAAATAGAAAACTCACTTGAAACGTTGCAAAATACAATTTTTGGTGAAAATTCCGACAAGTGTGTGCTTTGTACGGCAGTCGTTTAGTATGCAAACAGTGAATGAGTAGATCTCTTCACAAGTACTTACCCAGGGTTTACAATCTGGTTGTGATTCGCACACAAGTTCACACAACAAAGTGAATACAAATATATCTTATAAACAAATCCGCTTCATCTTGAGTAGGTAGGCTTCAATTACTTGAGTATTGGACTTAAATCCTACTTCCTTCCTACTATCCTACTAATATTATAAACGCGAAAGTTTGTATGTATAGATGAATGGATGGATGGATGTTTGTTACTCTTTCACGTAGAAACTACTGAATGTATTTTAATGAAACTTCACAATAATATAGCTTATACAACACATAGGCTACAATTTATAAATATATTGTGTGAATTGTCCAAAATATGACGATAAGTGTCAAGTAAGTATACATACTAATCCTGCGCAGACGAAGTCGCGGGCACCAGCTAGTACCTCTATAATTTTACCATTTGTATTTTGAAGTCAAATAGAACAGCGGATAGTTTGAAACAAACTAAAGAAACCTGTTTCTTTAGTTTGTTTCAAACTATCCGCTAAGAAACAAGGCAAACTAAACTCTGCACCAGAAGAAATGTCATTACAAGTAGAGGCGAGAGAGAATTTGGCCTCTTTCCTCTCCATTTATAATATTAGCAAACTCTCAAGGAAACTTCCTTAATTAGACCCGCGTTAACCGAAACTTAATGTAAGTACAGTCGACTTCTGCTCTTTTAAAGTCACGTACATAGATTCAACTTCTCTTTTTGTATCCGTTCGAGTGCAACTTTCATATCTCGTTTTAGCGGTTATAAGTTATTTCCAGCGTAAAACTTTCATAGCTAAAAAGCTAGAATTTATACAAGTTGATTCTTAATATTGAGTTTGAACTGTTTTGACCCCAAAACAGCTGTTTGTTTTTTCAATGAAAAATGACGGATAACTAAAATAAAATACATTTTAACCGAATTTATAAAGGAGAGATTATTCATCATATATCAAAATAAAACAAAATATGAAGTGCATTTTACAAACATTATAGTGGTATATCTTCCGTATACCTTCGTAGGCCCTCGTAGGCTCGGTGCTACGAATACATTTAGGCGTTGCGTAGCGGGTAGGAAATCGCCGCTACCATAAACAAGTCTGATTAATGTTTGTACATTACTTGTGTAAGCTTTTAGACCCTAAGAAAATAAACTCTCTGCTATGGAACTTTTGACGCCTTAAGAATAGGTGGGTAAGTGTGTATGTAGCTTCGTTATATGTAAATTGGTGTGTTTTTCAAAAACTTCGGTGCATAGGGCAAATACAGTTTTAGGAGAAGGAACAAAATGCCTTTTTAGCGATATACTTAGGAACTAAAATCTCCCCGCGCACGTTTACCTAACGGATAACTTCACGTCAGGATCCGTCGCCTGAAATGTAAATCGCGCAAAAAAAATAATCTTCAATGAATAGCCGAGGTATTATGGGCGACTGATTGACTAGTTACCTAACTCAGTCCTTTCGCACGTCAGAGATTTGTATGTACTCTGATTCATCATGTAGTAGGTATCTAATCTAGGTACAGTCAACTCCAAAAAGATTAAGGCAATTATGAAATGTAAGAATGTAAAAATGTAACCGAATGGCCTCGCGAAAACTTAGAAAAATTCGATTTATGAAATCTTTAATAATGTTGTGCTGCTTTGTCTTTATTGCGTGAATGATAATGCCGCTTTACACATTCGCGTGAGCGGCGGCGGCGAGGCGAATGACGAGGCGAGCCTCAATAACTATTGTGTGAATGGCACGCTCGTCATTCATCTCACCTACTGAATACTATATTATGACCATCCACTTCGCTACTCGCGCGCTCGTGTTGTTACCTAGCGGCTTTTAGGTTGCGATTCAAAGGCAGCGAGTGACGAGGCGAACTTGGTGTTCACACATTCATGCACTAGTCAGTAGGCCACGAGATCGCGACCTAACAACAAATATTTGATTGAGTTGTAAACATTTTTTATACATCGACTAGTGAGAGAAAGAGGTCGCGGCGAGCGTGGATGTGTAAGCCTAGTATCGGCTTGGCTTAGGACACAAAAAAGGAATACGAATTGGGGAATAAAGGTTCTCGAATGGCGACCACGAACCGATGACGATGGCGCAGTGTTGGAAGGCCCCTCACCCGATGGACCGGAATGTCGTGTTCTGAAGGTTGCTGAAAGTCGACGGATGTATAAGGCTCAAGACCGTTCGTCATGGCACTCTTTAGCGGAGGCCTATGTTCAGCAGTGGACTCCAGCAGGCTGAATTTGATGAAATAATTAAAAAAAAAATTGCATACTAAAACTGTCGAATTGTACACAGTAATTTGAAATACTTAAATTGATTACTTACTTGTTTTACCAGATTTGGTTTTATCTAAGTACATATTTTACAGTTATCTGTATTTATAAAAGAACAAGACTGCAACGTGCGTTCAACGCACAGCCCAAACCGCTGAAGCTATAAAGCTGAAATTCGGACAGCAGTTGCCTTATATGCCAAACACATCCACTAAGGAGGGATTTTCAAAATATCAACTCCTAAGAGGGTGAAAAGGGGTTAAATCGTTTGTATGAAAAATCGTATTCCTTGAACCTACAGATTTGAAACTAACTAAAAACCATGAATGATAGAAATAAGGAAACACTGTATTTTTAGATTTTTAGAACTACCCCTTAAAAGAGTGTAATGAGATGTCAAAGTTTGTATGGGAGAATCTTAACGCATCGACAGATTTATTTGAAACTTAGTAGTTGGTACAAATAAATACTCATAAAGTAAAATAATGAAATACGGACTTTAGGGTTTTTCAAAACTGCCCCTTTTTATAAAGATACCACGCGCAAAGCCGCGGGCGTAAGCTAGTGTGCCTACAAAGAGTTGGGCAGTTAAAGTAACTAGGTAAGTATGTATTACAGTATTACGCTACACTATGATTACAAAAGCAAGATATTCCTTTTTTAGTCATTTATACATCGCAACAAGTCCAGTGGGGATATAACTTTTGCGCGTAAATAAACCACAGTAGGTAAATGGTTTAGTTCAAGACATAAGTTCCAAATTGGGGCAGTTCTATAAAGGTACCCAGTCTTCTCATTTAAAATACGCTGAAGCGGTTAATTAACAGAACCAGCGGAGTGTGAAATTGTAAACGTATGTTAAAACATTTGGTGGTTTGTAGGAGAGAACGCCTACTAAAGGGCTTTTAAAATTAATATAAGTACTCATTCATAATGGGCACGTACGATGCTACTCACACGATAATCCTACAGTTCTTTTGGTACCTATATTTTCTGCCTTGTAATAAGACTATGAGTGAGAGCTATGCTCGAAGTTTCACTGCGTTATAAAATCCGGAATAAGGGAAGCCGTAGAAGAACCAAAGCCGGCATACCTACTCGTAGCTCTCAGAATGATCAAGCTGCAATGGCAGTGGGCACTGGGCAGGCTCTCAAATTGCGATCAGGAACCGGACCACGCAGTGTTAGAAGGCAAGATGGACCGACGACATTGTGAAAGTTGCGGGAAGTCGGTGGATGGAAAAGGCTTAAGACATGGAAGACCCGTTCGTCATGGAATGGAACTCTTCCTATATGCTATAGGCTAATGATTATGATTAATACAGGTGACCCCCAAATGTGGCGTTGTGGCGCTATACAAGGTGATTCATAATATATATTCCATCCCGAAAGGGGCTTATTCAACAACCAATAAAGTTTATTCTACGACTTTTGGAAATTCGACATTTTTCATTGAAAAAACTCTATGCGAAAATCAGCTGTTTCCAATTAGCTGACCCAATTCAGCTAATTTGTGAAAGTTTGTGAAAAAATATTTAAAAAAAAATGAAAAAGTTGGTGTTTTTTCGCTAGTATTATTTCTTTTTGTTGATCGAATACATGTATACCCCCTTTCGGGATGGTATACATGTTATGAATCACCTTGTATATAAACCATGGCTCAACGTTTCCCCCGAGGTTCTACCAGATATCAACCTGAAACATTGCCACCACAAATGCACTAAGTAGGTACACAAAAAAGGTGTTTCAACTTTCATGGCAACAACTATTTACCTACTAGGTTCGGCTGTACTGGCAATATAGAACCTATCTAATAAACCTGCTGTTCTACTGTTCTTAACTGTAGTGAAGACGGCGCACCACGAGTGGTCCCTAAGATTGCAGCCCCGAACCCGGAGTAACAATGTAACAATCACGGGTTTGATTAAGTGTCGAAAACAAAACGTTAAACCCTCCCCGCCCCCCAAGGCCCTTCAGCAAGGAAGTGGACAGTGAATTGTTGAAAAGTGAATGAATTCCATTAGCGGAAGTGGAATTAAAGCCATCCCCGCCTGCTTGACAATTTAGCTACGACTCAAGTAATTTCAACCGACTCGTTACACCGTCGAATGATAATGCTTTTAGATTTGACTGAAAAAGGATTATTTTATTTCATTATACGGCTTGGATTGATTTGAATTCTAAACGTTTCGGGCGGAAAAGTGAAATCTTTTGCTGGAATTCAAACCGTACCTACCTACAAATCGGTAGAATTCATTGCTAATTCATACATTCTTCATTCATCAGCTAGCATTTATATTATTAATTGGCTGAAGTTACTTAGTAGGTAGGTACATACTAGGTATTTTTCCAGACAAATATAAAAAGGAATGAAAGTATTATATTAATATGTGGGTTCCCAGTGGGAACTTCCCACATAGTTACCTAAGCAGGTATCGTTATTGTCGTGTACCTACTAAGCTGATGATCGAACTACGTCGATTAGAAGTTTTATCGCCGAACAACAACCATCCTGTAGTTGAAACATCTTTTGATCATCTAACTTTTCGTGTTTGCTGTTGTTTTTTATACACTTTTTATGAGTTCAAGCAGTTTCAAAGAATTGCTGATTGTCTTGATAGGAAAGGAAAAGTACTGGGCTATATATTTTTTTTAGCTATTATATCAAAATATATACATTATTTACACGACTACGTAGGGTTATGCTATTAAAGATAAAAAATGTTTATTGCACTGTATTAATAAATAAATAAATAAATATTCCGGACATATCACACACGGCCAACTGATCCCAAACTAGGCATAGCCAGTACTATGGGTACCAGTGACTGATATACATAATACATAGATATATATTTAACACCCAGACACAGAACAAACATCTGCGTTAGTCACAAATGTTTGTCCAGTGCGAGAATGGAACCCGCGACCTCTAGCGCAGAAGGCAGAGTTACTAACAACTGAGCTATGAGGCCAGTCAAATTAATAGTATCTAAGTAAGTATACAGGGTGATTCATATATATCTAGGTATAATAATATACCTACTATCCCGAAAGGGGTTTATTTTAACAACAAAAAGAAAGAATAAGTATTAGCGAAAAAACTAACTTATTTAAAAAGAAAACTGTTTTGCTTGCCCCAACTATTTTAATAAGATGTTTCTGGTATTTTTATCATCTCTCTCTCTTTAGGTTATTAGTAAACGTACGAAAAATTCGACATCAGAATTCATTATTCATCAAGAGCCTTAGTAACTTATTTTTTAGTATGAACTGATTTGAACCCAAGATAGCTGCTTAAAGTTTTTTCGAAGAAGAATGTTGAATTTCCAAAAGTCGTAGAACAAACTTTTGGCCAATTGGGTGTAGAATAAGAGTAATTTTGGAATAGCATAAACTATGAATAACATTGTATAGGCATGATGATCTGCGCCATAAGAACAGTTGTGCAAATAGATAGGTTCCTAGCTTATTGAAACCGGGTGTTTGCGTACCTACCTTTTTAGGGTTCCGTACCTCATTTGGAAAAACGGAACCCTTATAGGATCACTTTGTTGTCCGTCTGTCTGTCTGTCCGTCTGTCAAGACCCTTTTTCTCAGAAACTGCTAAAGGTATCAACTTGAAATTTATACCACCTATTAAGGTCTGTGGGCTTATAGTGCCGTATAAAAATCAAAGCTCTAGCTTAGTGCATTAAAAAGATATGGCAATGAATGTATAATTTTTGTATGGAAATGGCTAAAATGAAAAACCTCTAGGGTACTTCCAGTTACCTCACAATTCTGAAATTTGGAATGCTAGGAGCTTTTGTAGCACAATTATAGGGAAAAGTCTGAAATTGAGGAATTTCGAAGTTTTTTTGGAAACAAAGTTATATTTGCGGTCAATGTCATACAATGACTACGTGAGCGACCGCAAATATAAGTTTGTCAATACACTTAGAATTTTTATTATCTGATCTTGACCACTGGTGCACGACCGGGATTTGAACCCACGACCAATGGTACGGTTCTCGCACTTGACCGTCTATCCCTGACAAACAGTATGCAACACATTTTAATTTCAATGTAGGTATACTGATTTCAATGTAACTATGCATACTGATCGTGAAAGTTTGAAAAATACTAGTCAGGTACACGCCTCGTCAAAAAAACTAATATTTAAATTCTTACTTTCAATGAGAAAGAGAAATATCGTCCTATCTGTCTGTCTGTACGACTTCTAATTCTAAAGTGGGGTGAGATAGTGTAGGTCAAAAATTTATTTATGGTTTTACCGACTCTGACAAAGACGCATAAACGTAATTGATGCTGACTGCGACCACATTCAGCCAAACTGAGGTACCTACCATTCCTTAGATGCTACATAATAGAAATATAAATCTTGAAAGAACCCCGTAGGCCCGCGATTTATAGAGCCACCGAGTCACCCTTTTTATTAGTCACGTTTGACACATGAAAGAAATCTTCTCTACCAACTTTTTATCACAATGGCTATATATTTATAAACAGAACGATTAGACAGCACCCCTCATGGACTAACCACTTAGGTAGGTATGTTGGTTGTGTAGCGAGTCCTTTAGAAAGTTAGCGTTGTTTGAAAGTCAAATTTTGAATACTTTTACATCAAAAACTAGTAGAAAGAAACAGTAACCGCTTACCATCAGGTGGGCCGGAAGCTTGTTTGCCAACTCAGTTGTATAAAAATAAAATTAAAACCCGACCAACTTCGATCGCGGGAAGATACTTTCATACAATCTTCAACCCCCGCTGCACCCATGAGAAGTTGGTTACGGCTACGGGAATACCTTTATTATTGCACACCTACAATTATTAGGAAGCTACCCTCCAAGCATTAAATCTAATGTTTCCGCTCATAAGCGATGAAAACAATTTCATTATATTTTTTAATTCAAAAAAGTTAATAAAACTTTTATCTTGGTATATAAATCAGATGGGGTGTAGTACATAAACATATAAAGAAGTCATTTTTGTATAATAAATACTTAGAGTATTTCTATAATTATGTAAGCTTTTTAAGTTACGATACACTTTTATTTTTCATGTCCTATTCTAGTTTACTTTCGATTATGAACAAACTGATAACAGGATTTACGCATTTTAAAAATAAACCTGGGTAATTATTTAGAAGATGTCTTGTATTGCCTTCCGGCATATAAATTTGCTAGACCGACCTATTATAAAAAAGGTTAAAGGCGTGTTTTTTTAAAGTTACACAATAAACTAAAGCTTATTGTAAAGCCGCCGTCCGCAGAGACATTCAAAACAAATAGGTACCAGCTAGGAAACGGACTGTGGAACCTTTTTAATAAACTACTACAAACTTTCCGTAACGCAATATGATGACGATAATAAAACATCATTCATCATCATTTCAGCCGTTCGACGTCCACTGCTGAACATGGCCTCCCCCACAGACAGAGCAAATTCCTTATCATGTGGGGGGATTCGCCCATACTCACCACGCTGGGCATGCGGGTTGGCGAGCGCAGTTAGAGCTATCGTTGTTAAAATGAGGGACGCTGCTGCCCAACCCCTAGCTTTTTTCCCTTAGTCGCCTCTTACGATATCCGCGGATAGATAGATATGGAGGGGCCTATTCTTCAGCTGGGGCCACCATAATTCGCGTTTGTAGCAGCGCGCGGTGGTCGTCGCGTCGCCGTCGCGGTCGGCATCGGTCGTCGTAGCGTGTTAGCTTTATTTAGCCAACATAAAAAGTCGCCATGCATTAATGTCTGTAGGTATGGGTTCCGACCGACCGACGACGAGCCCGTGGAACGCGTGTATGACCCACGTGTAAACAATGTAGCCCTCGCCAGTGGCGGATTTGCCCTAAGGCCCAGTAGGCCCGCCCGGGCCTAGAGCGGCCAGATATTAGGATATTAGCAAATCATGACCAAAAATTTGTAGAAATTGTCGTAGAAAAGCTCATCATCTCGGAATATATTTTAAAATTAGTAGCTATTAGAGTTAATTACATTTCTGATTACATAAAGTTGGCAATAAAGTAAATTCATTAAGTACCTACCTAAGATGGGTGCTGAGAAAGGGGCGGCACATGGCCTGGGGTCTAGAGCGGCCAAGACTACAAATCCGCCACTGGCCCTCGCTTTTAAAAAGTAGGTAGAAAAAAGTCTACAATCCGACTCCTTGAGTGTACCACCCACAGACTTATGTCACGGCTCGCGAGAAACAGAAACAACAGTAATTCATATTAAACTTTTGAAAGCAAAAACTAAGACGCTATTTTCTCTGTGAAGTGCCTACAGTAATGGTTCGTTGAGATGTTTATAGGGGCCGGCTAGCGTCCCGCGAGCTGCGAGCGCAACAAATCTCAGATCGCTATAAATCGTTCGGGGTACGTACCGAGATTTATTCTTTGATTAGCGTCTCTGTTCACCAAATACATGAGCAAAACAAAAATAGCTTGGACGAACAAACAAAATAAAGCCTCATTGTTTTCATACGGGTAGAACATAAAGGAAGTGGCTATATTTCATACGCATGACACGAAATAACACAATAATGTGGAAATATTTCATTTGTTGTTTGATTAACGTGATTAGGTAGTATGAGATCTCCGTATGTGGTGTACCTAGTGTAGGTAGTGTGTAGGTAAGGCTCCAAATGATGGCCATCTCTCGATGCTAGGCTATGTCGCATAGGACTAATCTAGAGAAATAGCTGTACTAGATAGGAAGGTAGGTAGGTACCGACTACCATACCTAAGTCCACCTATACCTACCCAAATACCTACTTATTTTGTAAACTAACCTTAGGTATTTATTAATTTATTTAAATTATATCTCACTCAAAGAGAGCTTAACTAAGGGTTGCTCGCATGTAAAACTGCTACACACGTAGCTTTCGCGTAGCGCACGTGCGTGACTATATCATACATCTATGTACAAGCCGAAACGCAGCTGCGTCTTGCACAGAAGGCTTTTCGCTTTTTTAGTGCCTAGGTATTTCAAGAGAGAAACCCAGCGCAAACCAAAATATAGGGGTGCGTGCGCGTAGCGCAGCTCGTAGAGCTCCGTGGACTAGCTCTACGAACGTATTCCTCGTAGAGCTAGTCTGTGGTAGTGTAACGAAATGATCGTAACACAAAAAGACTCAGTTTTTTTTGTTTAATAAACTTATAAAGTTTCAGCGTACGTTAGTTACCTCTTTTTTTTTAAATATTCTTGATGTATTTTTTATTAATAAAGGAATATGTTTTTTTATAAGTAACTATTTATATCTAAAAAAGACAAAGAGATAATCCTAAATATACTGAAATAATCTAAATAACTATTTAAATAACGACTAAGTACTAATAAAAATGCGACTGGTTTTTTTACGAGTAGGTGTCATAAAAAATCCAGTCGATCCCTGTCGCCACCAGATGGTAGCGTGCCCAAAATACTGGCGGCATTGCCACGTTGTATGGCAATGCTTATTCGCTGACCGAAGTAAAAGCCAGCATTTTGGTAGTTACCTCTTTCTGTCTAAGTATTGAAAAATACGGACTACTTACAAGCTGCAAAATAGCTCGAAAATTTAGAACATTCATTTGTGCTACGGGCATTTCATTACGCTACGAAGTCCGTGTAGCTCTACCAACTGCTACGGGCACCTGCAAATATTTTCGCGCAGTCTTTGCCTTTTAGTAGGTATTAGCTCATTTTAAGCCTCAGCTAGCGCCAATAAATATGATTGTGCCATTTATTTTCGGTAAAACATAAAACACTGATAATATTATGTTGAATCCGGGACGAGGATTACTTTGGCCATCGCCTTTATACATATATTAGTATAATAAACTAATATATAAAGAAAATATATGAATAATTAAGTTATGGGTCATTGGCATACAAGGTGATTCATAACATGTATACCATCCCGAAAGGGGGTTATTCTATCAACGAAAATAAATAATTTTAGCGAAAAAACATCAATATTTTAAAAATATTTTTTTTCAACAACTTTCTCAAATTAGGTTTTTTGGTATTTTTATCATCTTCAACTAATAACGAAACGTACAAGAAGTTCGGAAGTAAGATTGCTACCTAAAACTGATTTTCGCATAGAATTTTTTCAATGAAAAATGACCAATTTCCAAACGTCGTAGAACAAACTTTATTGCCAATTGGGTGTAGAATAAGCCCCTTTCGGGATGGAATACATATTATGAAGCACCTTGTATATGTTTTGTATACTGCCATGATACCTGAAATAAAGATATTAATATTATTATTACAACGGCGAAAGTGACTTCCGTTCTAAAGGTGCGATATAATAATCTGGTATAAACAAAATTACTCTATGATAATAATATATTCCTTCGTGTCAAAATAACAAGGTTCGTTCATTCAATAGGATTGATTGGCTGGGACCATAGAGTAACTGGGACTGACAATCGTCTATCTCTCTATCAGGCATCGTATTTTTTGTTGTTCCTTTTATGGATAACTTTCTTTAAGTCACCGTCAATCATTTTATTTCACTACACATGTGCGCTTTACTCAAACAATAGTACGTAAAACACCACCATAATTACACAATATTATTCAATTAAACACTAGTTTTGTATATTAAAATAAAAGCACAACATCACTTTGCAAGTTCCCGCCAAAACATACGAAAGTCGAAGTGTGAAGCGGTCTGTACCATAGATAATGGAACCGAGCTTACGGTCTGTAGCGAGCGGCTCCCATAGCTATTGTCCGTGCCTGTTGTTATTCTCGGTCTACGTCCGTACCCGTCACATCCCAGGCTGTTTGTTGGTGCGTCATCTGTCAAAATTGTCAGTCAAATCAATCATGTCATATGTCAAGTCATGTCTATTGCTAAGTAATGTGACAACCATAGAAGTAATTTTGTTGGTGACAACCAATTGTGACATGCATGATGCAATCATAGAGTAATTTTGTATATACCGATGCAATGCAATGTAATCGTAGACCGAAAACTGTTTACGATACGATTACTACTACTACGTATGTCCTCGTTCGTTAGTGAACAATAAGAGGTGGGTGACTCACGCAAAAAACCTGAGCTGGAAATCAGCTCGCAGCTCACGCTCTTGAACCAGACCTGATTCGCGGATCAAGAGCTCAAACTTTATTTACCGCTCAAGTAGATCTATGAATGAAGTCAGATGAATCAGGTAAAGTGAAGCAAACAATGTTATGGGTACTAGCAATCAGTTCATCAAACGGGTAGCTTTTCTAATATGGACTTTATATTGTTGAAAATAAAACACAAATTGTTGTCGTATGAAATCGGTTCGAATCAGTAACGGTCAGCTTTACTGATATAGACCTTAACTCGTTAAAAATAAAATACAAAATGATCTTGCTGGGTGTCGCGGGTCGCATGACTCGCAGATAAAGTATACCTGTTTTGAGCCGTTGAACCGCTTGGGAGCGGCTTGGCCATTTACCTACGGTTCAATACCCTGTTATTCGATCTGGATGCATGAATCTGACTCGAGTAACCCACCGCTATGTACAATCCAAAATTCACCGAATGTTAAGATAAAAAAACAAAACTACTACTTGTTGCATGTTTGTTTGTACCAAGTTTGTATAATTACTACAGTTGGAGTTGAAAATTGATGTTAGTGTAAATCACGCACGACCGACGACGCTGGCGCCCGGCAGGACTGGATAAATTAAAAACTAAAAAGAGAACAGGTATCTTACGTTGCGACACGTTATTTAGCAGCTAATTGCAACAATGGTCAACGTTCTTTCTAAAACGATGGGTACGTACAACATGTGATACAGAAACTCCTAACATCCAAAACCACCAGTCTAATAAGGAATACTACGTCCACAACTTTTTGCGCATAAAATTGTCTCAGTGTTCTGGCTGTCCTAAGGCCCCCCTACGATAGCTCTCTGAACACGTTCTTGAGTGCAGCAAAAATGACATTTTTGTAAGGGAAATTTGAAATTAACACACACCAGCGAATTCAAGGTCGCTCTCAATGCTTGATTGCGACTTCGTATACTTCTTAAATACCATTGTTTCCATGGTTTTTACTTTCTTATTCCATCCATAAATAAAAAGTATGTTTTTTTTTTTATTACTTCGGGCTTAACTGAGTAGGTCACCCAATGTTTTATTCTTATCAACGCGGCCTACAATCAATCAAAAATTTATTATTTCACCAGATGTTACCTATGTAACTAAATACTCAAATTACCTTTAATGATCAAAAATCTTTTTCTTGCAGAGCCATTATCAGGTCTAGAGAAAGTACAAATCAACAAGAACAGTGTGGAATCACAAGTACAAGCTATTCTGAACAACTATTCCATCTCTAACCCTGAACAGTATAATTATTGGCTAATCAAAGCGATCACTGTCATCGATCTTACCACACTTTCCGGGGATGACACACGGTCAAATGTACTAAGACTGTGTTCAGTGGTAAGTTTGTGGTCTTACCTAACCTACCTAAAACAATTTAACTTACCAGAAATTATCAATCAAGACTTGATAGTTATGTTATCAAAATATCATCCCAAAAGAGAAAGAAGGAGGCACCTTTCAATGGCATATAAAACCTGGTGGAGAGATTAGCAGATAATGATTGAGTAATTTCTCACTGGACACATCTTTCCCCACAAGCCATAAAAACAGATAGAATCAACAAGCAGATAGAATCAAAAAGCAGATTGGATGATTGTTTATAAAACGGCAATCTGTTTTATAAACAATAATAACAAGAAGCAGGATTGAAAAAGAAAAAAAAAATCATCTTTTAAAAAAACATTAATAATCTTTTAAATCTGAGCTCTCAAATCTGAACACAATCTTGAGATGTCTTGAGACTGATGCTATTTATTGATATGTAAATTATAAACTATTTCTGTTTTGCAGGCTGCTTCTCCAATATCAGCTGAATTATTGAAGAAGTTTGGTTTTGAAAAACCATTAAGAACTGCTGCTGTTTGTGTGTACCCCAATCGAGTGGCAGATGCCTATGATGCAATTCAAAAGTTGGGATTGCTGCAAGACATTAATATTGCATCAGGTAATTTGTTTTAGTTGACTTACCAGACTGATGTACGAGAAATTTTAAGTACCTACCTAACAGAAACATCCGACTTAATCATTTTTTCTGACCCTGTGTAATGGTACGGAACCCTCAGGGCGCGAGTTCTCGCATATGACCGTCTGTATTTTTCATAAACTTAGGTGACAAATAAGCATATGGCCCACATATTGGTTGTTAGTTACCATAGCCTATAGATGCTTGCAATGTCCAGAAGGCCTGAGACATGCATTGGTAATTCTAATGAGCCTGTAATATCACTCTTAAAACACAGCATTACAAGCATTGCTGCTTGAACCTAGGTTTTTACCTTCTTAATCTATGTACAACAGCTTAGTCTATATATAGACTAAGCTGTTGCACATAGATTAAGAAGGTAAATACTAAACATATATGCATATGCAAATCTAAATCTTTATCCCTGCTTCCAGTTGCTACTGGATTCCCTTCTGGGCTTTATCCTCTACCATCAAGGCTGCTAGAAATCAAAAGTGTTGTTAACAATGGAGCCACAGAGGTTGATATTGTGCTTGATCGAAGCCTAGTGCTGATGGGCAAATGGAACGATGTCTTCAATGAGGTGAAACTCATGAAGGAAGCGTGTGGCACTGCCCACATGAAAGTCATTCTTGGTGTTGGGGAGTTGGGATCTTATGAAAATGTGAGTCTTACAGAGCAAGCCTAGTGATACAGATAGCTCGTTCCAATACTAATCATAATGTAGACACAGAACAGTTGGAATTAAGGTTAAGATTTCAAGTTCTTATTTTCATATCATTACTCCAAAAATCAACTTGCAATAACTTTCCTTTTAATAACACTTACTCATATTATAAACTAGCTTGTGCTCGCGGCTTCGCTCGCGTGTACTACTACTATTATTACTAGGTAAAGAACTCTTATCTATTTCAAGTTTCAATCGAAATCGGTTAAGCCATTTTAGCGTGATTGAACCACAAACATCCAAACATCTCACCACTTGTGAAACTTTCGCATTTATGATAATAATAGGATGTGAAAGGAACTGTCTTTCTGTCTGTTTGTTACCTTCTCACAACTAAACGGCTGAATCGTTTATTATGAAATTCGGTATGGAGACTAAACTCTGAAGAAAGACACCTAGGCTACTTTTTATCCTTGTAATAGGTATAAAAAAATATTCATCAAATTACGTAAGTTAATGTATAGGCTAAAGTTTCCAGATTTTAAAATGTCTCTGCTTATTAAACAGGTGTACATAGCGTCAATGGTGTCAATGATGGCCGGCGCGGACTTCATCAAGACTTCAACTGGCAAAGAAGGTGTCAACGCAACCCTGCCCATTGGTCTTATCATGTGCCGTGCTATTAGAAGATTCTTTCAGATGACTGGAAAACGGGTATGTAGACTTTGTTGACCTAATTCTAACTGGGGGGTTTAGACGGGCTTAGTCCTAGACTATCTTCCTGCTGTGGGGTGTTTTGCGCATTGTCCCCCTGAGCTAAAACTGCCCCAGACAGCTCAGTGTCCTATAGTATAGATAGCGGGGCAGGATTTTGGGTTGTCCTTTACATTTTTTAATGTATGCGGCGCTGTCTGGATCCTGTTCTGTGCAAGCTCCGTAGACCCGTCGGGACAGACCCCAACCTCACCCCACAAGTCAACAGGTCTATGTAGAGCATCAGTAATGTAAAGAATGCTCTATTAGCCTATATAAATGGAGTATTGTTTGTTATTGATTCACAATATACCATCCCGAAAGAGGTTTTCAAGTCAACAAAATTTGCGAAATAAAAACAACATTTTGATTTTTCCCCCAGATTTTTTCCAAAACTTTTCAAATTTCCTTTTTTTGATCTTTTAATTATCTCTTGAAGTAATTATTAAACTCACGAGAAGTTCGACATCAAGATTACTAACTAAAACTGCTGAACAATTGAGCTTGATTGAACTGATTTGACCCCGAACCTGATTGCTGCATACAGTTTTTTCAATGAAAATTTTCAAATTGTAGAACATACTTGAAAAATAAATAAATATTAATAATTATACTAGCTTATCAACCACTGGGGAATCGGGGTCAAAGGTCACGAGAGAGTAAATTTTTATTGAATTAACAATCTTTTTTTTTAAGATTGGACTGAAGCCTGCTGGTGGTATTAAAACGGCTGAGGACGCTGTAAACTGGCTCATCTTAGTTCACACGGAGTTGGGTCCTGAATGGCTGACACCGAAACTTTTCCGCATCGGCGCTTCCAGTCTCCTCAACGTGATCGTGAAGCGTTTGGAGATGTATGAACCAGTGGCGGAAGCTTAAAAAAATATTTGTGAGTAGTCTTAACAAATCGACATGACATTCCAATACAATGGTGCTAAGCATTGAACCCCACTAGTATACAAATTAAACAATTGCTTTAGTTTAGGCAATTCAATATGTTCATAGCTAGAGATTTAATCAATACCTATTCACAAAAAAATATTTTGTTACTGTAAGCTAAGTTTTAAATGGTTAAATGTTAATGAATCCAAATATTCAAATACCTAAGTCTAAGTGCCATATTGTTGAATTATTTAGTACTATTAAGAACATTATATTTTTATACGATTATCTACTTATTACAAAATATCTTGACTAAAGTAAGAAATTGGTATGTTAAATAAAAAAAACATGTTTAATATTTACATAATTTTCTTTTATTTATGTTTAAAAGTTGTTATAAATTATCGTATCTTATCAGTTATATTATATGACACTTAAAGTAACATAAGAACCACTTTATAATATTACCTACCTATTTACACTAAGACTTGGTCACTAACTAATTGGCCTCATACAAGATCAAAGTCGCACTACGGTCTATAAAGAGTGCTATGCTCGGAGTTTCACTACATAAATCCAGAGTAACAACATCCATAGAATATCCAATTTCATCGACATAGCTCTTAGAATTAGCAAGTTGAAGTGGCAGTAGGCAGGCCATATAGCTCGAACCGACAATCGGTTGGGGAATAAAGGTTCTCGAGTTGCGACCACGAACCGGGCGACGCAGTGTTGGAAGGCCCCCACTCGATGGACCGACGATATTGTGAAGTAGAAAGTCGGTGGATGGAAAAGGCTCAAGACCAATCATCATGGTACTCTTTGGGGAGCCCTATGTCCAGCAATGGACTTCTACAGGCTGATGATGATTAAGAAATGTTATACGCTACTGTCATCTTATAAAATATATCAAATAGTATGTTATTATAACGAATTTTTCACGGTAAAATTTTGTTATCATTCAATCATCCAATTGATTATCATCAAAACGCAAGTTATTCTACACTATTTGGTCACATAAGCAGTACAATTTTACAAGTAATGATGAAAGAGCTTTAAATTAAAGCGAAGGTGGTGTAGGTACGTTAAACCTTATTATCTTTCACTTAGGATCGAAAGCGCTTTGGGTAAAAGCGAAATAATGTCTGCTAGAGTCTTTCCATACGTGCGCAAACGTCTACTACGTAATGCGATAACTTCTATACAATGTTTCGATAGCTTAAGCCAAATGTGAATTCTATACATTTTTGTACTTTACTACTGGCTCTCGCGTCATCGCTAAAAGGACCACTATAATGTTACTTTGACTTAGCCCCCTTTCATTAAGTAGTGGACCTTCCTAAGAAACCCAGCAATTTATATTCTTATTCATAAAACTGTTCGCCATAGTTTACGACTCTTTTTCAATTGCCGCGTCCGCGTGGAATCCAGTTTCAGGATGCGCGCTGTAGTTGACGACCCTGAGCTTTCCGTGTCTGTCCATGTACCCGTAGTGTCCTGTCACCTGCCCGTCGTTGTCTCTCTCTTCATATCGGAACTGCCGGTTCTTTCTGCAATAGCGGAACAAAATAACATGTCCTGTTCTGTCCCCAAAGTCCAAAACAATGACATAGCAAGCAATGACATAGCAACAAGAACATAGCGATAGGGCATGGACGTGCCTTGACGTCCCGGGGTTTAGGGGGATCCAAATAACAATGTTCGAAACCCAAGCCAACCTCACCGGCCCGTGGTACACCCTGACGATCAACAAACGAATCTCTGGCGATCCACCCACCCCAACCCGCACCGAATGTTTTTAGAGCTATTTTTAAGAAACCTGAAGTTTCTGATCGGTAGTCTTTCCGATTTGATTTGATAGTTTAGAAAAGCGAACAGATTCAGAATGCTGCCCTGTATTATATAGGAACAGGCTATCCCGCGTATGTGTGCTGGTGGCTTTAGCGGCAAAATATATTGGCAACATTTCGTAAAAAGATATTATAATCTCTCTAGCCCCAAAGGTTTGCTGTAAGCAAGATGGCTCTGAATAAAGCCTTGTGCGCGGAATCATTCAACGCGCCTCGCAGAACATGTATGCTCCTATGTATCTGACATCTGACCTAAATTACGATTCTGACCTCTTTTGCTTCGTTGTTGACCCTTGTCAAATTCTTCATAATGTTCGTTGGTTGTGCTTGTGTTCTTTGTAATAACTTTGTACTTATAACTAAGTTATGAATTATTTATCTTGGGAACTTATCATAATATTGTTTGTAAGGTCAAGAATCAGAAACATGTCAAATCTAACATGTTTCTTTTGGACTGTGGTTTGGCGATTACCATTTCACAAATAAATACTTTGAAAATTATGATTAAATTGGTTGGCATACTACGTAGATGCCTATAGATACTAAGAAGTAGGTTTATCCATAGAAATACTCACCCTTTGCCCGTGTCATATCCGAACTGGTAGCTGTGGGGGCCCTTCATGCCATGCATTCGGAATTCCGTTCTTTCGTCGGGTGCGGGCGCAGTGCTCGCGTCGTGTTTTGGAGCTTTTGAGGCAGATTGCTTGAGCGGCGCTGGGTATGCGTGATCTGGAATTTGAAGTCGGTTTCGATAAGAAATTCCTTTAAAAGGTCTCTAGAAAGTATAAATATCTACTAATAGAAAACGTTAAGTTCTGTCTATGCAATATTGAGTTGTTGTTTAGCGAAATCACTTACGTCCTGGACGCCTGAAACTCTCGGAAGCATCTTGTTCCGTTGAAGTGGGCTTGCTGTATGCGTCTTCTACTGAAACGTCTGATGGAGATTCCTGAAACAATTATTTACTTACAAACTTAATTACGAAACTTAAATCTAATTATGAAGACTTAACCAATTTGAAAATAACTTATAGATTCCAGCTTACCTGTCTGAGTTCTTCGCCCTTCAACTTTTGTTTGTTCTCAGCTTTTCTGTAAAGGTAATTAATCTTCTCGTCAGATGGAGTCAAGTAGTCGATTTCGGTACTTGGCAGAGGCTTAAACAACTTTACAGGTTTCGCTCTTGGAATTTCTGAAGCTGACTCATCGGCATATTGAGCTATTGGTATCGCCACTGGCTTGAACTCTCCGTTGAACTTTTTAGGGTAGAATTTTTTTGGGTATTTTTTAAGAATGTTTGTGTGGTAAGGCTGCGGTGGAATTAAATGTAAAGATAAATGTGGTTCCGCTTTGGGTCTATAGATGAAAGGTAAATCCTTCTTAGGAGTTGCTTCTAAAGGTAATTCATAGTCTTTGATGGATTCTGGAACCTGTAATTGCTCGGAGGTCGTGGAGACGAGGTAGTCGTTCGGGGCATCTTCTAATGTAGGCTCCAAATCCAGAGAAGGAATTGGAACTGTGTACGTTTGCTCATGAGCTTTGCCCTTTCTTGGGTTTTCTACATTATTATGTTCCTTGGGATTAGTGTTTTGATAAAGAATAGGTATAGCTTCTTGTTTTCTAGTCGGAGCGTTTTGGGCGATGGGGTACCAGTCAGTTTGCTCACCGGGTTCCGTGGGGTTGTAGTAGTAATCTGTCTGTTGGTCTTGACTAGGGGGTAACAGGTAGGTGGCTGGAGTTACTACATCAGATAATACCTCCTCAAGCCTGTGAGGATCTGGAGGTATGAGATAGCTGTCGATATTAGCATCATCCGATACATAGTAAATAGGATTGTTTTGTCCTGTGTCTGCCTTTTTGATTGGACTCTCTTTTGTAGAGTTTTCAGTCTGGTCAACTGGTACGCTTATACTTTGAGAAGTTAGAATAAACGGCAAAATCTGAAACAAGTTCGCAATATAAGTAGGTCGCTAATGTTTAGGCACAACAAACTTTCGATGCCATTATAAAATAAAACAACCAAGAGTAAGCCAATGAAAAACGCGTCGGGTTTTTTTATTAGATCATGTTAGGTAATCTTCAATTACAGAAAACTGTGTCACAATAGACCAAAAAATGTATCAGAGCGCAAAAATAACTAGAAGGTGCTTGGTCTACTCGGTCAATTCTGAATTCTTATCTATAACAACTGTAATGGTAAACCGATGTCCATTGAATAATTACCACTGTTGATTCAAAAATCATCATTCATCTAGAACTAATATCCATTCTAGATTGTAGAAAGATGGATTGAAAAACAGGATCGAGTGAACCGAAAGTTTTGAATCAAATAATAGCCTAATATTAAGAGGCATCTACACTGTACCTAATACTTCCTACAAGACCGTCTACAGTAGAAAATACTTTAGTTTCGACGATATCATATCAACTACAAAAACTTGTAATGCTTTCTTCGTCGTATTATCTATAAGTATTTATTTAACACTTAGTTTTTTCTTTGCTGAGACAGACTCGATCGCCACAAGCTTTCCCTACCATTTCTAAAAGGATTCTTTTCAAAAATAGCTAATAATCCTTGTTTCTTTCCTATAGCTTCTAGACCTCGTCGCGTAAAACAGGCGTAATTTTTAGGCATTTAACGTAGTATGAAATTACACTTGTGATTTCAATTAATAAATTATAATACTTTTTGATGTCTCAGTCTATTGGTTCAGTGTACGCAACCCTTTGGCAATACAAGCGCGATTTTAGTAATTGGTTGGCACGATGTTTATTAGGCCGAGACGAATGACATGACAATATTTTGGTAGCGATCAAGCCTAGGCGCGGCGAGTCACGGCTCTGTGAGAAATAAAATAAAACAGAAGCTTTGTACCCAGTACCGACCTAGGTACTACAATAATTAATTAATTAAGCAAGATAATAAGTAGGGCATTGATTAAAGTTACAACACTTCACATTTCATAAATTGTTAGGTACTCTACATCTAATATGACACAAATATTACGTTGTACTAAAACTCTACCACCCACCCAATATTCTCGTTATTTTGTTGTGACTCTTTGATGGTGTCTCTACTTATTTAGTACATCTTCTTTATTCTACACTAGCTCCCCCCCGCGGCTTCCCTCGCGTGGTACATAGTCTCATAAAAAGTAGCCTTTATGCTATTCTAAGTCATCATCATCATCATCAGCCCACATTAGTCCACTGCTGGACATAGGCCTCCCCCAATACACGCCACTGAGCCCGGTGTTCGGCCCTTGTCATCCACTTACTGCCCGCCGCCTTTCGTAGGTCATCGCTCCACCTAGCCGGGGGGCGCCCCACACTACGTTATTAGAATAGTACACTATTCTAAGTAAAGAACTCTATCTATTCCAAGATTCAACGAAATGGGTTGAGCCGTTACGGCGTGATTGAACAACAAACATCCTCACAAACTTGCGTATTTATAATATAAGTAGGATCTTCGAGACCTAGCGTTGATTATGAAAGTAAACTCTTCGTTATGGATCGTAATTAAAATAAACGTCAACACACCCACTACAGGAACCTATTTAGGTACGAGAATGTGGATCAAAGCACATTTTGCTCTAAGTAGGAAATCCAGTTCCTACAAACAGCAGTGCAGGAACTCTCTATGATATAAGAATTGCAAACCTTACATAAGTATGCAATCATCGACATATAAAGTGCAAGTAAATACAAAAAGTTGTGCAATACCTACTGAAGCAAGGCACCGATAGCATTTTTTAAAACAGCATCTCAGTCGTAAAATTAATGAACCATTTGCGGAAATCGTTTTTTTTTCTCTTTGACCGGCCGGTATGCGGTCAAGCAATCAAAATATTTATTACTAGCTTGTGGTAGCTAGATAATAAGCCTATACGCTATTCTAGGTAAAGAACTTTAAGAGAAAATAGCAAGTGTGTTCTTTTTGCAGACGATGTGTCCCTATTGTTTGGTAGTTCGGAGAAAATTGACTATGGCTACATACAGTCTACTTTCGAAACTACGAAGCAATGGCTTAGTGATCATAACTTGGAAATAAATCTTAATAAAACTAAAATTATACAATTTAAAACTTATCAAAAGAACCCGCTAGATTTTAAAACTCTGACCAATATACTTAAAATTGAGGAATGCAATGAATTCAAACTATTAGGGGTAACACTAGACACCCACCTTAATTGGAAGAAATATCTCGAAACACTAAAAACAAAACTCGCAAGGTTTACCTATGCTTTAAGTATTATTAAACGTAACACTAATTACGAAACCGCGCTTTCGGCTTATTATGCTAATGCCTACTCATGGTTCAACTACTCCATCGTGCTTTGGGGAGACAGTGTAGATTTTAGCGATATATTTATAAAACAGAAAAAACTTATTAGAATACTAGTAAATATTGGACAAAGACAAAGCTGTAAGCCACATTTCAAGGAAAAAAATCTTCTAACATTACCCTGTATTTACATATTACAAATGTGCCTCTTCGTAAGAAAATACAGACATTTCTTTGTCTCCAAACAAGAAAACAATAGTAACTACAATAGACGCAATAAGGACCAGTTAATACTACCTTTTTCAAAACTAAAAATACTCGACAAAAGTCCTGAATTTAGGTCAATAAATATCTACAATAAAATTCCTGACATTATTAAAAAAGAGCTAAAAGACTCCGTATTCCATAACAAATTAAAAAATCTACTCTTAAATAAATGCTATTACTCGGTGGAAGAATTCCTATCTGATAGCTTTTATAATAAATAAACGACTGACGACATCATAAATAGATACCTAGCTTACCCTGAATCGTTTTTAACCAATGCTATTTTTGACTGTCTACACTACACTGTTATTTGACATTTAATGAATAAGTTACCAATTTTATCTAAATGTATGTAAAACAAGACATTTGCAGCGCCCTACAGGGTACATGTACTTACTTAAGCTACCCTTACACCTAAGCCGTATCCATGTACATGTTGGCAATAAAATGAATATGAATATGAATATGAATATGAACTTTTATCTATTTCAAGTTTCATCGAAATCGGTGGAGCCGTTTGCGCGTGATTGAGCCACAAACATCGTCACAAACTGGACAAACATTTAATTTTGTGTGATGAACACACAGATGGTTGTTCTGTGTCTGGGTGTTAATATAAATTTATCGATTATGTTTATCAGTCTCTGGTACCCATAGTGCAGGCTATGCCTAGTTTGAGATCAGTTAACCGTGTGTGATGTCAGGAATATTAAAAAAAAATACATTTTAAAAAAGTTAATGTTTGTTCTGACTATAGTTTTGTGGGTGCGAATGTGTTCGATTTCGCTAGCAAGCAATCTAGAAACATTGTAAAAATTAAAAGCTGTGTAAACTCCTAATATTCAACGTTCTTACGTTACGCCTCATCGCAAGGATTCAAAACATAGACTTGCTATTTATTGATTGTAGTCTCTAGATAGGTATTTTGCCGGCCGCGGCTGCGGGCGCTCGGTGGTCACGGACTAAGGCTCGATATTGTATTACCTATTAATGGCTTTCTAGGATTGCGGACCGTGTGGAAAGCCGGCTTTCAATATCGTCCGTAAGCGATACTTATCTCTGCGGAACGAGGAAATTTTAAGATAGTTAGGCATGTGGTTGCAATTAAACTAATCAAGGACTAAGCAAGGATTCTTATGACGAGGCTAAATCACTGTTAAAAAGGATCTAACGTAGCAAAGTAGTTTTTATTTGAAAATTAATACTACCTACTGAAAAACTGCGTCCATCACCCTGAGACATGGTTGATTAGTCTCATGGGCTGTAATTTCACCTGATTTATAGGCGAAGAGGTAGTACTATCTTGGACGGACTTTGCTCAAAAAGACCTGCTGTTATCGATTACTACTTAGATCGTTTTTATAGTAATAAACGAACTCGGACGAATTAGTGATGTATGTTTGTATATTTATTTGTTGTAACGTAACTTTCCAAAGATCAATCCGATCTGCATGAAATTTAGTAGGTCAACAGGTTGTACTATCAAAATTTGCTGGTAAGAATACGAGTTAAATCGGCCATGGGGTTGTTAAGACCTACTTATACAAAAACATAAAGTGGGGTGTTAGATGTGATAGTATGAAAGAGCTTTGTTCATTCATTACATTAAATTCCATGACGATTTTCATTTTTATTCTAAGCCTTCTAAGCTGCTTTAAAAAAATAAATTTATAATCATCATCATCATCATCAGCCTGATGAAGTCCACTGCTGAACATAGGCATCCCCTAAAATTAATAGTAACATTTGATAACCAATATAACCTAGTGATTTGGTAAAGTTTTAATGACTCCGTAATTCAAGTAAGATTGGACTTATTTCAAACATGCTAAAGATACGATTTTTACACCAGCACTTACCAGACATCGCGAGGACTCAGCTCGGGGCGAGCCACTAGTTTAAAGTCAACTGAACCATCTGCCCCCGCTACTTAGGTACCACCATAGAAAATAGATTTGCGAGATGCTTTTCTTTTAAATGAGCTCTCACCCGGCTTAGCTATTTAAAGAGATATTGAAATGAAAGTGAAACTAATACCTCGCCGGATAAATCGTCCAGAAAGTTTCGATAGAACGCCACAGTTAGACAAACGGTCTCTGATGTCGCAGGCAATCAGTAAATTGGATGTGCTTTGATGTGGGTAAGGTACGTACGTACCTAGTTTACCTACCTACGTACATATTGCGTGTGTACGTTCAGATCGACAACCGTACCGGGCCGACTCCGCATGTGAATACCCAAGTTGTAATCAAATACGGTCTGCAATTTGGCTTTGGTATTGGCGCATCCATTAGTTAATGTTAGTGTATTATATTAGCTGTAGATTATCAAAGGCACATGGTCTACCAAGAGACAAGTAGTGCCTTCCACTTTAATTTTGGAAGATAGCCCTGTTAGCTTACAAACAGATTCTAAGGGATTTCTTAGATGTTTTTCGTAGTAAATATGGTTGTAGTGGATTTACCCAGCAATTAACTCACAGGTAGAACCTAGGCAAGTACTTCTTTTAGAAGTAACAACCTACTTGTTTTACTAAGCGAAAAATAAATTAGCCAAATCGGTTGAGCCGTTCATTACTCCGTCATACCTACATGTGGCAATCGATTTTTATACATAATATTATGTTATCTACACAAGGTGTAGGTAATGGAAGAAATCGCTGCTTGCGATAAGACCGCCGATTGTAAGACTATAGTGTATATATTATGTATAAGTACATGTCTTACATTGTGTCCTCAATAACACATTATTATTATATATATTTAATCAGCTACTAACCTACTACCAAGGATAATATAGTAGAAAGGGTTTCTATCACTAACCTTCTCCCAAAACGAAAACTGAAATCAATTTTTTACTAAAGATATATTCCCCATAGATTTATAAAGCCTCGTTGGAATAAGAACTGTTACTGATTGGCTTGATTCTTCTGTATTTTATGAATCGGTACTTACCAAAAATATTTGCAGCCACATTTTAAAGAAATTAAAAAAAATGATTTACACCGCTTTTTATCTCTTTTCACAACACTTTAGACGATGCTTCCGGAGCTGAGCGTCAACTAGAAATGCGCTCGCGCCTCCTTGCGGGTCTTAATAGAGGCGAAGACGACGACCACGATCGTATTTTATATAACTCCGCCACTGCACAATATATATAATTTAACAGAATCAACCTTGTTTTGTTCTACACAAGTTAGATAAGTCTAATCGTGGCTCCATCATACTTAGCTGAACTAATCATGCATGAAATGACCGGTCTTCGGCCTGTCTGTCACCGCCAAATCACTAATTACTGGGTTTGCAGGTGCGTACAAAAAGTTAACAAGAATCGTCGAAGTAGACTGAATTTCTGCTGACCTACATTACTGGCTAGGTTTTTGGATGCTGCAAGACTTAATTAAGTTCACAGAACATTCACGGTCCTACCTACCTATACCTATAATGGATTGTCCTAATCTTACAATATTATGTCTACAGTACCTACCCTTACCTAGCTTCTTTACAGGGTTTCTATCAGATAATATACTTAACTTAATAATAACACTGAACAGTCACATACATAGTCTTGACCCCACACTAGGATTCCGTGTCGTGGGTATCAGCAGTGGCGGATTTGCAGTCTTGGCTGCTCTAGGCCCCAGGCCATGTGCCGCCCCTTTCTCAGCACCTATCATATAGACTAGGTACATAATGAATTTACTTTATTGCCAACTTTATGTATATCGAAATCAGAAACGACGAAATCTGTTCGAAGCTGCATGTCATGTCTACTGTAGCTATTAGTAATAAGTCCATGGAGCAGCCTTTTTCTTGCTATCATCAGTGTTTTTTTTTGTCACGATTTGCCGCCCCTAATATCTGGCCGCCCTGGGCCTTAGGGCAAATCCGCCACTGGTTATCAGAAATTATAATATAACCACAACAACCAAACTCGGAAAATATATTTTCAGATCATGCAAACATTTGCTTGATTTGGACATTATAAGTACCTACATATGTATTTTAAATCAGCTTGTATTTAAATCTGAGATGTAAACTAACATACCTACGACCTCGGTCACACAGCGGGCGAGTGCCCTTCTGAGATGCAAGGGGGCGGGTTCGATTCCCTCTGCGGGACAAATACCAATTACACTAATTAATATACCTACACAAATATTCTTTGGTTTTTTTAATAGAATGCTTATTCTATAAAAAGAGGCGTTCGTGAAAGAATCAGTGTAGTGAAACCTCTTAGAGGCTACTTTTGTGCGCTGTCAGTGATGTCTTCGATTTTTTAGGTTGATGAGCCAGTTTGCTCACGATGTTTTCCGTTACCGTTTAACATCACTAGAATAGCGCACCGAATATAATTTGTTGAATAGGTAGGTGTTAGGTTTCATAATTGGCCGTGGTGGCCCCGGCTGAAGAATAGGCCCCTCCATATCTGCCTATCCGCGGATGTCGTAAGAGGCGACTAAGGGAAAAAATCGATAGCTCTAACTGCGCTCGCCAACCTGCATGTCCAGCGTGGTGAGTATAGGCAAATCCCCCCACATTATAAGGAATTCGCTCTGTCTGTGGGGGAGGCCATGTTCAGCATGTTATTCCGTATTCTAACGAAAAAACATGACGGTTAGTAATATAAACATTCAAGTCATGTAATCCTTTGATTTACTTATCCAATCCATCCTAACTAAACCCTTAGGCGAGGATAGCTGAGAGATGTCGGGCCAAATTAACCACAATAGACAAGTACCTACCTACTATGAGGGACTGTTTTTGGAGGTCATATTCAGCACCCGAATATATATATTCCGATTACAAGGTGCTATGCTATCCCGAAAGAGGCTTATTCTACGGCCAATGGGCATTAAAGTTTGTTCTACGACAAAAGTAAATTCGATATTTTTGTTTGAAAAAAGTCTTTGAATGCAAAAATCAGCTGTTTTGGGTGAAATCAGTTCAAATTCAATCAGCTGTTTTAAATAGCAATCTTGATGCCGAACTTCTCGTACGTTTAGTAATTATAATTAGTTACAAAGATGATAAAAAATACCAAAAACAGCTAGTTTGAGAAAGTTTGGGTAAACAAAATGATTTTTTTTTCTTTATTTTAGTTGATAGAATAACCTTATTTAGGGATAATATAGGTAGGGTAGGTACCTACATGTTATGAATCAACTTGTACGTGTATATTATTATACTCTTAGCTTATGTAGGATAGGAGGTTTTAGGATAATTGGTAGATTCAAAACTGTAGAACATAGGCACAGATAACTTAATACTATACTAGTACAGATACCTCATCTCATACAACGGAACTCAACCCTCATAACTCGGGCTATTCTTCGGGCTATTTGAGATGTCTACCCTAGGCACTAGATGCCGCTAGCAGCGCAATTGATAGCAAGAGTTACCTAGCACCTGCAACTGGAATTACCGCGTAAACCGCGCACGCACTCAGTAGATGGCGTTAATTATGCATCTACTGGCCGGGCAGGAGAGAAGTGGATAGGTATAGGTATAGATATAGATAGGTATAGATATATATAGTATAGGTGGTGGATAGATTTGACGCTGCGACGACGCGACGTTGCCAGCTTGACGCGCTGCAACGTTGCCAGCTTGCGCCGCACTAATAATCACCCTATGTGGGAATATCTACACAAAACGTAATTGTTATAATTTGTGACTAGCTTCCACCCAAGGCTTCGCTCGCGTGGTACCTACTACTAATAGTATCTGCCAAATCAGAACGACTAGTCTGAGTTGGGATCGGGAGTTTTGTGTGGTGAGCTTGCTTACGATTTCATGCCAAATCATAGCATACCTAAATTATGTACCTAACTAAGTACCTACTTACATAATCTAGATAGAGTTAAAAAAAGCGAGCTTTCGACAATAAGACCTTTGCCATTGAAAAACTCCCGCATAAACCCTTATGACTTATGTAGGTACCTATGCTGTTTTATTAAATTCAAATAATTAGATGATAAAGTGTTTGACTGGCCTCATAGCTCAGTTGGTAGTAACTCTGCCTTCTGCGCTATAGGTCGCGGGTTCGATTCCCGCGCTGGACAAACATTTGTATGATGAACACAGATGTTTGTTCTGTGTCTGGTAGGTAAATATGTACCTATCTATTATGTAAGTATATCAGTGTCTGGTACCCATAGTACAGCAGGCTATGCCTAGTTTGGGATCAGTTGACCGTGTGTGATATATCCAAAAAAAAGTAGGTACCTACCTACCTAACTACTTACTTAAAGTCGGCAACGGAAGTTGATGTTTTTTTTATACAACTGAGGTGGCAAACAAGCTTACGGCCCACCTGTTGGTAAGCGGTTACCGTAGCCTATGAGCGCTTGCAATACCTACGGCATCACGTACGCGTTGCCGACCCCGAACCCCCCCTCCCCCCTAAAGATCTCTGGCAACCTTACTCATCGCAGAAACACAACACTATTTGAAACAAATAATGTTAATTGGCTGCGATCTTCTGTAAGGCGGAGGTACCTCCCCAGGCGGGCTGCTCCAATTCAGAACGAGAAAAAAAACTACCTACTCATGTAGATAAAATGGTAACTGTGCCTTGGAAATTGATTACATATGAGTCAAGACGAAACTACAAAAATATAGTAAAAATAAGTAGGTAACTTTTACAAACAGCATCAATATTGAGAATCCTACCCAATTTCAGGTAGGTAATCAAGGTTATTCATAATAAGTATGTGCTATGCCATCCTGAAAGTGGCTTATTTTACAAACAATAAAGTAGGTACGTTCTACGACTTTTGGAAATTCGACATTTTTCATTGAAAAAGCTCTATGCGAAAGTCAGCTGTTTTGGGGTCAAATCAGTTCAAACTCAATAAATCAGCTGTTTTAGGTAGGAATCTTGGTTCCAAACATCTCGTAGGTAAAAAAGATAATTTGAGAAAGCTTGTAAAAAATAAGAAAAAATATAAAAAATAAGAATAAGAAAATATTGAAGTTTTAAAAAAAAATCAGCATAGGCCACTATATCACGCAAAGAAACAAACAACTTATCAAAGCACATTCAAAATTCAAATGGGATCCGTCCAAGCGAAAGTGATCACCAATCAAACGAAACGACGCACAGTGGTTCGATTGTATGGAGGAGGTCGGACATAGGTGACTAAAAATCACAAAGTCGTAATTTCATAAATCTGATAGTGCCATTCGATTGCTATTTTAAAAACAAACAAACATTCTTCTATTGCACTTTGAGCCTGGACTTATAGTTAAGGAGTAAATCGCATAAAACTGATTTCATTGTATGGGAAGCAACCTTTAAACGTGAAAATAACGTGTATTTTCATCGATTTTCGTTCTGAAATTTTTAAGGTAGGTTCTTATCATTTAGTGTCACATTTTCTTCAAAGATACATGCTGCCACTTTTGTGCCCTTTTCGAGTTATGATGATGATTTTTAGTCAAAATCGTAATCTCATACATTTTAATACTCCATTCGATTTTTGTTTCAAAAACAAACAAATATGACTCCCATGTCAATTTGAGCCCCGATTTATAGTTAAGGAGTAAATTGCATAAAACTTGTTTAATTATATGAGAAACGTCGTTTAAACATATATAAGTGGGATTTATATAATAACTTCGGGAGCTACACGGAATGAGACACCAAGTCCATGAACCAACTGCTTTATTTGACTAAAAATCATCATCATAACTCGAAAAGGGCACAAAAGTGGCAACATGTGTCTTTGGAGAAAATGTGCCACTAAATGATAAGAACCGACCATAAAAATCGGCGAAAATACACGTTTAAGGTTTTCACGTTTAAGGTTGCTTCCCATACAATGAAATCAGTTTTATGCGATTTACTCCTTAACAATAAGTCCACTTAAAGTACAATAGAAGAATTTTTGTTTGTTTTTAAAATAGCAATCGAATGGCACTATCAGATTTATGAAATTACGACTTTGTGATTTTTTGTCACCTATGTCCGACCTGCTCCATACAATCGAACTACTGTGCGACAGTTCAAAGCCAGCAACAACGTTGGCACATACATACAATGCGTTTCGTTCTCCAATATTATCGTCGGTACCTACTACCTAGTATGCTTAGCTTTTGTGAAAACTGTGCGTAGTATGTAGGCGTTTAACTTAGTTTTTTAACTGTAACATCTGTGTGATAATTTGTAAAAGAAACGAATTCACTCAATTTTTTTCATTTCAATTGGAATTAAAAATTAGTAATCTACATACAAAATAGAAAACGCAAAAACAAAACGCGACAGTAATGGAATTTAAAATAACGCCATCTATCAATTCAGTACTACCTGTGGTAGTACAAGCAAACTGTGTCAATCACAACGTAGTTCAAGTCATTGCCACCAGAAAAACAAGCTCATTGGATTTTTGTAAAAAATAATTAAACTTGATTGAAGAGGCATTTATTTAATTTTCCCGTGTTATGGGTATTTTATGATATAATAAAATCTTTGTTTCATGACCTAATAATGATTTTTCACATACTTCATTATCAAATCTATACCCGTAAAGCCATCTATTGACATTCGTTTGAACAATATTTCTTTTCTTTGGAATGGGACCCCGTGACATAGGTAACCCTTGATCGCCGGGCTTTAGGCGTAAAGTAAGATTTATATATTGTAGGTTATTAATTTAATCCATAGGTACAAATTTTTATACAACTCAAAATTGTTGCAACAATTCTGAGATTTAACAAACGAGCGATTTAAAGTAATTTTTTAGGGTTCCGTACCTCATTTGGAAAAACGAAACCCTTATAGGATCACTTTTTTGTCCGTCTAATCTAAGGAATTGACAAACTTATATTTCGTCGAAAGAGTCGTGACAGACGGACAGACCCGTCGGTCACGACTCTTTCTCAGAAACGGCTAAAGGTATCAACTTGAAATGTACCTATGTCAATGTCATACAATGACTACTTGAGCGACCGCAAATATAAGTTTGTCAATTCCTACACTTAGAATTTTTATTTTCTGACCATGACCACTGGTGCACGACCGGGATTCGAACCCACGACCAATGGTACGGAACCCTCAGGGCGCGAGTTCTCGCACTTGACTGTCTTTATTTATTTCTGAAGCTATTATCGGATCTTAACAACACCATGATCTCATCGGACATCGACATCACGTAGGTACGTAATTTACAAAAAAAATTAGCGCGTTTTTCACTCAAAGGTAGATTTTGTGTCGTTATGGTGTAGTATGCATTTAATCCACTTTAGAACTACCGGTAGGATAGGTTTCCTTGTTAAAATCCACAAAATCACCCATAAAAATGCTTCAGTTAAAGTCAAGTGATAATGGTATTCTTTCCACGAAAGAAGTCTCTAAAGAAGAAGAACGAAGACTTTTCGAAAGAAGACTTCGGGAGAATCATCATCACCATCAGCCTGTAGAAGTCCACTGCTGGACATAGGCCTCCCCTAAAGAGTTCCACGACGAACGGTCTTGAGCCTTCTCCATCCGCCGACTTCCGTGCGGGAAGTCGGTGGATGGAGAGAATAGTGTACAGGATTTTGGCATAGTAGGTAGTGTCCTAAATCCTCTTTGTTATTCTCTTTGGTTGCAGCGGGAGTTCTTTCTTGGAAAGTACCAAGCTACCACGACGTCTAAGGTACTGCCCATTCAAATGCAAGCTTCTCAGCACTTGCTTGTCGTGTCACTGATTCTTTCTTGGTCATTCTGTATTAGGTCAGTGACCAGGTTGAGATATGGTGGCCCTAAAAAGGGCCTATGACCGTCGATGAAAGAATCAGTGTAGTGAAAGGATTAAACTTGCTCCTCTTAGAGCTCCTTTCGTGCACATCACAATATGTTTTCGAATTTTAAGGTTCTAGGACATGCTGGTTTCGTCACGATGTTTTCCTTCACCGTTTGAGAGTAACTGGTAGGTACGTATAACGCACATAAAATTTCCAAATGGAAAATCCATTGGTTCACGACGAGATTCGAACTCACGACGACGTTTCAATGTGATCCTAGTTATTTTATTGAAATAAAAACCTTTAACTTTGTGGATCGGAAGGCCACTACAACAACTCCACCAGTGCTCTCAGCACTATTTTACACGAACTTGTTGTCCCGCTCGCAACTTCGTCCGCGTTTTTTTATTTATACCAACCTAGACTATTTTTTCCATTATCCTTGCCAAAGTACTTATTATGCAGCTACTTCCCTACTTCATAAGGCTTCTACCTAACATCACCATCCCGTTACCGTCCAGTCACTGTCTCATCACTGTCCCGTCACAGTCCCGTCACCGTCCGGTCACCGTCCCGTTACCGTCACCATCAGCGTTACGCTCACCATCAATATCACCGTTACCGTCACCGTCATGGCCTTATTTTTTTTCGTTATGTATGTGACATGAATACCGATTTTTATGTCTCTAACTTGAAAAACATAGGACTTTCATAGAACCGTTCAACCCCCATTTCACCCCTTTAGGAGTTGAATTTTCCAAAATCCGTTCTTTTTGCACAGTAACATCTTGAATGTCTGTGTCTTTCAGACTCATCGGCTCAGTCCGAGCTTTCGTGATGAGTCTGTCAGTGAGTGAATGAGTGGACTACTCCTTTATATATATATATATAGATTGAATCAAAGTCTTTGTGAGTGTCAACATACGTCACCGCCTAAAACAATCGCAAAGTTGATGGGTACGTAGGTATAGTATAGTTTTTTTAGTGTCATGAATAACTACCGATCTCACATCATAATTGAAACTAATATGCAACCATCGGAACGAAATAATCGCTGTATAAACATGAAAAAAAAACACAAGTTGATAACTTCTCCCTTTTTTACAGTCGGTTAAAAACTGTGCATCACAAAAAAATGCTAGGTAAACAGGTACCTAACCTACAGATCGACTTGTGGCGTGGCGGGTGATTGCCCGGCTGAGACGAAGGAGATGCGGGTTTGATCCCGCGGTGGGACCAATTTTTGCATGGTCTGCACATTATATTTGTTCCTGGACAGGGTGTTGCGGTACTCCTAGTTTCTTATACCCACGACTCGACTATAGTGAGTAGTGGTTCTTGGAACTTTTCATAGGTGCTATGAAAAGTTATGATAAATAACGAAGTAAGCAGCAGATTCTTTGGTTTTCGTGATAATCCAAAATATATCCTATGCAAAGCAATTCACGCTGTCTGTCTGTCATGTTTTCATCGTGCGATTAAATTCACATCGGAAACTCTCGCGCTTTGAGAAATTTTCAAAGGAATTTTTGCGATCGGATAGAATTGGCATAGTGCGACTGGCTGTATGAAGTTATAATAGTAGGCATTTGTGAGCGAATAACCATTTCTTTCGACTTTTGATGCAGTTATTTATAAATATTGTTGGATTGTAGTACTTACTACAATAACAAGGAAACACATCTTCTGCACTAATTAGGCTTGGAGTCGTGATTGTAATTATAGTTGGAATCTATTATTATCTATCATGCAGAGACTAAATACGACTGATAGACCTTCACTGCTGCACAATGATAATTGTGATAGCTGAAGGAAGCATTGGATCGTTTATTAGGTATTGTCTTTATAAATAAAGCGATCAGTCGTAATTGTTTGCTTGTTGTGTCACTGATTCTCTCTTGGTCATTGACCAGCCAGGGTCAGTGAACAGGTTGAGGTATGGTGAGTGGCCCTGAAAGGCTTCTTACGTGCGCATGTCAAATCTACAAATTTTTAGGTTCTTGGACATAGATGGTTAAACTAAAAACCTAGACCTAGAGTACCTAACTACATGCCTGGTAACTAACAATCTTGGGGATGGAGTAATTTTGATACAAGTGAAGGAAAAATAGTAACTACCATTCAGTGTACCGACTACGTTTGTACAATTTTTCTTGCATTTAATATCGAGAACCTAATGTCTAGACAAACCTAACATAGGTTTTAAGACATTTACTACCATTCATTTGTATTCCTTTTGTGTAATAAATAATAATAAATAAATAATAAATATATAAAAACTTCGTAGTTCGTACACATGGGGAACTGGATTCCTCGGAACCCTCAGTGTGCGAATTTAACTCGCACTTGACCGTCTTTTTTTCTTTGGAAGTAATGCCGTGCCTGACCTCTGCCTCTTTACTCAAGCACCGACTGCCTCGCTGTTGTTGACTATTATTTGTGTAGTTCTAATAACAGGTGATCGTGGTCGACCATCCCGAATCGTTTGATCAACAATCAACATTTTCACAATAAAGCTTATTGAGTAAATATTTTTTACACGAAATGCAGAGTGCAAGGTCTCTTGTTACTCCAGTATTACATGCTGAGGTTCCTTCACTTTTGTAGTTTGGTACTCAGTAAGCCGGCCTCGGCCGTGGCGAATCACCCATTATGAAACTAATGCGAAACCAAATGAAACGAATTTTCTTTTACTGGTTTGTTTATTAGATACCGCCGGTACATTACTATTTGACCAATTAGAAATGCATTTATTATCGTATCACTTCGAATAGTAACTTCGAACGCTATTTTGTACACAGGACAACATACACAAAAAAAATGTTATATAAAAAAGTACATGGTAGCTAGTATTTCTACTTTTAGTCTGGTGTGCATGTGGCCTTATAAATTAATATTCTAGGTACATGTATAAAGTAGGAAAATATATAGGTACGAGGACTATCATCAAGCCAAATTATTGTTATGCATGTAGGTCCATACCATACCTACCATAAAGTCTGTCTAATATTTTTTTATTTTTTGAGTATCATCTAGCTAATGTAATAGAAACACAAAAACACACACAAACACTAGTCTTCCTTGCATATTATGCATTAAAATATTCAGAAAATGTCAATTTTGCCAAGTTATCATAATAATAATGATAGTTATACATACATGCATAACAAAATAAAATTAACTTGCAATTGTTAAATAGCTTACCAACTTCATTTTAAAAAACTTGTTCTTTTTTAATGAACATGCAGATTCCCGAAATTCACACAAGGTGATTCATAATACGTAGGTATGCTATCCCGAAAGGGGACTTATTCTAAACCCAACAAGTTAGTTCTACGACTAGAAAATAAGACATTTTTCATAGAAAAAACTCTATGCAAAAATGAGTTGTTTAGAAGTCAAATCAGTTCAAACTGAAAAAAAATATATTTTTTTCCGCCTATATTATTTATTTTTGGTGATAGAATAACCCCCTTTCGGGATGGTATACATGTTATGAATCAACTTGTAGTAACATAACAATCTTTATAAAAAACCCAACCTACAAAAGGTAAAAGGTTGGGTAAGGTTGGTTTAAGCTTAAAAATCATAGGTATACATACTTACACAATGTAAAATAATACTGCTTAAAAAGGACAAAACTTGTGACCAAAACCAAAAAGTTGGACAGTAATTAGTATTTTACACAATGCCAATAAATAGTCGTTTTTTACATCATCTGGATTGAAATTTAGAAACTGCAATAAAAACACAATATCAGAAATCGTTAATGTAATGAAACGACTTTGTCAGTTTATTACATTAACAAATTATGACGTCGACATAGTTGCAAAGTCGAACATTGCAAAAAATTTTAAAAGAATAAATTATCCGAGACACACCAAAGAAAAAATAGAAATCCGATGATTCGATACGACGATTGATATCGTTGAAAATAGAAATCGATTATTGAAATCAGATCATGTTGTTCACACATACACATCTAAACATTAGGTATCAACTTTCGACGCGTACCTATAGATAATGGGATTTTCTCACAGTTTAATGTAGTGCATCGAAAAATATCAAGTCGCTAATAAAAGCAAGCTAATTTTTACGAATTACCTACATTTAAAATTAGTTCAAACTTATATTATTTATAATGCTGGACTAATTATAAATGTTATTATTATCTAGCTTTGCTAGAAACTTACTTAGCATTTTAAGATGAGATGTGTATTGGTAGCGGGGTAATTTACTTGCAATAATATATTTTTGTTGCATTACAAAGAACCGTGAGAGTTTTCCCAATAAACAGGTATCACTGGCTAAATGAAGGAGCTAAAACTAGTTCACTATGGGGCACCTATCTAAAATTACGAATGATAAATAGTTCGTAGTCTACTTATATCCGACTTAACTCTAAACAGCAACGTAATTATCACATCCATTGATCGTACCATAGCCACATCAATTTCGCTGAAATACCAACACTCACACCTTTCGGAACCTCTTATTATGTACTGAAACTTCTACCCTCGAAACACGGACGAAAAAAAATGTTTCTTATACTACATACATAGTTAAAAGAATATAAATACCCGAAGTATGTATTCGATTATCTGCTATGTCGACCAATAAAGATTCGGAAATTATATACCGAACACATTTGAAAAAAAATCGTAAGTACATTTTTAGATCGTCTCAATCGTCCTAGAATAATCAATGGATATAAATCAAATAATTGTCGAACTAAAAAATAACTTGACCCATTATGTAGGTAAGGCATTGAGTATGGCTGTATGACACAGAATTTAAATGCATTCAATGTAAAGTTTCTTTAGTTTTTTATAGCCCAGCATTATGCATAACTTTAGTTCATAGAGATGTTTTATTCTGATTGTCATAAACATATTTGCTTCCTAAAATCGAAAGTAACGTTGAGACGAGTGTTGTTGTAAGCACAACCATATTCATCTCATACATTCAGATACAATCGAAAGTTACCTTAATGATTTATAATACAACTTTAAAATCTACAAAAAGATACATACAAAATTAAATAGAATAGTGACTACCGATTGGAGGACTGCGATGGGTAATAAAGAAACCACAATGTTTAAGCAACACTACGCACTCGAATATTCGCTTTCATGAGTTTCGACACAAAGATACGCACTTATAATATTGTTTGTTTTACCACTGGGGGTTAGGCGGCATGTAGCCCTCGGGGGCATGCGAAGGGGCGTGGGGGGCAGGGGGAGGGTAGGGTGCCCCCGGCCCGGGGGGAGCGCTGTACGGCGGGAAGTAGCCGGCGCCGCCGTAACCGCCGTAGTAGGCCGGATTGTGGTACGCGCCATAGCTCATTCCGTAACCTGTAAAAACATTGTTTATCGGAATTCGGCGGAGAATCATATTGTTCATTTCTGACTAAGGTGTGACGAATCTTATGGCTAAATTCGTCACGCATGTGTGTTTCAACTGAATTGAATTTTCAATATCTGAATAAATCAAGATTTAGTAGTAGTTCTAAAAATATTTTAAATTGTTATATTGTAATACTACTGAATTTTAGTTAATTCAGAAATTGGATATTCAATATATTTCATAGTTTGTAACTCAACTTTTTATGACGTGGATGCAATGGTTACCTAAGCGAAACTGCGGTTGAAAGTTGAAGATATCTTAAATTTTTTAAGTAAATTGTGCATCATAATCATCAACTTCAAGCCGTGGAACGTCCACTGCTGAACAAAAGTGATCTTGTGCGGTCTGCACCCAATGACTCCCAGCAACCTTTATAAGTGGGGAGTATCCATCAAGTGGGGGGCCGCGCTACGTTGCTGATGTATGTGCTTACCTGGCGGGTATTGGCCATAGCCTTCTGGCGGTGGGTTGACGGAAGGGTACTGGCTCGGAGCTACCACAGGGTGCGGATGCGGCGGTACTGCACCCGTCGGGTGCGGAACAGGAATCGGCACACCAGGAACCGGTGCCTTCACTTCGACCGCCGGCGTCGGGGACCCAGCAGTCAGTAGAGTACCGTGACTCATATTCAACGACAAATTAGACTGTTTACTTGGCTGGATCAGCGTCGGCGGTACTCCCATCGGGGGTTCATGAGACATACCGTGAGGCGTTCTCCCTGGATTCTCTATAGGCGCAACCGGTGCCATATTTTGTGCTATATCGCCTTTTCTTGCACTCGGACCGAGCATACTGGATACGCTGTGCGACATACTAGGCATTTGTTTATCTTGAGATTCAGATCCCTCCGTTTTGTTCGGTGATTTTTTCTTCTTGGATTTCACATTCTTTTCCTCATTTGTTGGGGAGTATGACTGCGTTATGTCGTCAAGGTTTCTACGAAAGTCAGGCATGCCTTCTTTATTCAACACACTCGCAGTTCTTTCTAGTTGACTCAAGCTCGATTCGGTCGGCGGTCGGTTCCCGGGACGCTGATGTCTATAGTTTTTCAGCAAATTAATTTTCTTCTGTATTCGATCACCGGAGAGTGAGTTAGCATTATCAGTCGGTGGCTCAAGGCTCGTGTCACGAGACCTAGGGAAATCTATAGATGTGTCTTCAACAGATTTCCGTTCAAGAGCTTCTTCTGAAGGTAGTTTCTCATCTGTTGTTAAAACAAGGGGTTCGTTTTTGTTTGGTCTTGTTGAGTCATTGCTGTTTTCGTTCTCTGTGCTATCATTTGGGTTTGTCGTTCTATTATCCGACGTGTGAGCCTCGTTTGATGGTGTTCTAGATTTATCTGACGCCCTTGTACTCTCGTCCTCGCTATCGAGGACTTGTGTATCGTCGTCAGAGTTAGCGTCCGCTTTCGCCGAATCAGAGTCATGTATCTTTGGGGTTTTAGGTATCTTTGTAATGCTGAGCGATCCTTGTAAGGACCTGATGCCTCTCCCTTGCATCGGGGGTCTAGCTCGCATGGCGCTTATCGGCTTGAACTCTCCTATTCGCTGCCTCATTTGATTGATTTTTTGGCCTGGCATCATGGGCCTCATTTTGTTTGAGCCCATCATTCCTGGCCTAGCCATTAATCTTTGAATGTTTGGCCTTGGACCCGTTTTGGATGTGATGGTTATTGCTGAATTATTCTTAAGGGATCCTGGAATGTTCGCGGGGGACGGCCGGGAGCCTAGAACTAAAGAAGAACTTGTTATTGGTTATACATTATAACTCGGAAGTTTGCACAAGGTGATCCTGAATCCTGAAAGAATATTAGCGATAAAAAAAAACATATTTTTCCGGAACTTTTTCATAATAGCTGTTTTAGTTATTTTTATCATCTTAATAAATAAATTAAACGTACGAAAAGTTTGACATAAAGATAACCCATAACTACCGTAAAACCGCAGAATAATTGAGTTTGAACTGACAACATATGAAAAAGTCTTAGAACAAACTTTATTGCCAATTGGGTGTAAAATAAGCCCCTTTCAGGATAGCATAAATATTATGAATCACCTTGTATAATATAAAATGTATAACTCAAAAAAATTGTACCTACCTTTTTTTCCTAAAGGATTGTCTTTGGCATCGCCTTTGAAAGAAGTCTTGATGGCAATGATCTTTCCTGACTCTAGCTGCATGTATATTCCCTTGGGAGATTTCAGGACCATGACTCGTTGACCCGCCTTGAGAACAATATTGGTTTTCTCTGCGGAGTTGGTTGGTATCACCACATCTGTAATGAAGATAGTGAAAATTATATCATCAATTCTTATTTATGTATATAAATGCGTTAGTTTGTGAGGATGTTTGGATGTTTGTGGTTAAATCACGCCCAAAAGGCCGAACGGATTTGGATGAAATTTGGCACAGAGTTAGATTAGAGTCTGGAAAAGCATAGAGGCTATTTTTTATCTACATAGGTACCACGAGAGCGAAGACGCGGGCGGAATCAAGTTTTTAATAAGTTTCTTACTTAATCAGCATCATCTCTTGAGCGGTCATGCCTTGCTGTGCTGGGCAAACCTACTCAATCACATGGCCCAGGAACTACAGCGTCCTGTAGTTCCACCTGATGATGTATAAATCATCATCTTCTTCTTCTTGTCGTGTCACTGATTCTTTCTTTGTCATCTTGTACTATTAGGTCAGTGACCAGGTTGAGGTATGGTGGCCCTGAAAAGGGCCTATGACCATCGAGTAGAGAAGCAGTGTAGTGAAAGGATTAAAGTTCGCCTCTTAGAGGCTCCTTTCGTGCGCAATAAATCATCTAGGACAGATATAATAAGTTCCTTACCCGCTTTTCCACTTTTTCCTTTTTCTTTTTTTATGATGGTTTGTGGTGGAAGTCTATTTTTAAGTTTCGATTGGGCGGTATGGTCGCTCAGCGACAAAGTCAACAAGTAAATTTGACTGGCCTCATAGCTCAGTTAGTAGTAACTCTGCCTTCTGCGCTAGAGGTCGCGGGTTCGATCCCCGCACTGGACAAACATTTGTGTGATAAACACAGATGTTTGTTCTGTGTCTGGGTGTTAAATATTTATCTATTATGTATATCAGTCTCTGGTACCCATAGTACAGGCGATGTCTAGTTTGGGATCAGTTGACCATGTGAAATATTTATTATTTATTTATTGTTATTATTATATATAATATATACAGTGGTGGTCATCTAATTAGAAACACCTAGTCACCTGACATTTTTATAAAGTAACTAACATTATTATAGCATTTAATAGGAGGTAATTTTTTTTTTCACTACTTTACAATGTACTTTAATATCTCTAGTTTAATTACAAGCAATAATATTTGACAACCAAGACGACAATAAAAATAAATATCAGTGAAACAAAAAGTATCAATATCGTTAGGACTGGCAGAATGGACAACTAATTAGAAACATTGTATGACTTGGTTCGCAATTTGATTTTTTAAACTGAAATACAGTTCTCACAATTGTCAATCACATTGTAAATATTGCCACCATTTCTAACTCATTACGAAAAGTTACTATTTATTGTTGTTTTATTAAAAATGGGTAAAAATAAGAGCTGTGATGCAGCAACGAAAAAAATTATAGTGAATTTTCATTTAAAACAAAAATGGAGTTACAGAACGATCGCCGATTATTTGGAATGTTCCGTAAAGATGATATTTAACGCCCTCGCACATTTCAAACTACACGGAACATCAGATAACGTGCCAAGAAAACTTCGGCCCAGGAAGACTACAGTTCAAGAAGACAGGCTTATGCTTCGATTAGCTAAGGCGGACCCCTTTAAAGGATCCAATGTTATAAGAAAAGAGGTATTTTCAGAAGACGATCCTCGACACGTGTCCACTAAACTAGTTCGTAGACGGTTGGTTGAAAGAAAATTGTTAGGAAGGATCGCTAGAAAAGTACCACTACTAACCAGGCAACATAGAGAAAATCGTTTAGCATTCGCTCGCAAATATGGCAGTTGGACTATTCATCAATGGAAAAAAGTTTTGTTTTCAGATGAAACTTAAATTAATTTGATTAATTCCGATGGAAAACGATATGTACGACGACCAATAAACGAGGCTTTGAATAACAAGTACACTAAAAAGACAGTTAAGCACGGTGGTGGAAATGTAATGGTGTGGGGATGTTTCTCAGGGTACGGGATTGGTCCCGTGAGAAAGATTGAAGGGCAAATGGATCAATATCAATACAAAAAGATCTTGGAAGAGACAATGATTCCATATTCCGAGGAAAATTTGCCAGTAACTTGGATATTTCAGCATGACAACGACCCAATGCACACAGCACGCAGCGTTAAAGCGTTTCTTACAGAACAATCCGTGACAGTATTAGAGTGGTCTGCCAATAGTCCGGATTTAAATCCCATAGAAAATTTGTGGCACACTATAAAGACCAACCTGTCGCAGAAACACGTTACTAATATTCATGGACTTAACAGTGCATTTGAAGACGCTTGGAGAAGTATTCCTGTAGAAACTTGTTATAAATTGATTGAATCAATGCCGCGTCGCTGCAAAGCTGTTATTGATAATAAAGGCTACCCTACCAAATACTAATTGTCTAAGGATGTAGTATTTTTAGTATTTTTCAAAACTATTGGGGTTTTTTTCAAATTAAAAATGATTTAAGTAATGATTTTTTTGGTGTTTCTAATTAGTTGTCCGGTTTGTATCTCGTTTTTTATTTTGTTATTAATATAACTTTCAGTTTTAGAAAAAAAACCGTTGTTTTCTGTTATTAAAATGCTATAACAATGCAATATAATATCCGATACATCGATTTTAATACGCAGGAACACTCAATGATACGTTAAAAATTAGTTCGAAAGGGAATTTGCAATAAAAATATAAACCCAGGTAGGTGTTTCTAATTAGATGACCACCACTGTATATATATATATATATATATCTTACCTAATGGCAGCGTCATCTCCTGCGCGGTCATGCCTTGCCGCCGCCACACGTCGGCCGGGATCCACCGCGCGCCGTGCTGCATGGGCCGCACGGTGCCCACGGGCCGCTGCACGATGCTGCCGTCCGCGGTGCGAACTGTACGGTAAGCGGTCGTCGGCTTTGGTGCTAGGGCCGCTTTCTTTTCCAACTCGTACCTAGAACGAAGAACACGCGAATCAGACACAATCAGAATAATTTATTTGCACAATGTAAGTCAAAATTAACATTGATCTTAAATGTAAGCTTAGGGAATTATTGAAACATCCTAACCAGTTAGAAAGAAAGAAAAGAAGAGAAAAAAATAGTAAGAATGTCGATTTATTTCTTTTATTTAAAGAAACAAATCAGATTACAACCGATAAAGCTTGATCTAGTACAAACAAACATTGCTGAGTTCTGATCCGATGCGATGTAAAGTGTGTTGCAAGATTAATAATTATATTACCCCAAAAACTGAAGAATTTAATCATAGTTATAATTGAATCTAAATAAAAATATTTTGTGGATAAATCGCTTATACCTATTTATATTGGAGTCAAATGATTTCTATGGGCTTACAAGTATTTCTCAAGCAACTCACCCTCTTTGAGCCAGCCTCTTCTCGGCACTGGATAACTTCTTCTCCTTCCTGTCTACTAGTAAAGATTCGTGTTGGAACGGTTCCTTGCTCAACCACTTAGCGTGGTAAGTTATAACGCCTTGCATTAGCACATCCAAGTACTTGTCTTTGAAACTAGAAAGATCTTTCATTTCAGAGTCCTGGAACAAAAACATAGGCATAAGCATCATCAGGCAACATAGTTTTTGAGATATAATGCTTTTAAGTTCGCTACCCGGCCGTCGACACGTCTTGGATGGTTTAATTTAAATAAATAGAAAATAAAAGTCCTGACCCCACACTAGGATGCCCTGTGGGTATCTGAAAATGAGTACCAGGTACCACAACAACCGGACCCAGAAAAAATATTTGCAGATCATGCAAAAATTTGTTCCGCTACGGGGATCCCGCGCCTCTTGCGTCACAGACGGATAAACGCCATCTACGCCACCGAGGTCGTCATTAGACAGATGTTATCTTTCACACAATCCATCAATATTTTCTTTGGCATACATCTACTTCTATAACCCTACTTTTGAAAATATGTAATGATAAATACCTTGTCATCATTATCAAAGCAAAGATTGGTGATTTCCTTCATAGATAACACTGCGTCGGGATTGCATTCGTCGACGACGCGATCCGCCATGCCCTGTTTGTTGATCTGGCGATCGTAGATCTTCTTTTCCAAACAACAGTCCATTACGAAACGGTAGACGAAACACGGCTTCTTTTGGCCATACCTAGAAACATTCAGATACACAATTTAATATTTGAATATGTTGTACGTGTTTATAACGGTAAAGAAAAAACATGGGGTAAGCATGCTCTAGAATGATTATGTCTAAAGTTCTTATTTCAACCTACCTACAGAAATAATGGAAAATGATCTGTCAAGTCGCAATGGATCCGGTGCGTAGAGTAGTAAGTTAGATAGTGAGATTAGTCAAATTATTTACCTGTAAACTCTACAAACAGCCTGCGTGTCATGGCAAGGGTTCCAGCTAGCGTCAAACACAATAACTCTGTTCGCTCCCACGAGATTGATGCCTAGAGACCCAGCTCTGGTCGAAACGAGGAACAGATAGATGTGTGGGTTAGCGTTGAACTCATTTATCAGCTTTTCTCGCTCCAAGGCGTGGGTTGATCCGTCCAAACCTGCAAAGAAAAAACTACAATTAAAAAATACACAAGATCCTTAACCTTATGAGACCTCTAATTCTAATTCTAATCGGGGGTGGTTAGACCTGCACTGACTTCCCGCTGTGGGGTGTTTTGTGCATTGTCCCCCTATGCTAACCCTACCCCAGCCAGCCCAGCTCCTTAAAATAGCGAAGCAGGACTTTGGGTCGTTGGTAACATTCTACCTTATGAGACCTATTTATTCTATAAAATAAGTATTATTTGGCTTTACACTTGGGCCTTCATGAAAAAAAATTCTATATGGCAATAGCCGATATATTTAGGCCCTTTTCAGGGCCACCATACCTCAACCTGGTCACTGACCTAATACAGGATGACCAAGAAAGAATCAGTGACACGACAAGAAGAAGACTAGGCAGACCACCATGGCGTTTGTAAGGTGCTATCGTAAAAACGGTAAGATCACTGGACCCGATCGGCGCAGATTTGGAAAAAATAGCGTGCTAAAGAAGTGTGGCTGTGAGTGGATGTAAGCTGATTATATAGATAGATAGTGAGTAAAAAAGATAGAGAACAAGAAACTCACGGTAATAGTTTGTGTTCCTTTCCCACAGACAATGAGTTCCTGGAATGTAATTTCTCTCTAGGAAGTCTTCAATGAGATTCAATGTGAACAAACTCTGACTGAAAAGGAGCAATCTATCGCCAAGTTTGATACTTTCGTTCAATATGTAGAAGAAGAATTCCATCTTTGCAGAGTTTTCGATGATCCCCGGTATATAATCTTTAAGTAGTTCGGAAGCCCAATCGTAAGTCATTTCTTCGGCTTTCTTTACTAATGCCAACTGTTCTTCTCTGTTCAATTTCTCTTCTTTTTCACTCTCCTCCGACTCAGATCCGTCCTCATTGTTCTTTTCTTTGGATGTTTTCCTATCTTTGCGACCTTTAGGTTTCGCCTTGGGTGGATTTTTATTTTTGCTTCCCTTCTTTCTACCTCTTTTGTTCTTTTTAGGGGCTTCTTCCGATTCCGATTCATCGCTTTTTCGTTCTTTTGCGTCTTTTTCTGTAGTCTTAGCTGGCTCGGGTAATGTGACTTTAAGAGGAGCTGTCTGGAAAGGATAGGTTTTCTTGGATTCGTCCCTGACAATCGTCTTTGTGTCTAAGTCGGCGATTTTCACTTCACCATCCGATTCGGATTTCACTTCGGCCTTTTCTTCTGCTTTCAATTTATCGACTTCAGTCTTCAGTTCCGTTATCGGCCAGGAAGTGATGGGGCTGCCTGAGCCTGCGCTTCCCAGAGGCGGCTTAGTTTCCAGGTGCCGAGGGATGTTAGAATACGGAGCCGGATAGTTAGCGCTGTTGAGATTTTCTTGGGGATTGGGGAAGCCCGGAGTATTCGGTGGGTATCCATAAGGTTGGCTTCCGTATGTAGCTGGTGCGTTCTGTTGCATTGGCGGAACACTTTGCTGAACAGGATTAGGTGGACCACTCTGTCCTATAGGCGGCATTATTTGGGGCGAATTCGGCTCAGTCTTGATCTCGTTCGGATAACAAGGCTCAGTTTTGATAGCTTGATTTGGCACATTTGAGTTAGGCGGCATATTATTTGAGTAACCAGGATATTTCTGATCGTACTGATTGTATTGGCTTGCGTTCTGTGCGTATGGGGCTTGGTTGTTGTATGGAGGGGGGTATGGCTGGTTAGGGAACTCGGGGTTAGGTGGATTGTTGGGGTAAGTAGTAGGCGCGTTCGGGTTATAATCTGGAAACCCGGGTTGGTTGTATCCTTGATACGGCGGACGCTGGTTCCCATACCCTTCTTGCCCTTGGTATGGTTGTACAGCGTTGCCCGGATAAGGCGTTTCAGTCTGAGGCGCGTTGTAGTTAGATGAATACTGTTGGTTATTAAATTCCGCCGGGTTGCCTCTGAAATCCTGCGGCGGTTGGTTATTCGGGTACTGGGGATTATTATAGTAATTTTGATTACCCTGACCGTAGTAATTGTTGCCTCCCCAATAGTTTTGATTGTAGGCTTGGCCTTCATTGTTCTGAGGGTATTGATTCGGGTAGTTGTTGTAGCCCGGCTGCTGCTGATAGAAATTGCTATCGAAGTTCTGGTTGTAGCCTTGATTCGGGGGGTAGTATCCTGGTTGGTTTTGATAGTTTGGATAAGGTGGGTAGCCGCCAGGTTGGTCGGGTCGGTACGCGTTCGGTCCATAAGGTCCGTTGGGTGGGTATGAAGAGTTGCCGTAGTTCGCATCTTGGCGAGGAATGCCGGACCCAGTTGAAGTGTTCGGGGGTATTGTGGCAGCTGGTTTCTTTGGTCCACCCTGAACAGATAGGTTATTTTATTAAAAACTGTTGAAAACATTACTTTGTCTTGATACGATAACAACAGCCTTCAATTTTGTTGGTAATTTAAATGTTTTAATTTTGACTCACGTTCAAACTAAATAAGTTGAATGGAAAGTACTATATGGCAAGTGTCATCATAAGCATATGTTTTTAAGTTGCTATGTAATGAATCATTACCTTAGGTTTGGGCCCTGGTTTTTGGCGTATTCCTCCTTGCTTGTTTCTAGCGCGACCAGCCTTAGTGATTCCCCCTATCTCTTCCAAATCCAAGTCTTCTTCGATAAGCGCATTCGCTTCGCTACGCTTTCTTAGAAAATTGTAGAGTACGTCGGGATGGTTCCATATCTACAGCAAAAAGTTTTTGTTACCAAATAATAGTATGTGAAGTATGAGTACATCAGAGAAAGTTTGAAAGTAGCGCCAGTGACGGAAAAGTTGAGAAGTAGCATGGTATGGGCATGTCATGAGGAGGGATGAAAGTCATGTAACGAGAAGAGCGTTAGATATTGATGTGGATGGATATAAGACTAAGGGAAGGCCGAAGAAAAGATTGATGGATTGTATTAAAGATTACATGAGTTAGAAAGAAGTGAGTGTGGAGATGACGGCTAACAGAAGAGAGTGAAAGATGAAAACATGTTGATCCAACCCCACATAATGTGCGACAAGGGCAGGAAGAAGAAGAAGTATGTGAAGTATCCTGATTTTACAAAGTACTATTGTACTGTACTGACTACTGTATCTATAGGCAGTAACAGTAACGAGGCGATAGTAAAAATTTAATATAATATAATGCTTTATTGAGGACACAATGTAAGACATGTACTTATACATAATAAAAACACTATAACAATTTGTCCTACAATCGGCGGTCTTATCGCAAGCAGCGTTTCTTCCAGACAACCTTATCTAACCTACAACTAATCTAATGTAGAAAAACTATGCCAACCGTGACAAAGTCAATGCCATGAATATTCCCCATCCCCCGAACTAGCGTAGAGCTGTATCTCGGGGGGCTGGTGTCCATACCTAATATTGTCTCCGCCACCACAAGGTATATAAGCCAATGACATAGGCGATGCTTGATTGCTTCTTTTAATTTTGATTAGCTAATACATTTGCTATCGTATGGTAAGCGTCACGCTGTCGAGAATTATTAATCAGACGCAGACATTTTTTCAAGATTAAAATATCTTACCTTGCAGCAAATAGCGAACGCCTTCAAAGGGTTCGGCACCGCTGTGGAGCGGACCACTTCGTTCATGAATCTGTCGTACAGTTTCCTTTGCAGCGGCGTCATGCGAATCAGCAGTACATACTCTTCCTTCTGCGGTAACGTCGACTGCAGTACAGCGTGCGATCGTCTGGTCGAAAACAATTTTATTAAACATAGCAATTATAGTTTCCCTTTTAACGCATTCAGGGTGCTGGTGGAGCTGCCCCGGTTCTGCAGCGCGTCGGGGATGTTCGCCGAAGCGCGTGTGGACTGTTTCTACAGCACCATGCGCAAGCGGTGCACATCCCTGGGGCGCAGAATCAGGGCCAGCTCCTACAACATGAAGAGCTTTAAGAAAAATACAAAAAGATTTCTCCAGGGCAGGCAACGCATTAGCAATGCTCCAGGTGTTGCAGATGTCAATAGGCGACGGTAACCGCTTACCATCAGGTGGGCCGTAAGCATGTTTGCCTCCGTATAACATAAAAAAAAAAAAAAAAAAAAAAAAACAATAGCATACTGAATGTGTTGTCAACCAGGTTCGACTGCGAGTACCTAAACCATTGCGGTATGGTACATGCGCAGTACCTGAAGTAGATTCCACCTACTCTACCTACTTACCTTCCAGTTCTGCTTTCTGCAATAATAAGTAAAAATAATATGTGTGATATGGACTATGTTAATTGTCTGAAATAAATGATTTATTATATTATTAAAGTTAGCGTTAAGCGCGGTGGACAATTATAAAACTTATTTACGCGGCTGTTACGTAGCTACGTTCAAAGTGTTCTTCCAAAAACGGTTACACTGTACACAGGTGAGCATTACTCAGACCACTCATTTTTTTTAATTATATAGAACACCTACACATTTGTTTTTGGGTCCTAACTGTTGCAAGTCTTCTGTTAAGGGGGCGTGGGTCGGTCGTGATGCTGATCGCAAGGGGAATGGGCGTAAACTAACGGGGATCGGTCTGAGTATTTAGCTTAGACCAGTCCCTGACAGTTTGGGTTAGGTTTATCTATAATTTTTTTTTGCAGCGGTGGATTCTGACAATAAAATGGGTTTGGTTAGGATAGGTTAGGTGAAGAGATCAGAGTAGAGATTAGAAAAGTCACGCGGTTGGACCACGCTCTGCCAGGCTATTGAGTAAGCGAAATGGTAATGAAGATCGCAATTTTAAGTATGATTTTATCAATTATAGCGACATCTGAAGTTTTTCCAACATGAAAAGGAAGAAGCTAAGGTCTTAAAGTTTTCCCTTGTCAAGTTTGGAACGTTTTGGATGTTGCTAAGATTGTTAAAATTACCCCCAAAGTTACGAACTTCATTGCTATATGTATGTTAGTCTGTAAGGTATTTATTAATATGGGAAATAAAGATATTATTATTATTGCCATTACGCTTAGGTAATTGCACCACTGGTCGGTCCACTGCGGGTTGGTGGGTTGAGCCTCGTTGGCTGATCGGCAGGGTGTACCACGGGCCGGTGAGATTGGCTTCGTTAACGAAAGGTGTTAAACAAACTCTTGTTCTTACTCTTATAGTCTAGTTAGAATTTATAGTCAAGTTACTAATTGATAATACCTTTGTACGAAACCAACGAGCAGTGAATGCAACACATGCGCTCTGTATCGCATGAGCCTTATGTCCTGCGGCGTAGAGTCTATGCACTGTCCGTTCTGTATCGGCCGCTCGAACATATTGCAGAACTCGGTTTTACTACCGAGGTAGTTAGGCCGCACAAAGTCCACCATACACCAATATTCCAGCAAATTGTTTTGCAGAGGATATCCTAAAAATTAATGTTGCTTTAAAAAATGAATTCGTAATGCTCGTTTGTATACTATCCCGAAAGGGGCAGATTCTATCCACAAAAAGGAAGAAAGCTAGCGAAAAAAATATCAAAATTTTATTTTTAAGGTTTTTTTCCAAACCTTTTTCAAATGAACTGTCTTTGAATGAGTTGTTGTTGTTCAGTTCGTATCTTTATAACCAATTATTATTATTAAATGTACGAGAATATTAACATCAAGACAGCTGCCTAAAACAATTTTGAACTGATTTGACAATATGATAATTTTTTCAATGAAAATTGTTGACTTTCTATAAGTCGAACAAACTTTGTTGCCAATTGTAGAATAAGCCCCCTTTCGGCAGAGTATACATATGAATCACCTTATATATAGTTTTTTTAATTGTACTATTTTGTGCCCCAAATATTCTTGAATAAACATAGAAAATCACACTAAAGTTTATTGACTAAATTCAAATTCCCATAGTAAAATGTGATAGGAAATTACTCACCAGTCAAAACAACTCTACGCTTTGTTCTCATCTGCTTCAGAGCGTAAGAAATATTCGAGTGGGAATTTTTGATGCGATGTCCTTCGTCGCAAATTACCAAATCCGGACCTGGCTTGACAAGGGCTGCATACATTTCTATAAAGAAACACTTCGTTTTATGTTGCACTAAACATAGTCTCGTATTTTGAGGAGAAATTTAGGAAGAAAAAATCAATTTTAATTTTCGTCGAAATGAAAAAAAAACACTGCTAATTTGAAAAAAAAACTAAAATCATTTTATATGTATGAGCAAGGATAACCGGGTAGTATTATACAGTCTTTGATATTGGACAGCAATTACGATGAAAATAATGCCAGTCTGATTTTGGAGTGAGAGAGTGACAAAAATACATACGACTAAAGATACCAGGGTAAGAGCGGGCAAGTAACAGTAACGGAAGTATTTTTGTAAAAAACAGATCACATTAATGAACGCCACCAAACCGCCTCATTGAAATGTTTTAAAACAACATACCATTCAAAAGCTTTTTGTCTTCATCTGCAGGCGAATTTTCATTCATACCGTCTTTATCATCAGTCTTAAGAGAGTCCTCCTCTTTGTCTTTTGATTCTTCAGAATTCTTCGACTGGTTTGTTATGTCTGAGTTCTGTAAAATAAAGAAACAGTCACATTAAGGGAAGTCAGTATAAATCTACATACAACTACATATGTCGATTAAATTATATGGACGAAACAGAGAATAAACGCGAACAAAGGACTGACTATTAGCCAATTTGTGGGCAAACGTTCTCACTTCAATTAGCAAATAAGCCCGATTAAAATGAAATAAAAAAAAAAGAAAAAAAAAGTAAATAAAAAAGAAAGAAATAAAGAATAATAAGAAAGAAATAATATAGGCTGGCTAAAAAATAGGTCCCTCCATATCTCATATGTCGTAAGAGGCGACTAAGGGAAAAAAGCTAGGGGATAGGCAGCAGCGTCCCTCATTTTAAAAACGATAGCTCTAACTGCGCTCGCCAACCCGCATGCCCAGCGTGGTGAGTATGGGCAAATCCCCCCACATGATAAGGAATTTGCTCTGTCTGTCTGGGGGAGGCCATGTTCTGCACCATGGCCAGTTCAGTGAACGTCGTACGGCTGAAATGATGATGATGAAAATGTAATACAGCGCGTAACAAGTGATGGACATCGTAGGAATTATTGTTCAAAGCCGCCTTTCACTAAGTGATAAAATCCGAAACGAGGAAATCCGTAGAAGAACAAACAAAGTCTCCGACATAGCTCTCATGTCAATATAGCTTGCAGAACCGTTCATCGTTGGGGAATAAAGGTTCTCGAATAGTGACCATGAACCGGATGATGAGAGTTATTGTTATTTTCTTTCAAAAGCTAAGTACCTGAGTATCATCATTCCCAGCTTCCGCTGCCTTCTTCTCTCCCCGTTCTTTTTCCTCTGCTTTAAGCTCCGCCTTTTTCTTCTTACGAGGTTTTTTGTCTTTTTTCATACTGAGTAGTCGGTACAGCTCGTAGCCTATCATGAGGACGCCACCGGTCGTTGTCCAGTCCTGTAATGAATTGAAAAACATTTCATTCTGCTTGTTACAACCAAGGTAGCATATAAGCATACGGCCCACCTGATTGTAAGTGGTACTTGGTACCCGTAGCCTATAGTCGCTGTTCTACGCGAGTTCAAGCCGTACCTTTTGTAAATTATTAATAGTACGCCCTGAATGAAGCAAAGGTTGTATATCAGGATTCTCGTAAGAGGAAATCCGTGGTCCCTGCCTACCACTCGGGGAAACAGGCGTGATTTTATTTATGTATAACCTTGCGCGTGCGGCTTTGCTCGTAGTTGCGTGGTAAATCATAAGGAGCCTATTATGCTACTCTAGATAAAGAACTCTATCTATTCCAAGTTTCATCGAAATCATTCATTACAGCGTGATTGAACCACAACCATCCAACTATCCTCACAAACTTTCGCATTTATAATGTTAGTAGGAAGTAGGATATGACACTAGTTCGTGTTGGCCTAGTGGAAGGTACCTCGACTATCGATCCGAAGGTCGCGGGTTCGAATCCCTGTCGTACACCAATGGAAAATTGAGATCGTAAGAATTTATGTGCGCATTAACACGTGCTCTAGCAGCCTGTAGCCGCTAAGTGTATGTATAAAACCTGACCAGGATTCGCTTGCAAATGCTGCTTAAATTTAATAGCAACAGGAACGAATCCTCGTACCTCGTTAATTGGCCAACGCATGAACTATGATAATGCAAGTTAGTTAAACTCTACGCATTATTATTAGGTCAGTACTCAGGAATAAAGTTACCTTGACAACTTTGGCCCGCATCTGTAGAGTTTTGTGGCTGTCATTGAGCACGTAAATAGGGAAGTTCCTGGGGCGCACCTCGCCGTGAGCCGCCAAGGCACTAGTGTTGGGGTCAACTGGAAGCCACATATTGAACTCCGCCACCTGAAAAAAAAAACAATGTCAAAACATCCAAAGAATAATGTACTATGCTAAAATCTACTAAGTATGAAACTTGTACAGCGTACACACATCCTTTTAATGGCCACAATATTTTTTATGAAATAATGATATGGGTTCAGGAGTTGTTCCAGGAAATGTCAGTAAACTGCCATACATATATAACACAATTATGATAATTTCTCAAACCAAACACAACATATAGAACAAAACAAAGCTTCAAAGAAATAAGCGTTTCGTGCTTTTTGTAGCCATTCATATTTATTTATTTTCCTATTTTAATCCCAATTCCAAAAACAAATTCCTTTTAGCAATCAATTTATTTAAAATAAAATTAATGAAACCAAGTTTTAATTCTGTTTTGGTTTTGATGCCGTCGCCTTTCTCCTAGATCGAAACATCAAAGATATCTATTATTTTATCAAATTTAGTTACGTTAATATAATACAACATTATTCAAAATAGTTCATAAGAGAAAAACCATTATCAATAGAACCAATAGCCAACATAATGGGTCTGGACAAAACGTATTCAACGAGAATGACCTTAAAATGTAGCTCATCTAATAAACTTACCCAATTCTGTAGTGTATTGATAGGCATAATACACAGAACCGTCTTTGACGTGGTGTGCCGCAGGAATATATCACAGAAGCATACGATTTGCAGCGTTTTCCCGAGACCCATGGAGTGCGCGAGAATGCATCCGAAACCGGAAGAAGTTGAGAATCGCTCTACTGATTCTATTATGTTGTCAAATAGGAACCTCACACCTCCAATCTGGATGAACAACAAACATAATATTCTATGTATAGCATTATATACCCTTCATCATCGCTCGCGTGATACCCCGATAAAAAGTAGCCTATATGCTATTCCAAGTTACGAACTACATCTGTTCCAAGTTTCATGTAAATCAGTTCAGCTTCAAACTTCAATATTCATTTATTCGTTGAAATCCCATGGATCGTTATGAAACGTCTTATATCTATTTGAATTTACGCCTGTTTTTCTAGAACTGTTTTGAATATAAGTATGATACGAAGTAGGAAAGATAAGATGCCGGTGTCGATCAAAGCGGATGCGAAAGTAACTTTGTCTCTGTCTGTTTATTGTCTCTGACTAAACTGCTTTTTTTACTACAACTAAATTTTGATGAAAAATGGTATGGATATAGCTTAAACTCTGAAGAAGGACATAGGCTACTTTTAATCCGGGTACTGCGCGAGCGAAGCCGCAGGCAGCTAATAACATACATCATCGCACTTTATGAACCTCTCCATGAAACAAAATTGTGTTGTGTGATTTTAAATGTCACTCACGCTGTGGTGGACAATAGCAAGTAAAGAAAGTTAAGGACTTCTGTGCTAGGATAACAATACATTTATGACTGTTGCTTACCTGATGTGGTTTGATGACCCTCGCGATTTGTGGTGCCAAAAATATATCTTCCTCATTCTCGGGATGACCAATATTGATCAGAACCCGGCCTTGTTCATCGGGGACGTTGTAGGCATCGTTCACATGGAGACCTAGAATTAAAAGTTTATTATAAATAGTGCGTGTTGCCAGTGATGACATATGGCACTGAGACTTGGTCGCTAACTATTGGCCTAATGCAGAGGCAACGACCTATGGAGAAAGATACTCGCAGTTTCACTCCTTGTAAAATCCAGAATGAGGAAATCCATTCCTTAACCTTCTGGACCTTCTGGTCACCGACATAGCTCACAGAATTAGCAAGTAGGCAGTGGGCAGGTCATATAGCTCGCAGAACCGAAAACCGTTGGGGACAAAGGTTCAAGAATTGCGACCACGAACCGGACGACCGACGTAGTGTCATATGGCCGCCCAGCCGATGGACCGCCGTAGGTTCGAACCCGTCTCAGTCAGGCCACCATGCCACCGAGGGCGGTCGTCAAAGGATTGAAAAAATGGGAAGCCTGTTTTGTGCTATACCACAAAAAAGCAACAAATTTTATTTCATCGCTACTCAGGAATCAGGAACTCAGATCAGTTCAGCTGCCAATAATAGTATACCTGAGTTATTTGGATCCTCTTCAGCTTCAGGACTAGGCGGAACCTCTGAATCTGACAGCATAATACAGTCGTCAGAGTCTGATGACGATGAAGAGGATTCTTCTCCACTGCTACTGTCTATATCCACTATCTCTACAACCTGCAAAATATATAACATGCAATAGTCACATTGGCATGGCCGTCAATTTCTCACATGGCCGTGGGGGCCCCGGTTGCAGAAAAGGCCCCTCCTTCTCATATCTGCCTACACGGTGATTTCGTAAAAGACGACTAAGGGATGGGCAGCAGCGTCTCTTTTATCTGCCAACCCGCGTGCCCAGCGTGGCGAGTATAGGCAAATAATAATAAAAATAATAAAGTTCTGACCCCAACAAAAGGATTATGTCACTGGTATCAGATGATAGGAGAACCATGGCATCCCAACACCCACTGAATTAAATATTTACATGAATTTTTCTATTTATTTGTTCAGGCTAATGTCAGAAACTACTCAACAGACTCTTTAACAAAATTATTGATTAAAGATTAAATGTTAACATGGGCTGTGTAATATCACCTTACACGACAGAATGTTCGAAGTATGTATGCAAAAAAAAAATTAATGCAATTATTTGAAAAAAACTTATTCAAAAATGTTTTCAATAACAAATAATGAGATATGGATTTTCAAGATATCCACTTTTAAAGATCACAAACTCACCTCTTTCCTACTTTGTGTAGCTCCTGATGTAGTAGGTTTTGCTACCTTAGAGATTTCCAACTGACTTTTTGTCAGCTTTTCCGTGGAAGACAGCTTTGAAATAACCGTATTCGGCAAACTAAAAATAAAAAAAATATTGCTGTTCATATTGACACAAATACGCTATCACCATATCTATACAATTACTACATATGCAAAACAAACTCTGCCTCTCTATTTGATAAATTATGTTCACAACTAAAGGGCTGAGCCAATTTAGATAAAATTTGGTATAGCTTAAACCCTAAGGACAGTTAATTTTATTCAGGTACCATGTGAGCAAAGTAATATACTAAACTTATAATTAAACTTGTGAATAAGAAACTTACTTTAGCTTTTGCCCTGATCCAGTTTTCTTCAAAATTGAAGATCCACCTTGAAGCAGTGATAATGTTTTCTGGTGAATTTTGTTTTGCCTATTGAGAGCAATCTGCCTTTGAACCTGGGAGAAAAGATTTCTTTTTAATTCCGCCTTAAAAGGTGGAATTGAGGAGAGTTATTAAATCATAATTTATAAAAAAAAAACAAATAATACTGTAAGCTAACACTAGACTGGTTCTTCAAAAATCATTGAGGTATCAGAAACAAAATAGGTGAATTGTCAAAGCAGAAAGAACAATGACCTCTGATGGATGGGTGCTACGCCACCTTCATATCAGTAGGATCAACTTTTAAATACCTCAATTTAATTTAGTTTCGAGTCTGCTTTCTTAGTGGCCCATGCATGGTCATTTTTCTTTCAATTCATACAACAAAAGGTATGTAGTAAGGTAACATATTAACTTTATTAGTTTTATAAGAGATGCAGTCAAAAAGCATAAAGAATGTGTGTTAGTCTGTTGCTGCATTATCTGAGCCAACTTAATTTGAGAGTGCTACAAATGTTTTTCTTATAGATTAAAATACCAAGGTGGCTATAATTTGACTCCTGTCAAGTTAAGATAGTTTAGGATAATGCAACAACAGAATCGAGACCACTATTACGTATGCCTAAGTGCCTGAAGGCTGTATGACTATGAAGTGTCTTACCTCTCTTATAATCCTTTGCTGCTCTTGCACACGGGCCAAACGCTCAGACTCCTGTCTCTGGGCGGTCAGTGTTGAGGCATCGAGATTCTTCTCATCCATCACTTCTCTGATGTTACGTCTGACATTCAATGCATTTGGGTTGGCTGGTTTTTTCTGTAAAAAATTGTAAGGTTTCAAATGTCAGTCTTCTGAGGCAAGCTTGACTAGCGAGGTTGGTCTAAATTGACTATCATACAGATGTGTCACTGCACTGTGATATTCTGACAAGACTTATGTCATGAAAGGTTAAAAATACTATCAGAACCCCTAGATTGCTGGGATTGGGACTTTTTTCTTATCTGAGTGTTGGTATACAAGGGGTGCAATTAATAACAATATCTATGTACCTAGAGCAAAATCGTTTCAAGATTTATAAAACAATATAAATTCTTGATTGTACACTGAGGTTATTAAAATCTCCTTAGAAAAGACCAGGACTTCTACATATCTCAGTACTGTTATTTACAAAAAGTATTCTTAAAATGACCTATACTGAATATAATCCACATCTTTAAAACTATTTCATTTATAATTTGAGTGTGACGAGAAGACTGTAACTACAAAGTTTCTATGAACAAGTAAAAATATTTTTTTATGATTAGGTATTTAGGTGAAGAAAACTCACCTCTTCATCAGACTCAGGTTTTTTCTCAGCCTCTTCTAATTCATCCTCTTCTTCACCCTCTTTTTTTAAGGGTTTCACACTTATTTCACCCATTTCTTTCAATTTTTCAGTGATATCGAAGTCCTGACTGTTTTCCTCTTGCTTCATATCCATTAATTCTTCAGCTGGTGTGCTCTCAGGACACAATTCACTGCCTTCCACTTCAGCTATTTCCACATTCTTAGTTAAATCTAAATCCTCTCCATTTATGATGTCGCTGATTGAAAGAGTTTTTGGTACCTCTGGCTCTGGTTGGTCTATGCTTGGAGCTGGTTCTACAGGTGTTTTCACAGCTTTAGCTTTAGATTGTACTATATCCCCTGTTTCAGGGTCAATGTAACTTTCATCTTCATGGTTCAACTCTTCCACAGCAGTTGGGTTAACAACAAACTCCTCCTCGGATAAACCATCACTGTCGGATTCGGTGGTCTCACTAGAATAATCACTATTTATGTCTAAAATATTATTACCAACCAGTCCACGAATTGAAATGCCTGTGTCCTGTTTAAGTTTCTTGGTAAAGTCATGGAAGGTTTTGACAGCTTCTAATTTTCTTTTGTTGCTCATGGGCTTCTTCTTGGGAGCGGCGCGCCGCCGTGAGTTCATAGCTGCGGTCTGTGCGTAGTGCGCGCGCTGTATCCTGGCGATGGTTTCGTCGTCACTATCACTGTCCCACACTTCCTCGTCGGTCTCACCATCTTCCTCCTCTTGAGCGCGAGACTTTGATCGGCCCCTGCCTTTCGCAGTTTTCGCGCCACCGGCACTGTCCATCGTAACAAACTATCCGATGCGATTCCAATCACAACCATCAAAGCCGACCGTGAGACATCACCATCATTGGAATTGACATCTCGCCGTCTTAAAGATCTAAAAGATAAATCCGTGTTGTTATTACAATATGTATGTTTACAAATTGATGTGCAACTTTTCAGGCTAATATCTAAGCGTATTTTCTTTCAGACAGTTCTTTCTTTGTAGGGTTTTATGATGCGGCTAAGTAAGAACGTACAGGAGCCGGACCGCATTCTACGATGAACACAAACCTCACAAATTAAAGTCAAAGTATTATTACATACCGCTTATTTTTAATTACGAGCACTAAACAATGTCTGCAATTAAATTTTAGGAAGCCATTACTTCCGCAATAAATACCTAGCTATTCAACTATTCATTCATCCTATACAATTTATTTTGTGTATTCCACTCAAGCGTGTTTACAAAAATTTGATGTTTCTTTTATGTCAAAGCCAGCGTAGCTTTTAATAGCCGCAAACGATAAAGCATACAGTCGCTTATCAAATACTGCATTAAACGTTATATTCAGTACATATTAAATCAAGTTATGAAGAAATAGCTCTTGTAGTCAATCCGCAATAAGGCAAAAAACGACTTGCTTACTTGCTAACGTATGGCAACATTATTGATTTTCTCAGATGTTGGTATAATTGCAAAGCATCTATTGTCTATTGCTCATAAAGGCAGACCTTTATTATCCTACCTGTAGTACATACATAGTCTGTGCCTTATTTGACACATACTTTTGTATTTAGACATAATGCCAACAACAATTTTAAATATTACTATCATAGAGTAATTTTGTATATACCAGAGTACTATTCAGATTTACCGAATAAGTTAATCCAGAGTTAGTTATAAAATTACTCTAATTTAATGCTTTGCACATTTCATTAGGACTTTATTTAGAACTATTCTAATATTAGAATAAAAAAAGTGAAAAAAACATACCTACACCACGACAATTAAATATTACAAGTCCCATTTCTCTCCAGTAGGTCAGCTATGTTAGAAGCTTATATAAATTATCTAAGGTTAGAAAAACAAGGGGCAGTGAGAACAAAGTTTGCATGGTGAATTTTATAAATCTTAATTTTTGCCTGGTTGAATTATTACAGAGGTCATTTGAGGTCAAAGGTCACTGTACAGGTTCACGAGTCACTAGAGGTTAATTAACACTTCAGGTCAAAGATCAAGGTCACTGGAGTTCCTGTGTGCCCCCACCCTTATACTTCTAGTTCCCCCTACAGACAAAGGGATGGCAGTACCTCCCTAAACACTACACAATCCCAATAACTTAGTAACTTAGTAGTTCACACATGGTTCATTTCGACCGTACAGGGTAGGAACATGTAGGTAGGTAGAGATACCAATTTAAGTTTATGAGACAATATATTTCTATTGTTTTATTTTTCATTAAATATTATAGGTACATGACGATAAGATTTCTATCTACACTCTACCCAGCCTTCTTCTAAGAAATTTAGGCTACACCAACCAGACGCTGCTCTCGCACTCGGAGACGGCGTTCACGTTCAAATTCTTTCATGCGTATAACATAACTGAAATAAAAAATATGCTTTTTATTTTCGCATTATCAGTGTGTACATCTACTGCAACAAAATATAATGGTGTGGTTTGGAACCTATCACATCCTACACTTAGAAAACCTACACAACTGCAGAATGTGTAATTATGTATTTATATTATATTTCTATGGTCTACACTACACCATAGATGAAGAGTCACTACATTTACACTAATCCTACTAATATTATAAATGCGAAAGTTTGTGAGGATGTGTGGTTCAATCACGCCCAAACGGCCGAACGGATTTGGATGAAATTCGGCACAGAGATAGATTATAGTCTGCAATAGCATATAGGCTACTTTTTATTTTCATAGGTACCACACGAGCGAATCCGCGGGCGGAAGCTAGTAATGTATACAATTGACATAGAATAAAACCTACACAGAAAGAAAGTACCTACTATTCTCTTTTGGCTGTATGTCATGAGTTCTGACACTTATTTTTAGCTTGAAAAGTCTGATATTTTTATGATCATGTTAATTATAAATTACAAAGGTGAGTTTTTCTTGTCTAAAAATGCAGGAGTAAGATATATATTAATAAAATACTTCCAATTAAAACATAGGTACCTATTTTTAAAAGCAGAAATGTATATGTAGCTATCAGAAATACAATCATCTAAAAAAATACATACTCTTCATGTTCGCAGTTCAGGTAGCTATGTTTTTCATGAGCGCATTTATAGATCATTGGCATATTTTTGTAGCGGCACTGATGAAACTCCAGAAGCTTGTCAGCACAGAAGTCACGATGAACAGGTGGAATCCTGGCTGAGATGAGATCTGCTTCACGAGCAGCCATTACTGAGAACAAAGGTATATGTATAATAAAGATTTATCAGAATAGTTTTCATTTATTTTTTCAACTAGCTTCTGACACAACTTTGTGTGTTATCCAGAAAAAAAATTACTATAGTACTATCTGGCTCTTGACTATGGCCATGCAAAAAACTACATTCGTGTTGCTGTGTAAAAGGATAAAGCAAATTACCCAAAAAAAAAAACATTTTTGCATTTATCCTATTACTAGTAGCTGCCAGCTTCGCTCATGCAGTACCCAGATAAAAAGAAGGGCCTATGGTAAACCTAAGGCTATGCTCATAAGAAATTTCATCAAGATCAGCTATGCTGTTTAGAAAAAAAGCCCTTACAAATGTATAGTGTGATATATAAATTATAATTATTATGATAGGATCTTATAAAACAGCAGTACCTATTTCTAGATCGATTGTTAAGGAAAGAGCGAATGCTGATAAAAATAGTACAGGTAGCTACATAATCGTTCGCTTATAGTTATTGGTTACCAACATCATAACCTAGACACTTATTATATAATAACAAAACTAGAAATATTGAAGTTATTTACGTTTTAGGTAATGAAAAAGAATAATATGTCAGTCTGAAAAATTATAAAATGCTACTTGCTAGCTTTCTGGAGGAATACCTCGCTCTTTTCTCTCATAATCAAAGCCAGCGTGATGATCAAAGGTAGGTTTATCGTCCATGTAAAGGTCCACATTTCGGGCGTTGAACGATCCCATAAACTGCCCCATTTTGTCTTCAAGTTAATTTCTATTATTTTAATGAATTATGTTACGTGTTTCTAATCACTATTATCTACAGTGTTGCCAACCCTGAAATTTGGTTTTCCCCTACAGAGTTTTTCCCTTCAGCGGAAAATACCCTAAATTCAACAACATTTGTACAGTTTTCCCCTAAAGAGTATAACCAAAAAGTTAACTTTAAAAAAACAAAATAATACTTTCTCCGTGGACTTAAATTGCTGAATTCAAGTGGATTTCTTCCTCACACAGTCAATTTTTTTCCGCCAAAAAATACCCTACCTAGGCACCAAAAAATACCCTAAATTTAGGGTATTTTAATATATTACTCATATTAAATAAGTTGTGGACACTGATTATCTAGTTAGTAGATGACTAATTAATAACCAGTCTATTTCAAATGGTATTGTAAAAATGAAAATGTTCCAAGTGGGTTCCAGACAGGCCATGCTAACGTAATGAAGAAGACGGAACATTATGATGACTATGTGAGGGCGAAAGAGAGCGAAAATCAAACTGAGCTGCCAAACAAAAAATGCTTAAAATCTGTGTTTTGAATCTAAAAAAAAAACAATATGACCAACATAATGAATTGATAAAATATCATTCTATAAAATGTGGGTAGCGGTAAAATCAAAAATACAAAATTTAGGTCAGTTTTGAAAAATAATAATTTAACTGTGCACATGAGAAGAATGATGAAGGATAATGGATTTACAAAAACGATTTAAGAAATGTAACTTAGCTGTTCTAAAAACAGTAGGAAAAGGCACTTACGGGTAAGGACACCTACATTGAACAATCCAATGACGCTAAGCTTCGTTACTTTGGACATTTTTTTTCTTTCAGACATGTCTTTTTATGTGAAAAACGTGACAAGAATCAGCTGACAATAGTTAAAGACATCGAACTATGCATTAAAATACAAAATCATAAGTCGGTAAGTAGTAACTTAAGTCATAGTTACCGTCATATTATATAGGCAGCAGGTATTAATTACTATACTAGCTACCATTAACTTTGCGATATTGTTTAGACGTAGAATGACAGTCACAAAGGTTTAACTTGGTGTAAAATAGTGCTGACGTAGAAGCTCGAATACTTAGGTACTCATTTTAGTAGGTAGGTGGGTTTTGGCCTTGCTTTTTCACCCTGGCTAGACTGAACTTTAATTTCAGGACATTGCGAACGAAGTTAAGATATTATCTACAATAAAACATCCAAATGTTATCAGATTTTATGATTGTTACTACACAGACAATCATGTAATGATCTCAATGGAATATGCCACTAGCGGGAATCTAGCGGAATACATGTATCAAAGATGTCCAAAATTAATAAAACAACAGGTGAGTAAGGAAGTATAAAGGGTTGGGGTGTATAAAGGGTTGGGCTACCTACTACATAACAGGACACTATGGAATTAGTACTTTGGGTGAGGGATTCCACGCCGTGACCTTGACCTCGAGCGATCCTTGACCCTAATACTCCTTCCCCAGGATTAAAGAACATCTGAGGTCAAACTAGGGCAAGGTCACTTAGTGTCACAGGAGGTCCGCGTGGTTCCCCCCACCCTAATACTCCATCTACTACATAGGTACCCCGGATAGTGTACTAAGGGCTCTTTATTTATACCTACTACATGGAAATATTTACCAACCCATATTTTCCAGGAAATCCTATTCTTCTTCTCCCAAATACTGCTTGGAGTCAATTACATTCACAATCTGGGCATCATCCATAGGGACCTCAAAGCTGAAAACATACTGCTGACTGGCAAGTCTGGTGTTCTGGTCAAAATAGGAGACTTTGGAGTATCGAAGATGTTGGAGAGGTAAGATGCTATACCTACTTTAGTGCACAGGTAGGTAATAGGTAAGTAACGTTAGCGAATCCCGACGAGTTTTGTGCACGTCCATGTTTTATCAAACCTATTGCCTACGTACTTTGCAAAACCCAGCTTGCTGGGTTATCCTACGAGTACTTGTATTGTAAATGCGAAAGTCTGTGAGGATGTTTGTTGTTCAATCACGCCGTAACGGCTCAACCGATTTTAATGAAACTTGAAATAGATAAGAGTTATTTACCTGAAATAGCATATAGGCTACTTTTTATCAAGGTACCACGCGAAAGAAGCCGCGGGCGGAAGCTAGTCTAATAATAAATATATAGCTAGGGTACCTACCTAAACAACCTGCCTGCCTGACCCCACTAGGTACCATAAACTAGAGTACCTACACCCAGACCCAGAACATAATATTATGCAAACATTTTCTGCGGGTAAAGAACCCGCACCTCTTGCTTCTCAGCTGCGCACTAAATCACAACGCCGCGCTGACGCAGGCCGCCATAAGCCTAGGACTCACGAAGCGGTTTTCACCCGCGCCCGCCGCGGTGGCGGAATGGAGTTTTATTTTCAAAACTCACGAGACCGGAGTTTTGTGCGGTTACGCAGCCGTCACGGTTGCGATTATCGCTCGCAAACTTGACGGTTGATCGCAAGACGGGCGGTTAAACGATCAGTTGAGTTCCAGCCAGATCGCCATAGACACACACCAGAAACGAGCTGTTGCGTTAAACTTACTTGACAGAAGAATGAAAAAAAAAAGGCCTAATTATGGCCAGATTTCTGTACCTCCCCCGCTCCCCGCTGTCCACTGCGGTCGCTCGCCAACCGATAGCAGAGCGCGCGGGTGCAACCCGCCGCGGCTGCGGTACCGCGGTGTGTATGTCTACAGCTTACACATAACGAATTTCTGAATTCTGAGTATGCAAATATTTAGTGCATAATTGGTGCAATCTGAAAATCCAATTCAAAATTTAGGTGCCAAAGAGGTTTCTGAGATATGAGCCAAAAACTATGTGTCAGCTGGAGACCCGGGTCTACAGCTTGCACATCCAGTACTGCCAAACGGCTGACGCGAGAGCTTTGAAAACTAGCCAGATATTTAGTGCCAAATTAGTGCCAAAGGTACTAAAAATTTCAGGCCTGTAGCTTAAAAGGTTTCAGAGATATGAGCCAAAAACTATGTGTCAGCTGGAGACCCGGGTCTACAGCTTGCACATCCAGTACTGCCAAACGGCTGACGCGAGAGCTATGAAAACTAGCCAGATATTTAGTGCCAAATTAGTGACTAAGGTACCAAAATTTTCAGGCCTGTAGCTAAAAAGGTTTCAGAGATATAAGCAAAAAACTATGTGTAAGCTGTAGACCCGGGTCCCCAGCTTACACATTTCGTTACGCCAAACCGCTGATCAGAGGGCAATAAACTTTAGGCAGGATTTTAGCTCATAATTAGTGCCTAAGGTACCAAAAATTTCAGGCCTGTAGCTGAAAAGGTTTCAGAGATATAAGCAAAAACAGTTTTCCCGCCAAAAAATTCAAATAAAGTTATTGAAAATCGGCTCATTGCGGCGTTGCCACTTCGCTTCAACAAGATTGTCAAACGACTTTAAACTTTATTTACATGTCACGAAGATTGATTTTGGTATTTGATCATTAAAAAAGTTAATTTGGTTTGTTGAGTTTAGTCTAGGAGCTCGGAGGATAAAATAGTTTTCAGCCAAAACATACCCAGTGCTGCCATCGATGTACCTTGTGTGTCGTACCTCGAAAAAGAGAGATTTATCTTTTACTTCAGTGAACTAGTGTATGTATACAAAATGTTCCGGAATTAGTATATACACATCAACGATAAGTTGAATGACCTCCCTTTTGGATACTTACCTATAAGAGGACATGTATCACAAAAATATTTTATCATTTTGCAGAAGTCCACTGCTGAACATAGGCCTCCCATAAAGAGTGCCGAACGGTCACGACGAACGGTCTTGAGCCATTTCCATTCAGTGAATTACAGTAACCTTCGCAATGTCGTCGGTCCATAGGGTGCGGGGCCTTTCAACACTGCGTCATTCGGTGTGTGGTCGCCGTTCGTAACTTTTTGGTGCTGGCAACGCGCACTGACTGTAGGCTTTCGTCTTGAGGCTCTCTGTGGTAGGTATATTATATGCGACGAAGATGAAGTTTTCCAAACGCTGGCTATGGATAGAATTGGCTGGATATAGATAAAACAGAATCGAAACTATTATGTAGGAGGTATCTTTAACCTATTGAAGTCCACTGGACATACTGTACCTACCTCTAATGTAGGTAAGTTACTAACATTTGTTAGTTACTAGCATAATTTTTGTGATACCTACACATCTTCTTATTAGGTAGTATCTTCATCTTCTGAATTTGTTGTACTTCTAACCTAGCCGTTATCTCATATGTAAGATAGGTGTCGATCGATCTAGATAAAATAAAAATATATTGTAAGTAATTGGTTAGTACCTACCTACATAATTTGTTACTTCGGTTGAAGTTCCATAGATTTTCAATTTCGAAACTGACGTATGAAATTGGCCTCCATTGTAGCCATCATCATCATCAGCCCACACTAGTCCACTGCTGGACATAGGTCAACCCTAATACGCGCCACTGAGCCCTATGTCCGGCCATTCTCATACACTTTCTGCCCGCGCCACCGCCCCGCATTTCATAGATCATTGCTCCGCCTAGCCACACACTAAAACAGAAATAAAAGTCTGTCAGAAGAAGTCAGGTAAGGTATTTAGGTTAATCAAGATACCTTGGTAGGTAGGTAGGTAGCACATATGAAAGTTGGATATGCAGGTATCTATTAGGTACTACCGTGACGTATTTGCTCATTTTGTTCATATCTAAGTTGGCTAGTAAATTATAGATGGTAGTTACGTAGTACCTAGGTACTAGTTATTTACCTATCTATAGTTTTTGACGTGTTTTATTACGCATTTAGGCTATTTAGTTCTACCTAAGTTTGGTTAGCTCTAGGTACTAGGAAGCCATCTATTACTTTCGTGACGTGTTTGCATAATATTATACAATCCTACGTACTTTATGTAAGGAACTTACTTATGTAGGTCTAGCTAGGTATAGGTACCAAGTATTTATTATACCTAGGTACTACGTACCTACACTTTGTACCTAGACCTACCAAACATAGGGAAGTAGGTAGGTACCTCACATAAGGTAGGTAGATATGAACCATTTATAAACCACGTCACGAAAGTAATAGATGAGTAGGTTCCTATGTGACATGATGAGTAGGTTCCTATGTGACATGATGAGATATGTGACTCCGCCGTCTAAAGCTAGGTGGCTTCGTATTATTGGAAAAATTATTGCAATAAAATGCTGTGAATGCGCACCCCAACGCGGGACGTCAGTGCAGATCTTATTCCCCCAATTAGAATTAGATGCTGTGAATATGGCTGGCTGTACATTATCAGAGTGTCCACGTCCTTACAGGCTGCCCGATATTGTACAGGCGCGTAACATTATCGTGTCATTCTTTCCTTCTTGAAGTTTGCATTTTTTTATGCTTTTCCCTTTCGGGCTGGCTGTGGCATCTTATTCCTGCCGCCAAGTCTTTTGCTCTCAAATCGAGAGGCTTATGTATGTTTAAAGTATATATCATGTAGGTTAAAGAATTCAGAAGCTTAGATAGGATAAGATGATGAAGTATCACTAAAATTATGCTGGTAACTAAAAAAGAAAAGGCGTCAAAATCTAAAAATAAACAAACATTTTGTAGTTATAATATTATAATAATACCTACTATAGTTTTTATTTGGTACATCAAAGTTTCTAAGTGGTAGCGGTGGGTAACTCACTCAAAATACCTGAGCTGCAAATCAGCTCGCAGCTCGCGCTCTTGAACCGCGCAAGTAGATCTATGAATGATTTCAGATGAATCAGGTAAAGTGAAGCAAACAATGCAATAAGGTACTAGCAATCAGTTCATCAAACGGGTCAGCTTTTCTAATATGGATTGAATAGTGTTGAAAATAATACAAATTGTTATCGTATGAAATCGTTTCTAATCAGGGTCAGGGTCGCATGAATCGCAGATGAAGTAGAACTACTTTGAGCCGTTGAGCTGCTTCAGCTGCTTGGGAGCGGCGTGATCCATTTACCTGCGGCTCAGCCCTGTGATTCGATCTGGATGCGTGTTCTGACTCGAGTTCATCATCATCATTCCAGCCGTTTGAAGTCCACTGCTGAACAGCGGCCTCCCCCACAGATTTCCGGAGTGACTTCCTGTCATGGGGGTGGGGGGAATTTGAAAATCTTTGTGAAAATAGGAGAAGCTGCTGCCCATCCCTTACTCGCCTGCCTAGTACGACATCCACGGGTAGGAGGTTAGGAGGGGCCTATTCTTCAGCCGGGGCCGCCACGGTCACTGACTCGAGTTATCCTCCTCTAATTAGTGGTAGGTACACTATGTACAGCAGTGGACTCAAATAGGTGATGATGATGATACTTACACAATGGTTTCGATTCTGTTTTATCTAATGGCCAGCGTTTGGAAAACTTCATCTTCATCCCTTAAAATATACCGCAGAGCGCCACAAGCAAAAATTTAGCGCGATCGGGGCCTAGATTTGTGGCATTGTATTGTTTCCTATTAACACGTAAGTACTCGTAGTGTGCGAGCTGACTAAACCTCTGGTTTCTTCATGATTTTTACCTTAAACCATTTTGGCGATCTACTCTCAAAAATTATAACAACCAAAATAACGAACGCGTCACAATATTATACGTAAGTGCCTCGTTATAATGACTAAATAAAAGTTTTTTATCAATACAGTCATATTGAACTAAAAAGCTAATGAGGGTGTGCAAAAAAGTGTAATGACGGTCGATTTTTTTATTACAACGATCTGCGACTCTAAGAAATAGTTCTTTCAACCTCTACACTTATTTCGTCGCTGTAAGTAAAGTACCGCTGGCGTAGCTGTAGAGGCGGTAGACTCAATAATCGTCAGTAACGACGTGCCCTGGATCGAATCTCTTCATCCGAATCGACTTTTTGCGTTTTCTGATCGTTCCAGTGGCTGTACCAGAATGCCCCAAACAAGAAACCAGGTTGCCGTAGAATTAGAAAATTGACCGCTGAAATACAAAAAGCACAAAACTTTAATTTGAAGCTTCTAAAGGAACAAGACGACTGCGCGAAGGATTATAAAAATCTCTTGGCGCAAAATGGATCACTCAAAGTAGCATTTGCAGAACAAGTAATAAAATTACAAGAGACTGAAACGGAAAGAAATAAGCTAAAAGAGATGATTGAGCGACGAACTGCAGATCTCAATGAATATGAAGAAGCATTAAACGTAATACGTTTGCACGAAAATAATGCAGCGCTGTTCGAACAACTACAAAAAACGCTCCAGTTGGAAACCAATGAGAACACCCAAATACTTAATGAAGAATTGGACAATTTAATAAGCCAAATAATTGAGCTCCAAAGTGAAAACATAAAATTAAAAAGTTCTAGACACACCGTAGATATTAAAACTGCAGCAAAGACCAAGAACTTAAGTAAAAATAGAATAACATTGAATAAACAAGTGAAACATGATAAAGACTCACAGAATAGAAAGAAAAATACAAAAAAAATTAGTAGCGAAAAAAGGGAAGACAAAAACAAGACGGACTAAAACGAGTGAATCAATAGCAACAAAACAGGTCGTGACAATAAAGAATAAAGAAGACAACGGGATTACTACGAGAATAGGACTTCGATCCGTAGAGAAGCTAACGACAGAGGAGAACACTGGAAACCAAACGAATAACAGTACCCAAAACCATGAACCCAGACATAAGTCTGGGCTATAAAACTATAAAGCTATAAAGCTGTAAAGCTATAAAGCTGAGGATACCGCCGTAATTTCACAAAATAGACCTAAGAAAATGCTAATATTGTGCGATACATACGGAAAATCTCTTGGAGAATTTATACACTTACATAATAATGACTACCAATCTGTTCTATCCATTTGTAAGCCAGGTGCTCCTATCAGAGAGATTATAAATAACTTGCCGACACTGACAAAGAATTTGACTCAGGGCGATGATGTCGTCGTGATTGCCTCTGACTTCCATCATCAATCAAGACGTAAGTCTTGATTGCCTCTGACTTCCATCATCAATCAAGACGTAAGTCTACGAGATACGATTACATCGATGGCAACACGGTATGTTTTGGCTGAAAACTATTTTATCCTCCGAGCTCCTAGACTAAACTCAACAAACCAAATTAACTTTTTTAATGATCAAATACCAAAATCAATCTTCGTGACATGTAAATAAAGTTAAAAGTCGTTTGACAATCTTGTTGAAGCGAAGTGGCAACGCCGCAAAGAGCCGATTTTCAATAACTTTATTTGAATTTTTTGGCGGGAAAACTGTTTTTGCTTATATCTCTGAAACCTTTTCAGCTACAGGCCTGAAATTTTTGGTACCTTAGGCACTAATTATGAGCTAAAATCCTGCCTAAAGTTTATTGCCCTCTGATCAGCGGTTTGGCGTAACGAAATGTGTAAGCTGGGGACCCGGGTCTACAGCTTACACATAGTTTTTTGCTTATATCTCTGAAACCTTTTTAGCTACAGGCCTGAAAATTTTGGTACCTTAGTCACTAATTTGGCACTAAATATCTGGCTAGTTTTCATAGCTCTCGCGTCAGCCGTTTGGCAGTACTGGATGTGCAAGCTGTAGACCCGGGTCTCCAGCTGACACATAGTTTTTGGCTCATATCTCTGAAACCTTTTAAGCTACAGGCCTGAAATTTTTAGTACCTTTGGCACTAATTTGGCACTAAATATCTGGCTAGTTTTCAAAGCTCTCGCGTCAGCCGTTTGGCAGTACTGGATGTGCAAGCTGTAGACCCGGGTCTCCAGCTGACACATAGTTTTTGGCTCATATCTCACAAACCTCTTTGGCACCTAAATTTTGAATTGGATTTTCAGATTGCACCAATTATGCACTAAATATTTGCATACTCAGAATTCAGAAATTCGTTATGTGTAAGCTGTAGACATACACACGTACCGCGACCCGCGCCTGTACAAGATGACCGCCGGTGCAGCGGGAACCGCTAACAATCGCACACGCCGCGCCGCGGGCGTAAAGCGCATCGTGCTTTAATTTTTTACATAAATATCTGTATTCTACAAAGGTTGCGGGCCCGCAACCACGGCGGGCGCGGGTGAAAACAGCTTCGTGAGTCCTTAGCCATAGAGTTCGTCTTCGTACTAGGTTGGTTGTAGGCTAATAATTTATTAGGTATTCATGTCTATTTCAGCGCCAAGAAGACTTGCACAGTAATTGGAACTCCGTATTATTTAGCACCGGAACTGTGTGAAGGAAAACCTTACGACTCCAAAAGCGACGTTTGGTCTCTAGGGTGCTTATTATATGAAATGTGCACGCACAAGAGAGCATTTGAAGCAGAGGTAAGCACTAAAGTCTGCTGGTCTCACCTCCACAGATTAAAATAATAATTATATAGTAGGTTAGGTAGTCCTTAGTATCTTACTACTACTCCTACTTAGTATCTTTTAAGTTCCGCGACAATTAGCGGAACTTAAAAGATACTAAGTAGGTAGGTACTAACCTACCTATGGCAGCGCCCTGCGGAACCTTCTTTCGTGAAAAGGATTTGCATAAGAAAATCTAGGGAGCGAGGTATACAGTACTGAACTAGGTTTCTGAAGCCTTGTCCATACTATCAAATTCACTGCTGTCTTTATTTTTAGACGCTGGTAGGTCTGGTCAAAGTGATAACAAGCGGGAGTGTGCATCCGATAGATCTCAGCGCATATAGCAGAGGTATGCAAGACCTAATAGACGCAATGCTGTCAATACTACCAGATAAACGACCTACAATTAGAGACTTGATGGGACGAAACATACTTTTGCCGACAATTTATACTGTGTTCTTAGATGCTGGGAATGACGAATTATTGTATTCGAAAGCTAATAATGAATTGAATGACTAATTAAAATGAATGTGAATGCTTTAATAATTAATGATAAATTTAATAAAACTATAAATTATTTGAATGCTTGTTTAATTTAAAAATATTAAAAACAAAATGCTTTTTAAGGAAACTTAGTACCTCTTTTTTTTGTTAAACTTTTGGTTATTTCTGATCTGTTTCGCTTTGTGTAAGTAATTATCTGTTCTTTCCAGTAAAGATCGCATCAAGTGTAGTATCTTCTTAAAATCTAATTTATCATCTAGTTAGTAGTTCTATTCTTAGCAGCTTAAAAAACTGATTTAAACTATTATAGTACTAGGAGAGAACTGCATGCTCCGTATTATCTGTTCTTATAGCTGTAATATACTGAAGAGTGGCAGCAATGACTCTTTACCCATTTGTCTGATCTGTCTCCATTTCCTCATCTTCATCTCTCTCTGAAAACATAATAAAAAATTGGTCAGCCTCACAATATCCTATATTGTTCCCACTGCTAGAAATGCATTCCTAGAACCTAAAAAATTCGAAGACATGTGCACAAAAGGAGCCTCTAAGACGAGCACTTTAATCCTTTCTTTACACTAATTCTTTCATTGACGGTCATAGGCCCTTTGCAGGGCCACCATACCTCAACCTGGTCACTGACCTAAATATAAACCTAAATTTATTTTTTTATTTTTTCATCCAATAAAGAATGAATGACACGAGAAGAAGAAGACTGCTAGAAAGTATTAGGTAGCTCAGTTAAACTAAATACAGGCACAATTAGCTGTCAGGTTGCTCCGTCCACTTTCATCCATGGCGCCTGTATCTAAGCTACAGTGATTGATAAGGCCGTATTTTCCAATCAAATAAAACTTAAAATACTGCAGTATTCAGCCAATGAAACAGAAGAAATCGGCAAGGAGTAATTCGCTACGCCTCACACTTATTTGGTTCTAGATTTTATGACGTTTGCCTTCACCCTTTCCAACATGTGGTAAATGTGTAAATCATTTTTTGTGCGCGGTTTTCGACTCTACCTAAACCCACGATATTTAGAACAGAAAATTGTTGTTTGTCACCATGACTCTTATAAATACATAGTTATTTATTCCTGGGATCTCTGTCTCCTCTCCCAAGATATCTGAAAAGTTGAATGTATTATTTAATTTCAGAGTTAAATGCAGAATGCATCAATGTTTGCACTTCTGGATCGGGCTTGTTTCAGATTTACCTCACACCATCAGGATATTAAATGGAATAAAAAAAACACATCATGATTCCATTTCATGTCCCAGAGATATTGGGAATTACACGAGCTTACAAAATTGTGATAAAAAAAGTCACATTCTTACGTTGGCCATTGGTCTGCGTTGCGGGTTGCAATGGCTTCTGTCCAGGGATCTGTCCTGACTGCAGCATCCTGGTCAGCCGTTCCACCTCATGCAATGAAGAAGCATTCTTGATAGCTTCTCTAATCTTGTGTATTTCTTGTGGGGTGAGATCTGAAATTTATGTAAAAAAAAATTATATACATTTTACAGTAAGTAAGTATATTTTTATAGGTACAGAGTAACTGATTTGTTTTCCGATGTGAGAGTGGTAAAAAAGGACTGCACTGAAAACTCTCTTAGGGTAGATATTTATTTTGTATGGTTTTCAAATTGCGCCCAAAAGGTTGCAAAGCTTAAATTGAGTGGTCTGGTCATGTCTGTAGAATGCTAGAAGAGTTCTAGGCCAAAATTGCAACACAGGGGAGCTCTGACTTCGCGACAAACCCAGAGTTTGCGAGATGACTTGGATTCCTTTGTTCCACATGGTATTGGCCATTTGTCACAAGAACGAGACAACTGAAGAGATCAGTAGGCTTTGCCCAGTAGTGGGGTGAAGCAGGTTTATTGCAATCCAAAGTGCATCAACTTTAATTAATATAACTCGCATGTCATGAGGGTATTATGTAAAAAGATTGTACAACTTACTTGTGACTTTGGGATCAGGTAAGTTTCCACCAGGCACAAATGTTTTGGCTTTCTTTGCAATTTCTTTTTGCATTTCTTTTCCCTTCTTGCTTTTGAATAGTGTGTTTGCTTCCTCTCTTTCTTTCTGCTTTATCTTTCTGAAGTCTAGTAATCTTAGTTCAGGCAGTCTGAAAGCCATGTAAGCTCTGGAACACAAGAGAAGTAAGATGAATGTAATAATGATAATTCTCTATGTAATTAATTACCCATCATCTTCATAAACCCGAGGAAGTCCACTGCTAGACATAATGCCTATCCCAAAAAGTGCCATATTGAATAGTCTGGTCTTGAGATCTTCACAATGTTTTTGGGCCATTGAATGGAGGGCTTCCCTACGTCGTCTGAACCTTTATTCCATAGTGGTTGTTGGTTCAGTGAGCTAAATGGCCTGCTTTCTGCCAGTCAACTTCTTAATTCCGAGAGCTATGTCAGGATCTTCTACAGATTTTAGCCACAGCTGAACATCGGCCTCCCCCACAGATTCAAGTACAACTTGTGGGAGGAAAGTGCCCATACTCACCATGCTAGGCACGTAGGTTGGTGAGCATAGTTAGAGCTATTGTTGTTAAAATTGGGGTGCTACTGCCTATCCCATAGCTGTTTTCCTTTAGTCTTCTCTTACGACATAACGGGTCTCCTACCCGGAAGGAAGGGCCTATTTGTGAGATGGGGTCACCTCGGACAGATAGATTTACACTACAAAATAACTAGCTTCCGCCCGCGACTTCGCTCGCGTGGTAACTATGAAGGTAAAAAGTAGCCTATATGCTATTCCAGACTATAATCTATCTCTGTGCCAAATTTCATACAAATCCGTTCAGCTGTTTGGGCATGATTGAGCCGCAAACGTCCAAACATCCTCACAAACTTATGCATTTATAATATTAGTAGGATATCAATATAACATGTACCTGTAATGTTGTTTATTAGCACAAGGATTGTGCATGAGAGATAGCGTTTTCAGCTTTGGTAATGAAGCTAAGGGATCCAGATCGCCAAGTTCAGTGATATTGTTGTTTGTAAGAATGAGCGATTCCAAGTTCGGCAAGTACTGTTCCAAGCTTTCCCCAATTCTCCTGGAAACATTTAACTTGATCACTGAAAAGTTATGAGATTGAGAAAGGATATAAATGCTAACCAAAACTCATTTAGCATAACACATTTAACATTAGTACACATAGCATACATAACATACTAATGTTAAATATATGATTTCTACTGAGGAGCACTGAGATAGCAAAAAATAACAGTTATCAAGGCAATTACACTGTCAGCTATGCTCTTGATTTTAAAAAGAAAAACTTACACAATGCGGTTGTTGTTTAGCAATAGACACTTTAGCCTTTTCAATAGCGGAAATCCGTCTAGCTTTCTGACATCATTATCAGAGAAATCTATTGTATCAAACTGATCCAATGTAGCTCCCAAGTTTTCAATTTGAGGGATCTTATAACCTGAAAGAAATGAATAATTTTTTAGTTACAGCATAAATACACTATCAACATCAGCCCGAAGAAGTCAAATGTTGAACATAGGCCAAAGAGTGCCATGAAGAAGGGTCTAGAGCCTTCTCCATCCTTCTCGCCAGACCCGTAGAATGGATCTGGAAAAAATATGGCACAGATTATAATCTGGGATAGCACAGGATAAAATGTAGCCTTTTTATCCATTGTAATACACGAGCGAAGCCGTGGGCGGAAGCTAGTATATTTTAAAACAGGAACTGACTGACTGACGGACAATGCAGAGCCTATATAAATTATATCGTTCTAAATACTTGAAATTTGGAAGGTATGGTCCTTTTAGTGTAGTACACCTACTAAGAAAGTTATTCCTGAAATTCGGCGTCTTTAACTGTAGCTTTAAATGCAGACTGCATTTAAAGCTGGTGGTGTCTGAGAACAAAATGGATCGAAATTAGGACGCATTAGGTTCGACTATAGTGGTAGGTCACCAATTAGAGGACTGATTACACCGATGCGTTTTGGGCTTAAAAGAGCGTGGAATTGTAGGCTACTAGACTCTTCTAAATTTTTAAGCAACTAAGCTTGAATCGTTTGTTTAGGAGGGTTTCTAAAGCAAATTTGACAAAATGTTTCACCGAAAAACTAACCTCTCAGATCAAGTTCTCTGTCCCGGCAAGGGTTCATGTATTGCATGGAATTTTGTATGAGTTCGGTAGTAAGCTTCACCATTTTCGCAAATTGTTTATAAATTGTAAGTTGTTTATAAGTTGTAAAGATGCTAATTTTGTAGGAAAATTTGCCGAGTAGCGCGCGTCTCCCATCAGCACAACAAACGAATGAATGAACAGATGAACCACAGACCAGACGTACTACGTATGAATGAACGAATCACTCACTCAACATGTCACAGGTATGTCACAGGTCACGTCACAGACTAACTATAATAATAAGGGAAGAGAAAAGAACAATGTTCAGCGATTTTTCCATGGGTAGCCAACTCACTCAAAAAACCTGAGCAAATCAGCTCGCAGCTCATGCTCTTTTCGCAGGTAGGTACAAACAGCTAACTTAAGAAACAAGTAGGTAACTTAATAAATCTATGAATGATGAATTCATTCATAGATTGATATATAGAATCAGCAAGAGTAGGTAGGTACCTACTTAATAACTTATGTAGGTACCTACTTTTTTATGGTGCACACTATCTTCATAACAAATTTCATCAGGATCGGTTCAGCCATTCAAAAAATCCTTCTAAACTACGAAGTCATTGAAACTGTAGCTCAGCCAAATGGGAGCACAGGCACGACTATTTTTTTTAAAGTTAGTATTTTCGTTATATTTCAGCTGCCTGCCGAGCACTGAACAGAAAGAACAGTCTTCTATCTTTCTTTCAACACGTCTAGTTTCCAGTACCTACACAACAAGTCAATTCTTCCTGATGATGTCTCGTAGATAGGCGAAGCTGGCAACAATTCGGAGCTATTAGCTTCACAATAAATTCTCTTCACCGTGCTAAGTGATATTCGAGTGGCAGCAGCGGTCAAGTTTCATCTTTGGCTGCGCGCATTGTACATTGCCGAACAGAGAGCACTGGTGGAGGGGTGGTAGTAGGGTTCGAAGCCTGCCGTGCACCAATGGATTTTCCATTCGAAACATATATATGCGCTATGCTACTGCTCTCAAACGGTGAAGGAAAGCATCGTGAGGAAACCGGCAAGTCATAGAAACTAAAAATTCGCAGACATGTGACATGTCAGTCAAGAATGTAGTCCTAGGACTACACTGATTCTTTCATCGACGGTCATAGGCCCTTTTCAGGGCCACCATACCTCAACCTGGTCACTGACCTTATACAGAATGAACAAGAAAGAATCAGTGACACGATAAGCAAGCAAGCAATGCGGCTTTTTAGCAATACAGCGAGCGGCTTATAAGCTCGACAAAATCCTCTTGACGCTCAAATTTTCAATCGTTTCCAATATGATTTGTTTACTAATGGACGCATATATAATTGGTACGTAAGGTAGGCTCAACGTGTTTGTTGCTTGAGTGCTTAAACAGTATTCATATAGGTACCTAATTAATCCATAATGGCTAGCTAATAATTGATTTGCGCGTAGTCTTTACTATTTTGATTTTAGAAGTTTTACAAGGTACCTTAACTGTTTGCCAAGTTTATGTTTTCTACTTTCTAAGTTTTGAAACCTACGAATATTCTAGTCGAGTCGGCCCTTGATCGTGGTTCAATAGATGTTGACTAGGTAGGTACCCATAGTTACTGTTCATATTTGGTATATTCTCTCTAAATGGACTGTGATGTATTATACCTTCATAGACGTGCGAACTTGAAGTACGTGGTTTTTAAGATCGCGAACTTACCTACTCTGCTTGACGTCGGTGACACACGAGAAGCTTACTCACTCACTTGTATTGCGATGTCGTCGACAGAAGAAGCTTTGTTAGGAATTATATCGTATTTCATTTAAAAAAAAGTAGTCGAAGTGCGGGTAAAGAACTGGCTTACGAAAAGAGAGCGTTTATCACATGTGAATTTATTAAGAGAGTCACCTACGTGATGAGAAGGAAGATTTCCATAATTATTTCAGAATGCCTGAGACAGTGTTTTTTTTTTGAGCCAGTTTATGAAGAAATTGTTAACTCGCGGCTCGCAGTGCTGTTACACGTACGAGCGGAGGCGGGTTACGAGCAAAATTTCAAACTTGTCGGATCGCCAACGAACTTAGGTACTTGGCGATTTTAAAGTAGGTACGCGTACTTAGGCTGACACACCAGTGAAAAAGGTCGTAGAGCCACAAGTCGCGAACTTACTCGCACGTCTATCGCCCACTTTAGAGGCCTTTAGTGAACGAAAGGAGCATCTAAGAAGCGCACTTAAATCCTTTGACTACACTGATTCTTTCATCGACGGCCCTTTCCAGGGCCACCATATCTCAACTAACCTAATACAGGATGACCATGAAAGAATCAGTGACGCGACAAGAAGAGAAGAAGATAGGCTTTCGAACAAATTCGATGTGATGTGTTTATAAAAAAAACCATAGCTGAAATTATGTTGAATGAACTAAATAGTTGTAACAGAAATGTAAACTAGGCGATGAAATTTGCATAAATATAAATCAGGAGTCAAAAGTTCATTTACAAAAGGCTTAATCACTTCCTGTGACTACTATTTACCTATAGAGCGTTTATAGAGCAATCAGGTATGCATTCATATGTGTCATATTCATCAGAGATTATTGTGATAAGGCGTCACGCTATGTCGCGACGCCTGTTCTGTTTACAGACTCGACCCGCGCGGTACAATGGCGTAGCTATAGTACAACCGAAGCAGTTCAACACGCGATCCCTATGTCTACGTAACTACTTACATATACCTACCAAAATATGTGTATTGAGGCAAGCGTCTCGCTGCAGGCAACCACGCCACCACGCGACACTCGACAGTCGTGTTTCGAATGCCCGCCCGTTTGTACGTGCTACGAACCCTCTACGAGCCCTCTACGATCTACGCGCTACGCTACCGTAGCAATATAGTATCACTCATTTAATTAAATCATAAGTTTCCGCGAAACGGGGGATTTTAAACGTAATTTAGGATTTTACAGTTGTGAATATAACGTAGTGAAGTGTGATGTTAACTTCAGAACCTGCTGCTGACATATTGTTGTAAAATGTTTATGTAAATACGAATTCCATAGATGTGAAGAGTGTGTGACTACATAAATTAGGTGTGAATTATAGCGATGTTTTCTGTTTAGACTTGGTAAGTCATTTATTATTATTACGGCTAAGCTATGTTATTCTAGTCATTTTTGCCTTTTCATAGCGGCACGGAGTACAAAAGGCCTTCAGTTGAAAGTCTGTAGAAACCAACCTACCATTCAAAAGTTACTTGTAATGAAGATTGTCGGTACTCTAACAAAGACTGCTCAAATGCTAAACAATACGAAATCAGAACCTAATACTTATTTACGTACCTACATTAGCCTTAGCCGAGGGCTATTTGCACTGTAAACTAACATCGTTGGCACTGTTTACTTGAACGCTTCATGTCAGGTTAAGTAAACTTACCTCAATACATATGCATATTAGGATTCTGTGGGCAGATAAGAAGCCTTTATGAGATCGCCCATCCGTACGTCTATCAATTGACTTAGGAACCTCAATTTAATGTCTATGAAGACGAGTTTGCAAAGTTTCCATTAATGATATACCATCCCAGCATTTGCAACTTTAAAACTTTCACACGGCCTTATACAACGTGATTCATATAATTTATGCTATCCCGAAAGGAGCTTATTTTTTTACTTAGACTTTGACGACTTTTGGAAATACCATATTTTGCAATGAAAAAAGTGCACACAGTTAAAACACATAAAGTCAGCTATTTTAGGTAGCAATCTAGAGGCTGAACTTCTTGTGCGTTTAGTATTTTTTTATAAATATCTTAAAAATACAAAAACCGGTAATTTTATAAAGTTTAGATGAAAAATTTCGTTTTTATTTGATAATATTCTTTCTTTATTTTTCGCGCAACGGGCTATGGAGAGAGCTGTGCTTGGAGTTTCACTACGTGATAAGATCCGAAGCTCTCAGAATTAGCAAGTTGAAGTGGCAGTGGGCAGGCCATATAGCTCGCAGAACCGACAACCGTTGTAAAGGTTCTCGAATGGCGACCACAAACCGGGCGACGCAGTGTTAGAAGGCCCCCCACCCGATGGACCGACGACTAGTGAAGGTTGCGGGAAGTCGGTGGATGGAGAAGACTCAAGACCGTTCGTCATGGAACTCTTTGGGGGAGGCCTATGTCCAGCAGTGGACTTCTACAGGCTGATGATGATGATGATGATTCTTTCTTTTTGTTGATAGAATAACCCCCTTTTGGTTTGGTATGCATGTTATTCACCTTGTATTGTAAATAAATATGTAGGTTGGTATTTGTTTTTCCACCAACATTTTGTTGTAGGACGGGCGGGACACTGATTGCATGTCAAGTGGACAAAACCATCAGGAAAAAGTCCGAAAAACCGTAGGAAAAACCTTAACTCTAAATGAAAATGGTAACTGAAAAACGAACTAGTCCTTTTCAAGAAGGAAGTAAGAACGAGGAGCTGTTGTTTTCACGTAACCAATAATAATAATAGTGTAAGGGAATTTTGCTTTAGATACATTTTTAGATCCGGTTTTTGTCGCGGTAGTTCTTTCACGAAAAGCACTATAAGCAATGAGTTCAGTAAAACATTGAGAGCAAGAAAAAGTAGGTTATGATTTTTCTCATCCAACAGAAAGCAAGGAAGCTATCCATCAAACAGCATGATAGATCAATTTATATTGATGAAAAAGGACAGTATTACTCATAATAATAACTTACAGGCGGTATATTGTTATACGAAACCTGTAAATACCAGATTCAATTTACGTGGGAATCTATGTGATACGATTACTGTTTAAGAACTTGTAGAGTTCTTAACTTTTTACTTAGAAAACTATCTCCGAACATTTGATTAAACTAGACTTAGTCGTAGGACGCGTAGACGTAGGTACTTACCTGTAAGAGATAAGTTTTTCGATATACAAGGTGATTCATAATATGTATTCCATCCCGAAAGGGGCTTATTCTACAAGCAATAAAGTTTAGCGACGTTAAAGTAAAGCGACTTTTGAAAATTCGTCATTTTTCATTGAAAAAACTCTATACGAAAATCAGCTGTTTTGGGGTCCAATCGGGTCAAACTCAATAAATCAGCTGTTTTAGGTAGCAATCTTGATTCTGAACTTCTTGTACGTTTAGGTATTCGTTTTAAAGATGATAAAAATACCAAAAACAGCAAATTTGAGAAAGTTTGTGAAAAAAATAAAATAAAAATAGATGTTTTTTTTCGCTAATATTATTTATTTTTGTTGATAGAATAACCCCCTTTCGGGATGGTATACATGTTATGAATCACCTTGTACAAGAGTGCTTATGACAAAAACTTTGAAATGAAAATACTTATAACGAACCTACATTATTATTGGCAGGCACGTATTATGTTGGTACGGGTAGGTCTTCGCTGAACAATAAGAAGCGGTAGCGGATATTTGGGACCAAATGTTGGTTGGTAGAATGCGTGTATCGGTATCTACCTATAGGTATTAATATCTATCTTTCTTTCATTTGATTTCAGGGCCTCATTTCCCTGAAATCGATTTAGTTAATTCAGAATATAAACGTATTCAGCTCTGATTGTAAGAACTGAGGTAACTGTATAGTATATTTTAAACCTAGTAATTGTAGGGTATTATCGTTACAGTCCTAAATGTATGTTTAAATGATTATACTTATTGAGAATCTTTTTAGCCCATTAACTAATAAGTAAATTATAAACTGATAGCGATCTTATTTCACTGAATTTTCGTATTCAGTGAAATAAGATCGCTATCAGTTCATCAGCAAAATTTTGTTATTTTTGTTGGAATTAGCACCAATCTATTAACCACACCACAGAAATATGGTTTAGGTATATTCTACCTATTCTTTCAAGGTACAAGCGTATATACGTAACACAATAGCCACTCTATGTTTGCTTCCAAACGATAGTTCTTTTCCAAACGATTCTGACTTCCCCGTATTTACTAAATCAAACATTCAAGAGTGTCCGATGTTTGTTTTCTGCAAACTTGCTGCCGAACTGACAAGTAGAACTTCCAAGCAGACTTACTATTCTCAGATAATGCACATCGATGTCTGCTCCACTTATAGGATAGGTTGATGAAAATCTAATCAGAAATGTGGAGATCCGTAGAAAACTAAAGTCACTGAGATAGCGGATTGTCAAGTTGCAATAGCACTGGGCGGGACACACACTCGTAGCTCAGAGGACTGACAGCGCCGTTGGGGCGGAAAGGTTCTAGAGTAGAGACCACCGAGTAGAGAACGGAAAGTGCATTGTAGGAGGACAAGATCCTAGATGGAAAGACGCCCTATAAAGGTTGCTGGAAGCCGTTGGTGCAGGCCGCAAATGATATTCGGGCGCTCTAAGTAGAAATCTATGGTGAGGCCTAAGTTCAGCAATCCTACGGCTGAAATGATGTTGATGATAATCGAAGCATTGTAACGTAAAAGAGCCTTTTAAATTTTGCAATAAATAGGTACATTTTCTTATTTAGAATTCCTTCTGAAATATATCCAACCTAGCGCAATTATACTTGAACCCAACAACCGTATAATGCAGTAGATCCTATTTTTAGTACCTTAATGCAGGCTGCAATGCATGCTAAGGAAGAGAGTGCTGGTTTAGGTATTGTTTAGGTACTTACCTGCTACGTTTTATATTCAGTATTTTCCTTTATCTATTCTATTTTTTTTTTCTGTTTCCAATATAAATTCCGTGATCTAACGCAATTTCATTTCGATAGGTTTTTACCGATACGTTCAACAACTGTGGCAGGGTGAAAGTCAGGCTACGGAAATTGAGTTCCTTCTAAATTATTTGGGTCAATTTCATTTGCCGGTTTAGTTTTTGTTTATTTATTACCGAGAACTAGTTATTCCAAACCGAACAAATGAATTTCCCTTTTTAACCGACTTCCAAAAAGAGGAGGTTATCAAGTCGGCTGTATTTTTTTATGTGTGTATGTTACTCGATATCTCCGCCAATAGTAACCCGATTTTGATGATTCTTTCGCTGGTGTATAGAGTATGATCCCGGGGTGGTCACATATTAATTTAATTCCTGAGGGAAAAATATCATTATCTTGTCTCTTACGTTCAATTCCTTCCCGAAATCTCATTCATATGATAATTTCCCATGCTTACTTACTGTATTACCAGCTCATCTCACATCAATGTCTCTTTTGTTTGCCTAGGTACCTATGTCGATGCTAAAAACAAAAGCGCTATGGAATTTTCATAATATTCAATTAGTTCATGCTTATTCACCAACTTTACTTTCGGACGTCATAACATAATAACATGAAACTTTATGGCTTTTGGTGACATTCGGTTTGAACATAATAAATGTGGTTGAGCAGCTAATTAGCTTTATTAGGGCGAGCACAAAATCACTCACGTGTGGGTCAGGTGTTTAGTTCATTATGGGGTTTTGCATATATGAATGTGCCTCATATTTAATGTTTTCATCATCATAATATCATTGGAATTTGGATGCAAAATATTCTGCACTAATTAAGTGGAGACTGGAAATGTTTTAGCTTTAATTTTGATTGCTGTTTTTGATTATTTCCCATACCGACAACTGTTGGGGCATAAGGGTCATGAAGGCCACGTACCGGGTGACGTTGTATTGGAAGGCCCCCAACCCGATGGAGCAACGACATTCAAGTTGCATAAAGTCGGTGGATTGAAAAGGATCAAGACCGTTCTTCATGGAACTCTTTGGGGTGGCCTTTGTCCAGCAGTTGACTCCTACAGGATGAAAATTCATAACGAGTAGGTGAAATTTTTTATCTATTTTTTTTAATTCTGAAAACAAACTGATAAAGAATATTGATAGTGATAAAAAAAACTGAAAAAAATACCGAAGTGGGAATCAAAGCCGCACCCAGGGACTGAATAACCGGAATATAAAGGTACCTTTAAATAACAATATGACGTCATACCGATAAATTCCGGTTACCCGAATATTTATCTACCGATAAATATAACGGTACCGGAAAATCTGGCTTCGCAGCTCATTTCGGTTTATTTCACTACCGGTACCTATAACCGACCTATATCCCTGGCCTTACCCCTTGCGTCTCAGACGGGCACTCGCTATGCCACCGAGGTCTTCAAATAATATACCTACTATTTGTAGCTTTTAGTTTGTTTAGTTCATTACATAGCTATACTCGTAGTTCATTCCTAATCGGAACACGTATCCTTCCATCTAATTGACTCACAGTATGTCATGCTTAGATTATATTAAGTAAGGTACCTACCTACTGTATTTCAAGATGATGAAAAGGCATATTTCAAGATGATGAAAAGGCATTGACGTTATCCTACTAATATGAGGTCCGGTCTACTGTCCGAGGTTTTGCGCAGGTTGGCGAAGTCCGACAAACTGACCCATGTCATGGGTCCTACGGTTTTTAACCGGCTCCCTAAAATTGTAACGGAGGCTCCCAGCGTAGCTTCTAGCTAGCCTAGCATAGCTACCTTCAAGTCTAGGCTAAAGCGCTGGCTTATCAAGTAAACGTTTTACTCGTTCGACGAGTTCACCGGCCTTAGTGTTATATGTATTTTAGTTTTAAGGTATATATATCTATGGGCCCTGTATTTGTACATGTACTTTGCTGTGTTGTAATTATTTATGAGCAACTTTTTATACAATGTATATATTATACCTAATTAATTCTTATTTTTATGTGACATGTACAAATTTTTTATGAAATAAATGAATATTATAAATGCTAAAGTTTGTGAGGATGTTTGGTTGTTTAGATGTTTGGATGTTTGTTATTCAATCACGCCCAAACGGCCGAACGGATTTGGATGAAATTTGGTACAGATATAGATTAAAGTCTGGAATAGCATATAGGCTACTTTTTATCCAGGTACCACGCGAGCAAAGCCGCGGGCGGAAGCTAGTAGGGAATATTGTAGAGTGCTTTGATAATATTATGAATTATAAGCACATTCTTGTTAAGCTTTCATAATATTTATTGAGATAACGTAAATTAACTTTTAAATACAAGATTCACATTTTTCTGTTTTTCTGAAGTCTTTCTAATTGTCAATACAAAACCATGACATCTATTGCTTTTACTTTTATGAGAAACATGCAGGTTCTAATCATTCAAAACATTGAGGTTGTCTCATTTCAACACTCCCCCTGAAACTGCATATTTCTTTACACAAAATAAAACTCAAAAATATACTTTCTAACTAACTTATAAAATTAATACCATTAGAATTCAAACATATAACATTCTATATCTAAAGCAAAAATTCAAATTAAATAACATTCTGTAACTAAACCAAAATTCTAAAATAAATACCTAACTTAAACCGATAGTCTTCCTATGCCGAAGAAATAGTTCTTTACATAATGCTTTTGTAAACAGGTCAGCCGGTTGGTCAGATGAAGCTATATATTTGATAACAACATCTCCCCTTTGAATTGTATCACGTACAAAGTAGTGTTTAATGTCTATATGCTTTACTCTTTTACATTCTCGGTTCTTTGCAATGTGAATACAACTCTGGTTATCTTCTAAAACTAAAACGCTTAGACAACTTACACCTAAGTCACTGACCAAACCTTTAAACCACAATGCTTCTGATACTAGTAAACTCAGAGCCACATATTCTGCTTCTGCGGTAGACAGAGCAACTGTTTTCTGTTTACGAGAAGCCCATATTACGATGTTTCCAAACAAAGTCATACAAAATCCCGAAATACTTTTTCTATCATTACAATCTGAAGCCCAATCTGAATCTGAGTACCCTGTGACGTTAAATTCTCCTAAAACATGATCATTTTTGTAAAGCAAGCCTAAATTTATAGTTGATTTCAAATACTTTAATACACGCTTTAAATGATTCCAATGAATGTCACTTGCATTATCTTGGTACCGACTAAATAAGTTTACTGCATAGCCTATATCGGGTCGTGTACCCATTACTAAGTACATTAGGCAACCAATCAACTCTCTATATGGTTTATTTGTAAATTTATTTGGGTCAGTTTCTTTTTCTAGCTTAAGATTATTTTCTACAGGCGTAGCTACCTCTTTACAGTTTTCCATCCCAAACCTCTTAAGCAACTCTGTGATGTAGGATTTCTGGTGAATCCTTATTACTTTGTTTCTAAAATCCCTTTCTATTTCCATGCCCAAATATTTTTTGATCGGTCCCATAGAAACCATGTCAAATTTAGAGTTTAATTCTGTTTTAAAACTTTCTATGACATTGATGTCCCTGTTAATTATCAAAATATCATCAACGTAAAGAAAAACATACAGTTTGTCATCACTTCTTATGTAAAGGCAGGTATCATAAGCTGAACATCGGAATCCATTCGCAACCATAAACTCATGAAAGGCATTATTCCAGCACCTTGGACTTTGCCTAAGTCCATACAGCGACCTGTTAAGCTTACATACACTTTTATCATTTTTCATGTTTTCTGGAAGATGCATAAATATTTCTTCATCAAGCATGCCGTGGAGAAATGCAGTCTTAACATCCATCTGTTCAATTTGCATGTCCTCTTTGTTAGCGATAATTAATAATGTTCTCAAAGTAGTCAACTTACCCACAGGGGCGTAGGTTTCTGTCCATTGATTAGATTCATATCCTTTTGCCACCAGTCGAGCCTTGTAAGTATTTTGATCTTTCTTTCTGAAAACCCAACGACTGTGTATTATTTTCTTATCTCTAGGTTTCTCAACGATTGTCCATGTTGAATGTTTCTCAAGAGAATCTAATTCTGCTTGCACAGCTTTTAACCATTCTTCCTTTTCACTGGATTCTAAAGCCTCTTTCATTGTTCTTGGAACATTGTCTGCAACGTTTAAAGCTGTAAACTCGCAATCTCGAAAATCATCACAATCATAATCTTCCAGGTAGGCTGGTCTTCTTCTTATTCTTTTGTCCACATTTGGTATGTTTTCCAATACAGTCTCTTCAACTCCTGTCTCTTCTTCCTTCTTTTCTTCTGTGTCCACTGTTTCTTGGCTTTCTTCGTTCAAAAACTCTGGATCTGTGTAAATTGTCCTCTTATGACTTGGTTGCTCATTGACAACTATATCCCGTGCCGTTACAACCTTTCTTTCATCATTGTCCCACAATCTATATCCGTTGTTACAGTATCCAATAAAATACATTTTCCTGGATTTTTCAGACATTTTACTTTGTCTTGTTTCTTTGTTTATATATACATACGTTTCCGAACCAAAGATTCTAAATTTAGAGTAATCAGGTGTTCTATCATACCACATTTCTGCTGGAATTTTCTTGTCTACTGTAGGCAATCTGTTTATTGCATATATTGACGAGTATACTGCTTCACCCCACATATATTTCTCAAATCCAGAATCAGCCAACAAAGTTCTAGCCTTTTCTACTATGGTTCTATTTAATCTTTCTGCCTTTCCGTTCTGTTGCGGCGAATACGGAATCGTATTTTCGATGCGAATGCCTTTTGTTTCACAAAACATCTTTGTTGCATGGTTCATATACTCTTTTCCGTTATCACACCGAAGTCGTGATATTCTTCTGCAGAATTGCGCTTCTACCATTTCAACAAATTTTCTAAAACACTCTAAAACTTCTGTTTTGTTTTCTAACAGGTATATAAATGTAAAATGTGTGTAGTCATCTAAAAAGGTCAAAATATATCTTTTATCGTCGTGTGTTATTGGATTTATTGGTCCACAAAGATCTGAATGTACCAGCTCCAACACTCTTTTTGTACGTGTATATTCTTTATTAAATGGCGCTCTCGTATGTCTCCCTTTGACGCAGGGCTCACAGAGAATTTCTGTTTGGGAGGCATCACAGAATATTAACTTTCTTTCTTTGAGTTCCTTTAGTTTTTCCGCTGAAGCATGACCGAGTCTTCTGTGCCAAATTTCATCGCTTTCCGGGACACAATATGCTTTTTGTGCTGTGTGTTCTACAACATTGAACATTACTTCGTACAGATTATTCTTGGATTGACCTTCTTTGACTATATGGTTATTTCTGTAAATTTTAACACTGTTATTTTCAAACTTTACTCCAAGTCCGTTCAATTCAATTTTTCTTACAGATAGCAAGTTACTTCTTAATTCTGGTACATAGAGTACGTTAGTCAATCTACAACTTTCAGTTACAATTGTTCCAAGTTTGGTTGCAAACAATGCTTCTGATTTCTTTGCAATATTAATTCTGATCGGATTCTGTAGCGTTATGTAATGGTGATAATAGTTATCACAGTTTATTAGATGATCAGATGCGCCAGAGTCGACATAAAAATTAAGTACCTTTCTATGGCTTTCCTCTACAGAATTGTTAATCATGAAACTGTTTAAATTTCTGTGCACCTCACCATCGGTCGATTTCTGGTTGACATTGTTATCTTTTTCTACATTGTTCGCCTTCTTATAATTTTCCCATGAACGCCGAAACTTGCAATCTATTTTCCTATGCCCTTTCTTTCCACAGTTATAGCATTCAAAGTTGAATGAGCTGTTCTGTCTGGTTTCTTGTTGCTTGTAAGTTTTAAACGCATTAGGCTCTTCTAGATATTCAGTTTGATTCTTTAATCCATTTCTTTTGATTTCTTCTTCAATAAGTCTATTTTTCACAAATCCAATCGATATTTCTTGACTTGACAGTGTTTCTATTGCTGTTACTACACCGTCGTAGGATTTTGGCATAGATAGCAGCAAATAACATATTATTTCACTTTCTGATGGCTCTGCGCCTGACCCTTTTAGTTCACGCACCAGTTTGTTAAATCGCATGAGAAATGTCTCTAACTTTTCGTCCTCAGTGTACTTTAATGTCAACAGCCTTTTTCTAAGCAGTAGTTGTGACGCTATGCCTGTTTTCTGATAGGTAGAGCGCAGTTTTTGAATCATTGCGTTTGATGAAGCGCATTCTTGAATGATATCTAAATGCGTGTCTGCTATACATTGCGTTATAATATTTCTTGCCTTTATATCCTTTTTCTTATTCAACTCAGTGAGTTTAAATCCATCTTCTATAGTTTCTATTAATTCTTGTTCTTCCAAAACCAGTTTAATTCTGAACAACCAATTTGTGAACTCTGTTCCACAGAATGGAGTTACACCGTGCTTATTAATTTTACTCTCCATTGTGCTCTGGGCCCATAACCTGATAATATTATGAATTATAAGCACATTCTTGTTAAGCTTTCATAATATTTATTGAGATAACGTAAATTAACTTTTAAATACAAGATTCACATTTTTCTGTTTTTCTGAAGTCTTTCTAATTGTCAATACAAAACCATGACATCTATTGCTTTTACTTTTATGAGAAACATGCAGGTTCTAATCATTCAAAACATTGAGGTTGTCTCATTTCAACATGCTTCCATCTCTGTCAGTTAGGTGTTACTATTTTTTATTCTGTGGAGTTAATTTGCGTATTTGTAAACTTATTTCGTACGCCCACGGCTACGCTCGCGTGGTACCTACATAAAAAGTAGCCTATATTGCTATTCTATTTATATTTCTATAAAAAGTAGCCTATATTGCTATGCTATGCTATTCCAGACTATAATCTCTGTAACATTTCATCCAAATCCGTTTGGCCGTTTAGCCGTGATTGAACCACAAACATCCAAACGCGCTATACTAGTGCTCTCAAATGGTGAAGGAAAACATCGTGAGGAAACCGGCATCTCCATCTTTTAGAACCCATATAATTCGAAGACCATTCCTATTATCTTGTGCATGAAAAGAGAGAGGTGCACTTTAATGCTTCACTGATACTTTCACCGACGCCGGTCATGGGCTCTTTTTAGTGCCACCATGCCTCACCTGGTCACTGACCTAATACAGAATAACCAAAAAAGAATCAGTGAAACGACAAGCAAGCAAGTTTCAGTGTGGTAGGTGATGATGTCAGTCGTCGCTCGAAACGAGGCAGCTGGAAATAAAGCATTTTAGGAATTATTTACAAAGCCCATAAATTCAGTCTTCATAAATATTTATTCAATAACTCCAAATTTTCCATAGTAAGGTGCTCCGATATTGCGATCACGCCGACTCATCGAGGGCTCTTATTGAGAGTAAACAAATTGCTTCACGGATATTTTGGTGATAACAAAAAAAACATGAACGCTTAATAAATTATGTGAACATGAAAGGCAACGGGTATTGTAAAAAGCTTTGTATGTTGGAACTTGAAAGATTTGGAAGTACCTTGGTATGCTGAAAAAAAAACGCAGGTATAAAGAAAAGATAGTAGGCACTTAGACAATTAACTTGGGACTTTGTAAATGGCTATAAAACGTGTTCCGTAATAAGTACCTATAGGTTCCCGAAAGGGGCTTATTCTATCAACAAAAACAAAATGTAATGGCGGAAAAAAAAACTGTTTTTCACTATTATTTTTAATCAATCTGTTTTCTCTAATTATTTCCGAATAATGAGTTTAATTTTGTCAATGGAAATTGAGAAATTTCCGTAAAATGAAAAGTCGCAGCACTAGCTTTATTGTCTATTGAGTCGAGAATAGCCCCTTTTGGAATAGCATACATATTATGAATCACCTTGTAGATATTTTTTGTTGAAAATTACTTGAGCATTTAGCGCTCATTATTCTTGAAACATTAACCAACAAAACCAACTTATATATATATATAACTATATTTTTTTTCTTAGTTTTTTTATTATATATTCTTTATTGTACACAGAAAACACATACAAAAAACAAACTAAATGAAAGGACATGTACAAAGGCGATTTTTACATGCATTTTTTTGCATGAAAATATTTTTGGGGCTTTCAACACTGCAGCGTCCTGTTTGTTGTCACCGTTCCAGAACATTTATTCCTTTTTTTAAGGGTTGTCGATACTACGAGCTATATGAACACTGCCAACTTGCTAATTCTGTGCGCTATTTCGGAGACCTTGGTTCTTCTATGGATTTCCTGATTCTGGATTTTATCAAGTAGTAAAACTCCGTGCATAGATCTCTCCATAGCCCGTTGCGCGACTTTAAGTTTGTGTATTTGGCCAATAGTTAGTGACTAGAAGTCTAGAAGAAGAACTTTTAGTGCAATAGGTCATCACTACGAACACGCACTATTTGTAGACTTTCGTCTTTGAGGCTCTGCGGTATCTGCGACGAGAAGATATAACGAAGTTTCCCAAATGCTACCCATCCGAGTTGGATACGGCGGTCGGTTGACCTCTGTCGAAGTTGGACCTACCTTGTTGAATCGTATGACCCAAATACACAGTATAGCGAAGAAGAGTGGTCTACAGCTTCAATCGTATCGTTCCCAACATGTACCGGGATGGCTGCGATATGAGCAAATTACCTATTTGTTATACTTAGATTTTAAAAGGCCAATAACACTGATTGAGTGTTTCAGTTACATCTATCATTATGAAAATAAAAATATGCTGCTTCAATTTTCCATATAAAATAAGTACCTACCTATACAAATAATGCCTGAATCCCTGCTTACAAACGTGCATCAATCTAAAGATGGGAAATAAAATCAAAAAGTTTCGAAGCAAAAATGGTTAGTAGGTCTAATATCATAAAGGCAGTAAACTGATCATGTTCTACCCAGTCGGATATCAAATCTTTTAGTTTTTCAGAAATCCAGCGCCGCTGCCGGTCCTCTGGAGAGTTTCGCAAAGTGCTCAATTTTATACGCCAGAGAGAGTGCGTCAGACCTCCATCATGTGTAATTTAGAAAAATACCTAGCTAATATTACGGTTGTTATATTTTCGTTTTGGTGCCCGAGTTCCTTGGATTCGTCGTAGCAAAAGATGTTATCGAGCATACTTAGTAATCCATCTAATCACTTTAGCACGGCTATAAAATGAAAATCTTAGTGCATATAAACGAATTGTTCGTTATCATTCCAAGATTATGTTTGATGTGAAAATATTTTGAAGGTACCTTTGCATCATAGCTTTTATTCTATGCGTTCGCACCAAAAAACATTATACACGCTGATTTTCGTAATTTTTCATTGAAAAAACAATAGTGGGCGATGGGGTTAGACCTGCAACGACTTCCCGATGTGGGGTGTTTTGTGCATTGTCTCCCTATGCTAACCATACCCCAGCCAGCCCAGGTCTTTAAAATAGCGAAGCAGAACTTGGGTCGTTGGTAACATTTTCTCAGTATCCCTGTATGCGGCGGTGTTAGAGAGCCGCTTCCGAGCACGGCCCGTGGCTGCATAGTGCAAAATTACGTGCTCTACAGTTTCTTCTCCCTGTGGGCAGCCCCGAAATAATCCGCTGTCAGTAGCCCCTGTCTTGTACAGGTGATGGTTTAGTTCACAGTGACCTGTGATGAAGCCCACCAACATTCGTAAAACACGTTGTACGTGTATGTTTCGAAACAATGAAATAAGTCTTAAAACTTGTGTTGTTGGATTTACGTTCGCACTGCCGGAAACTGGGTAAATTATTTGACAGATTTCAAGATTTATTGTAGACTGTGAAATGTTTAACAAGTTTCGCTTCAAGAAGTTATAAGACAATGCAAACACGGTATGAAACATTGACAGGAAACAGAGTTTTCAACATGTTTTTATGAACTTTGATAAGTATCTGGAAAACTTCCAGATACTTATCAAAGTTATTTAAATACTTTCTTACGTGTTTCAAAAATCGGCGAGTTTCACCCGAGGAAAACTGTGGAGTAAAACACCTCTACCCTAAAAGCTGACACTGCTAGTCAGCTTTTAGGGTAGACAGCAGCGTTGGCGAAATTATGTCTCCCTGTCACCTCCATGCTTTTCTTAAAATCTTTCCATTCTCTTCCTTTATTGGTTCAACCAAAGATTATCTATGCTAGAACCGAAGGTACCTTATGCTATCAGGGCGAGTTTGAGAATAAAGCAGGTTATCTATACAAACTGCATTATCCATACCTATTTATTATTTATAACTTATTTATAACTATTTAAACCTATTTATAAATGCAAAAGTGACGCTGTTTGCTTGTTTGTAACCTTTTCACGACAAAACGGCTGAACGGATCGTAATAAAATTTGGCAAAGAGATAGATTATATGCCGGGGAACACATACATAACAATATCAACATAACAACATATTTTGTCTCAAAAATAATCTTGAAGGGGTGAATTAGGGGTTGAAATTTTGGATGGGCAAACCATAATTCCTCAAATTAGTAAAGTACTTATGGGGTATGGGGTTAAAATTATGAGGTACTAGCGTTCATATAAATGCAGACGAAGTCGCGGGTAACAGCTAGTTTTTCTATGAGCAATGCATCTTTTTTCGGAGTAGACAGAGGCCGGATTTGGAATTTTTGTGAGCTTCTCACTTCTCACCGGTGAGTGGTGAAAAGTGATTTACCCACGAAAATTACGGACTTGTGCAAGAAAGGAGACTTACTCGACTCTATGAGGCGCACTTTAATTCTTTCACTACACTGATGTTTTCACCGACGGTCATATGCCTTTTTCAGGGCCGCCATGCCTCAACTTGGTCACTGACCTAATACAGGATGAACAAGAAAGAATCAGGGACACGACAAGCAAGCAAGTACGGACCTGGGCTTCAGGTCGTCCATAAACTACGAGCAAAAACAAACGTAATGAAATTACGCCCAATTTGTTATGAAGCCTATGATAATCTAAGCTTTACTCAAAGTGAGAAAATGAGTGAAAAATTAAGCGTTTGACTTGTGTAGTTATATGACAAATCAAGGATTTGAAGAGGGGCTAGGAATTCCCGGTAAGTGCCGGTTGAGATCCGATAATCTGTTTTCTTCGTGAACCCAGCCTTAGCATGTTCCTAGCTAACGCCGTTTTAGAGTCAACTTTTATGAGCATGTGCACTTCGTTTAATTGCCTTATACGTAGCACGCCGGAAACTACTATAACCTACTGAGACTGGATGGCTGTCTATTTGGTGTATGACACAAGCTCAAAGTCACCCAACTATGGAGAGAGCTACGCCGTAAGCTCGGTTTCTCTACGTGATATAATCCGAAACGAGGTTTCGTAGAAGAACCAAAGTCAAGTAGAAGTAGAAGAACCGACATAGCTATCAGAATTACCAAGTGGCAGTGGGCAGGCCATATTGCTTTCGGAACCGAGAAGTACTGGGCATAAAATATTTTCGATTGGCGACCAAAAATCGATTGAGGACGCGATGTAGGAAGCCCCCCACTCTATGTACCGACATCGTGGAGAAGACTCGAGGCCGATGATGATGATTATTATTATTTTTATACTACCTGCTCGTCAATGGCATATTATGTGTCATGCAAACCTTTCCTAAAGTAAGTCATTACAGCCCTACGGTCTAGCCGGTCATAATGTTGTACTGAATTTCATTATTTCCCATGGGACATAATGTGATTTGAATTTGGAATGTAGTCGTGCTTGATCGAGGTTGGTTTCAAAAATGTTTGGGTGCAATGAGATTTTTTTCTAATTAGGCTGTATGTTATCATTTTCTTTGCACTGCCTACAAATTAAAAAAAAGAAAAAAATGAAAACTTTTTACGAAATTCTATTTCACCCGCGCACGAAGAAGGATTTATTCGAATGTCGAACTGACCACTACAGAATAGACTACAAAAAAGAAAAAAGGCGCCGAGCGCTCAAACTGCTGTGCTGTTATCTACACCGAAATTCAGTTTCGATTCGATTAAACTTCTAAAAAATAAGTGACGACGTTAGTGATTTTGATTCGACTCCAGAATGCATACAATCTGAAGCCTCTGTTATAGTTGGAAACTTACTTCCAGAAAAATCATTTCTTTCTACTTAACAGTCATTGTTTTCAATTGCCTCGCAGAAAGTATAAAAAGTAGAGTATGCATCGCGGGCTTAAATGTGTATTTGTCTTGGGCGATCTTGAACCCCTCATACTCAGGATTCTTGCCTTAACTCCCTCGCTCCGCTCGAGAGTTAACCATAGAATCCCTCGTTTTCGGGGTTCAATATAGCGCCCGGGACATACACTACTTTAAGCCCTTGTTGCATAATCTACTATAATACAATCGTGTACCAACCTATCAAAAGTAAGGCCTTACTACACCCATGATGATTTATACAACGTCAGGTGGCACTTTTTACTCACTTCTGGACACTGTAGTGCCTGGAACATGTTTAGATGGAGTAGGCTTGCCCAGCGCCTAAACCATTCTCATATGGTACCAACATTACCTTCAAAGTAAATAGTAGGTATGCAATATGGGCAACAACTCTGATATTCTTAAGCTCATTTTTAGACTCAGGCTTCCGAGTTTATTATGAGAATCACATCACATTTTAAAGTCTCTTTTTCGGATTTGAAACGGTTTCTTTGTTCAAAGATTGTTATAGTCTTGAGTCATCATCCTAAGACTGCAATAAATGGAATTTTGTATTCGTAGGCCAACAACTGAATAGGTTTCCTTCCTTTTATCCAAAGGAAGCAAATAAAAGGCATACAAATTACTTGGAAGTCGTACGGAAATTGCAAACATGTGGACTGAAATCCCCAGCAAATTCGATATAGCCGACCGACGACTGTTTCTGCCACTCAACAAGACTTTAGGGATAGACGATATGTATTTCCAACGCTAGGAGAAACGGCGGCCGTCGGGGCAGAAAGAAACTAGTGCAAAGACCACGCACTGGAAAAGCGCAGCGTAGGACGGCCCCCCACTAGGGGGAAAGGCGACCTAATAAATGTTGCTGGGAGCCATTGGGTGCAGGCCGCACAAGATCAGATGTTCTGGAAATCTATGGGGGAAGCCTATGAAGCGGAAGACAATAAATATGAATAAAATAAACATTAACAAGAATTAACGTTATTTTGCAAACATGAGTTTTCAGTAACTCAAAGAATTGTATTAAAGTTTTGTACAGTAAAAAAAAGTAGACGAAGCGTTTACGGTAGATTTAATATCGTTTAATGAGGCTCAGTCAATATTAAACGAACGCCGTATCTTTTCACTTTTATTCAACGATTTAAAAATTATACTTTGATGCAGGAATGAGTCAATAAAATAAATTCTAGCTTATAATGTATTAGGTATACCTACCTCAATGCTACCTACGCGTTAAATACCTGTGACTTTGAAATATAATAAATTGACCAAGAGCGTGTCGGACCACGCACAGTGAAGACTTCCGAAATCCGTTCAGCTTAGTTAGGTATATCTCTTATTTATTGCAACAAATAATCAATAAGTACGGGGCTTTTTTGAACCGATTATAAACTACTAGTAGTTTACCTTTCATGTATTCTCAAATAGCGGTAGCTGCCGGCAAGAAACACTTGAGTCAAAGCTTCATACTTATAAAAAACGGATCTCTGTATCGAAATAGTGTTCATGAAACATCCTTATATTTTTGACGATATTAAAATACCAAAAGTCGTTTATTGCCAATTAGGTGTAGAATACAACATTGGGATAGTTAATATACTTATTATAAATTTCATTGTACCTTGCAAAATTTCATGGATAGAACTATAAAAGTCTGTGAGTAGATCTGCTGACTCGCCCAATGTCATAGTTGGAGGTGGGAACAACTAAAAAGGCACATAATCATGAGTGTCGATAACTCTAGTAGTTATAGACACAACAGCTATTTAGTAGGTATTTGAGTAAACAGATTAGCGCTCCACTAAAAATATTTAGTTGGCCTGGAGGAAAAGTTCTAGTAGGCACGTGGGTAAGTATGTGTGGGAAAGCCGGAGGCAAGGCGATGACCTTTTTTTATCGCAGACTACGATCTTCAAATATAATCGGAAAATAACATTATAGGTACTTTGCAGAATATTCTGCCGACGAACCTTGTTAGTGGAGAGAACGAGGGAGTGGATTATAGTACCTAAACTCTGTAAATCACTTGATCTCTCTCTAAATATGAAATGGAAAACTCAGCGGCCGATATATCTATGGCAGCCATTATAAAAGAAGACGTAGGTACAAGTTTTTAGTTTTTTTTATATATGGTTTATTTATATTTTTTATATTTTTTTATATTCATTAACCAAAATGCAAGATGGAACCCTTATGGCGAGACTTTTTCGTCGACTTTAAATAAAAAAATCCAATCCTCGGGGTGTACAAGTGCGGTTACGCTGGAAATCTATGTTCATCTACGGCTGAAATGATGATGAGGATGAAATAAAAAATGTCACCGAACTCGTGTAGAGGTATTTGAATACAAAAATGCTATCTTATGTTCTTACGGATGTTACAGATAAGGAGATTATAGATTGCAGTACTTACATAGGTATTATTAGCTTAGACTATTATCTTACTTTGACATTTTAAGACTTAATTAAAATAAAGACGGTAAAGTGCGAGAACTCACGCCCTGAGGCTACCGTACATGGGATCAGAAAAGCAATATTCCAAGTGTAGGATGTGACAAACTTTTATTTTGCGTGACCGCAAAATAAAAATTCACGTAGTTCATTTTATGATATTGATCACAAATATAACTTTATCTTGTAATAATTCCACAAGGATTTTAAATTAATCTGCATGATATATATACATATATTTACAGATTATCATGCAGATTGATTTTAAATTAATCTGCATGATAATCTGACAAGAAATATACATTTCTTGTCAATAAAACAAACAATATTTTAAATTAATCTGCATGATATATTTGCATATATTTACAGATTATCATGCAGATTGATTTTAAATTAATCTGCATGATAATATACCTAGCTGTTTTAAGAAATTTCAATATTTAAGGGACATTTATTGTACGTACCTAAATATCTAAGTAACGTGTTCCTCAAAGTAGCATAAAGAAATATATTTTTTAAAAGATTGACGATGTTACGAAGCAACGTTCTTGTAAAATAGCAAACAATGTTTTGGAACACCTTGTACAACAGTTTAATCAACATTCTTGCCTGCTTGAACTTGGTCATTGACTCCTAAAGTTGATAAGGTTACTATCAAAGGTAACAAATTGGGGGCACCTTGAGGCAAATTATTTGAAAAAGTCTTTCAATTATTATAAATTTTACATTGGTAATTACGTTTGATTGTCAGCTTCGCTCCTAATGAAGGGGTACAATTTAATGCATGGTTCCACAGCGGCATATAGCAAAGACGAATTTGTAAAGATAAGTGTAGTTGCATGAGCTTAGAAGAAGGTGATTATTGATCGAGCGAGTGAAGCGAGCGAAGATGAGAAGACAGGTAAATACCACCCTTACCTGGTCGACATACCACAGTGTCGAACGAAACGTTTCTGCTCCACTTTTATTATAAGTACTGCCAAAGAGTGGAATGATCTGCCTGCGTCTGTTTTACCGAAAGAGTACAATCTAGGAGTCTTCAAATCTAGGGTCAATAAGTTCACTCTGGGAAAGCGTGCTCCATCTTAGGCCACATCTCACTTGCAAAAGTGAGTTGGTGGCCAAACGCCTTACCATTAACAATAAAAAAAAAAAAAAAGTAGATCTGTCAAACCACTTGGATCTTGTATGTTTGTAGATATATTTATTTGTAAGAGCATAACTGTCGAACCGTCAATTCGATCTGCATGTAATTTATGATCTTTTTCAAATCAAATCTCCAGAAGTTTAACATCAAGACTGTTTTCTCAAGCAGCTGTAGATATATAGATAGTAGATATATAGATATAGATATATATAGTAGATATATAGATATAGATATATATAGTAGATATATAGATAATAGAGTTTGAACTGATTTGACTTCAAAACAGCTGATGTTAGCATAGTGTTTTTGCAATGAAAAATGTTGAATTTTCAATAGTCGTAGAACTAATTCTATTGCCATTTTGGGTGTAGAATCCCCTTTTGGGATGGTTTACTTATTATGAATCACCGCGTACATCATTTAACATAGGCTTAACCAAAATGTTCAGCATTATAAAATGTTCACAACCGGCCTCCTCATAAAAAGTTAGCCAAGCTCATTGACTACAACTTCGTAATTTTATAGCAAACCCTGTTGTAAAATAACAATGTTTTGCGTTTTCTCTTTGTTATATCTCAGAAACGTTGGCAAGTAATTTTTTGTAGGTGCTTTTTTTATTAAATGGGATTCACAGATATGCCTGTAGGTAAAGAGCTGTCATATTGAAACTCACAACTTAGCAAATTTAATAAGATTGAAAAAAAAACTTTCAGACTTATAAGCACATTCTCAGTTACCTACCTATATTTTTTCAAACCCCTTTTACTGAAAAATTTAGCAGTAGGTAAATTGTTACTTATTCAAAACTATCTGTTATCCGCGATTTCATCCTACTACAAACATTCAAACATCTAAACATCCTCACAAACTATCGCATTTATAATATTAGTAGGATACTAGTATGGATTCTTAGGTCGACAATAAGCACCTATGCTGTGACTTGAATAAATTCACAATGCATCGCATACGAATATAACTAAATTTGTCACAATAGGGTCGTAACGCTGATTGCACAGCCCGATTTCATTGTGCTTCCTATCAATAGGCTTCTAATATACGTGGATAGTGGACTATCAATTCGTGGTTAGCACCTGGGAACATGACAGATGCTCTCACTTCCTTTGTGATAACGAATGTGCCGGCTGTTCGCTCACAATAGCTGTTCCGGAGTAGGTAGGTATTATTTCTCTGAGCTATGCTAGTCTAGGATTATTATGCTAAAAGCGAATAGTAATCTGTAGTTTTTACGCGGCGTAAGTATTTTCATATGAAAATGAAAATACCACCACCACCACCACCACGGGTGTGGTGGTGGTGGTGGGGGTGTTGGACCATAACCCACCTCGCCTAGTCAGGCGCGGGTTGCTGGGCCAGAGCCACTAGAGCGTCGTTTGTTGATGGGCCTGTCCTGACTGGACCTCGACTATATGACCCCCCTTGACTCGAAGGCTGGGTCTGCCTTTGTGAAGTACTTAGGTCATATTGGGGTGTCAAATAAAATCTCATAGCTTGCTGTTATTGCGTCCGCAACAAAAAAAGAACCACTAAAACGATTTTCATGAGCCAGGCGTGAAGTGATTTGTCTTGGTCACGCGAGTGATAAAGGGCGCGACGTGATGCCACTGAAACACAAAATGGCCGCGTTATGTGTCGTATTAGATCCCAGGAAATAAAGATGTGTTAAGAAAATATTAGTGTCGCTACTTGCTACTTAGAGCGTTTTTTTTACCTACACGACACAACGGGAAGACTGTGGATGGAAAAGGCTCAAGCCCGTTCGTCGTGGAACTCTTTGGGGGAGGCCTATGTCCAGCAGTGGACTTCTACAGGTTGTTGATGATGATGATGACGACTTCGGCGGTGCAGTGGGCCCGTCTGAAGCGCAAGGGTTCAATTCTCGCTGCGGGAGAAATCATGATCTGCAAATATTTGTTCGGTCTAGTTTTTGTTATCCAAGACACAGAATGGTGTGGGTGAGGTCAGGACAGGACAGAGGTGTTTTATTTTTTTGTTTAAAGATTTTGTTTTAAAGATACAAGAAAATCATCAGATTGAATTCATTGAGAAATAACGGCGAGCCGTTTGAAGTAGACTTGGAAGGAAATCAAGGGAAATTACCTTCTGGAGACTGTAGAGGGTGTTTTGCAAGAAATCGAATGTTCGCACGCGGTGCGAACCTGATGTTAAGTATTACGCAAGTTCCTATCGATGTGTCGTCTATCGTCACGATACACAACACGACACGAGTGCTCATGGAGAAGTAAATGTAGGTGTGAAAAATGCGATCCCTTTTGCGAAATATCCTGCACGATATCGTTTATCGTACACGACACTCGTTAAAGCAGTTTCCTCGCCCGCTATCGTGACAATAATGTAAAGTACCTACCTATGTGTGTGTCATACATACGACGAAAGATAATAATATCGTCAGGAGTGAAAACGCTCTGAAAGGGCATTCAGCGTCTCGTCTGTCGTCACGATAGACGGTAAAACGACAGTATCGTCTGTTGTGACAACTAATAATAGCCCTAACTCCTAACGAGCGGCTATAGTTTTTGTTACATGCTGTGTATGCCACTTTTTATTCAGGTACGTACAGTGTGAGCGAAAACGAGCGTGGAGGAATTGGTCTTTGTGGTCCACGGGGACCTAAACTTTCACGCGCGGCTTAAAACTTATGATTTTGGGATTTTTATATTCCATAAAAATGGATCACGGTCTGTGGTCCATAAGAATGAGACCACGAAATCCCAATCGCTATAGATCCTACTTCTCTTTATTCAGAGCTATCATCAACCTACAACCTGCCAGCAGCTTTGTAGATTCCTACCTATAGTAGCATTTGTAATTAGGAACGTTAGAAACTCGACTGCCGTTGCCACTCAATCAATGTCAGCCATCTCAATTTAAATTGCAAATAATTTTATTAATAACGACTTGACCTGACATCATATGAATAAAATACCTAGGTTGGTACTATAGCTTATTGTTAAAATTATGTTTTTGTAGCTAGGTCGCTAAGTTGAAATGTAATTATGTTTCATTTTCTAAGATTCATTCGAATGCTCAATTTGTTTAACTGAACTTTCAGGTAAGCCCGATGAATTATTCTCCTCGTAATTGGTTTAGCGACGTTATATTTCTATCCCTTGTTGGAATTTCATCTGAAAACTCTTCTCTACTTGTACTTTATATAATTTTTTTGGGCCCCGAAGTCAAAAGCCCTCCCTTCCTCGTATTTTCATCCTGTCCGTCTTTCTTTCTGTACTTACTTATGTGGTACACCTCCATTTCCAACAAAAATGATTTCGGTAGGCTTCAACTGACTACTTTTTGAGATAATAAGGCATACAAAAATACATAGCGTGGCTGTTTTATTTTCATAAAGTACCGGTTGGTACTACCAATAAAAAAGGAAATCCGTAGATGAATCAAAGAAGCCTATATATTTATCAGAATTTGCACGTTGAAGTAGCAGAGAGCAGGCTAGCTAGTTATAAAGCCTAGCAGAACTGACAGAGTTATAAATCTTCTCGAATGGCGACCTCGCGGACTAGAAGACATAAGAGAGCCTCCAACCCGATCGGACGGCAGACTTAGGACCGATGACCGACATTGTGAAAGTTTTGGAAAGTCAGTCGGTGAATGGCTCAACATCGTTCATCATGGCGCTCTTCGGGGAGGCCCATCTCCAGCAGAGGACATTTTTGGATTGATGATGATGATGACCTATCCAATACTGCCTTGTACATAGAAGATCTGCCTAGTTACACAATATAAAATGATTTATGAATTAAAAAGGTAAGCAACCCGTATAAGAAATGATTGGTTTCATAAACGTAGTCCGAAAAACGGGAAATAGGATTTGATTTTGATCTGATACGAAGAAAAACGATGTTGCCTTCAGTAAATTTTCTAACCCATATCAGATATTGCAATAAGGTTTAGGCAGGAATATATTATTTTCAATTAAGACCCAATTTATGCAACAGATCGTTTACTTTTTAGATTTATTCTTTAGTGATTAGAATGCGTAAATAAATCTGTGTCGCAGAAAACGCCTAAGGAACTCTGTAGATAGGGCAAGGCGGAGGTGAGACACGAGCTATTAGCATTTATATTAACCCTTAAGAAAACAGGTTTGTGGAAATTGCAGTAAATTACATCAACCTCACCTCAAAGAAAGTTTATGAAGAACAAAAAAATATTTAATGTAATCTGATATTCGGCGTAAAATTCTTTTCGAGGCTTAAATATAAGACTGTGATTTTTAAACGAGTCAATTTTTTGAAGGTATTTTGTAAGTGTTATAATGGTTTATATGTGGTATTGTATTACTTGGTGGTGCATTGGTTAGCGTATCCCCGTATCTAGGGGAGGGCTGCATAATTTTGGAATATCATAAAATCATTCAGAGACCACTAGTGGTTTTATTTAGGGGGCGACCTAAGTTCACACACTCAAAGATGTAAAAGTCAAATTCGCGTTAAATAGTGCTTACATGCTTTGCATTTGGACTAGAATGTTTTTTTTTAAATCATTCTATTCTAATGACTGTGATATACGATCATAAGATAACGTTATAATTCAGTGATGTCTTGGTTTACTTGGTTTAGAGTGTAATAGAATAAGGCCCCCACCCGATGGACCGATGATATTGTGAAGATTGCAGAAAGTCGGTGGAGAAGGCTCAAGGCCGTTTGACCTGGTACTCTTTGTCTGATGATTGTTTTAGTAGGCATTAATTGCGTTCATGATAATTTCAACAATTTTTTATCCTCTATATTTATTACTATTCTAACAAAGGTGATACAGATAAGGCAGTAAGCCAAAACATTATTTACTGAAGCTACCAATTATTCCTATTTCAGTTTCAGACAAATTCAATTTGGAAGTTTAGAAGTGTTAACTTATTTAAGCCCTTACAAGAGATGCCTATTAACTAAAGCAGAGCTCTGGAGGTAAATTGGATGATTTACCAACAAGAGTTTTGTCCCAGCGGTCGGAGCAATAAGGCCCGGCTTCATACTAAATGCTAATCACTATTTACCGAATAACTAATTATATGTTTGTTACTTTATTTCTTTCATTTGTTTTAATAGAACTTAAGTGTTTCAAACATCATAGTTTCAGCCATAGGATGTTAGTGCTGAACATAAGCCTACCGCATCGTTTTTCGGAAATAACACCTAACAGTCACATATTATATAGAGAATGAAAGGAGTGAATAATGACATTACGACTGATAGAGGTGAGTGGAAGATAAAAGCATGGTTCGGTGGCATTACGCCACCGAATTCGTCAAAGGTTCCAGGGCGAACGTTTTTGTTCAGCCTGCCAAACACAACACAACTTTTTTTATCTATTATTTTATCTTTTTTTATCTTTTTTTATCTATTTTATCTTAATGGCTAAAAAAATATTTTCGGCTTTTATGTTAACAACCGAAAATATTTTTTTAGTATCCAGATACATTTGTATCGTTTTAGCAGGAACTTGACAAAGGGTTCGAATTGAGCTTCGGATTAATAGCAAGGTCGCAATCTATAGGGACCTGTCAATATGGCTCGGGCGACGAATGACCCAATTTCAAGTAAATTGGTTTGTTTCGGAATCAAAGTCACTCATTACTGGGGTCATTCCATGACAATCTTTGTGATTGCTCCTCTCTTGCCCCATGCGAAATTTTGCAACGACGTAGCATCAACGTAGCATCTGTATTTAATAGAAAAATATTTGAGGCATATATATTTACGAATTGTTTTTTAAGATTTCATAATCTGTTTTTAATTCAGTAAATGTTTGTTTCAATACAGTGTAACCTACATACATTTTTAGTATATACATATACTAGCTGTTCCGCTCGCGACTTCGTCCGCGTTTGTTTATATTTTTTTCGATTATCCTTACCAAAGTAGATAATAAGACTTATAATGCAACTATTTACCTACTTCTACCTACCATCACCGTCACCGTAACCGTAACGTTAACCGTAACCGTCAGCGTCTCTAACACCGTCTCGTTACCGTCACCGTCCCGTCACCACTACCGTCACCGTCACCATCACCATTACCGTCACCGCCACTATCATCCGATGGACCGACGACATTGTGAAGGTTGCGGGAAGTCAGTGGATGGAAAAGGCTCAAAACCGTTCGTCGCGGAACTCTTTGGGCACTTCTACAGGTTGTTGATGATGATTATTAACCCTTAAGGCCTGTTTTTCATAAATTTCATATACGGATATCTTATTACTTATAGCTCTTAACCTGAATACGATTTTGATGTCTGTAACTTCAAAAACATAGGACTTTCAAAGAACCTTTAAACCCCCATTTCATCCCCTTTGATGTTAATTTTCGTAAAATTCTTTCTTAGCAAATGCCTTCGTCCAGTGAGGAATCTGCCTGCCAAATTTCAACTGAATAGGCCTAATAGATTAAAAAATCCCATTTAAACTTTCATTCCTTAATAACACAACCTGGTTTTTCAAAAAAAAATTGTATGTATTTTATTACTTTGAACTGTTAATCTGATAGCCGATTTTGATGTCCCTAACTTCAAAAACATAGGACTTCCCAGATAAACTTTCATCCCCTATTACCACACCCTAGGGCTGTTTTTCAAAAAATGCTGATAAACGTATTTTTAATTATTGATAATTTACCTTAAACCCGATTTTGATGTCTCCAACTTCAAAAACATAGGACTTTCATACAAACGTTCAACCCCAATTTCACCCCTTTAGTAGGTGAATTTTCCAAAATCCGTTCTTATTGCACGGTAACTTCTTTTAAAGAATGTCTGTGTCCAATTTCAGACTCCTCAACCTAGTAGTTTCCGAGCTTGCGTGATGAGTCTGTCAGTGAGTGAGTGAGTACGTGAGTGAGTGGACTACTCCTTTATACATATGGATTTTAACTACTTATTTTAGAACATAAAACGTTACAATCAACGTTGTTTACACTTAAACCATATTATATTTTATAATTAAAAGTTTATTGTAGAAAAGGGTAAAAGTTTATTATATTATTTAAGCCATTTATTAACCAGCGCTGCGATATTTATTCGAAAGGATGATCGAGTTTAATGGGACTTAATTTGCTGCATAGTTTCTAACTTGAATAATGGTTTGTGTTGAAACTCTTCATTCGACTTTCATATGTGCGTTGAAAGTCGAATGCTTTCTGTATTGGAAACCACAAAGTGGTTGAAGCAGCTTTGCAGGTGGTGACGAACGCTTCTAGAAACATTTACTCCAAATGGTGCCTATAACAAAGCGGCCACTCCGTTGTGTAAATGGACCATTTAAATGGAATTTATATTGGGATAGCTATTAAAAGAAGAGTAAAAAATGTTGGCAAAAATATTTGCTAAACGGTATGTATACCTATAGCTAAACGGCTAGAGCCAGAATTTTTAAGAAAATGTTAGCAAAAAGCCTCAGCGATATTTCAGAGCTAAGAGTGCGAATCAGTATAAAATAGCCTCAAAAAGTACAAAAACGAATTACCCTAATTTCGCGAATTTCGTTAGGTCTAATGTCAAATTAAGAATGTTGTTGTACATATTTTAATTATGATGATGATGATATTTAAAAACAAGCATTCAGGCGCCTTCGCAGGCGTAGTACCCAGATAAAAAGAAGCCTAATGCTATATCCTACTAATACTAAAAATGTGAAAATTTATTAGTTAAGTTTATGTTTAAGTTTATGTTGTCTGGCCTCATAGCTCAGTTGGTAGTAACTCTGCCTTCTGCGCTAGAGGTCGCGGGTTCGATTCCCGCACTGGACAAATATTTGTGACTAACACAGATGTTTGTTCTGTGTCTGGGTGTTAAATATATATCTATTATGTATCAGTCTCTGGTCAATCTGGACAATGTGTGATATGTCCGGAATATTTATTATTTATTATTATTATGTTTGAATGTTTAGATGATTGTTATTCAATCACGCCGTAAAGGGTCAACCAATTTCGTTGAAACTTGGAATATATAGTTCCTTACCTCGAATAGCATATAGGCTACTTTTTATGTAGGTACCACGCGAGCAAACCCGCGGGCCGAAGCAAGTAGCCTTGTCTATCTATCAACTTCCAGCAACCTTTACAATGTTGTCGGTCCATCGGGTGGGAGGCTTTCCAATGAAAGAATTAAAATGCGCCTTTTAGAGGCTCTTATCGTGCACAATATTAATAGGGTAGGATGGCTCGGTTCTGCTCCATAGGTTGGCCCTATTTTTCTAGTGCTAACCTGGAACCTGGACCAAGCTAGCAGTGCAATCTAGCTGAGAGCTCGACAACATCTCACACAATACACTGCCACTTCACGCAACGAGCCATTTGTTATAAGCGCCCAGCCAATTTATTAGCCTGCTTTAAAATCTCAAATGCTTTTGTTCAAAGATTTATCACCTGGAGTTCTGAGACAAGAAGAGCTTGGGTATAGGTAGGTGCTAAGACAACATAGCGTATGGCGATATTTGTATTCTTACAGCGACATCGTCATTATGCGGTGAATAATATACCTACATATAATAGTATCATCAGCCTACTTTACAAGATAATTCTTAAGCTACGTCTTTTGTCTTAATAAGCACATGTTCAAACTAAGGCTATGCGACATACAAACCTGCAGGCTATGCAAGGAGGCGGACGAAACGCCTATACACCTGCTAGGTGAGTGCGGAGCACTTATGCTCAAACGTAGCATCCATTTGGGAAAGCACATCCTCAGCCCAATGGAGCTAAAACAACTCACCCCAAAGAAAATCCTTCAGTTTTTAACAGCTGCTGGGCTTTGTGGTGAACTTTAAAGGCCCTGTAAAGGGGCTCCACAAATAAAGTGGCGATCACAATAGGCCAGTTGTGGCCGCAGTGAAACCATAGCCACAAAAAGTAAATAAAAAAAATAAAAAAAAACCTACGTCTAACTAAACATAATTAGAATCTGGTTTTATTAACGATTTGTTGGAATAATTATAAAAAAAAGCGCTAAACTGGTACAATTCTAGTCAAATGCCATACGAAACGAGCCTCTACGTAGAAGACTATCATCCTTTCACCAGACGGATTCTTTCACCGACAGTCACTGGCCCTTTCATGGCAATCCTACGTCAACCTTATGACTGACCCAATGCACTATTATAGAAGCAGTGACACGACAAGCAAGCACTTTGGTGGAACGAATGCTATAAATCCGGGTCCAAATGAGACCCCTTAATTGGAAAACATGAGTGCGGTTTCCTTTTAAAGATCGTAAAAAAATGCTTGTGTTTATGATGTTTAACGACGCCTTTATGATGATGTCAGTGGCCTAAGCACGAATAATTCACTGTAACGTTGTACTTAGGTCATCATCATCATCATCATCAGTCTATAGAAGTCTACTGCTGGACATAGAAGACTCCCTAGTCCAGCAGTGGACTAGAAAGTAGTCCTGAGCCTTTTCCATCCACCGACTTCCCGTAACCTTCACAATGACACTGGCCACCTACACTTTCGAATAAAAAACAAAAAGAAGTATGACATCCATTCATCATCAATAATAACTCTTACGGTACTGACTGACTGACTTACAATCAAACGTAGTGGTTTTATTCTCTTTGAAAATCAACGCAGAGCCTACTAATAGTATAAAATTTTCAGGGTAGCTTCCTGTTGTAACGTATGGGTGCACAGAAAGAAATTCCCGACACACAACCCCTAAGTTTAAAGATTATGTTAAAAATAGCCGTAACCGAACGAAGTCGCGGGGATAACCATACCATACAAGTGTTGTCAAAAAAAAATTTCGGCAAGTGGTGATTTCAAGAGATGATGACGTTTTTTTAAGTTTTACGGGACCAGTAGCAAACCCTCAGGAATTAAATTAATATGGGACCACCCCGGGATCATACTCTATACACCATTGAAAGAATTATCAAAATCGGTTTAGTATTGGCAGAGATAAATACAGCCGACTTGAGAACCTCCTCCTTTTTGAAGTCGGTTAAAAAATCGGTATTCATGTCACATAATTACAAAAAAAATAAGACGTTACCATGATGGTGACAGTGAAGGTGACGGTAACGGGACGGTGATGGGACTGTGACGGGACGGTGACGGGACAGTGACTGGACGGTGATGGGACGGTGACAGGACGGTGACGTGATGGTGATGGTAGGTAGAAGCCTTATGAAGTAGGAACATAGCTGCATAATAAGTGTTAGTACTTTGGCAAGGATAATGGAAAATAGTCTAGGTTAGGTATAAATAAACAAACCCGGACGAAGTCGCGAGCGGGACAACTAGTATGTCATTATTCTATACTTACACGATAAAGAATATAAAAATGTCTTATTTTGCAGGGTTTTTAATTTTTATGTTATATATATTTTAACTTTTAAGTGATCTCTTGTTTTGTATAATTAGGTACAATTAACCTCGCTCTTGCTCAATTCTTAATAGCTCGCTGTCTGTCTCGTATAAATGATTGTTATACTTGGCTTGTTTATTAATTATTGTTCTATATGAAAAGGTGTACACAATGGTGATGTACCTACCTAGCATAACATTTGTCTTGTAAAATTTATTTTTACCAATAAATAAATGGTTGTTGTTGATGATGTCGAAAGTCGTGCAACGTTTCTCCGCACCGGGAAACAGTAGGACGGTCGTATTAACTAAGTATATTTATACAACGTGTTTCGTAACTAGTATACAATCCCGAAAGGGGAATATGTCTAGAATATTTTAGGAGGAGGTAGGGCACAGCGAGATTTTCTCGTTCTGAATTGGAGCAGCCCGCCTGGGGAGGTACCTCCGCCTTACAGAAGATCGCAGCCAAATAACATTATTTGTTTCAAATAGTGTTGTGTTCCTGCGATGAGTAAGGTTGCCAGAGCTCTTTAGGGGGGAGGGGGGAGGGGTCGGCAACGCGTGCGTGATGCCTCTGGTATTGCAAGCGCTCATAGGCTACGGTAACCGCTTACCAACAGGTGGGCCGTATGCTTCTTTGCCACCTCAGTGGTATAAAAAAAAAATGCCCCTTTCGGGATTGTGTATATTATGAATCACCTTGTAATTAGGTCCCACGCGAGCAAAGCTACTGGCGTCGTTTAGCAAAGGGTACTTTGGAATCAAGCAAGTTGAGTATTTACAATATTTGCAAAATCTCTTCAATAAACAAATTCGATTCAGTAGATACTTACCTAAATTGAATGTTTTTCCAAGCATATGAAAGCTGGTCCTGATACAGTTTGAAATTAGTTGTGGATAGCTTTCAAGTATGTTTAGTTTTTCCATCAATAGCTACAGAACTTTTTCGTTGAAAACCTTATTTTCTATTTATCTGCCAAGTAGGTACAAAAGCAGTAGGTAATTGCTTGGGTGAACATTCTTACTAGTTAGAAGTCCTTTCGTAAACAACACGTTAATGAGAAAACTTAGGGTGCGGTCGCGATGCCGGTGCCCGTAGAATATGTTGGATTGAGGATAGACATGCTATGATAACGTTGGAATTTCTTAAAGTTTAGTTATATTCTTGTCGATTTAGAATGAACGCGTGTCTGTTATTTTAGAAAAAAAAGCATCGAAAACAATCAAGAGTTAATTTAAGAAGTTAATTTATAAAAAAACAATCCCCGGTAATATCACCGTCATAAGCGCCAGGAGCTCTAGCTAATTTTAACTATAATGCCACGAATAAATAAATCTGAAAATGTAATGTTATGTAGTGAGTGTATAATAAATTTTGCTCATTGATACGCCTGATAAAATACCTTCTTAATAGGTCCAGGTAAATCAAATTAAAAAAATATAACGTTTCTGAGTAAACATATTATGTTACTATTTTTAGGGTTCCGTTACCAAAAGGTATATTGGAGCTCTAATGGTAACATTTCTTTTTCCGTCTGTCTGTCCGCTCTTTTTGTTCCTATATCTTTTCGTTCCTATAGTGCTATCGACATGTTTGGCAAAAATGTGATGGCTAGCTGAAACACGCTATTCTAATATAAAATAGGTATTTAAAAAAAGGATAAGATAGGTATATACTTAGTTAATATATTGCTTATATATAAGATAAAAGTGTTGACATTATTGTATAAATAAAAGTGATAATAAATAAGTAAATATAAAAAAAAATGTTTGAAAAATAATTGGCTTATCCTAAATTGGGTCTAAAACCAAATCGAGTAGGGTAAGCTACTCGTAACTCATAATAATTACATTATGCTATTTTGTGTGTATGTGTACTTATGTGATGGAATTAAAAAATATTTGATATTTGTTTTTTTTTTATTTATGGCACTTAAAAACTTTTTTTAAGTGCCATAAAATTTTCAAACTTATTAATACCTCTGTAACACTTATTTCTGCAAACAAACATCTTGAATTTTGAATCTATTAACGCAGCAATGGCGCTACAGATCGACGTGATTTGGCATGTATATAGCGAAAGAACCGGAGCCAGCTTAACTGCCAGGCGGTTACATAATAATCAACTAGCATAAAAATCATTCATGCATTTTATTACTCACTTACTTACGTATTTTGCTACTCACCTTGTACGTATTTTGTTAGATCAATACCTTCGTAAGTGCCTACTTATTATAAAATTAGAATCTACTCCTTATTACTAAATTTACGTAGCTCCGACCTATAGCCGAAGACTACATTTAGCATTAGTTCTACAAACCTAAGTGGTTTTTTTAGTGCTATTTCTATAAATGACTATGTAATACATTTTTGGAAGATAAATAAATTAAAAAAAAAGCATAAATTTTTCTAATTACATTTAATTTTTATTCGGATCAGTTGAGCTATCTATAGATCGTTTGTAACGGTCTTTAGATGGCGCAACTGTTTCTTGTGTATTTTGTAAATATTAACTTGTATTCGTTTTAAGTTTATTTCTGTAAATAAAGTATTAACTATTACATTTTGATATTTTCTATACTTGCTTGCTTGTCGTGTCACTGATTCTTTCTTTGTCATCCTGTATTAGGTCAGTGGCCCGGTTGGGGTATGGTGCTAATGAAAAGGGCCTATGACCATCGGTAAAAGAATCATCTTAGTGAAAGGATTAAAGTGCGCCTCTTAGGTGCTCCTTTCGTGCACAATTTTCTTAACAACTTTACTATTTACTATGGTACTCTTATTAAAGTACAAATCACATATTAACAATGAAACAAACCACATAATTCAGCTCCAGATAAATAAATAGTACATAAGAACATATAGTAAAACCAAAAGCAAAAAATTCTACTATATTATTTTTGGTAAAACATATGTAGGTAATATTTGGATAAGTACATACGACTTTGACAAACAAACGGTACTTAGCCAAGCACAATAATCATTTCAGCCGTACGACGTCTACTGCTGAACATGGCCTCCCCCACAGACAGTGAATTCCTTATCATGTGGGGGGATTTGCCCATACTCACCACGCTGGGCACGCGGGTTGGTGAGCGCAGTTAGAGCTATCGTTGTTAAAATAGGAGACGCTGCTGCCCATCCCCTAGCTTTTTTCCCTTAGTCGCCTCTTACGACATCCGCGGATATGAGATATGGAGGGGCCTATTCTTCAGCCGGGGCCACCACGGCCAAGCACAATAATTGGCTAATAAATCTATAGGTTAACTGTGTACTTATGTATCAATTCAGTAAAGATTCGCAGATAATTTTATTTACGCATTTTAGTCTAGTTAGTATCGAAAAAAGCTATTTATATTTTTGGGTATCGTTGAGTGATGTACTTATGTGATAGATTTTACGTGAATGTCTTTTTATATTTATCTCATCTGGATAGGCTCAATCTTATTAAATTTTGAACATTTAACCCCTTTAGTGTAAAATAAAAAAAAATAACAATGGAGTTTTGCAATTGTGCGTTTTTTCCTAGAATACGATAAAGGTTTTTAAAGATAAAAATTTGTTCGAGTAAGTTTGAATGTTTGTGGCTGTGGCTCAGCCGATTTCAATGAAACTTGGAAAACATAATATGTGCTATTCTAGGTAAATAACTCTATCATAAATATAAAGATAAAAATATTGTTTTTATACTACCTGCTCGTCAATGGCATATTATGTGTCATGCAAACCATTCCTAAAGTAAGTCATTACAGCCCTACCTATAATGTAGGTGTAGAAGTTAATAATATTTAGATTCAATCATTTTTTACCAACATTAGCATGCAAATGTGTTAGAGTAAGTTTAACTATAGCCTATTATTATTTAAATTTAAACAATGTCAAATTAAAGTAATAAATAATAGTAACAGGCGCAATGTAAAATAAGATGTCAAAATTATGATAATTTCATATATGAATCATATTATGATACTTTTATCAAGGTACTACGCGAGCAAAGCCGTGGGCACAGGCTAGTGCAGTCATAAATAAACATCGTTCCCTTATAAATGAAGCTATCAAAAACCTAGCTAAAATAAAATGTTATTTTCTAAGTAAGATTTTTCAATTTTCAGGAGCAAATTTTCGCTAAGCTGTTCATTTAAATCTACAAGGTGATTCTTAACTGACTGATCTTAAGTGATGCTATCCCGCAAGTGGCTTATTGACAAAAAGTTTATTCTATGACTTTACTGCCACTGCCACTGAAATTCGTAAATTTTCATCGAAAAAACACTAGTTATGAGTAAATAGCCGTTTTTGGGTAAATCAAATCAAACTCATTTATTCCGCTGTTTTAGGTAGCAATATTGATGTCGGAATTCTCGTACGTTTAAAAAATGGTTATGTAGATGACAAAAATACCAAAATCAGCTAATTTGAGAAATTTTATTAATAAAAAATGTGTTTTTTTTTCTAATATTCGTTCTTTTTATTGTAGATTACCCCTTTTCGGCATTGTATAGATGTTATGAATCACCCTGTGCAAAGATTATTATCTAGCTATCAACGAGCGTGCATACGGGCGAGTTCATTATGCCTAGATTAATAAAGATTGGTCCCGACTTACTTTTTAATTAAAAAAAGATCATTTGTTATCGTCTCTGTATATCATATCGCTTAGTGAATTGCAATTTTAATTGCGGTGGAAACCATTCTCGTAAAACAGACTTCAGATACTACTATTTCGGGATAGTATACATTTTATGGATCACCAGTCATAGGATTTTGTCACACTTTGTACATTATCCATTGTACATTTCAACACCTAAGCCATGAAACTCTTTGGACTATTTAACATGTGCACCGCCCACTCCCTGAACGATCCCTAAACGGATCACAAAGTGATCCTATATAAATAAGGGTTCCGTTTTTACCGAATTTCCGTACATGGATGTACGTTCAATTAACAGAAAAGAGTAGGTAGAAAAGAGTATACCTAAAATTTTCCGAAATGTTAGAAAAGAACAGATAGGTAGATAATTTTTTTTTCCAATGGGGTATTTTCCAGTGTCTATGGAATAATTAACCCACTAATCCCATTTTAGTCAGCCTAATTTCAAACCTGTATTTTTAAAGATATTGACGTAGGTTACGAAGATTTCGTTTTCATTTCACTGAATCAATTAAAATAATCTAGATCTTAATGTACTCAGTTCGGGGCGAACCACTAGTTATTTCAAAATAAACCGTTAAATAGGGGTGAATTCCATTTAGGAACATTTCAAGCACTTTAGCCTTTGTTTATCGCATAAAGAATGCAAAGAACGAATTTGAATAATTGGGGAATAAGCGTTTCTTTGCGATACAAGAGGGGTGGACATCGACATAGCTCAAAAGAAATCGGCTAGATTACTTTACAAACGCAATTTAATTGGTATATTGTGTATTTGTAATATTAGTTAGGATAGTTAGTATTATGTGAAGTATCAAGTTTTCAAAAAACGCCTCTCATCACAGCTGGTTCTTCTAATAAGATGTATGCCTTTCATAATTTTAAAATGTTGCCACAGTCAGTACTGAACATAAAGATTTACACAGCAACATCTTATAAAGTATGCACCTAACCCTCAACTTGTGCCAATTTTAATTTTACTCTGTACCATATATATAAGACCATATATATAAGAGTATCCTCAAAATATAAAAGGGGTTCTTATTAAGGCGACTGTACATATTATCCTCCATGAATCTCGAAAATTTCCTCGTATTCTCCAACAGCTGTAGCCTTCTGTATGATGTATAGGCACTAGGCAGGTCCTATTATATTTATACTGTGGTATGATGGAGGTTGTAAAAATGAACTAGCTGTATTATTTCCGTTGCTGTATCGAGCCGGTGCGGTGTAAGGTAGTTGTCTGGGCTGGAGGTCACTGGCCTTCCCGGATTGTTCACCTTAATGCAGCGACTGCATGCTTGACCCAATTCGCGCATAATTGAGCGATTTGACTTTATATTGAAATGCTATATGTTAAGGTGTTGTTAGCTAACATAAAACAGTTTATTTTTTTTACCTGGCGCGTTATCTACTAAATGCTTACTTGAGCATTGTTTTTTATGAGATTAGGTTCCTTCCTAACTAAAAATAGGTTTACTACTTTTATCCCCAAGAAAGGTAGACATCCTCTAGGATCTCCAGGCAATTTTTTTTTTATACAACAGAGGTGGCAAACAAGCTTACGGGCCACCTGATGGTAAGCGGTTACCCCAGGCAGGCTGCTCCAATTCAGAAGGAGAAAATCTCGCTGTGCCCTACCTCCTCCTAAAAAATATGATCCTTGAAGATCTCAAGTTGGGGAACGTCCCACTATGCCAACACGACTTATTGTCGTATTGCTTCGTATCGTAGTAATGCGTATTGCTGTAATGTTTATTGCTGAATATTAGATTAGGCCGTGGTGGCCCCGGCTAAAGAATAGGCCCCTCCATATCTCTATCCGCGGATGTCGTAAGAGGCGACTAAGGGAAAAAAGCTAGGGGATGGGCAGCAGCGTCCCTCATTTTAACAACGATAGCTGTAACTGCGCTCGCCAACCCGCATGCCCAGCGTGGTGAGTATGGGCAAATCCCCCCACATGATAAGGAATTTGCTCTGTCTGTGGGGGAGGCCATGTTCAGCAGTGGACGTCGTTCGGCTGAAATTATGATGATTAGATTAGAAGATCTTTACTCTACGTCCTACACATACTTTTTGTCGTCGTGAGAGGTTAGAAGAAACTCTAGATACGATGACAATAAGCCGTGTTGGCTTAGACTTTATATCATCACTTCTTATTACATTTCAAAACATAAACGGCTTTAATTACTGTACTTACATATGACTTTTGAGAAACAAGAATTTCAACTATATTTCAGATAGGTTAACTGAGGTACGCTCTTAGATCTTTGAGGCTCTCTAAATTTATTTCAGAAATATAGTTTTAGCAGATTACGAGAGAGATGCTCGTTGATATATATTAAACCTAAATTATCACCAGCTCTAGAGAGCAGGTAAGTATAATAATATGATCTACTGCCTAAACATACCGTATACCTGTATAGATAGGTACGGTACAGTATTATGTTGTATCATGCGAGGCAAGCCAAAACTTTCTTGAATCGGGGATTTGTTGCGTGTTGAGAAAGCATTTCCATATGAATGTGGGCCAATTATTATACATGTAAATGGTAAATAATATTGATATAAATGGCATACTTGACAGTGGTTTTTATATATAATACTAATTTGTAATGTCTAGCTTTAAAAGAAAAAAAAAATTCGCAATCGACCTTCGCACTCGCATAGCACTCGTGTAAGTAACCCGTAGCGTAGGTAGAGGTGTTACCCTGAAGAAAAAATGCTCTATGTTTTTATTTCATAACTTTGTTGGCGTCATCAATACTAGTGTATTACCGTGCAACATTTCAGCACGGTAGTAGGTAGGTAGGTGCCAATAGTCTGCGAGTAACACGGCTCTATCTCGTCGGACTTACGGTCATAGCTAAACTGTGATCCTTGTCAAGTTGTGAAATCTTCAGAGCATTAAAAACTAGGCCATCTACTTAGGGTAGTATAGGCTTAGCTTAAATGTTTTTAGGTCAGCCCGTCCTTTACATCGCTAGACGTTCATTGATATATCGACTTCGGCGTGTGTTTCTAAATTCTTAATTACACTTGTTACTAGTTTTAATCTCGTTTGCAGATATCGTACCAGAACTATGTATTGATTTGTACGTACTCATTTGAGCAAGTAAATTTTTATTGCTGAAGCTTACGGTAAAATAGAAACGACAGCTTTCAGAATGACGACCGTTATAAATAGCGGTGAATGCGATATTATAGATAAGAAAAATATATAAGGTCACAAATATAATCCCCCAGAGTGGTAGAACTATATCATATTGGGGGGGGTTGGACCATAGACCGACCACGCTGGTCCAGTGCGGGTTGGTGGGTGGAGCGCCAGATCCTCGTTCGTTGATCGGCAGGATGTACCGCGTGCCGGTGAGGTTGGCTTGGGTTCCAGTCGGTGTTGCTTGCTTGGAACCCCTACACCCTTAAATGTTTAGCCATTATATAAGTATAATGGCAAAAAATTTATAAACTTTAGGTAAAATGACCCTAGAACAGTGGGGCCCCGAGACGTGGCTCTCATTCGATGCATTATTGAAGCTGGTGGATGATACCAATAACCAAAGGGCTGGTGCTTACCTCGGACATCCTTTTGGGCACACTGCCTGTTGTTGGTAATCTGAATTCTGAACACTGTTTTTTACTTCTAGTCAGTCGTTGGAAACAATCGAGTTCATTTCTAGAATTAATTTGTCTTTTTTTCTACTTATTATTGTTTTCGTTAATGTCTTATACGAAATTAAACATGTTATTTGAAAATTTGGTAAATAAAACAATTATAAAAGAAAATATATAAACAACTAAGTAGGGTAACGACAATAATTCTATGAACAAAGGTCCTGAGTCGTGGGCCGTGGGCCCGGGGGGTCGTGACTCCAAACAACATCCCCAAGGAAATGTCGTACGGCATCTAACCGGGTGACGGGTTAAATTAATGTTAAGCCTTGGGGAGGTTTCATTAAAATTTAATAAATATTGTAATGACAAATAAGATTTTCAAACCTTTTTGATATGGTAAAAAGACTTTGTCATTTTGATTAAAAACACCGAAGAGCCGTGATGGTTAAGTGGGAGTGCCTTAACCTACAATCAGAAGGGCGTGGGTTCTATTTCCGGTCGTGCATTACTGGATTTTCCTATTTGAATAATTTAATGCTCAAAGAGAGCTTGGGGCGTGTCATATACATATGGGATGTTATCTACTTATTGCAAATATGGCCATGTGCCAAATCTACCATTCTTCCTAATTTTCGGATATGTCCTTAGACATCTTCAGGAAAATAAGGAACCCTCCTTATCTCCCTGAAGATGTCTAATCGTGAGGATTGAAGTTGTTAATAAAATAACATCCAACTATACCTGCCTTGGCGTACGTTTAGTGACCAAAGCAGTGACGTTATGGAAAAAGGCTAGGCTACCTTAACCGACCAGCATGCATAAGGCTAGTATGACTTTTATCCTGTCATACCTCTTCATTTACTCTCATAACATGTATGAGAGTAAATTAAGTATGTCAGGATATTAGTAAGTGGAAAGCCGTGGTCTCGGTCTACCTTTCTGGGAAACAGGCATGATTTTTGTATGTATCCTATAACAGCTGTTGAATCTCAAAAATATTGTTTCAGATCCAAGCGCAGTGACTGTGACTCAAAGTTAGTGAATTACACTCACAACTTTTAACCGACCACTTCCGTGAAATCGTGATCAATGAAACTAAAGTTTATACAAGTTCAAGTGACATTGTGAGCTTGGGAGTGATACTTATGATGTCCGCGTGCGTAGTAGAAGAAGGCAGAGAAGAGGGGGGTGGCTACGAAGGAGAGAGTAGTAGTGGTGAAGAGCCTATGGTTGAGAGACCACGGAGAGAGGTGCTGCTGAGTGCCAGGGGCCGGCGAGCTTGCTCAGAACAGGGGCCGCATCCTTCGCTGCTCTTGCGTAAGTATCTAGTTAACCTACAAAGAAGTAATAAATGTAGTATGGTAATGACAACCTTGATAGGTTCGATTGCCGCTGCAGGACAAATAATTGCATGACCTGCAAATATTTGTTTCAGTTCTGGGTGTTGCGTCATCAGCCACGGCAATAATTGAACAAATTGATGATATATACAGTAAAAACCCATCACTGAATATACTTACGATTATTGATCATCGTTTCAACATACCTAATCGTGAGAGCACTGGTGGAGGGGTTGTAGTGGCCCCGCCTTCCGATCCACAGGTCGTGAGTTCGAAACCTGTCGTGCACCAATGGATTTTCCATTCGGAAAATTTATGTGCGCTATGCTAGTGCTCTCAAACGGTGAAGGAAAACATCGTGAGGAAACCGGCGTGTCCTAGAACCTAAAAAAATCGAAGACATGTGACATGTGCACGAAATGAGCCTCTAAGAGGCGCACTTTAATCATTTCACTACACTGATTCTTTCATCAACGGTCATAGGCCCTTTTCAGGGCCACCATACCTCAACCTGGTCACTGATCAAAGACAGGATGACCAAGAAAAACCAGTGACTCGACAAGAAGAAGAAGAACCTAATCGTGTAAGCTCTATCCGCCGCATGATCTACCGGATGTGTAACGTTACGTCTCGACTTGCGGGATTTATTGTTTAGATTTTAGTTTTATGGCGCCAGACTAATTTAGAGCAAATCCGTGTAGGTAGGTAGCTCCTCATATTAAATAAAACGGCCATCTGGTTTTCGTATAATGGATCGGAAAATGCTTTTAACGCATTACGCGTACCTAAAAAAGAACAAAGCAAATTATTTACTGCAATCTAAAAATATTACGTTACATTATATTATTCCGGTTTAGTTTCAGGGTGGAAAAGTAAAAAGGTTATATTTTGACACGTTCATTACAATATCTACCAAGGTTAGTACTTTTACCTCTAAAGAAAAGCTATTGTAAATATAAATTAATTATGAGTTGGGGGTAATGTGAATCGCATTCAATTAAAATCTGCCTTTGTACTCCATCTTCTTTTGTTTGTTTATTATTTAGAGCTCCTACTTATAAAATAATCTCATAAATTGAGTGTTGCTCGGGATACTGCCAATGAGTTCTGCTATCCGACGCTACATGGTTTTATTTTATCCGAGTCTTTTATAAACTGAATCAGTTACTATCGTTTATATTGATACTAAACGTAGGTACAGTTCCCGGCTACTGCTCTGGCCAATTCAGGATAAAGAGATATCAGAATCAAGATTTACTTCGGTTTTATATACAATTGTACAAGATGATTCATAATATGTCGATCAAAAACCATCCCTAAACCAACATATTCTATCAAGTAAATAAACAATATAAGCGGAATAATGACCTTCTTTTTTTCAGTTTTATTCCAAACTTTTTAAAATAAGCTATTTTTGGCATTTTTATCACCTTATTCAGTATCTTACTAAACGTGCGAGAAGTCCTCAACAAGATTACTACCTAAAATAGCTGAATAATTGTTTTTGAATTGATAAGACCACAATACAGCTGATTTTTGCATAGAGTTTTTTCTATGAAAGATATTGAAATTCCAAAAGTCGTAGACTAAGCTTTATTGGTTTACCAATTGGTTTTAGAATACCTAAGCCAATTTCGGGTAGGCATACATTTTCCTGAAACAATTCGCTTTCATCCATAAACACTAGAATTTTGCGTTTGTTAATGAAGGCTCTATAATTATTGCTTACGGGCAGAATTTGATTCAAGATGTGACATAGCAACACTTGAGAACTGTACTGTACACAGACTTGAGTTTTGCTTCGTTGAATCTTATACCTAGAGCACGATTTAATTTGCATGTAAAAAGACGATGAAAGCTCGCTATGGGATCAATATGCTATGAAGGGGGGACGAAAGAGTCTTGCTACTTGTCATTGTTGCAGACTTGCACAAAAACCTAGGCAGCTACTCGAAAGACCCTGGTTAGTTGTTAAATATTTTGCAGTGTTTGTTCAATCACCAAAAAAAACGAGACGCAGACGAGGGCCAGTGAAACTCGCGCTATAAGGCTTTCGGGGTCGGGAAACCGAGATCTCACTAAAGACAAACTTAAATTTTGCGGTCGCTTGCGTAGTTCGATGTTTAGCCGAAAATAAGATGATACCTTTTGCTCCTGAGAAGGACCTTGACAGTCAATCAGACAGACAACAAGTGATCCTGTAAGGAGTCCGTTTTTTGTCTGTGGAGCAACGGAACCCTAAAAATGTACTCAGCTGGGAATCGAACCCATGATGTCCCACCCACTCTAACCTCGTTACGGCTATATTCGGTGCTTAACTTTAGGCCATTCTTCAAATTTCTTACGAATGTTATAAATAAGTAACTTTGGAATGTGTGTGCAAATGATCTCGACTATAAATAGATGCGAGATTGTGTTCAGGCCCTTCTCAAGAGGCAGCCTATTTTTATTCTGGAGTTCTGGACACAAGTGAGGTTGCTTGGTTATATTTGATAAGTACGTAGGTGAAGTACCCACTGTGAGTATGTTTGCATACGAGCTAGCAAGTATGTACAAACCACGACCGATGGTAAAGTCGGTCACTAAAATAACCTTTCGTGATATCCGTTTCATCATCTTGTTTGTTGTTGTATTTCGCTAGCACATCACGTTTTGCTTTAGAATTTTCTTTCGGTTTATCCAATAACTTGTGCGTTTATTTTTTTCCTGAGAATATCCAACAGCCCCAAAGAACAGTAGAGACCCTTATTTTAGAAAAAATATGATACAAACTATAAACAAGCGTCACCAGATTTAAGGCAACTAGTAAGTATGTTACGGGTCAAGATAATGAAATACCCAGTTGCAAATACTGTATAACTAATTTATTTCTAAAAGAGGGCGCCAGGAGGGTTTTACAGGGTGGACGACGGAACCCTTCCAATCCAAAGAAGCCGGCTGCTAGCGGAGATTATAAAACGTAACTATCTCAGGTTGTGAGATGCACAATATCTAAGTTTCCATGTAAATGGCCGAGTTCAGTGCTATCTACTTATGATCGTACATGACAGGGCGTTTCCAAAGGCTACAACAAAGATAAAACACAGTTAATAACTTACTTGTTGTAGAATCCTCTAAAAGACCCAACCGGCCTGTCACTAAACTAACTAAACACTCACCCCTAGGATCACAATAAAGCACAACTCAAAACTTATAAAACATAGCAATCAAAATACTATAAAACAATAAATTTACAAAATAATGACATTGCATTTCTCGATCACGGAAGTGCGTGTGCACCGTCCAAAGGAATATTGCAAATGGCCGATGCACTTGCACTTCACTTCTTTACATTTTATTTCTACTGCGTAGCTTAATTCGTAAGTTTACCTACCTACCTGCATTAGAGCTACAGAGACAGACATTGGAATGCATAGCATAAAGAAATACAAACGTTTAAAAATAGAAAAAGTAGTAGATGCTGAGACTTGAAACCTGGTACCGTCGGCGTCGCAGGCAAGGCCTTTACGGCGAAGCCACGATGATCTTAACGATCATGCTCGAAATAACGAAGGCTAGGTGCGTAATGCTGTGACGTCATTACTGACCAAATGACCATAACAAGTATTCCTAAACCTTTTAAGGGGAATTTTGAGAGGTAACTAAATAACTCTTATTACTAGATTTGCTATATTTTTTTTTTATACAACAGAGGTGGCAAACAATCATACGGCCCACCTGTTGGTAAGCGGTTACCGTAGCCTATGAGCGCTTGCAATACCAGAGGCATCACCCCCTAAAGAGCTCTGGCAACCTTACTCACCGCAGGAACACAACACTATTTGAAACAAATAATGTTATTTGGCTGCGATCTTCTGTAAGGCGGAGGTACCTCTCCATGCGGGCTGCTCCAATTCAGAACGAGAAAATCTCGCTGTGCCCTACCTCCTCCTAGTTAACTAAAACAATAAATTTCTACAGAACACGGCACATCCCACCTGTGGGGTAAGAACAACACCAATCAGCGCGGTTGGAGCCGCAAGCGCACCTCAGCGCCACAGATGGGCAGCAACCTGCACGGATCCATGCCGCGGGTGGCGCTGGTGCTGCGCTCACGACGCAGCTGGCCCGTCGCACCGCAGTCGTATCGCAGGTAAGGGGGTTACCATGACGTCTTATTGCCATTCAAAAGTAGGCAAGATCTAATCTGTTACAGGCCAAGGTACTTGCTTGTCATGTTACTGGGTCTTTCTTGGCGATCCATCTTATTCTTCTTGTCGCGTGCCTGATTTTTTTTATCACCCTGTATTAGGTCAGTGAGCAGGTTGGGGTATGGTGGCCTTAAAATACCTATTACCGACGGAAAAAAAATCTGTGTACTGACAGGGTTAAAGTGCGCCTCATAGATGCTCCTTATGTGGCAATTATCTTCGAATTTTTAGATTCTAGGACATGCCGGAGAGCACGAGTATAGCGCACATCAATTTTCCGAATGGAAAATCCACTGGTGAACGACCGGGATTCGAACCCACGACCTGTGAATTGGAAGACGGGGCCACAACTACCACTCCACCAGTGCTCTTATTGCCATTCAAAAGCTTTCCTAAACAAAAATGCAGACCTAAACTGTATTGTCAGTATTATTTGACCCTTAATATTGTTGTCTCACATATTTTCAATACAACTGTTCGGAAACTATCCAGTATCGGACAAAAAATATACCTATTTATAAAACAGAATGGAATTTTCTGGGAATGTACCTCTACTGGCAAACACAATCGAAAATGTTCTCGGTTTTATAGATAATGGTTTGCTTTATCCGTGCTTACTGACTGAGGGTGAACCGACGCCAAATTCATGACCTGATTTCAGCACCATTATGCCGAACTTAGGCGAAATCCATCTTTTAGGGACTATTAAATGTTGGGAAAAGTTAGGGTCGTAGAGTCATGGAAGTTGATTGGCTTAGGTTAGAGGTCGCGGGTTCGATTCCCGCACTGGACAAACATTTGTGACTAACACAGATATTTGTTCTGTGTCTGGGTGTTAAATATATATCTATTATGTATATCAGTCTCTGGTACCCATAGTACAGGCTATGCCTAGTTTGGGATCAGTTGACCGTGTGAATATGTCCGGAATATTTTTTTATATTTATTTATTTATTAGGGTAAAGTAACACCGAAACGCAAACTCTATTTTTGTTGAATTATGGTGCTATTAATTATAGTCCCAGTGACCAGCGTCAGGTGGGCGCATGCTCCTCGAAATGGGGAAATCGAATCGACAAAAAGAACGATTAACTGTCCCGATTCAATATAATAGTCTTTCATTGACCTAATTTGAAAAAAATACTTTTGCGTTATTGTTTTTTCTTATGCGTTAATAACGAGATCAATCAAATCAATTTTAATTAAACAAATCTGAATACATCATCACATCTGAAATATCAGTAATTTTTTTAATTTTGTTTTTTATGCTTTCTATTTGTAATGGTTAGTTCTTGGTCAAGCTGATATTAGTCACTAACAAAGGCCTGAGACTTGGTAGAGATCTTCCAGCCACGACAGTGCGTCATTAAATATTAAATTAAATATTTGCGTAGTGCAACAGTTTGTACAAAACCTAAGAAAATACGGAGGGACTGTGTGAAAGTGGATATGGGTAAGAAAGGAATGAGTGTTGAGATGACGACTGATAAATGAAATGGAAGAAGAATACATGTTGTGCCGATCGCACATGATGTAAGATAAGGGCAGGAAGATTATGATGAGTTTGTAGAAAAGCTTTTATGATATGAATTGTAGAGCGTAAGCTCGGCTCCTATATCTATGGTCTTTAAGTATGAAATTTAGATAAATGAATCATCATCATCATCAGCCTGTAGAAGTCCACTGCTGGACATAGGCCTCCCCCAAAGAGTTCCATGACGAACGGTCTTGAGCCTTCTCCATCCACCGACTTCCCGCAACCTTCACAATGTCGTTGGTCCATCGGGTGCGGGGCCTTCCAACACTGCGTCACTCGGTTCGTGGTCGCCATTCGAGAATCTTTACTCCCCAACGAAATTAAATACTATTGAAAATCATTCACACCTAGCCGTTGAAATTCGAAGTATTTTCTTACCAGATACAAAAGCAATTGAGAAGGGAGGTCGAATAGCATATATGTTTTTTTTTATCACAGAGGTGGCAAACAAGCTTACGGCCCACCTGATGGTAAGCGGTTACCGTAGCCTATGAGCGCTTGCAATACCAGAGGCATCACGCACGCGTTACCGACCCGGAACCCCCTTCCCCCCTAAAGAGCTCTGGCAACCTTACTCACCGCAGGAACACAACACGATTTGAAATAAATAATGTTATTTGGCTGCGAACTTCTGTAAGTTGGCGGTACCTCCCCAGGCAGGCTGCTCCAATTCAGAACGAGATTATCTCGCTGTACCTTACCTCCTCCTAAAATCTCAATATCCTCATATTGTTTCTTTTAAGAAAAAGAAACAATATTAATTACTCGTTATTAAAATCTGGAATGCTCCAACTCCTTTAAAAAATAAGTAACATTGAGTTTATTGCAAGTAGAGTCTGAGAGCAAATAGAAGCAAATATACGTCTGGTAGCAACTGATTTCGAACAGGATTCCTTCAGCGGACTGAAGTTTGAGCTTTCAGCATCCAGTGAAGCCGATGTGCATTTTTCATGCACACGGCCGCCACAATATTTTGTTGGGTACACATTGCTGCAAAATCGTCTTAATATTATAAAATCCAGTTGTTGGAAAACAGTCATCATCAAAAGTAAGTGCCAGTGCCAGTTAAGAAAGATTTGCAATTAAATTTATTGTACACTATAATCACTCGGCTGAACGTTATTACTACAAATAAGCCGTGTTGAGAGATACCCCAACTTTCGCTTGCAATGGGCTTCAAAACTGCAAAATGTGGGCATGGGCCAACATGTTTGAAAGTGCCTCTGACTATGCCCTTAGACATCCTCAAGGATCTGCTAAAATTCCAAAAAAATCATCAGCATCTGATGTTATTGTTCATATTATATGAATACACTGTCGTGCCTCGTTTAGACGACAACCATCATCACGTGGAAAGGGAGAAATACGGACTCATTGCCCGTGGTCCGGTATGATTGGAAAACTTAGATGCTTTCAAGACTTCCTCAAGCGTTACGGAAAAAGTGAAGTTGTGAATCGCAGCTTCAGTAGGTACCTACCTAATAAATGCATTTAGTTTAAAATACCATAAGCAAATAAGTCTATGATTTGTGGTTGGTATAATTAGTTTATCTTACTAAACTGCCAGTGTTTGTTTAGTTAGATATGGCTCCACTTACTAGCTTTCGTCATAGCACGAGTTTCTAGCGTAATTAAATCCAGCGCAAATCACGTCAATCTCTTTTGAAACAATCATGGTTCATCATCGTCAGCCTGATGAAGTCCACTGCTGACTATAGGCCTCCCCCGAGGAGTGCCACGACGAAGGTCTTGAGCCTTCTCTATCCAGAGGTTTCCCATAACCTTCACAATTTCGCCGGTCCATCGGGTGAAGGGCCCTTCAACACTGCGTTGGCGTCGTCCTGTTCGTGGTCGCCATTCGAGAACCAATGTATCAAGGTTAAAAACATAATTTTGACCTAATTGGGATATTTTATCACAAATTATAGTTAATATCCCGAGTTTAGTCAACATTTTCATGCGATTAAATTTTACAATTTAACTGTCAGTTAGAGAGATGCTGGAAGCTTTTAAATGTGGTGTTGGAGGAGGATGGAGAGGATCAGCTGGATGGAGAAAGTTACGAATGAAGAAGTTCTAAAACGAGAGAAGAGAAAAGGGTTTTGATTAAAACTATACAAAACAGAAGTGGAAAAATGATTGGATTGGAAAAGGATTGGATATTATACGACATGACAGCTTCTTAAAAAACATAATTGAAGGAAGGGTAGAAGGAAAACGAGGAAGAGGAAGACCAAGAATTAGTTACAGGAGCCAGATAAAAGAGAAGACTGCCGTCATATCGTATCAGGAAGTAAAAGAGCTCGCATTAGAAGAAAATTCCAGGAAAACACGACAGACGATTACGGTGTAAGTTTTCTCAATTCACTGAGCCAAAATCCACGGAATTGAGGAAACCTCACATTTATTAATATTAATTTCATTTCATTTCATTTATTCATGCTCCATGTACATATTCAGCTTAGATGGTATTTTTAGCTTAAAGTAGGTAAGTATATAGACCCTGTAAGGGCGCTGCAAGTCTTGAAGTCATATATTTTACAAAAAATTATACAAAAAATTATACTTTAATTATTACAATTATCTAGAACATTTGTCAATTATAAGGTAAATCAAAATTTTAGAAGAGATTTCAAATTTAAATTATATTGCAATGGCCTCATACATCTATAGAAGATGATCAAACAGCGTCGTTTACGGGGTCAATAGGCACTTACGTTCATGGCTTGTAAGGCCTATGCGGGAGCGACAGCTACGACCGCAGTTCTTGTAGTGAAATTGTGTCCCTGTTGTTGGTAAGGGAAGAGCAGCACGTTGATGTCTCAAGGTGCGCTTCTGAGACAGCAAATTAATCCACGCTTGGTCATGAGCAACAACGCCATCGTGAAGAGTTTTCCTCCAACTGTCTCGGTCGTCCGCCTTTTCCTCCCACTTGGCAGGGTCTATTCCGAATGTGATCATGTCACGTCACAAATTATATTACGCAAATGATATAAAATATTCCTCAAATATGATGTTATTTTAACAGAATAAGGAAAATTAGCGTGCAGATGTTCGGGCAAGCAACAGTTCTAGCTTATATAAACCAAATTATTGTGTTGAAATTGGTTGTAGTTAATAGTAGGTAATTTTCTGGAGCAGGACAAGCCATCAAAAGCAGATTATTCCTGTTTTTCAGACTTAAAGATATTTTTTTGTGAAATCTAACTAGAAAAAACCTGGGCAAATTGTTGAGTAGCAAAACACGTGAAAAATCAACCTTGATTTTGTTACGTTTACTCATACCACGTAAACTCCTAGGTAAAGTTGTAGGTTTTGCTGTTCGGTGAGTATGAAATACCATTTTACATTTTTAACAATTAACAACTTTTGTTTTAGGAAAATAGAGTCTCAAAAGACCAATTTACCTCTCCCCTTTTAATTAAAACCACGTCGTAAAATACCGGGACATGTAGGTGCGTACCTAATGTTTATGAAAGGTTAGAACGCTTTACTCTCGTATGGACCGTGTCAGTGCCGATGCCGGGGAAACATGAGGTATTAATGGCACTTAATTGAAATACAATTCGATAAAAAACATTTCAATCAACAAGATGGAACGCACGCTACAAACGGACAAATAATGTCATCGAGAATATTATAGTCACAAAGGGCCACTGTCCACGAACACAACCCACATTGTACACATGCGGTACCTACCTACGTAAACGTTGGTTATGATGACAGTTGTTTTTAACCAACTTCAAAAAGGAGGAGGTTCTCAAGTCGGCTGTTTTTTTTTTTTGTGTATGTTACTCGATATCTCCGCCAATACTAAACCGATTTTGATAATTCTTTCGCTGGTGTATAGAGTATGATCCCGGGGTGTCTCATATTAATTTAATTCCTGAGGGATTGCTACTTGTCCCGTAAAACTTAAAAAAACGTCATCATCTCTTGAAATCACGACTTGCCGAATTTTTTTTTGTCGCCTTTGGTATGGTATGTGTTTCCCCGCGACTTCGTTCGGTTGCTGCTATTTTTACATAAACTTTAACCTTAGGGGTTGTGTATCGGGAATTCCTTTCTGTACACCCATACTATACAACAGAAATTTCATACTTCTCTTAGGACTTTTGGTTAGGCTCTGCGTTGATTGTCAAAGAGAATAAAACCACCACGTTTTATTGTCTGTCAGTCAGTCAGTACCATATGAGATATTATTTATGATGAAAGAATGTCATACTTACTATGGTTTTTTGTTCGAAAGTGTTGGTGGCAGGTGTCATCCTCAATAGGTAAGCAAAACGCAGAGGTTGATAACAAAAATAAAGATGGTATTAATCTTGTAAATATTCAGGAATTAGAAGTCGGTTTTCAGTTATATCTTATCTTATATTTTATTTTTTTCTATACACTTGCTCTTAAAATGGCTCTAAGGTCACCACAATTAGGCACATAATTATACCTGTAATCAAACTGTGACTTTTTCATTGCTACTATTCACAAACGTGAGTTATTTTATTTTATTGGTTGAGTTGCCTTGTTCTTAAAAAAAGTTTCGATACAAAAAAGATCGTGCGCAAAGGTAAAAAAAAAACTGATTCTTTTAGTCTATGGCCGATCGCCATTGTAAAATGCGCGCGCATAGGAAAACCGACTAATTTTTCCCACCATAGCGAAAAAAACAACACAACTCGTTTTTACAGTTATATTTAGTATTTTTTATTCTCAAGTGTGTTGAAAAACGTCGTATGATACACGTGTGTATTGATGATTACCGTCCTTGGCTCTCAATGACGCTTCGGCGGTAATCACCAACGTTACACACTTGTAGGTACCATAATGTACTATTATTTGCAGTAGTCTTATTATTTCATATTAGGTATGTTAAGATGATGCTGCAAAAAGGATTCTTACTTAACATGATGCGGGTTGATAACCCACGCTGGTCTTCCGTTAGGAGCGATCAGGGACTGAAAGCCGTAGAGGTTATAGGTACTGGTACTGGTAAAACGTTATTTTATACCGGTATACTGGTATCGTTATTTAACCTTTATAATTTTTTAGCTTATACCTCCCGTTCATGTTGTTTTGGTTTTTTCCGCATTTTTTTCATCGATTTGCGAACTTGCAAAATAGCTTATAAAAAAATAAAGTAAAGAAATGCGGAAAAAAAAACGAAACATCATGAAAGGGAGGTTTAAGCTAAAATAAATAACATTTAAACAAACTAAAACATACTCGTAATTATAACACAATAGTCACTTATGTGTATAGGAACTATACACTATATGAATAGTTCCGGAATATTTATTAATTTAAAAAAAAATAAGATTTTTTTCCTGGATTGTGAATTTTTCTTTTGGTGTACAATAAAGCTATATTCTATTCTATTCAATTAGCCATAAAAATATAAGTTAATATCTTTCGATTAAAAACCATTATTCATGTGGTTATCCGAGATCAGTGAGTTCGCACCTTTCACTTTTAGACCGTGAAAAGTGTATGTGTTACTAGTGACTCCATACAAAAACGGATGTACAAAAACTTTTCACGGTCTAAAAGTGAGAACTCACTCGCAGGCTAGGATGCAGGCGCAGATTAGGCAGGCCTCTGGCTGACATTACAAAATGCTATCAAAACAGATTCTTTTTTTTTTAATTTACCCTCAGAATTCCACTCACGACGTTTAAAAATACTAGATTAAGTCACATGATGATGATCATGATGAGATATAGGTAGGTATACCTAAAATAAAGTTACTGTGAGTAAATAATATTTCCCGGCGCTACGCTGATGCGTCGACAAGCGGCTTAATATAATCGTGTTTATGAGTTATAATTAATTAAAATGGACTATTAGGGGTTGATATCATCGGGGCCAATAAAACTACTTAGCTGCCAATTTCGTTTACAACGATAGCTCTAACTGCGCTCGCCAACCCGCCAGCGTGGTGAGTATGGGCAAATCCACCCACATGATAAGGAATTTGCTCTGTCTGTGGAGGAGGCCATGTTCAGCAGTGAACGTCGAACAACGCTGAAATGAATAAGTGTTAATATCGTGCAAGTTAGTGTATCGTGCATGCAATGTCTGACCACACTGCTATTCGGTAATCTGATTATGTCTGAAGAATTATCAAGAGAAACCTTATAACTCGAACTTATATAGGTACACTAATTTCTCGACATTTTAAACATACTAAATGATTGGCGACGATTCTCACATTATTCAAAAATGCCTTCGCAAATTGGACTCCACTTCACAAGGACACCTTCATTTTCGTCGTATGTTGACTTCCTCCTAAAAGATAATAAAGGTAAAACGTTTAAAAACAGTCGCAAAGTGACGGTAAATTAAATTGTTAATGAGGCTCATTTGCGTCTTTCTGCAAGTCATGGTTTAATGATACTTGGACGTGTAGGCAAATGGTTTTTTTTTGCTAACTTTCGAACACGAAAAAGAACCTAATGACCGACTTTATGACCGTCTTAACTGTGTTCTATCTACTTCGAAATTGTTTTGGATTTCTATAGATGAAAAATAACTTTGCGTTGATAATATTCTGGATAAACACATCATAACCCTTATACCAGGGGATTCATAATATGTTCTTTACCTAAACATCCGGGAAGGGGCTTGTTCTACCAACAAAAAGACCCGATACTAGTATTATTTTTCAGATTGTTTCACGTGCTTTTTCAAATTGGTTGTTATCATATTTTTATGTAATTATTAAACGAACGAGAAGTTTAACACCAATATTTAAAACCCAACACAGCAATAGTTGAGTTATGCTGGTACAACCCCAAAACAGTAAATTTTTGCATAAAGTTTTTTCAATTAAAATGTTAAATTTTCAAGTCTTAGAACAAACTTGACTGCTAATTAGGTGAAGAACAATCCCCATAAGGAATAGCATATGTTATGAATCACCTTGTATTGTATACGGAAACGTATTCAACTTCAAGCATACCCTATTCCATAATCTACTTTGTCCCAAGACAAAATAGGAAAAATATCGTTAAGACGTCTAGTGAATCAACGTTTCCTAACTTGCGTTGTGTAATCGGTACAGCTTAAGTTGTATTTTCACGTATTTTCTTAGATTACTTCCGATTCTGAGTGTTGTGGGACCACGACTCATTGTTTATAACATCCTCGTATGTTTATGGCAGTCCCAGAGTGGGGTCATAACATTAGCTGTCGGACTGTGGGGGTTACGGTAATAAAATTTCTAGATATAAAATAAATATATTTACAAGGTAATTCATAATATTATGTAAGTATACTATCCCGAAAGGGGAAGGGAAAGAAAGAATACCTATTGTAGAAAAACAAATAAAAAAAAACCCTAACTATTGCATTTTAGTTGTTTTTGTCTCCCTATCATCTTTATAACAAATTATTACACGTACGGAAAATTTACCATTAAGATTTCTACATGACAGCTGAATAATTAATTTTGAACAGATTTTTGAATGAAAAAATGGTGAAAAAGGAGGAGTGAGTGCTGAGATGACGACTGATAGAGGGAAATGGAAGAAGAATACATGTTGTGCCGACCCCACATGATGTGGGATAAGGGCAGGAAGATGATGATGATTTTTGAATTAAAAATTACGAATTTCCAAAGTCATAGAAAAGTCTTTTGGGGAAAATAAGCCATTATCGAGATAGCATAGGTAGATACCTATTATGAATCACCTTGTAGGTATACTTACGAGTAATCTGTACATCTGCACACAATTATCTCGACTCATAACAATTTGTTAGCACTCTGAGGGAATGTGACACTATCAGGGCCCTTCTTGAATAAGCTTTATATCTCCTGAAGAGTAATGTTTCCGCGTGCAGCTTTTATTTGTTAGAGTCTTGATTTGTTTTAGGATAAGATTTCGAACCTTCCTTCTACACATACTAACAAATGAGTTATAATTAAGGAGGAACTCCTTAATCCTATTCCTAATATGTATCAAATGTCTTTGTATTTTTAGTTTGAATTTTTTCTGTTACAAATAAAACTTATTACTTACTTACTTATAACCTATACCTAACTTATACCTTATTAACACATTACCTTAGATATAATAATAACCTCTTCACCAATATAGGATCGTCATTCTACAACGTGCATCGTAACAAGTATAGGTACCATTGCGAAAGGGGCTGATTGTATGAATGAAAATAAATACATTTAAATTAAGCTTATTTTAGAATAGTGTACATACGAATTATGAATCAGCTTGTATAAAATCACAATTCTAAAATACGGATCAGACGAATCGAACTCAAGAATCAGACTTTTATTAGACATTGACAGATAAACAACTTCATAGAACGCAGATATTAGACAAGCCGAGACACGTTGTTAAGTACGTTTAAATGCTTACGTTTGACATGTTAGAAATCCAATCATACCTTGTGGTGGGCGGTTTCATCTCAGAATAACATGAGTTTACACCACAGGTATAGGTGACTAGTCATAACCTTTATTGTTTCACAAATAATAAATTGAAATTGAAACTGAAAATACACCATGTGCATCGAATCTTTTAATAGCAATCAAGTCCGTTAGTAATAATTGCAGAGTTTTTGGGCTTATTGTTACTAACCCATTTACTTCTTACCTACCCAACGTTTACCAACAATGAACTAACCGCCAACAATGCCTGTTGTTATCGGTTTTTGAAAAGAAGATTCGTAGGTACCCAATGTTGATAATAACTTTCCGAGACCAGATCTACGCCGAATTGAGGGAATATTAAGAATGCATTAGCCGAAAAAAATAATAGAAACAGCTAAGGTAAGGAATGGGAAAATCTTTTCAGTTGATTTTCCTGTCGTGATTAGGCAGTGATTATCGAAAAACGATAGAAACGAGACTAATATTTGACGAGTGCCTAACTACCTACGTATCTTTCTAAATTTGAAGATAATCGGTATAATTAACGTTAACAGCCTCGGCCGTCTACTTTCACTCTACTTACTCGTACGTAAAGTGGTTTACACATTCGACAAACTCTTAGAATGCTTTTTATACAGAATCTTACTAATATTATAAATGCGAAAGTTTGTTGTTCAATCACGGCTAAACGGCCGAACGGATTTGGATGAAATTTGGTACGGAGATAGAGTATGAAATAGCATATAGGCTACTTTTTATGTAGGTACTACGCGAGCGAAGCCGCGGGCGGAAGCTAGTTCTACATAATATCTGATTGGATGAATGATTAAAATTATTAAAATTATGGGAATTGTATTTATTGGTAATGTAAATATTAAAGATTCGTTCTTATTTTTCAATAGTTTAGACCGTCTAAAATTCCACATTATTTTCCAAACACACTGTTATCAATTCCACCAGTCAGTATTTCTTATCCAAACGTAAACGTAACAGGATAATCCCTAGGTTTCTGTTATCTTCTCATTTTCAAGTACTGAATAAGAGCTTCTTAAACAATGTTATTTCTCTAATAGATATTTGGTTTAAGTTTCATATCTGTGTCTTATTTTTCAAGAATTTTATTAAATAGTTTATATAGTTGTTAACAAGATTGGTATCATGATGAACGGTCTTGAGCCTTTTCCATCCACCGACTTCCCGCAACCTTCACAATGTCGTCGGTCCATCGGTTGGGGGGCCTTCCAATACTGCTTCTCCCAGTTTGTGGTTGGCATTCTCGAACCTTTATTCCCCAAAGGTTGTCGGTTCGGCGAGCTATATGGCCTGCCCACTGCAATTTCAACTTGCTAATTCATGCCGCATGCCGGTGACCCTGGGTCTACGGAATTCATCATGATAAAAAGTATGATGTGATTCCTAAAAATGACCTAGGTACCTATTAGGTTTCTAATCGGCTTGAAATTGTCCTCGTACTCATTTTCATTTCATAATTTAGGAAGTTGAGATATTGATAAAGTTATTGGGAGGAAGCTAAAAAATTCAATAGGCAGGCGTGTTCGAATCGATATTACGTTGCGTGTCGGTGGCATCTACGATAAGTAATTTTAACAGAGTGAGGTTCTTAGGTGTTTGTGGAATAACTCAATAATGGAAGTGTTTGTAATTGAATTTGCGCCAGCTGTTCAGTTCCTCGGGATAATTGTAGGGTCGCCTGCCCATCGTCAGTTCACCAGCCACCTAAATTCGGCTATTTTTTAAGCGATAGTCTTGAATATACCTACCTAAATCTACGGTTAAAAAGTTAACTGAAGCTTTTTTGGTACTCATAGAAGAGGTTCACGGAATCACATTGTATTTTAAGACTCTTAGATTACTGACTGACTAACTGCCAATCAACGCATAGCCTAAATCAGAAGTCCTAGGAGTATACAATTTCGAGGGCAACTTCCTGTTGTAGGATTCTCTGATTCTCCAAACTCATAGGGGTTGAGTTTAGCGAATCAGGTTCAACCCCTATAGGGGTGCAGCCAGGGTTAAAGCTTGTATGAAAAAAACATAACGCAAAAAAAGTCATGCGGGCTTTCACTAGTGAGCTAAACGTCAGTCAAATTATAGCGTGTGGTTTGAAAGCTTCTTGCGTTTCTGAAGATTTATCTAACCGATGCCAACAACCGTTAGGGTTCGGCAAGCTTAACAAAAAAAAATAAACGAATATTTTCCAGGGAGGCAACTTTAATAATTTTACCTGACACATTTTATGTAGGACCGCCGACGGTGTTCATAGGTTCCGGAAGGTATTTATGATGGAAAAACAAGGTAATACTTTCTTTCTATTACCGATGTCTATATTACTCTTACTTATTACCTTCATAGTTCCTGAAGCATAATCGGCTCTATTACCATCATCTTCCTGTCCTTATTCCACATTATGTGGGGTAGGCACAACATGTATTCTTCTTCCATTTCCCTCCAACAGCCGTTATCTCATTCCTCATATATCCACTTTCACAAGGTCCGGTCCGTCCATTTTTTCTTTGGCCTACCACTACTCCTACATCCATCCCCATGCATATCTAACACTCTTCTTATAACATGACATCGTTCTCTCCTCATGACATGCCCAAACCACGCCATTTATTGAGCTTTTCAGCTTTTCCTCCTCAGTATATCGGTCACTGGCGCATGGCGCCACTAAAAACTGCCTCTTACATATTCTTTATCTTATTCCTTCTCGTCACTCCACACATCCATCTTAAACTTCGCATTTCCGCCGTGTGCAATCTTCATTCACCTGTCCCTTTTGGTAGAAAACTAATATATTACACTGTAAATTCATGCAAAGTGTTATAATATAACATTATACGCATTGAAAAGCTTAGGTAACCATTAAATTCCGTATACCTCCAGTCATATATACTCGTAGTATATATGACTGTGTAAGTACAAAGTACTGTACCTACCTACACACTGTAAGGTATCTACCAACATTGGGAGAGCAGAGTTCGGAGTTTGTTTGTGCCGTGGAGTAAAAATTGGACACGCAGATATAATAAACGGATTGCCATGTCATATGAACATTTCCAATCCAAGTGCCTTTGGCAGGTTAACTTTTGTTACTCTGACAAAAGACGCTACACACTGTTATAAGATTTAAACATCGTTTTTTTTGTATAGACATTACCTGAAAAATAAATCTACATTTTAGATTTCTAGAAGAAAATTATGTAGAGTTAGAGATTCCAAATCTCTACATAATTTTCTTCTAGAAGTCTAAAATGTAGACATAGAAGTATAGATGTTGATTTTATTTTTGGAGTAACATACATTGTGCTATGATGAAGGTTGTATAAATCTTTCTCTAAGGTTCTACCTACTAACACTTCAACAAAGTCAACAAACAGACTTATCAGTGGAATCTTTTTGACGTGGAACAGAGTTACACGGAGTATTTTAGGGTTACTCGCTGAAATGATGTGACATTTAAGATGCTAAATGTTTTTTTATTTACATGCTTAAAAAACCGGGATGTAGGTAACTTGTGTGTGTAGCTCGGGTTAATAAATCTCATTCAATATGTATACTGATATATCGAAAAGAGAAAAGACAATAACGGGAAAGAATAAGGTTCGCCTAAAGAGAAATCTACTGAGTTCAACACATTAGCCGGTGTTCAGTGGCATACTAAATGATTCGTTTTATTGCCCAAAGTTGGTAGGTACCCCTAGCAAGAGTTAAGTTAGGTACTGATAAATCCGAGGTACCTCAGAATAACGTTTAAGTACCTATAATAATTAATGTTCAATTGCATTCGGCTCTACAATACCTACTTACTGTACTTGCTTACGGGCGATTTACACTACTAATATTTTACACTAATAATACACACCTACCTAAATCCCTTACCGAATCAACTATTCCCGGAGATGACTGTTAAACACCCTAATAAGCTGGCTTACTAAAGGTACAATAGTTATGGTAGGTACATATCAACTTTATTGTTGCTGAAGGAACTTCTCGGAAGGGTGACCTACATCCCAGGTAGCTTCAAGTTTACAGTAGAGATCGGTGAAAATTTAAATTAAAAACGTATTTCCATCTGATCTGTTTCTTAGCTTATAAAATTGTTCCTTGGGATTTAAGCAAAGTAAGGTTCAGTGCTGTAATGATACAGAAATTCTATAAAACTTTTCGATATAACTTTTAACTCCATTTTGAAGCTGTTTAAAAAGTAATGTTATATCATAAAAATCCGCCCGTATCATACATTTTTTTGTCTCATTATTTTTCTTTTCCAGCCAAACTTCTGCTGGCATAACTTACAAAAGTTGTCGAAATCTTTAAATTATTAACAGCGCCATCTAGTTATTACAGGCGTAGTCTGGAAAATGTTTTTCTCCATGGTGAGGTAGCGTGCAACCAACCTACTTCAGTAAAAGTCCATGAGATGGCGTAAGTGATGAAATATTCTGAAAACCTCAGATAGACTGAAAAGCAAAGCTTGTTTTGCAGTTTTAACGGAATTGTGTAGATGTCGCAGGGTTAGCGTTATTGTTAGATTTGAAAATTATAATTGTTGAAGTTATGAGTTCTGTAGGTAGGTAAGCTTGTTTTCATTCATAAAACACTTTCAGAATTTATTCGAACTGTTATTGGAAAAGTCTCTCTCTCTCTCCTTTCTGTAGGTACAACAACAAAATTTGTTTGCTTTGAAGAATAAAACCTCTTTCGGGTGAATTTTTTGTTTGATGGATGGAGGAAAATGTTTTGATAAAGCTTTTTTTCGCTTTTGTTTAGTTTTTACAAATACCTTCATAAATAGGCAAAATATTTTTCTTACCCACGCCCTTTTTATTGAAAGGCTGGGTCATTATTAGCACACCATTAGTGCTCTATTTTTTAGAACTTAATGAAAACAAACTTATATTATACGCCAGCGGCTTCGCTCACGTGGTACCTACATAAAAAGCCTATATGCTATTCTAGGCTATAACTTTATCTATTCCAATTTTCAACGAAATCGGTTGAGCCGTTACGGCGTGATTGAACAACATATCTAAACATCCAAACATCCTCACAAACTTTCGCATTTATAATGTTAGTAGGATAGTAAAATTTGATAGTAGGAAGTAGGATAGGAAGTAGGATATTCGCTGGCTAGATGGCGGTTTTAAAGCAAAACTGGTGATCGTCAAAGATCACGAGCTCGTACTATTATCTTTGCGAATTTGTTTTGGCGGTGACGTAAGTTGACATTCTCAAAGATTGACAGGTGTTACAACACCAATCGATCGACATCGACTGTTCCATTCTTCCATCGATCGATTGGTGTGGTAACAAATTTATGTAAAATAGTGCTGACACGCTTGCATTTGAATGGCAATAAAACGTCATGGTAGAGTCCTTGAAGTCCAGTTACTACCTTCTGCTAAGGCCTCTCTTTCTTGCTCTTCATTATACCTTATGATCTATTCCGCCTCGCAGCCACTATGTATATAGTATGAGGATATAAGTCACTACGTACTCGTATTACAACAAGCGGTTGTGCCTACGAAATTGCGTGTTACAGTGAGATAGAACTATCGCGCGATCCCCGAGGTTATTTTGAGTTAGTTATGATTATTACGTGAGGGCAATACTTATGCCGTTGACAATTGTATTATTATGATGGAATCGTGGATTTCTCATATGAAATCCAATTAGGTATTACGTGAGCGCTCGTGTAGGTACTGTATCCAATTAGACTGTAGTGAGACAAACGCGTTTTGAGGTAAGTAAATAACGGCAACTTTATGTAGCACGCTCGCGTACTGAAATTATTATTATTATTATTAAGTCATTTATTTCAGGCAACACAGCAAAGTACATGTACAAATACAGGGCCCATAGATATATATACCTTAAAACTAAAATACATATAATATTCACACTTGCATATAATATTAGGGTTTATTGTTCTTTGGCGCATCCCTATAGCGTCGGAAAACTATTCCTACAGGCCAGAAGTCGGGAGAGAGGAACATGTCGCGAAGCTTCGCGGGCACCTTCAGCACGTACGACTTGAAGTTCGTCTCTCTAGACGACTCCAGGCGTTGCAGATGTAGCTGTATATTGGACGGGTCTCGGCTCCAAAACTGAGTCCTCTCCTTCAATATATAGGTACTTGCTGGTTTTAGTGACTTACCTACACCATAAGTGGTTTGTAAATTCGGGATAAAGGTTATTAAATGAGTAGCGAGTGCATTGTATAAACTAAATTGACCTTCACGAGATTTGACTGGAGTACACACAGCGATGACGTCGTCATTTTTTGGGTTCCTAAGTCGGACTAGGAACCCTTATAGTTTCGTCATGTCCGTCTGTCCGCCTGTTCTACCTTGTCAGCTGTTCCATTCGCAGACTATTAGTTAGTGCTGTCATGCTTTAATTTTGTACGGTAATACATAATGGTGACCTACCAAGTTATGAAATGAAAATAATGAAAAAAAAAGGGTTTTATCATGTGAAGTTAGATTTTTTTTTTTATTTGCATACAACATCGATTGATGCATCATTGGATAGGACATTCATTAAGAAGTAATATTAAGAAGTTTTAGGAACCCTATATGAAACATTTATCCTTTATATAATAAGCTACACCCCTACCGGCTAAACTCTATTTGGCTAAGATCTATTTGGGAATTCCTGGAACGTGATCAAAATATTAGCCTGTATACGCTACTATTTTCCACGTAACACGTCCCAGGAATTACTGAAACTACAAGGAAATTTACCACAGCCTAGTATAGTATTATGTTATCTGTGCCATAGGCTTTACATACATAGTTTACCA